>CM069144.1:50580573-51180573 GCA_035221665.1 Okamejei kenojei | reverse complement strand
CCCATCATAGATGAGGCCCTCACTCGTGTCTCCTCGGTACCTTGCAGCTCTGCCCTTGCTCCCCCTCCCCCCCCAGTCGCAACAGAGACAAAGTCCCCCTAGTCCTTACTATCCATCCCATCAGCCATCGCATACAACACACAATCCTCCAAAATTTCCATCACTTTCAATAGGATCCCACCACCAGCCACGTTTTCCCATTTCCACCTCTTTCCGCCTTCCGCAAAGACCGTTCCCTCCACAACTCCCTGGTTAACTCATCCTTTCCCACCCAAACCACCCCCTCCCCAGGTACCTTCCCCTGCAACCGCAGAAGATGCAACACCTGTCGCTATACCTCCTCCATCGACTCTGTCCAGGGACCTTGACAGTCCTTTCAGGTTAGGCAGAGGTTCACTTGCACCTCCTTCAACCTCATCTACTGCTTCCGTTGTTTAAGATGTGGACTCTTATACATCGGCGAGAACAAACGCAGACTGGGTGATTGTTTTGCGGAACACCTTCGCTCAGCCTGCATTAACCAACCCGATCTCCCGGTTGTCTGGACACTTTAATTCTCCTTCCCATTCCTACACAGACCTTTCTCCTCCATTGTCAGAGTGAGGCTAAACGCAAATTTGAGGAACAGCAACTCATATTTCGCTTGGGCAGCTTGCAGCCCAGTGGTATGAATATTGATTTCTCTCAGGTAGCCCTGGCATTTATTTTTCTCGCTCTCGCTCTCTCTCCCTCCCCCCCCCCCCAAGTCACACGAACTTCTCATTTTCACCCAACAAACAACTTACTGTTTCCTTTGTCATCGTTACTTTTTCTTTATCTCTACACATCACCATCTATATCTCTTGTTTCCCTTATTCCTAACCAGTCTGAAGAAGGGTCTCGACCCGAAACGTCACCCATTCCTTCTCTCCAGAGATACTGCCTGTCCCACTGAGTTACTCCAGATTTTTGTGTCTATCAAGGATTTGTAGAGTTGCGACTGCTGGTGTTAAGGGCCTGTCCCACTTGCATGATTTTTTTTGGCGACTGCCGGCACCCGTCATAGTCGCAGCAGGTCGCCGAAAATTTTCAAAATGTTGATATTCCAGCGGCGACCAGAAAAAGGTACGACTCTTTGGGCGACTAATCACGACCATACAGGCATCACCCCGCGACATGTCGCCTGTATGGTCGTGAGTAGTCGCCCAAAGAGTCGTACCTATTTCTGGTCGCCGCTGGATTTTCAACATTTAGGACATTTTCAGCGACTTACTGCAACTATGACGGGTGCCAGCAGTCGTCGAAAAAATTGCGTAAGTGGGACAGGCCCTTTAGGCTCTGTAATTACTGGGATTTAATTGTCTATCCTTATTTTCAATTGGTTCATGGTGAAATATTATTACAACTTTGCGAAGTAGTGTTCCTGTGTTTGCACCAAAAAGGAATGCATGTGTATTTCTGGGTCAATGCTTTGCAGGTATTGGTGTACCATTTGGTGGCTGCTTTAATCCTTAATGTCAGAACCTGTGAATGCATAATTATTGATGAAAACACATTTGATTTCATAATTATACAGTGTCTATTTCGAAGCTTGGTTGACAGATGCCGACTCTTCCTGGTGGTGATTTTTATCTTGGTTCTGAGTTGAGAAATTTTTATTTCTTTTCCAAGATAAGTCAACAACACAAACTGCTTGCATTGACTGGATTGAAAGAGGTTGGGTAATGCCTGGACCCTATCTCTGTTCACTGATAATCTGCAATGGAATGCTTGTATGACATACTAATGTCTCTCCCAGAATTAAAAGGGCCTTTGTTTTACATCAGAACTTGATTTAGAAATTTCATTTGATGGTGTTTGATTGCTAAATTATCTTTATTTTGTCAGTCGATGGCCTTGAAGACTCAAAGAAGTTTCAGTCAGTATTTAAAGTTGCTCCATCAAAATGGGAAGCGGTTGATGAAGCTGCGTTAGAATCACAAGGTAAGTTTCAAATAAATATTAACATAGTATTTTTCTACTGTACACAACTTTGAAAAAATGGACTCTGTTTATAATGTAGTGTTTGCACTGGCTTTGATGTAGACATGAACATAACTAGCCGTTATTCATAAATTCATGTTATAGGAACAGAATTCGGCCATTCGGCCCATCAAACGCCATTCAACCATTGCCGACCCATCGTCCTCGCTCAACTCCATTCTCCTGCCTTCTCCCCACAACCCCTGACACCCATACTAATCAAACAATTAACTAAACTGAATTTCCCTCAAGTCTCAAATTCAGTAATTCGGAAAGCATGTTAATTAGTTAATACATTGGACAGATGTTTTCATATTAAATTTCAATACAGTGAAATTAGCTTATTGGTGGTTATTACCTTGAGTGACACTGCATCATTTTCTTACAGCTGTTACTACTTCAAAATGGGAGCTCTTTGACCAACCAACTGAATCAGAGGAAGACGAACAACCAGCGTATGTTGAAATTTTGACGATATAATGCAGATAGGCTCGTAGGGAGAGTGACATTTTATTTAAAAAGTTAGTTTTGAAATGTTATGAATGATTCATTAAAATCTCATTAGGTTAACAAATTAGGCACTATATTGTACTCTGGCCTTAACTTGTGTTGTATTTGTTGTCTATGCAGCAGATATTAATGGTTTTGCCAAAGCTTCCGGAAAATTGTGTACATAGTGCATTGATGCTTTTTATTTGAGGTTTGATGATAGTAAGGCATGCTTTGTGTGCATCAGCCTTACAGTAAACCTTTTATTGCTTTTCTCCTTTGTGACAAAGTTTGGTTCCTTGCCCTCTCATTGCAGTGTTTAAGTGTTAAACATCTAGTTTTATGCTGGGAGTCAAAATGAACCTATTTAAATGTATTGCAACAGGGTAGCTTCAAATAAAATGAACTTGTCCACCAAACATGTGAAGAGCAGTAATTCGTAAATTGATGGTCCTGCAATTTAAACCACATTGATTTTTGATGCTCTTACAATGGGAAAATGTTCTGTAATTAACAGGGACGGCACATTAAAAGAAAGTGATGATGAAGATGAGGATGATATTGATGATCAAATGTCCAGATCAGAAGAGTTGCTTTATTTTACTAACCCAATCAAAGAAGAAACATCAGAACACAGACCTATTCTCAAGTATTCAGAAATGTCTGAAGAAAAGAGAGCAAAGCTTCGAGAAATAGAGGTGCAGATATTTCTTGTGTTGTAACAACCTGCTTTCAGCAAAATAATTTTACAGCTAATACTTTGAATTGTAAAAGTGCCTGTCTGTGAAAATGAACTTTTTTTTTTTAAGCTTAAAGTAATGAAGTTCCAAGATGAATTGGAATCTGGGAAAAGGCCTAAAAAGACAGGTCAGACCATGCAAGAGCAAGTGGAACATTACAGAGACAAGCTGCTTCAGCGGGTAAGCCCAACATATTCACGTTGATTTTTTTGCTCAATGATACTTTATTGTAATTGTTTTGCATATAATCCAGTAAAGTCATCCAGCAGACCTCACCTAGGCAACAGTCATCATGTTTCTGGCACTGACAAAGTTACAAATGTTTATCGAACAGTCTTATCTCACAGCAGCCAACTGGGCCTGCCGCCGCACGTGCCAGCAGGTGAGAGAGAGAGCCCGCCTCGGTCCACGGACTGGGACATTTGGCTCCGCAGCGAATCTCAGGAGCCCTCTGCCACAGGCGTGTGAGCCTGGCCTGCTGTTGGTATGGGCTGAGGTTCTTTCGCCATGTGCATCTCGCCGGGATTCTATTGATTCATATGATTTATTTAGCTCGTCACTTTCAGGTTACTGAGTACAATTATAAATTATGATGGTGGGCTACCAGTTTCATAATCTGACATTTAATTTACAAATTTAACTTTTGATGTGCATAAACTCTTTTATAGATGCAAATTGACTGTTCTGCTCTGTAAATGTATTTATTTCCATTGCATTCTGTGCCTCGTAATGTATTCTTAGTATAAGCTGATTTGCATGCACTTGGTCTGGTGGTGTTTTGGATTTTCTTTTTATTTGTGCTCCGCTACTTTAGTAGCATAATCTTGTAACCTGAACTTCAGTATTTTGTGTTGCATTTAGGAGAAGGAGAAAGAACTGGAAAGAGAAAGGGAACGTGACAAAAAGGACAAAGAGAAAGATGTTATTAAATCTGAGTTTCGTGTAAAAGATAGGAAAGAAAAAGAGAGCTCCTCCTCTCCTTCAGTCAAAGAAAGGTATTATTTCCAAGTATGACTTTCAAGCATTTTAACGTGCTTATCTTAAAATCATTCAATTTTAAATTGTTGTTGCTCTATTCTTGGTGTGTGAACATTTACTGTGAATTCTGGGTTGTCTCTCTGCTGTCTTTTTTCTGTTGAGGATTTTTCTGTATTTAAGAGCTTTATTTTGGTAGATAGATGCTAAAAAGTCCAAGTTGCAAGTGACGATGGCTACGTGTAATTGAGCGGTGTGTTTAAATCTGGTTAACTACAATAGTAGTTTCATATTGCTGATTTCATAGCAGATTGAAACAACAGTGAGTAACCCAGCAATTAAAATAGGCGTAAATGTCATTTTTGTGAAAAGATACTTAATTATTCCGAGTTTGAGCAGTCACTATTCTATATGAAAGTTCAAGATATTAATGTTATTGGAATATGTAGTTGGGGAAGGGGGTTGTTAAATTGTCTCATTTTCAACCGGCTACCAGAAGAAACGTGGTTTTGCTTGGATGGCAAAGGAAATTGTGCACTGCTGTTGCAATGTACTTAGTAGTACATGGATGGATATAATAATTGTTCCCAATAATTCATAAAAGATGAAATATGTGGATTCATCAAGTACTGAAATGCTTGTGACACCTCCCTCACCTAACCTCCGAAAGGCAAAAGAAAGTGATCTGCTAAACCCAAAAAATGATCAGAATTGGATTGGAATTATATAGTCCAGTGAGGGTGATCGGAAAAAGGGTCCTAAAGGGATAGTTTGCTTAAATAATTTTACGTGGATTTCTTCATTTAGTTTGTCAACCCTTTTTTTAAACTGCATAGGCAAGTCCCGATATTGCTATCAAGAGAAATTAAAGGTGGTATTAAATCAAAGGGGAAAGCAATGGCTTTGTGATTGGTAAAGTTTCAGGATTCAATAAAAAAAGAATTCAACAGAGTAATTAGGTGAGACAGAAGCTTCTATTAGTGTGGAAGTTAATCAGATGGGAGAATTGATTGTGGTGTGGGCTATGAAAATGCAGAGATATTTCAAGAAAATACAAATTTTATATATAGGTGAGAGCATGGCAGTTGAAAATAATGTAGAAAACGGTGGAATTATCGACATTTAAAAAAATAAAAGCATATTTTAAAAGATAAGGTTATGAAAGAGGTTGGTATTCAGAAAGACCTGGATGTCCTCGTACACGAACAAATTGAAACGGGGGAAATAAATTAGCTATATTGATGCATTTTATTGAAAAAATAGTTTGAATACAAAAACATAGTTATCACATTCCAGTTATATGGACCCTGTCTGAAATATTGTGTGCAGATCTGATCTCCCTAGATAAGAACTTGCAAAATAGGGAGTGCACCCAAGGTCTACAAGATTGATTCTTAGACCGAACCGGTATTCTCTCCCGTGAGAGGTTAAGTGTGCGGGGTCTATTCTTCCAGGAATTTAGAAGAATGAGGTACAACTGCTTTGAAACATAGAATACTCGTATGAGTCATCTGTTCAAAACAAATGGGAAGAAATTTCTTCACTGACTGAATAGAGAATCTTTGGAATTCACTATGAAAGAGGGCTGTGGCGATTGGTTGAAATTCATCTATTGAAGGGCGTCTACCATGGAAACAGTCCCAACTTGGCCACACCAACCAACTAGTCCCATCTACCCGCGTTTGGCCCATATACCTCTAAACCTATCCAATCCATGTAACTGTCTAAATGTTTCTAAAATGTTGGGATATGACGCCTCAACTACCTCCTCTGGCAGCTCGTTCTATACGCTCACCACCCTTTGTGTGGGGAAAAAAACACTTCTCTCGGGTTGCTATTAAATGCTATTAACCCCCCCCTCGCGCCTCAGATCTATGTCTTCTGGTTCTCAATTCCCCAACTCTGGGTAAAAGATTGTGCATATGCCCTATCTTCCTCTTGTGATCTTGTATACTTCTATTGAATTGCCCCTCATCCTCCTGTGCTTCAAGGAATCAAATCCCAGCCTCTCAACCTCTCCCTTTGGCTCGGGGACTTGAGTCCTGGCAACATCCTCATAAATCCACATAATACATAACATTGAACTAAAAGATCCACAATAATCCTACACAGTGCTGGAGCAGGTACAAGGGGCTGAACATTGTACTTGGATTTCTGTGTGTTCTTTAACATAAGAAAGTAAGAGAATGGTATTGATTAAGTAAAGGGATGCATATTATATATTTTTGTGAAATTATTACTTGTAGTTTAATCCCACTCCAGTGCAATCATGGGATGCTACTATTAATTGTCGTTTATGTGCTATATCTATTTAAGTCATGACCTGTAAAAGCTCATTTGAAGTGGCAAATGTGTCGTTTTCTCTCTTCTTATGATATATTTTGTGCATGTTAGGTGGAAAGCAAACTATTGAAATGTTCATAAGTATCTGATCAAAAGTAAACTATTGAAACTTGGGCAACTGCTTTGAGTTGTAATTGCATAATATGTTTTAGAAAAAGGAAACACAGTGCATCTGTCAGTCCAACTCGTGTGGCCAGGCGTGTGAAATCACCGTCACCGCGTTCAGAACGGTCGGATAGATCACGAACCAAAGACAGCCCACACACTAGATCAGTGCAAAAAGACACACCTAGAGATACAAATAAGAAATCCAAAAGGTAAGTCCCAGTGTGGAACCATGATCTTTGCACTCTATTTTATTTGCTTTCTTTGGTGTGTCATGTTTTAAAAATGGAATTGCTTTCTTTATCACTTTGTGCCACTATTATATCATATACCTATTAAAAGTATGATCTTGTTTGTGTATTTCTTTATTTGTGTGTGTGTTTGTGTATAATCACATCTTCTCGAAAAAATGATGCGCTAATGGTAATATTTTTACATATTCTGAAAAATTCATGCTTTATTTCTCCAGTTATTAATGAAAATGTTCAAAAATCTGAAAAAACGTTGGGGGGAAAACAGCTGTCTTCTTGAAAGTTGGCGTGGCTTGTTTCTCTGCTGTACAGCTGTCTGTATAACTCAACGTGCTTTAATTGCAAGTGTTATAAATAATTGGTGACTTTGTTCCATTTTTTGCAGATCCCGATCTGGCTCGAGGACTCCAAAAAGGTCCAAAAGATCTCGTTCTAGGACACCCAGGAAATCTTCAAAAAAATCTAGATCCCAGTCCAGATCTCCACATCGATCACACAAGAAATCCAAGAAGAGCAAACACTAGTGAACTGTCCATCACCTTTTTCTGTAATTTTAGTTTTGTCCCGTGCCTGAAACAAACTGAGGAATATCATTCCTGGCTTTTTTTTTTTTTGAATGCACATACATTCATTATGAATATTCAACTCCAGTCAATCTGTGTGCTTTTTTTGTATATGAAAGAATTTGACTTCTATAGTGCTTTGGCTTCATCAACCCCTAAAGTCCCTGTTTGTAGATTGTGTAAAGACAGATCCCTTTATGTTAGATTTCTCATGAGGATCCTTGTATGTCTCTTCCACCAGCAGTAGCAGTATTGTATTTGCAGAGGTGTATGAGGAAGCCTGAAGCAGAAGTGTTATCCTTTTGTAATTTTTAACATTCAATGAGAGTTGAATAAAAATCAGTACAGAAAGTTACATAATTTCTTGTTTTATAATAAAGTAAATGCAATAATGTTTGAGCTATTCAACTTTGGGATTTTATCATGCAAGTTTTTTGGTCATTACATCATAAAACGCTATTGACGCAGAAGTGGGGTACTTCATTGGAATAGATTTCCATGTTTCATCTTTCCAAGAATAGTCAGTCGTCTGTGAATTAAAACTCCATGTCAAAATTCTATGGTTGTTCACATGCTCTTTTCCATTTTGCATTGATCACTTCTGGTTGGGAAGACCAGTAGTGGTTAGCGTCTTGTACAGAAGCAATGACAGTATTGCGTGAAACGATTTTTAAAATATAATGAATGGCAAGAAGCCACACACTTAAGGAAGATTGAACACCACATGCTGGGTATCTGAAGTGGAAACAGAAACAACATGACCAGTATCGAAGCAGCATGACAGATACCATCTGCAAAACCTCGTTCCTGTTTTCCTTTTAACAGGCTGAAAAAACTGCTGTGTATTTGTGTTTTGTTGGGTTTTTTTTCACTGATTTTGACATTTTTAAGCACTTTAGACAATGTGGTGAATTCATTGTGTCAAACAATCATATTCTTTATAGTACTGTAAAAACTCAAAATTCCTCTTTGAATGCATTCTTTCTTTGCATATCAGAAACCGGATGAATTATGATACTCAAAACTCTTGTCAAACTATTTTGCAGAATGTATTTCTTTTGTATTTGAGGTGATTGAGTGGTCTACACTTGCTGAATATATGTTCTTGGAACCACGCATTGCATCTGAAACTTGTGATGTTAATCCATTGTAATTACATTCTAACTTTATCTTGTTTACCCCATAGTTCACATTTTCATCATTGTCAACTTCCCAGAGGACACCTGACATTTTCCGCACTATTAAGGCGTTACAGTTGGATTACAGACCTAAGACCCAAGTAATCATAAGCAGGCAATAAAAATGTAGATTTTAATCATGACGCATTTTAATCAATTGTATTGTTTCTACGTCTTTCAAAATTAAGCCTTCTGCAGACGAGAGAAACCTGTACCGGAACATTTCCAAATCTCTGGTTAGTAGCTGTGGAAGAAATCCAACTGGTCATGCAGGATTCTGATTGCACATTTATGTAGTTAGTTAGCAAACTTAGGCTGTTTGTTAACAAATAGGAGCTACATCGAACTGCACATTGTTTGTGTTGTTTGGATAAATTAATGTGAATTTGAAAGCATGTTGTTCATGCTAGGTTATTAGTCCCCAGACATTTCAGTGCGTTTCTTTTAGTTTGCCACCAGGAGGTGCACAAATATAGTAAATATATACAGCCAGGTATAATCAACTGTGGTGATAGCTGGTCCTCCACCTGACAGTTCTGCTACAACTCAGATCGGGTAACAGTGGGTTTGTAGTTAATTGTTTTTCCAATTGTATTCTTTTTGTCCATTGGAGTTGAGGAAATTGAAGTTGGGAAATGGATTAATTTATGATATTTGAATTAAATATTAGCATTTGTATAGAGTGGTTTGGAAGAGAAAAACTGTTTGTCCCTCTGACGTTAAATAGTTTGATGATCTAATTTTGTTAAACGACTATCAATTTGTTAAAGCCAACATTCATTGTCTACCTCCTATTGATCTTGAAGAGACTGCTGAGTCTCTCACCGTGAATATACACAAGTGCCTTTGAGCATAAATGAAGGACCATTGATGTTTCCAAATTCAAGACAACCTGCAAGGAAGTTTGCAGGTAGTATTCCAATGTATTTTCCTATTGCTGTGCATTCCAACAGTATATTGGTGAGTTGCAGCAATAAATATTTAGCTGAAATGCTGTAGTATGTTTTACTCATGCAGGAATAACTCCATGTTTTCAAACATAGAAGATGGGTAGCCAAGCACTACTTTGGAGTGTTCTGCTATTTATGGAATTGCATGTCCAGCTAGTAAATATTTAATCACATTCCTAACATATGTACTGTTGAGGGTGGAAAGAATGGCAGAAAATGTCACCAATAAGCTATAGCATATTTGGGCTGTGACTGCTCTTCAAACTACAGTATTTAGATGGTTAATCCTCTTCTGTTCCTGGTTTACTGTGATCCTTGGACAGTACTGGGGTATATTTGATTGCTTGGCATTTGTGTCAGTGAGTGTTACTAGGACGGGATCAAGCTACATGCAGCTATCAATTGCTTTTTACTGAGCAATTGAGACTGGATAGAATATTTCTGCAATTATTATTGAGCATTAGCATTTCTGACCAAATAGAGGCATTGGATTGATGGCACAGGATGGGCCCGTGCAGCCATGACCAGAGGCTGACATTGCCTTTGAAAAAATAAATTTGTTTGACTTTGGTTGCCCACACTCTTGCATCTTAAACACCTCAACTATTTTCCCATGGGTCTTAATTTTCATTTTCTAATTGTCAATGATGTCTTTTTCACCTTGCCTTACTTTATTTCATCAGAGGGCATGATCTGTCTGTGTTTAGGCCAAGTCTGCAGTAAGGTCTGGGGTTAAGTACACTTGGATGAATCAGAGAGCAGGTAATTGGTACATTTTGAATGAAAGCAACTTCTGATTCTAGGTAATACCGATGGGGCAACTGTTGAATTGCCTTGCTTATAGACTCGGTATCATAACAGCTGTTCATAGGTGGCTGGATATCCATATAGTAGCTGTACCAAAACAGCTTGGGCTGAAACACAACTCATTCTGAAGCACACGGTTCTAATATTCAAACTGGGATGTCGCCTGAATCCATTTTTTTTCTATCCAATGCGCTCAGATTTTCTATCATTTCCGATGGAGTGATTTAATTGCAGTTAAGCTTCTGTAATAGTGGGGGCCTGGGAGGCGGGGGGGGGGGGGGGGGGGGGGGGGGGGGTGGTTTGAAATTAATTACCACTTTTACATTTCCGCTGAAGAAATTAAATGTTTCAACGTTGGCTTTTACTCTGTTGGGGTCTGCTTCCATTGAGTTTGGGAGTGTTCATAGTGCTGCTTCCCATATCAGCCACTACATTGATGATTGTATGTAGCAAAAACTCAGAGCTTTTGTCTGATCTGGTATAGGTTCATTAATTGTCGATGAATTTGTTCTTGGATTGCCCATTAGAATTTCTTATAGAACTAAAATCGTGTGGCTTCACGATGATGCCAGGAAAATAAGTTATAGATCATAGTTTTTAAAAAACCATTGCTGCTAATTGCTCTCAATATCATGTGAAATCCCGACTAGTGCTCCTGGAAGTGTATGTTAGCAATATCAGATTTATGCATTGTGAAAATGAGATTTCAACCAGATTTCCATTTTCCATTATGGATGTTGAAGACCTCATCTGGAGTACAGTGCTACTTTACTCAAATCAATACGGAAAAGTAGTTATCCTTGCTGTTTTCTGACGTAATGATTCATTTTGTGGTTAGGAGCCTATTATGACGTTTTTCATGTTTGTTCCCTGCACACTTTGTTATTCTTCCAACTGTGTACCATTTTCCACTAATTAGGAAAGTTGTATAATGCGATATTGGCCTAAAGGTATTTTTGTTGGTATGACTGTCAGGCTCTCATATGACCAACCTATAAACAGTTCCCCAATTTTGGCACATTATCAGATATTAGTGACAAGTTCTTTGCAGGGTTGATTGGGCTGAGTGCACTCTTGTCATGACGCATGCCTTGGTTAATTTTGGGTGCTCCACTCAGTTTTATGCTCCTACATGGTAGAGAATTACATTCCCTTTGCCTCCATGCCTCTCCCTCCACAGAAGGTTTAGCAAGTTCGGCATTCCCCATCAACTCTCACCAACTTCTGCAGAGGTACCGTAGAAAGCATTTTATCGGGATGCATCACGGCATGGTTTGGGAACAGTTCCATCCAAGACGGAAAGAAATGGCAGAGAATTGTGAATGCAGCCTGGACCATCACATGAACCAACATCCCTTCCATTGACTCCATTTACACCTCGCTCTGCCTCTGCAAGGCCACCAGCATAATCAAGGAAGAGTTGCACCCCGAGGACTCCCTCTTCTCCCTCCCATCGCGCAAAAAGTATAGAAATACCTCTCGATTCAGCTGTTATGAGGCAACTGAACCATCCTACCAACAACTAGAGAGCAACCCTGAGCTACTATCTACCTCATTGGAGACCCTCGGACTATCTTTGATTGGACTTTATTGGACTTTATCTTGCACTAAGTTATTCACATTATTCCCTATATCTGTACTCTGGATGGCTCGATTGTAATCTTATATGTCATTCCGCTGACTGGTTAGCTCGTAACAAAAGCTTTTCACTGTACTTCGGTACATGTGACAATAAACTCAAACTGAACTTTGTGGCCGCTACGTCTTGGTATCAAAGTCAAATTTTGTTAATTGAAATAAATTCCTATTTCAGTTTTCTGTTGAACCTCTGAACCCATTGTCACTCTGCAAATATACTCAAATGCTACATGTGTAGCATTACATAGCTGATATAATAATGAACCTTTAATTCCAATAGTTTCTAGGCCCATCCCAATCCTATCTAAAATTATTAACTGTCCCATCTTCCCAATCCACCAATTCTCTGCAAGGCTACCTAGATTGTGCCTGGCTTTTCAATGCCTCATGAGAAATTTGTAATCCTTTTAGTTACACCGTTTATGTTTTCCTTTTCTCGTTTCAGTTCATGTAACCTCCAGTTGCACCACTATTTTTGGCTGCTTGGTCATTCCCCACTCCCTTCATCCCATAACTGATGGCTGACATTGCCTTCGAAAAACTAAAAAGAAGAACTTTTAGGGCATAAACTCAGGAATTACCCGTCAAAAATTCACATTGTCTTCTGTCACAAACTTGATGAAGCAAATAGAGCTGTTCTGTGCTAGTTGTCAGATCCATTTCCTTCCATGCATATTTGCCTGTAACCCATTCTCTCCTGCACGCCTATCAATTCAGCCCCACTTGTCAGTTACACCTGGATGATTTCAGAAATCGATTAAGAACCAGTATGTCTTCACAATGTGTGAAGAAACTGGAGCACTGGCAGAGGGAAACCCACACAATCATAGAGAATATTTAAACTCAAACTAAGAGGCACCAAGCTATCTATCGTGCCCATCCCAGGACCAATTAAAATCCCTAAAACCCACCTCCGAGCAAGCTTAAGTTCTATTGAGATGGAATATTTTGTGGATGTAATTACTTTGCTGTTCCAACTTATGGAGCAGTTTTTTGATGATTTTGCAAATAAAAATAGTTATATTATAAATTAATCGGTGTTTTATATTTTTAATCTGTTAAATTTATAAATCAAAATGTTGAGAAACGCTAGGTTTTAAGTTTGCGTATTTTGTTAATAATTTTAGTGGCAATGAGGTCCGGCTGTACTGGGGAAGGCCCTTTTATGTAGCGGTGCACGGTTTTTAACCTAAGGTATTCCCAGGATAGCATTCCCCGTGTGACACTTATGTTAATATTTAGCAAAATAACATCAAATTTAAAGTTGTACTATTTTAGTATTCTATTTTCTGTCAATAGTGAGGGAGGTACAGTATATGCACCCATTGCATATATCATGCATGTATTGGATTGAGTCTATATCTCTAAACAATTTTGAAAATGTGATACCTTAAATTTGGTGCTATGATTTTTATTTCTTCACACACTGGCGTTTAAAACATTTTTTTACCACTGTGATAATTCAGACCTGTTATTTGAAAGTGTTTTCATTTTTAACCAAAAGTTAGGGTGAAGAAAAAGGACCACACACAATGCAATAACTGTCCCTACAATTTGTACACCAGGCTTTGTTTGTAATGGGATCGGTCCGTTGTTCATTCACTCACCTACAGTGCATTCAGAAAGTCTTCAGACCACTTCACCTTTTCCACATTTTGTTACGTTACAGCCTTATTCGAAAATGGATAATTTTTTATTTTTTTAATCATCAATCTACACACAATACCCCATAATAAAAAGCGAAAACATGTGTTTAGAAATTTTTGCAAAGTAATTAAAAAGAAATAACTGAAATATCACATTTACATAAGAATTCAGACCCTTTACTCAGTACTTTGAGGCACCTTTGGCAGCGATTACAGCCTCAAGTCTTCTTGGGTATGATGCTACAAGCTTGGCACACCTGTATTTGGGTAATTTCTCACATTCTCCACAGATCCTCAAGCTCTGTCAGGTTGTATGGGAAGCGTTGATGCACAGCTGTGTTTAGGTCCCTCCAGAGATGTTCGATCGGGTTCAAGTCCGGGCTCTGGCTGGGCCACTCGAGGACATTCACAGACTTGTCACGAAGCCACTCCTGCGTTGTCTTGGCTGTATGCTTAGGGTCGTTGTCCTGTTGGCTCTGGAGCAGGTTTTCATCAAGTATTTCTCTATTTGCTTCACCGTAGGTATGGTATTGGCCAGGTGATGAGCCTAATTTCCTTCAGATGTGACACTTGGCATTCAGGCCAAAGAGTTCAATCTAGGTTTCATCATGGTCTGAGAGTCCTTTAGGTGCCGTTTGGCAAACTCCAAGCAGGCTGTCATATGCCTTTTACTAAGGAGTGACTTCTGTCTGGCCACTCTACCATAAAGGCCTGGTTGGTGGAGTGCTGCAGATATAGTTGTCCTTCTGGAAGGTTCTCCCATCTCCACAAAGGAACTCTGGCGCTCTGCAGAGTGACCACGGGTTCTTGGTCACCTCCCTGACCAAGGCCCTTCTCCCCCGATTGCTCAGTTTGGCCAGGCGTCCAGCTCTATGAAGAGTCCTGTCAGGTTGTTCCAAAGTTCTTCCATTTAAGAATGACGGAGGCTGCTGTGCTCTTCGGGACCTGCAATGCTGCAGAAATTGTTTTATACCCTTCCCCAGATCTGTGTCTAGACACAATCCTGTCTCAGCAGTCTACGGACAATTCCTTTGTCTTCATGGCTTGGGTTTTGCTCTGACATGCACTATCAACTGTGGGACCTTATATAGACAGGTGCCTCATGTCCAATCAATTTAGTTTACCACAGGTAGACTCCAAGTTGTCGAAACATCTCAAAGATAATCAATAGAAACAGGATGAACCTAATCTCAATTTTGAGTGTCATAGCAAAGGGTGTGAATACTTATGTAAATGTGATGTTTCAGTTTCTTTTTTAATAAATTTGCAAACATTTCTAAACACCTTTTTTCGCTTCTTCATTCTAGGGTATTGTGCGTAGATTGATGATTTAAAAAAAAAAAGAATTTAATTCATTTTAAAATAAGGCTGTAACGTAACAAAATGTGTAAAAAGTGAAGGGGTCTGAATACTTTCTGAATGCACTGTATTTTGCCAATATCAACCTTGACAGAGCCAAATGTGATGGAATGGAAAAAACATGTAAACATTTTACTCAGTTTTGATTGTGGGTTTTCATTTTTGATGTTGTGTTTTTTTAAGGCTAACATAAAGGAATGTCAACTCGATGAACTGATTGCTATTCTAGATCTACACTCTGGTCTCTTACTTGAAGCCATTGGTACAATGATGGATATCCTGGCACCAGAGGCTACAGATTGTGCTGGAACACAATTCCAATGATTACAGTGTGTTGTATTTCAGTGCTGCCTAGATTTGAGCACTTGTGTGAATCTATCTTTAGCATGGTGACAATGTCTGTAAAGATGGGATCTCACCACCATAGGGACTCTGGTGTCGTTGCTGAAACCACCTTGGGCTAGTACATTTACCACAAAGGTGAGAATGAGATTGAGGATTAACATACAGATGATGCTTAGATGTGTAACATTAGAAAATCATAAGATATGAACATATTGCAGCTTTTGCTCTGACAGCTTACTTTATGGGTTTGGCCATCTTTGATATACTGCTGAGAAATGATGAGCTTTAGAGGGATCGCAGCTGGTTCACATTAAGAATGAATGAATGAATAAGTTTATTGGCCAAGTATATATGGCCAAGAATACGTTTATTGGCCATACGAGGAATTTGCCTTGGTGCTCTGCTCGCAAGTAACAACACGACATACAGTAAACAATTAAGAATAAAACATTAAACATTATAGTTTAAACATGTGAATGAAATAAAATACCAGAGCAAAAGGAGGCTACAGACTTTTGGTTATTGAGTAGAGCTACTGCTCGTGGATAAAAGCTGTTTTTATGTCTGGCTGTGGTGGCTTTGACGGTCCGAAATCACCTTCCAGAGTGAAGTCCTTCAAAGAGTTTGTGGCCAGGGTGAGAGGGGTCAGAAATGATGTTAGCCATTCGCTTCCTGGCCCTTGCAGTGTATAGTTCGTCTGGGGGGGGGGGGGGAAGGTTGCAGCCAACAACCTTCTCAGCTCATCAAACGATTCGCTGCAGCCTCCAGATGTCTTGCTTGATGGCTGAGCCAAACCAGACCTTGATGGAGAAGGTGAGGTCAGACTCTATGATGGCAGTATAGAATTGGACCACAAATTGTGGCACTTTTTCTTCCCATCTTGGGACTTTAGCTTTTAAATGCAATTGCTACCTGTTTTGAAATTCCTTTCCGCATGGATAACTAGGTTTTAATACAATTGGACAGTGCCAAATACACACATTTTTGAATAGTTTGAGCAAATGTTGCAAGGTGTGTGTGGTGGAGCAGTCAATCATCTGCTGAGAGGTCTGTAAAACAAATATTTGTCAAAGCAATTGTGTAGTCTCGTTCTCAGGACTTAAACCCCTGTCGCACTGTGCGAGTTGGCCCACGAGTGACCCCGAGTTTTCACTCGTGGTGATCACGTAGCGGGAACGTCGGAACTCGCGCGTTCAACTTGTCCACTCGTGGCGCTAACGGCAGGTACTCGGGAAACTTGTTAACTCGTTCAAATTAACTGTTCAAGTTAAGAATGGAAACATTTAACTCGTTGCAGTAACGTAATGGCCCGTGCGTTTACCATAGTGTCTCGTGAGTCTATCGTGGGAACTTTTTTATAATCTGAAAGGGACTGAACCAAAGTAGTATAATATGTATATACATATTATATATATTATATATATTTCAATTCCAACCCCGAAGCAATTGAGAGGCGATTTCTTGGGGCCGTGTAATTTAACGTGTGTCTTTGCTTTTAAAAGTGAAGCTGTTTAATTGTTTACGCTGCGCTGTGTTTCGTGTTGGGTGTTGGGGAGAGTGCTGCTGTTACAATGCTTTCGATTCTATTCTGCCATCCCCCTTCCACAGAAAAATGCCTAAATTTTTCTTTGTGCCCGCTCTCCTGGGAGCAATCCAAACCAGGGGAACAATGAACCCTCAGAGGCTTCGCGTTCCTTGCTCCTATATATGGACCTCGCTCGCTCGCAACTGTATGAACGCTCGATCAACCAGGCATCGGCCAACACGGAGGCCTGATTACTGAAAACAAAGTCAACTTGTACCAGACCTCATCATCTTCCTTCCGACAACCCGTAACCACGGCACCACACTTTCAACAGAAAACTTAATATTTAAAGAATATATTATGGGACATTGGATTGTCTGAAGAAGGGTCCCGAGCAGAAACGCCACATATGTGTGTGTGTGTGTGTGTGTCTGTGTGTGTGTCTGTGTGTGTGTGTGTGTGTGTGTGTGTGTCTGTGTGTGTGTCTGTGTGTGTGTCTGTGTGTGTGTCTGTGTGTCTGTGTGTCTGTGTGTCTGTGTGTCTGTGTGTGTGTTTGTGTGTGTGTATCTGTGTGTATCTGTGTGTGTGTCTGCTGTCGGGTCCCGGCGGCCGCTCAAAGTCACCCGAGCTGCTTCCTTCCTCTGAAGTGGTGGCCAGCTGCTGTCTGTGTGTATCTCTCTCTCTCTCTATGTGTGTGTGTGTGTGTGTCTCTCTCCCTCTCTGTCTATCTGTGTGTATCTGTGTGTGTGTGTCTGCTGTCGGGTCCCGGCGGCCGCTCAAAGTCACCCGAGCTGCTTCCTTCCTCTGAAGTGGCGGCCAGTCCTGCTGTCTGTGTGTATCTGTGTGTGTGTGTGTGTGTGTGTGCGTGTGTGTGTCTCTCTCTCTTCCTCTCTGTCTATCTGTGTGTGTGTGTCTGCTGTCGGGTCCCGGCGGCCGCTCAGTCACCCGAGCTGCTTCCTTCCTCTGAAGTGGTGGCCAGCTGCTGTCTGTGTGTATCTCTGTGTGTGTGTGTGTGTGTGTGTGTGTGTGTGTGTGTCTCCCTCTCTGTCTATCTGTTTGTATCTGTGTGTGTGTCTGCTGTCGGGTCCCGGCGGCCGCTCAAAGTCACCCGAGCTGCTTCCTTCCTCTGAAGTGGCGGCCAGTCCTGCTGTCTGTGTGTATCTCTCTCTCTCTCTGTGTGTGTGTGTGTGTGTGTGTGTGTCTGCTGTCGGGTCCCGGCGGCCGCTCAATGTCAGTCACCCGAGCTGCTTCCTTTTTTAAAATTATTTAAAATAGAGATCCATTGCAAAAAAGTATTTAAAAACATAAAACAACAAGAAATGCTTGGTTACTGGAGGATGCGCATTTTCCCATTGTAGGTCATATCAATAGATGCCGCCGCGCTGAAATAACTCAAAACCACAGGATGGAGATGTATTTTAACATTGTTGCTTTATTAAAACATACCTTCATTCACGGTTGGCTCAAGAGTAACGGGAGAGGAACTTGGTAACTCGGGAGAGGAACTTGGAACATCGCTGCAATGACATACCTGTGGGAACTCGGTTACACACTTGATCATAAACTTGCAGTCTCGTGCACAGCCACGAGTCAGATACTGACCCTGTGACTCGCACCTCCCCCACCAAGACGGCGCCCTCTAGAGCTGATGGTTTGTCGTGATCTTGGGTTGCTATCAGGAGCTGCCACATGACCAACCCCACCCCAGAACCAGAGGCACCGAATCGCACAGGACGTCGCACGAGGCGGCCCGAACGCGTCGATACAATCCCGCGCCCCGGGGGCTTGCTCGTTTTGGGAGAATCTCCGGCAGCCCGGAACAGCGGACGCCCGTGACGGGGAGGTTGAGCCACATGGACTGGCTTGCTCAGGTCCAAGTGGGCCGGTTTCAAACGAGCCACAGACACCTTTTCACGCTGGCCTCTCGTGTTCAAATCAAATGTAGTAGGCTCGTGCCGCATCTTCATACGGGCGCTGCGAGGGTGACTTGTGGAAGTCTCGGCGAAGAAAAATGTATGGGCAGCCCATCAGTGGCACATGGGAAGGGGCCACTCCATGACGTGACGTTGGGATGGGAGATAGGGCGCTGACCCTCCCGTAAGCGGGCCAGCAGCGATGACTGGGTTTCCTGGGACCCATCAGCAGCAGGGACAAAATCCCTGGGGACGGTGAGTGGAGCACAATTTACCAACTCCGAGGTGGACGTTGACAGATCCTCCTTAAGGCCACCGAATCCCCAACAGGACCCACGGGAACTCGTCCATCCACCCAGGGCCTGTGATACGAGCCTTCAGGGCGCCCTTCAGACTGCGGTGGAACCGCTCCACCAACCCATTTGATTGGGGATGGTACGCTGTTGTGTGGTGGAGCTGCGTCCCCAACAGGCGGGCCATCACGGACCACAGTTCAGATGTAAACTGGGCGCCCCGGTGGGATGTGATGTGCAGTTGAACCGCAAAGTGGGCAATGCAGGCTGCTACGAGGGCACGAGCACACGACTGCGTTGCAGTGTCCGTGAGCAGGATGGCCTCCAGCCACCGTAAGCAGGTGTGAAACCCCTTGGGACGGAGGCAGCGGCCCCACGATGTCCACGTGTGTGTGATCGAACCGCCGGCGCGGCACTACAAAGTCTTGAATGGGCGCCCGGCGTGTCTATGCATCTTTGATGTCTGGCGCGGGATACACGCCCGGGCCCAGTGAGCCACCTGCTTCCGAAGTCCGTGCCACATAAACCTTGCGGCCACCATAGAGACCGTGGCCCAGATGGATGGTTGGGTGGGTGGGTGGGCGGGCCAGCCCATGGATCACCTCAAACATGCGAAGGCGCCAGGCTGCCGGAACGATAAGCCTCAGCTGACCCGTGGATACGTCACAGAGGATGGAACCCAACGGCACATCCTCAAGCACCAAGCCAGAGATCGCGGTACGCCGACATCTCATCGTCCGCCAGCTGGGCTGCCGCCAAGTCTGAGTAATCTATGCCCGAGGCCGGGACAAAGCATCTGCCACGAGGTTGCATTTCCCAGCCGGACGTCCGTTGTATACTCCGAAATAGCTGCCAGCTGGCGCTGCTGATTGGCAGACCAAGGATCCGAAACTTCGCGAACGCAAATGTGAGGGGCTTGTGGTCCGTGAAGGCTACGAAGGAACGGACCTCGAGGAAGTACCGGAAGTGCCGCACTGCGAGGTGTAAGGCGAGCAACGCCCAATCGAAAGCGCTGTAGCGCTGCTCCGCAACGCTCAGATGCCGGCTAAAGAAGGCGAGAGGCCGCCAACGGCCGTTAACGGACTGTTCCAAAACACTGTCGACCGCAATTCCGAGGCTGTGGGGCGTCAGCCGACAGATGCACGAGCATAGTCGCCCGATCCAAGGCCTCCTTCGCCCCTTCAAACGCCGCCATGGCGACAACGTCCCACTGTATCTGCCGCTGCTTGCCCGTCAGCAACTGAAAAAGCGGCCGCAAAAGTTCAGCAGCTGCCAGAACGAACCGGAGGTAAAATGTGACCATCCCTACGAACTCCCGGAGGCCACGTACCGTAGCAGGCCGTGGGAACTGGCGGATTGCCTCAACCCTGTCCGGCAGAGGCACTGCTCCGTGCCGTGTCACCCGATGCCCCAGGAGGTTGACGGCCTGAAGGCCGAATTGGCACTTGCCAGGGTTAATTACGAGGCCATGGTCACTGAGGCGCTGGAAGAGTAGACGCGGGTGGGCGCAGTGTTCCTCACGCGAGCGACTTGCCACGAGGATGTCAGCCAGGTAGACAAACAGGAAGTCGAGCCCGCGCACCACGGTGTTCATCAATCGCTGAAAGGCCTGCGCGGCATTCTTGAGGCCGAAGGGCATCCGCAGGAACTCGACCAACCCGAACGGGGTGATAATTGCCGTCCTGGGGACGTCCTCCGGTCGCACGGGGTCTGGTGATATCCCAGGACTAGGTTGATCTTAGAGAATAACCTAGCCCTGGCCAGATGGGCTGAGAAGTCCTGTATGTGGGAAAAGGGTAACGGTCAGCGGTCGTGGCTGCGTTAAGGCGGCGGTAGTCCCGCACGGCCTCCAACCACAGGACACCTTCGGCACCATGTGCAGCGGGGAAGCCCATGGGCTGTTGGAGCGTCGAACGATACCCATGGCCTCCATAATCCCAAACTCCTCCTTTGTTATGAGGAGCTTGTCAGGAGCGAGCCTATGGGCACGAGCGTGGAGCGGTGGACTTGATGTCAGAATATGGTGCATGACACCATGTCTCAGGCTGGCCGAGCCGAACTTGGGGGTGACAATGTCCCGGAACTCAGGCAGTACCTGGGTCTAGACATTGTCCACCATCGCTGTGGAGCGCAAGGAGATCTTCTCAAAAGTTGACGTGTGGATGAGATGTTGGCCCTTCACGTCCATGAGGAGCGACTGCGCCCGCAAGAAATCTGCGCCCAGCAGCGGCTGGGCATGTCCGCGATGATGAAGGGCCAGGTGAAATGGCACGCGCCGAAAATGACAGGAACTGTGCGGACGCCATATGTGTGGATTGAACTGCCATTCGCAGCAGTTAATGGGGGCCCCTCTTACCAGCACGAAGGTTGAGTCCAGATGGGGGCAATACGCTGACCTCTGCCCCCATATCCACCAAGAATCTGAGGACCGAGCGCCGATCCCAGACGTACAGTCGATGGATCCTGCTGGCCACCACAGCGACTATCGGCGGCCGGTTCTGCCGTTTTCCGGAAACGAACATGGCTGGCGGCATTGGCGGGCTGCTGGACCCCAGTGCTGGTGGTAAAAACACCACATTCTACTCCTGGGTCCTGCTCAGCCTTCCTCCTCTCCTGTGCCACTTGTCTTGTCTGTGGCTCCTGTGGATTGCTCGGCTTGCCAGGTCGTGGTCCTGGGTTGCTGGGCCAGCCTGGTCATTGAATTAATCCTGTCCAGCGATTCTGGGGATTCCAGTGGCTCCAGGTATTCCAGCGCACCCACCTGCTGCTAGTCAGAGATCCACAGTTCATCAGCGCGGGCCGCTAGCTGGATGGGATCTTCAAAGCTCTCCCCTACGAGCTGCTGGCAGAGGTCTCGTGGCAACTGCTGCAGGTCGGTGAATTCAAAGAGCGGGCAGGGCATCTCGCTCATGAGGGCCGAGGGCATCCGGTCGCCGTGCCCGCCCATGTTAAGGACA
Source organism: Okamejei kenojei (assembly GCA_035221665.1). Lineage (NCBI taxonomy): Eukaryota > Metazoa > Chordata > Chondrichthyes > Rajiformes > Rajidae > Okamejei > Okamejei kenojei. Next base: position 51,158,495 of record CM069144.1, on the reverse strand, counting down.
TTACAGGCGCACTGCATTCGGCTCGGCCCGTAGATCCGGAGCAACAGCTCCTTGAGGCCTGTGTATTTCCCCATGACCGGCGGGTTATCCAGGTAAGGAATGACCCGACCGGCCGTCTGCTGGTCAAGGGCGCTTACCACTTAGTGATAGCGAATGTCATCAGCTGTAAAGCCGCGGATGTGAAATTGGGTTTCGGCCTGTCAAAACCAAACCCTCGGCTGCGAGGTCCAAAATGTAGGCAGCTTCAGGGAGACCGCGTTGAGGTCAGCCTTGTAGGCGGCAGCAGCAGCAGAATGCATTTTTAAATTTTTTAATTTCCCTTCCAGGATTACTCTCCTGGGCATCTGGGGGTCACCAATTGTGGCAGGGACTGGTGGGAGTCCAGCCAAAAACTAGTCGGACGCAGGTTGTGTGCTCTAGACGTGTTTATTCTTCTGCGTACAGCTCCCTACTCCTCTGCTCACACGGGCGTTGCCCGGCCTTCAATAACAACTCGGATACCGACCCCGTGACTCGCGCCTCCCCCTCCAAGGCGATGCCCTCTAGAGCTGATGGTTCATCGTGACCTTGGGTTGCTATCAGGTGCCGCCACACCTGGATGAAGAAATTGAGATTCCTCGTATCCACAGAACTGTGACCCGCAAGAAGAGGCATCGGAAAATTCAGTGTCTAAGGTATGGAAATCTCTTCTGAAAAGCATTGTGATTAGTCTATGTGACAGTAAATTGGCTGTAAGGCAGTAGCCACTTGCATGAATATTTCTTCCATGACAAGTACCAGAACAAACTGCATTTCAAAAAAAAGATGGATCTTGGCTATTTAGAAGTGAAAGCAGTGTTAACAAATGGCTCTTGCACAATGAATAGCAGGGAGGTTTTGTGTAATAAATCAAGAGATTTTAAAAAAAAATCTCAAAATGGAAACCTTAAAGCGAAAGATCTTCCAGATTCATTGAGTGCTGCCGATTCCGTTATCTGTACAATGCCTCCTCACACCCTGCCTCCGGTAAAGACGCTATCCCCTACTCTCAATTTCTCGGTCTCCGCTACATTTGACCCCAAGATGCTTCCGATCTAGGAATTTTTAGTAAACGTAGTGTTCTCCCCTGCTGTCATAGATGGATCCCTCACCTGCATTCCCTCTATGAATATAGTTCACACACAATTCTCCCCTTCCCTTTCCCTTTCTGCAGAGACCGCTCCCTCCACAAACCCTTAGTTCAATCATCCATTTCCGCCCAAACCAACCCCTCCCATGTAACAGCAGGAAATGTAACCCCAGTCCCTATACCTCCACCCTCACACACATCCAAGGACCAAAGCAATCCTTCCAGGTGAGACAGAGGTTCATGTACACCACCTCTGACCTTAATTTTTGGTGTTCCTGATGTGGCCTCTTATATTGGCAAGACCAAGTGTAGACTAGGTGGCCGTTTGGCTGAGCACGTGCTTGGTCTACCAAGGTATGCTGGATCTTCTGGTTGCGAACCATTTGAACTTGCCCTCCCATTCCTATACTGACCTTAGTGCCCTGGGTCTCCTCATTGCCAATGAGACTACATGCAAATTGGAGGAGCAGCATATCCTGTTTCACTTGGATAAACCCCCCCCCCCCTCCACACACACACTTTTCCCTGTCCCACCTGGATTTGCAGACATATCTTTCTTTCCCACTCCCCTATCCCTTTTCAACAATATTCCTTCACAATCCGCTCTTCTATCCTTATCTCGTCCTTTTCACATCTGTTTTTTTCCAACCATCCTCCTATCAAAAACACCTCCCACCTGTATCCACCTATCATATCCTCCCCTTCCTGTTATTAAACTAATTATATTTCTACACTACATTTCGCAATTTTTTTTAATTTTACCAATGGTCCTCTCAAGTTTACATTTGATTTGCAGATATCCATATGCATCAATATTGCAGACCTTTTTGAACATGTCCCCTGATATTAACTCTTGTGACTTCAGGTCAACTTTAGTCTGGCTTCTGTGAAGCATCTTTGGAAATGTTACGATGCCAAAGGTGTCTTACACATTTGTTTTTGTTGTTTCCCCGCACAGAAGCCCTGCCTTTAATCCTATAAACTCTACATTTATTATCACGTCTGTTGCGTGACTGAATTTTCAATTTTCTCATACAGGCCACCTACTGAGGTTTCCAATTTAGTTGGTGCCTTCGAGCAAAGGAAAACCTGCAACTCACAGTGAAAAGCTTAATAAATAAATCACGAGGCCTCGGATCATGCAGCCTCGAGGACATAGTAATGCAAGACAAAGGTGTCTACCCAGACATGTCTGAGATTAATTTGGCTACTGATATATTAAATAACTCATGTTCTCATTACTAAGGAACATACTTAGTTAACTGTTGATTAAAGAAGCATGGTCTTATTAAGTACATAATTACATGTTATGAGAGAGTTAGTTTTAGAGATACAGTGTGGAAACAGGCCCGTCAGCCTACAGAGTCTGTGCCAACCAGCAATCACCCATACTGAGGCCCAAGGAGCCGTTGGAAGAAGAGGAGGAGGGCGAGGAGCGACACCCGACCGGTAAGGTTAAAAATCAAGCGCGGGGCTTGTTTTTTCAGAGGCCCACAGGAGCCGTTGGAAGAAGAGGAGGAGGGGGAGGAGCGACACCCGACCGGTAAGGTTTAAAATCAAGCGCAGGGCTTGTTTTTACCTAAATCCATAACATGCCATTTGGGTTTTTTTGAGGAAGCTGCTGATTGGTGGGAAGTGGACTAGGGTAAGCAGCTGATTGGCAGTCAGATTCCAGCAGTTTGTTGTGTACTTTGTATTGTGTTGATATTGTATCCTGTGTAAGGGGGGAGTATGAAGGCCAGGGCAGTGTACTGTTCTGGATGTCAGATGTGGGAGGTCAGGGAATCTGATAGCCCTCCAGACATCCACATCTGCGCCAGGTGTGTTGAGATGGGGCTCCTAAAGGACTGTGTTAGGCACCTGGAGCAGCAGCTCGATGACCTCCGTCTGGTCAGGGAGGGTGAGGAGGTCATGGAGAGGAGCTACAGGGAGGTAGTCACTCCCAGACCACAGGAGGCAGACAAGTGGGTCACAGTTAGGAAGGGCAAGGGGCAGAGGCAGGGGCTAGAGAGTACCCCTGTGACCGTACACCTGGAAAATAGGTACTCGGGTTTGAGTACGATTGGAGGGGACAGCCTAGCTGGAGGCAGCAACAGCGGCCGGGCCTCCGGCACAGAGACCGGCCCTGATGCTCAGAAGGGTAACAAAAAGAGGAGGGCAATTGTAATAGGGGACTCTATAGTTAGGGGGTCGGATAGGCGATTCTGTGGACGCAGTCGGGAGACCCGGATGGTAGTTTGCCTCCCTGGTGCCAGGGTCTCGCATGTGTCAGAACGTGTCCAAAAGATTCTGATAAGGGAGGGAGTGGAGCCTGATGTTGTGGTACACATAGGTACCAATGACATAGGCAGAAAAAGTGACGAGGTCCTGAAGGGAGAATTTAGGGAGTTAGGGGGAAAGTTAAAGAGAAGGACCAAAAGGGTAACAATTTCAGGATTACTGCCTGTGCCGCGTGACAGTGAGAGTAGGAATGAAATGAGGTGGAGGATAAATGCGTGGCTGAGGGACTGGTGCAGTGGGCAGGGATTCAAGTTTCTTGATCACTGGGACCTCTTTTGGGGAAGGCATGATCTGTACACAAAGGACGGGTTGCACTTGAACCCGAGGGGGACCAATATCCTGGCAGGGAGATTTGCAAAGGCTACTGGGGAGACTTTAAACTAGAAAGGCTGGGGGGAGGGACTCGGGTAGAGGGGGCTAGGGGTCAGGGTGTGGGGCAAGAGGCAGAGAAGGGAAGCACTCAGACCCAAAATGTCGGCGAGAAAGATGAAAAAGATAATAGACAGAGAATAAGGGATGGTGGGTTTCTAAAATGTGTATATTTTAATGCTAGGAGCATTGTAAGTAAGGTGGATGAACTTAGAGCCTGGATTGACACCTGGAAATATGATGTTGTGGCAATCAGTGAAACATGGTTGCAGGAGGGCTGTGATTGGAAACTAAATATTCCAGGATTTCGTTGCTTCAGGTGTGATAGAATTGGAGGGACCAGAGGGGGAGGTGTTGCATTGCTTGTCAGAAAAGATATTACAGCAGTGCTTTGGCAGGATAGATTAGAGGGCTCGTCTAGGGAGGCTATTTGGGTAGAACTGAGAAGTGGGAACGGTGTAGCAACACTTTTAGGGGTGTATTATAGACCGCCAAATGGGGAGCGAGAATTGGAAGAGCAAATATGTAAGGAGATAGCAGATATTAGTAGTAAGCACAAGGTAGTGATTGTGGGAGATTTCAATTTTCCAAAAATAGACTGGGAAACACATTCTGTAAATGGGTTGGATGGTTTGGAGTTTGTAAAAATGTGTGCAGGATAGTTTTTTGCAGCAGTACATAGAGGTATCGACCAGAGAAGGGGCAGAGCTGGACCACCTGTTAGGAAATGAGGCAGGTCAGGTGACGGAGGTATGCGTTGGTGAGCACTTTTGGACCAGTGATCACAATACCATTAGTTTCAATATAATTATGGAGAGAGTCAGAACTGGACCTAGGGTGGAGATTTTGATTGGAGAAAGGCTAACTTTGAGGGAATGCGTAAGGGTTTTAAAGGAGTGAATTGGGACACTTTGTTTCATGGGAAGGATGTAGAAGAGAAATGGAGGACTTTTAAAGGGGAAATTGTAAGAGTACAGAATCTTTATGTCCCTGTTAGGTTGAAAGGAAATAGTAAAAATTGGGAAGAGCCATGGTTTTCAAGGGAAATTGGACACTTGTTTCGAAAAAAGAGAGATATCTACAATAATTATAGGAGGCATGGAGTAAATGGGGTGCTAGAGGAGTATAAAGAATGTAAAAAGAATCTTAAGAAAGAAATTTAGGAAGGCTAAAAGAAGATTTGAGGTTGTTTTGGCAAGAAAGGTGAAAGTAAATCCAAAGGGTTTCTACAGCTATATTAATAGCAAAAGGATAACGAGGGATAAAATTGGACCATTAGAGAACCAGAATGGACAGCTATCTGCAGAGCCAAAAGAGATGGGGGAGATATTGAACAATTTCTTTTCTTCGGTATTCACCAAGGAGAAGGATATTGAACTCTGTGAGTTAAGGGGAAAAAGTAGAGTAGCTATGGAAACTATGAGATTCAAAGAGGAGGAAGTACTGACACTTTTGAAAAATATAAAAGTGGATAAGTCTCCAGGTCCTGACAGGTTATTCCCTAGGACATTGAGGAAAGTTAGTGTAGAAATAGCAGGAGCTATGACAGAAATATTTCAAATGTCATTAGAAACGGGAATAGTGCCGGAGGATTGGCGTACTGCGCATGTTGTTCCATTGTTTAAAAATGGTTCAAAGAATAAACCTAGCAATTATAGACCTATTAGTTTGACGTCAGTGGTGGGCAAATTAATGGAAAGGATACTTAGGGATAATATATATAAGCATCTGGATAAACAGGGTCTGATCAGGAACAGTCAACATGGATTTGTGCCTGGAAGGTCATGTTTGACAAACCTTCTTGAATTTTTTGAAGCGGTAACTAGGGAAATTGATGAGGGTAAAGCAGTGGATGTTGTCTATATGGATTTCAGTAAGGCCTTTGACAAGGGTCCCCATGGAAGGTTGGTTAAGAAGGTTCAATCTTTGGGTGTTAATGGCGGAGTAGCAAGATGGATTCAACAGTGGCTGAATGGGAGATGTCAGAGAGTAATGGTGGATGGCTGTTTGTCAGGTTGGAAGCCGGTGACCAGTGGGGTGCCTCAGGGATCTGTGTTGGGTCCACTGTTGTTTGTCATGTACATCAATGATCTGGATGATGGTGTGGAAAATTGGATAAGTAAGTATGCAGATGATACTAAGATAGGTGGTGTTGTGGATAATGAAGTAGATTTTCAAAGTCTACAGAGAGATTTGGGCCATTTGGAAAAGTGGGCTGAAAGATGGCAGATGGAGTTTAATGCTGTTAAGTGTGAAGTGCTACATCTTGGCAGGACAAATCAAAATAGGACGTACATGGTAAATGGTAGGGAATTGAGGAATGCTGTGGAACAGAGGGATCTAGGAATAACTGTGCATAGTTCCCTGAAGGTGGAATCGCATGTAGATAGGGTGGTAAAGAAAGCCTTTGGTGTGCTGGCCTTTATAAATCAGAGCATTGAATATAGGAGTAGGGAAGTAATGTTAAAATTGTACAAGGCATTGGTAAGACCAATTCTGGAGTATGGTGTACAATTTTGGTCGCCTAGTTATAGGAAGGATGTCAACAAAATAGAGAGAGTACAGAGGAGATTTACTAGAATGTTGCCAGGGTTCCAGCAACTATGTTACAGAGAAAGGTTGAACAAGTTAGGTCTTTATTCTTTGGAGCGCAGAAGGTTAAGGGGGGACTTGATTGAGGTCTTTAAAATGATGAAAGGGATAGACAGAGTTGACGTGGATACGTTTTTCCCATTGAGGGTAGGGAAGATTCAAACAAGAGGGCATGACATGAGAATTAAGGGACAGAAGTTTAGGGGTAACGTGAGGGGGAACTTCTTTACTCAGAGGGTGATGGCTGTGTGGAATGAGCTTCCAGCAGAAGTGGTGGAGGCAGGATCGATTTTAACATTTAAAAGTAAAGTGGATAGGTATATGGACATGAAGGGAATGGAGGGGTATGGAGGGAATGGAGCAGGTAGATGGGACTAGGGGAAAACAAATGGTCGGCACGGACTGGAAGGCCGAGAGTTACAGTAATTTTCCGTGCTGTAATTGTTATATGGTTATACACTAGTTATATCCTATGCACTAGGGACAATTTACAGAGGCCAATTAACCTACAAACCTCCAATGTAGGAGGAAACTGGAACATCCGGAGAAACCCACGTGGTCACATGGAGAATGTACAAACTCTGCACAGATAGCACCTGGAGTTAGATTCAAACCCGGGTCTGTAAAGCAGCAACTCTACCGCAGCTCCACAGTGCCATCCAGATTTCTGAAACGTCACCTATCCATGTTCTCCAGTGATGCTGCCTGATCCGCTGAGTTTCTCCAGCACGTTGTGTCTTTTCTTTCTAAACCAGCATCTACAGTTTTGGTATTTTGTGCTCCAGCAATACAAATTGATACCAATATAGATGTGTACCTATGTGAGTGTCAAGAAATCAAACTGATATCTTTGTTCTATTTTAAAGTATATGTTCTTTTCCTGAAATATAGATTAGTCCACTGAGAGCAACCTTCCTCATTTAATTCACTATGCACCCCACTCCATTAATTGGACTAAAGCACCTATTTAATTAGTTTTCAAACAGGCAGGTTAATGGAAAGCTACGAGAGATAACACTGGACATGTTTTCTCTCACTACATGATCAATATTAACACAAAAAGCTACATGCAATTGCGAGTCACTTTTGAGTTTGATAGCCACAGTCACATTTGAGTGTGAATAGCATATTCTTTCCAAAAAGTAATGGGAATGGGTACAATAATTGCAGAGTTACATTAAAAATGTTCAATATATTCAAAGAGGGTTTTAAAATGAATGGATCTATCATCGTTGGCTTGAGAAGAGTTGTTTTACTTCATAGAAGAAAACAATTTCACTCATAAAGCATCTTGGACAATACAACCGACATACTGGTCAATGTGAGGAGCACCTTCCGCAACAGACTGGTTCCACCAAGATAGAATGTCACAGGAGATCCTTTTCCCCTGTGGCTATCAAACTGTACTACTCCTCCCCCTTCTGTCGTGGGGTAGACTGACTCCCCACTCCCTGCCCCCAATCTTTGCACATCCCCAATCTGAGACTTTCCAGTCATTACTTTAAATTTCATGTATCCGGTGTTTTATGACTGTTGGCAGACCAAATAAATCAAGTTCTATCATATCGTAAAGGTCAGGAGTTGGTGAAAAAAAAACTATTTGTATGTTTGTGATCATTTTATTATTTATTACTGACTGCCAACTGGAGAGATGTGTATCATGGTTGGTTCATTGATGCTGGAAGGAAATGTCAGACAAAGCTAGGTCTTCAAATGCAAACAGGAAAATGGAAAAATATTCAATGACAACTATTTCTGAAATGGACTAAGAAATCATTCTTGAAGAAATCTATATTACTCAGTTGACTAATATTCTTTGATCTATTTTGTTTGTTAGGCAACAGAATCCCTGTGGATTGCATCAACATGTCTAGCTTTGGGTCTATTTTAAATATTTACAAACTAGCTACTTTATGATATTGAAAGGTTATGCACATCCCATTCGAGTTCTCTATAACAAAACTGAATTAATACAGAAACAAATCCATCGGGGGAGCATTATTCCTTCAATTGTTTGCAGATAGCAAAATGTCATGGTTTTTCCGCTCTTAAGGTCTAATTTTCCATACCAACCATTAATGCAGCTTCTTTTTAGTGCTCTTGGGTATCTGTGGCAAGTTTCATCCTGTGAACCAGAAAATGACAATATACTATAACTGGAATAATTTCCAATAATGACTGCTGAAAAAATGCATTTCACAACTTCACTCTGTTGAATGCAAACTAGTGAAGGTTTATTGTGTAACCCGAATCCTTTTAATATTGTTTTAAGTCTAGGAAATCTAAGTTTTTCTTAATCTGTACAGTGTGTGTGTGCTGGGATGTGATGGTGCCAGTCAATATGTGTGCATTAGATTTCTTGTCCTGTTGATTTTTTACAGTATATTCATTAATTTTTGTGTCAACGTTACAGACACCCCAGCCAGCATTCTAGAAGCCAAAGCCTGATCATTTATTTTGGTGTAATATGGAATCTAAGTTATTAGTTCATAACACATCCTTCCTCAAATACGGGTATTCTTAAATCAAATTGAATGAATTAAATAATATTTTTTGGAAGGATGGTTTAAATCATCTTAACTGGGTCTTGATATTTCCTTTTCTCTTACTGGGAATTGAGCATCTTAATATCTTCAATTGGGTATCAATAAAGGGATTCTCTTTTAATTATCAATGCATGATAAGGTCTCTCACCAACTTTAATAAATTGTACACAGCTACTTTGATATGAGACGTTCATTTCTCACACCAGTCATTTGAACAATAATATGAATTATGGTAAGGTTTACATCTATTAAGAGCTTCCGTGGAAAAAAATAATCTTCTCAAAGGCTCAGCCAAAGCATTTTTTATCTAGCTAACTAACGCTAATTAATTGCTATCTGGAGAACAACAAGCAAGTAAAAGGTATCTGGTTTCAGAAATTTGGAACTGCGTCTAATTAAATGAATAGAAAGACAGAAAAAAAGAGATGGTGCGCACTGATTGAATTAGTCCATGCCTAGTTATGTGAATTGATGGGTTGAGGTCACTGTTCTAAGTGGCCCCATAGCAGAAGTGTCCACACCACGGGGCTGGAAACTGGAAGTGTCCTGTGCTAATTCTGCTACCACCATCATCTTTTGCAACAAGTGATGGTCTCTCTGATTGTCGCCGGAAGCTTGCGTCCTTTTCAAGACGGATGATGACAGTAAGGACAACATTTGAAACATGGAAGAAGGGCACGAAAGAGGACTGCTACAGGTTGTTTTGTGCAGATGGACGTTGAAGTGAGTGGTGAGACATGGGAAGAAATGAAGCCCACCGTTTGTGTTAAATCACAAGAAAGCTTCCAATCAGAAAGGGACGGTGACATATTTTCAGCTCAACCCTGTGAATGATTGCCTAGGCACCATCAAGTATTAACTTTTACAAACATCTAAAAATGTGCCCAGTTAATGTAAATTAGCTTCCAGGCATTCCTAACGAGAATTCAAAAATTCGTGTTTTGATTACATAGTGAAACTGACATTTATTCATTTGCAACGAGAGAAAGGAACAGTTTAGCTGGTGATAGGTTTCCAGATTATCTTTGACATAACTGGGAAAAGCTGAACAATTAAGTGTTGGCGAGGAATCCAAATGTTAAGGGCATAATGGTTCCAACTGTAGAACTAAACAAAGTCGCAGAGAAATGTCTACACTTTTATCCTCACCTTGAAATTCTGCAGTAGTTGGTTCATTTACAATAATTTCCTTCAGACCCATCTCCAGGGCACGCAAGACAGCGATGTCTCCATCAATGGCAGCCACTCTCCCTCTAAACTGTCTTGCCCTTTACATTTGATGGATGGTAGGAATGATTTAATTGGACTTGGACCAATTAATTGTGGCTGAGGCCAATCAAATCACCCCTTCTGTCAGTCACCTGAGATCGGCCAGCATAACCTGGAGTATATGTTGAACCCTGGACCTTCCTAGTTCAGCTTTGACTTGATTACTCATCGGATGCAATCTGTGCTGCACCATGTTCTTACTGAGGCAAAATTAAACATTGATAAGCATGTAGAAAGTGTTCAGTAAATAAATGATTTGTAGTTCACAGTGAATTATTTAGGATACCTGATTCATAAAGTGCCAAAAAGAAACATTACAGAAACATGGTGACTTCATTTGGGTTTCTTGTAATGCAACATTGTCAGGAAATTGATTAATGGCCTGTCACAATGATTGCATTTAGCAATCAACATGCCAAATACCTCCATGAAGATACAGTGCAGTTTGTGATCTGCACATGTGCCAGCATTTAACTAACTTGGCCATTAACCGTTATATACAGCATTTTGCAGTAGCTCTGTGAATGATCCTGCAATATTGCGGTTTGTGGTGCAGAGCCAATGGCTATGTGCAGGACTATGGATCTGCTATCAAGAACCATTTGATGCTATACCACAAGCTACATTAGTAAAGTTCGAGCCTCTCTGGGCATACTGCGGTTATTACTTCGGTACTCTACGACACTCAGATGGCTTACAGATCTGGAAACCAGATGAGGTGTAGAGAAAATAAACCATTCTCCATACACTACAGTGTCAAGAGGTTGCTTCGACACCAAAATATTGCACCCACTAACAAACAGTTCTGCTACCTCTGTGCTCTGGTCAATACGTGGCTTTAAACCGGTTGGGACTATTCATTGAGGATTCAAATTATTATCATTTAGGATATTGAAAGTGATAATTATAAACTAAACACGAGGGAAATTTTACAATGGCCAATTAAGCTTTCAACCAGTCTGTCTCTGGGATGGGGGAGGAAACTGGAACAGCTGGGGGGAAGCCCACAAGGTCACATGGAGAATATGCCAATTCACACAAAGAGTACCAGAGCTGGGGAACAAATCTGCAATGTTGGAACTGTGTGGCAGCAGCAGCAGCAACACCTGCTACACGTGTAGAATTGCCTTTGTGTTCCATGCAACATTACAGTGGGTGCAGCACAGGACTTTACATTTGTGTCCTTTTAGAAAGATGTCAAGATGGGTCCTTAATGTTATCTGGTGGTCAGATGTAGGCATATCCTTGACTGTATACCATTTATTTATGATTACAGGCCAAGGTGGCCATTTTCCTGTTTGTCCCATTCCAACACTATCCACTATGCAACCCTGTTTAAACAGTTGCATCAATGAAGCAGTAACAATGACACTGACTTAACAAAAATAATGCAACATTTGTAAAAATGAATGAATTATTGACTCTATTACCAGGGGAATTGGAGCACAAATGTATGAGAGTCTTACTGCGATATCACAGGGCTCTTTTGTTGTTTTGGTCACTACCTAAAGACAGGTACTCCTGCCCTGAAATGAGTGCTGGAGAGATTGATAGCATGATCCTCGAATAAGGCAGTTGTCCTGCTAAGAGAGATTGAGCCTATACTCATGAGACCTATGGTGATTTCATTGTGATACAAAATGCCATGAGAAGAATTAATGGGATAAATGCAGAGGAGTTATTTTCTGAAGCTGCAGTCCAGCGAAAGGCTTAGTCCGGGAGAAACTACTTTGCTCGGGGAATTGTAAATCTTCAGAATTCTCTACTTCAGACAATTGTGGATGTCTGGCCACTGAGTATAATCAAGGCTGAGATCGATAGGCGTTTGGACATTAAGAAAATCTATGAGGGGATGACATGGGAGCATGAACCTGAGACAGAATCAGCTGTGATCTTATTGAATGATAGAGGGGGCTCAAGCAAGGGATACAAATACTCCAGGTTCAGTTTCTCATGTTCCAATATTCTTAAGGGGAAAATTACTAGAGGACACAACAATAAAAGACCAAGGATTCACTATTGCAATTCTTGAATGGGGTACCTAGGGCTTGGTGCACTGGGCTAATATTCAGAAACAAAAAAGAAACAGGAAGGTTTATGACTGAGGTCAATGGATTTCTTGACACTAATGGACTCTAAAGAAATGGGGATTAGGTAACAAAGTGAACCGTGTGCTCAGGGTAAGCCATGAATTTAGTGAATGACAAAGCAAGTTCAAGAGGCTGAAACTCCCGTTTTTCCTTCAATGTTCTACCTGCAATTAATTTTCTTTTTTCCAAATTCATTCATAGAATGGAAGTATCTAGGAAGGCTATAATTTGGTCCTGAGTTGGGTGGCTTGCTAAGTCATTTAGGTGGTCAGATGAGAGACAAACCAGTAACAAATTATTCTAGTCTGCATTTAACAACTTTTCTATATGATTGCAGGAGAACATGCTGCTGTTATCCATCTGATCAAGTGCATGATAATTTTGTGTTGCTATCGGATTGTGTGCATGGCAACTTGCTTGAATGTAAATGTAAGCACTCATTCATGTCCTTTAGGCGGGTCATCAGAATGAACAATAGAAGGAGATGCTGAAGGAACTGGAGCAGTTTCCTCTGCAGGAATATAACAAGAGGAAAGGAAGAAGGATAATGGAAAGGAAATACTGAAACTGCTCAGAAAAAAAGGACACAAAGGACACATATTGAGCAAAATAAGCAAAAAAGAAAACACAAAGCAGGGTCAAATGCATGAAGATGATCAGTAATTCGGTGATATTAACATAGCGGTAGCCTTTGGAAAATCAATAAAAACACAAACGTTGAAGCTGCTTCATTTCTTTTCCTCTAAGATTTCCATTATGAATGAATAGCAAAGATCCTAAGCTACATAAAAGTCTAATTAGCAAGTACAAGGGAAAGTACCTGGGGAAGGGGTTGGTTTGGGTAGGAAGGGACAAATTGACCAGGGAGTTACAGAGGGAACGGTCTCTGTGGAAAGCAGAAAGGGGAGGAGATGGGAAGAAGTGGCCAGTGGTGGGATCCCGTTCAAGGTGGCGAAAATGTCGGAGGGTTATATGTTGTATGTGACGGCTGATGGGGTGGAAGGTGAGGACAAGGGGGACTCTGTCCTTGTTACGAGTGGGGGGGATGGGGAGTAAGAGGGGAGCTGCGGGATATAGAGGAGACCCTGGTGAGAGCCTCATCTATAACAGAATGAGGACATCTCCGATGTTACATTACCTTTCATTAATGTACGGCAATCATTCACTTAGATTTTCCAGGTGCAGTGCTTCAATAAATATTCCAGGATTGTATGTAATGATGTTTATAGGCATCCTTTATTATTTTAACTTGGGAATAGTACAGTTCTGCTGATGTTTTAGAACTGACTGGTGTCAGCCTGGGAACCAGCAACTTTCATTAAACCATTTCTGCCCCCATGATTTTATAAATAATGTGGTTTCACCAGAAGGAATGGATACCTCTAAAATGCATCTCTGCAGCAACCATGAAGATTTAGATCATGTTATTATATTTGATGTGAATTTCCTTTGCTGTCTAAAATCTTGTTTTTTTTAATGCTATATAAACTATATGTTGACCATATATTCCATTTTCGAATGGAAGTTGTCATAAGCATATCATCTTCTTCGAAAGTATTCCATTTCTCAATTTGTATTCAATGTACCGACTCAACTGAAAGACTGCATGGTTAAAATATTCAGGCCAGCATGTTGCACTTATGTGAAGTATTGACCTATTACTTGGTGTCAATAATGGCCTAACCTTGTGCATCTTTAATGAGCTGAAATGGGACTTTACGCAATAAATTCAGTTAGTAATGACGAATTTCACGACATGCAATCTTAAAGGAGAATTCAAGTCAATTGATCAGAGTGTCACATTCTATCAACCAAAATCCTATGATGCTGATAGTTCCAGTTATTGGCTAATTTCAATGTGCATGTAAACAGAACTCTGCATTACACTTGAATGATGGAGAGGACAAACAGAGAATTTAATGCGACCTAACATTGTGCTGCCAGCATCTTGAATGAAGACACAAACTAACCATTCACAGTCTGGCAGGTTTGCGTTTGAGCAGGGTTTGGAATGGGTGGGCTACGTCATACCCTAAAGAACAACATTAAACTGTCTGATGGAAGCTCTGCAGAAAACTGGATTTTCCTAACAGTCCAAACCATCAACTTTGGCTTTTATTTCTATTTAGAAGGATTGTGATGTCCATGGATTGAATTCCTCAAAGATCCAATAAATATAAAAATGCACCAATTGTCCACCATTACAATGTATAATACAAAATATGAAAACCCGTTGGATCACTTAATGTAGAATTTTAAAATTGTACTGATTATGATGAAAAATTGAGAATATTCCATCCAAATGTGTGACATTTCAAATGAAACATGTTGTAGATTTTCATTTCAGATATTACTATGGTAAACCGAAGATTCATTGTGATAAAGGTCACAATGTGTGAAGCCATTAATTCACTGCACTATGAGTTAAAGCACTTATCTTTCCAAAATATTCTACTGCATTTGCAGATATGGTATATAATCCCCTGCGTTGAACACTTGCTCAAATTCAAAAAGTTCTGTCAAGAGTTCAGTATCTTAAATTTTAAATTTGATGTTTTTGCTATAGATACTGGCTGATTTGCAGATTGTTTCTGGATCTTTGTATATTTGTTTCAGAAATGACATGCCACTCTCGTAGAAACAGAAACAATAGGCTTTAATTTGCTTTAATTATGCCTTTGTCTTTTGGGAGAGTGCATTGGGTATTTAATTTTCAAACATATGATGTATGATAGTGGCACAGTAATTTAGCTGGAAGAGCTGCTGCCTCACAGTTCCAGTGAACCACGTTGAATGCTGATCTCTGGTACGGTCTGTACAGAGTTTGCATGTTCTCCCTCTGACTTTATTTCAGATTCATGTAAGTGGTGGCAGGAAAATTGAGTTTTGGGGATTTTATTCTTGTGCTGAAAGGGAGCCAAAGAAAACATTTGGAAGGGTCAAATGACTTGTTCCTGCTTCTATTTCCCAAATGTTTACAATTTAGGTATACAAATGGCAGTCGAATTATAGAACAGTCACACTCCATAACACTGAATTCATCCATGCTGATCAAGATGCCCATCTAAGCAAATATAAAGACCCACTTCTCATTACAGAGGGCTCAAAGAGTAGTTGGCAGTGGTTCAAAGTAGTTGGTAGTAGGATTAGAGGAGAAATGTGGAAATACTTTATTCAGGAAGAGCGGTTTTGGGGTCTTTTAACAATTGTGAGATAATGGTAAAGCAGACATTTTCAGTGCAGTGCTGTGATATGTACAAGAAGAGCTATGATCCAGATGGATGCAGAAAATGTTAATGAGGCTGGGTTGGATGGATCATCCTAGATTAATTAGCACGGACAGGATGGGCCGAATGGCCTTCGCCCCCTGAGGGAATTTAAGGTGTATTTAACAATTGCGTGAGAGGATGGGAGAAACAGAAACTATCAGTACATTACTAGCAGTGCTTGGATGAGTACACGAAGAGCTAGATTCCAGAGGGATGCAGATAGAGTTAGTGGGGCTAGGTTAGAGTGGATGGCTTTTCACAAACCAAAGTGTAAACCAGCACCTACAGTTTTCTTGCCTCGAATAGACCAGCACGGCCACAATGGGCCGAACAGCCCCCATCCCCTGTCTCGATCTTTCAAAAGTCCCACAAAATGCTCTGGGATCTTTCAAAGTGAAAGCGCGAGACGCTAGACAAATGGAAACCTTCTGGCCAGAGTTGAGAATATTGTTCTCCGAGTCCCCACTTTACCCTTCAAGGTGGAATAAAACCAAAAATAAAGCGATAAACGAGTTGTAGTTGTGGCTGCCCGGCTCGGGCTGCGGCCTAGCGATGGCGGTTTGTACATTCCTTGCAAATTTAATAACTTCAAATTTTGGAAGCTATTAAAATAAGTGCAATACACAGATCTAACTTACAATTTAAAAATAGTCTTCATGGCTGTGAATGGATTTGAAGGAGTTGTAAAAGGCCAAGCAGCTAGAAAAAGATATCGATGTTTTAAAACACAATGTCTGATGCACATGTTGAACTCGGTTAATATGTTGAGTGAATTAATGGATGTTGAATCAACTATATTGTCATTTTATAGCACTACCTACAATAAATACCCATCACAACTTTGCTTGTACAGTAATTGAGCGTAGACTGATTGGGTTGTAGCTAGTCAGATTAGACTTGTCCTGCTTTTTGGGAACAGGATATATCTGGGTAATTTTCTACATTGTCAGCTAGATGCCAGTGTTGTCCAATGTTAGAAGTTGGTCATAGGCACCTCTTAGCAGGAAGCAATAGGTTGCATCATCAATGAGATTTTAGAGCAACACTGTATGTCCATGCAGCCAGTCAGTGATAAAGATGAGTATTTTAACAAATTAAAAAGAAGAATGTAAGTAATATATAAAACTTAATGAAAGGCCATCAAAATGGTGAAATCCCCTTGTTACAAAAGACCACATGCTATTTTCATTGCTGTTAAAATTTATTGTCCATTTCATAACCTGAATTATTGGATCAGTGGTACGGTTTAGTTTTACTAATAGTATATGCCAGGTCAGGACCTTTGAGGAGACCCAATTCAATCTCAAAATTATAAAAAATGATTGACAAATGTGTGAGTCTCAAATTGTTCATCAATATAAAGGATTTAAATGTTGCATTCGCATGTTAAGGGGAAATAAGGTGGAAAGAGAAACAGATGTTTTCATGTGAAATTTAATGAACTGATCGAATAAGTTACTATTGAAGAGGACAGGATGACAATTAGTGTTTAAAAAAAAAAAGGATAAAAGATCAATCAGAAATGAAGACTTTTGTAAGACCAAAAAGGATTAGAATTGTAGTAACACAGCACAATGCCCTGCCATGTCCATGTTAACAATCAAATACCCATTTGTCAGCACTTAATACCTAAATATTGGGAGTACACCCGCCTCCACTACCCACACAGACAATATGTTCTGGATTCCAACCAGTCCGCGACTGAAAAAGACTTGAAGCACGAAAATCTAAGCAGGTTTAGGGAAAGATCAGAAGAACAGGAAATAATTGGATTCTTCATTCAATAAGGTAGGATTGGAATGATGGGCTGAAGGGCATTTCCTGCATTGTTTTCCAATTCTAAGAAATCCCTTCCTTGTTCTCAATGAGTCTTATCATCTGCTGAAGCATAGATGTTAAAGGACTGCTGCATGTGGCCTGAGGGAACAGTAAATGCCGTTTCTACCTACCAACTGTCTGCTTTTATGTCTCACTGTTAATGAAACAAATCCAATAAAGTCACTATTGCATTTGTCATTGTCTGACCCAGAGAAAGCAGAGTTGGAGGCAGCTGGTTTGAGAGTAGTACTTTACTCTGATAGATAATTTAATAAAACAACCCCCTCTGCCTGATGATTGCTATAAATAATTTGTTGTTTAACAATAAGTAAAGAACATACTGCTTCTTCATAGATTGGATAAAAATATACTTCAGTTAGCAGCCTGTTATCTTAACCATGCCTTTAAACCTAATCTTTCACAATCAGCTTACACTTTTCCCCCTCAGTATTTATTGATTATACAGACCAGATACTTTGTTTTAACCTGTATCAGCAGGATGCAGCACATTGCAAAAACAGCAACAAAAAAAAAGGCATAAAGAAAATGGTCTGCAGGAAGGACAAATGGTGAAAAAACTTGTAATGTTCATTAATTAATTACCCCTCAAGGATGAAGCTAAAAGGAAGATGGCACACAACTGCCTAAAGAGAAAAAGAGAGGAAAGTCATGCTTCTGAAAAATTTTCCCAAATTCCCTGTTTTGTATTTAGTGGTTGGATTTGAGTGAAATAACCAAACTAGCTCAGCAGCAATTTTAAACAAAATATAAGGTGTTAGCAGTTGAATTGCTTGCTCATTAGTTTTGATGAAAAATAATTGGCCTGACATGTTATCTGTTTCTCTGTCCACAAATGCTGCCTGGTCCACTGAGTATTTTAAGCATTTTTCTTTTACAGGGCAGAGTGAGTTGGATGTGGCCCTTGTGGCTAAGGGGATCAGAGGGTATGGAGAGAAGGCAGGTACGGGATACTGAGTTGGATGATCAGCCATGATCATATTGAATGGCGGTGCAGGCTCGAAGGGCTGAATGGCCTACTCCTGCACCTAATTTCTATGTTTCTATGTTTCTATTTCCAACATTTGCGTTTTAGCTGTTCACACAAGTAATTAAAACAAATATGCCTGGCAACAAAAAGTGTAATGATAAGAATAAATACAGACTATTGACCTTACTATTCAGATCAATATTCACTGGAAGGTATTTAAGGAAATATTGACCATGAGAGTGGTGATGTGTTTGAGGTTTGCGATCTTAAAATCTCACCCTCAAACAGCCAAATGCTGGACTGGTGCACAAAAGACTGTGGTGTAGTTTATCACTTGTTTGGACCTAACAATAGCTGGCTCTCGGGTTTGGGAAGCGTTCTCCATTAATCAGTACTTCCCCAAGGATCTTGATTGTCGGGGGCTGTGTTGAATGGTGGAGGGAGGATGGTGACAGATCTATAATTTCCAAATAAATGGTGTGCGTCAAGTAAGGGTTGGTGAAGGATTTCACATTGGGTTGTATCTTGACCCTGAGTGTGCACATATGCAATCAAAATGACTAAGGTTGGAGTGATCTTGGTTCTGGAAAGGAAACGTTGAAAGTTTGAACAGTTTCCCCTCATCCTATTTATTAAATCTATAATGGTAGGAAGACTTCTTGGAGGTGAGGTCCAAAAGTTCAGAGGGAACGATCGAGATGAGGGTTGGTGTGTTGAAACAGCTTTGCTTGACTCCAATCTGCGTTAGGATTGGGGTGGATTCATTGGAGAGGAACAGCACATTTACCCAATTTCATGGGTTGCTTTGAAGCAAGTGGAAAGAAGCCCAGAAAGGTAAATATAATTATTTTGTGGTGACTATTTGGTGATGATATAATTATTTTAAGAGACTTCCTCTGAATTTGGTGAATACAACCAATTGGCCTACTGTGACCAATTGCAGTCTCCCAAAATACCTCATTACTCATTCCTATATTTCTGTTGGCCAGATTGTCCTCAGGCTACATGATACTGCAGACACAAAGTACTGGAATAACTCAGTGGGTGAGGTAGCATCGCTGGGGAATATATGGGTAGGTGATGTTTTAGGTCGGGACCTTATTCAGACATATTGTAGGGTGGGGAGGGGGAGGGGAGAAAGCTGGAAAGGGGAGGAGCAATATAAAGTCTGGCAGGTGATAGTTTGATACAGGTGGGGGGTGATACACAGATGGTTGTCCTGTCCCTCCCCTCTTCTAGCATTTCTGCCCCTCCCTTGTAGCATTTCTGCCCCCCCCCCCCCCCCCCCCCCCCCCCCCCACAACCTGTCTGAAGAAGAGTCCCAGCTCCAAACGTCACCTATGTTCCATGTTCTCCAGAGATGCCGCCTGTCACACTGAGTTACTCCAGCACTTTGTCGTTTTTTTCTTGGAAACCAGCATCTGCAGTTCCTTGTTTCTACGTGATATTGTAGCAGGGCATTCAGCGTGGGCATGGAAAGTGTTGACAAAGTGTTGTACTTAAGACTCGACTGAGCTATTACATGAGGGATGATACATCTAGTTGGAATGGATGAAAAGATACAGCGTGGGAACAGGCTCTTCAAACCATTCCGTCCAAGATGACCAGCGACCACCCGCACTTTAACCCACTTTGGCATCCACTCCCTACACACTACGGGCAATTTTACAGAGGCCAATTGCCATACACATACGTCTTTAGGGTGTGGGAGGAAACCGAACCACCCTGAAGAAACCCACGCGGTCACAGGGATAACTGAGGCAGCAGCTCTACCGGCTGCGCCACTGTGCTGCCTCCAACCTATACACTTCACAGGCCAGATACCATTACATTAAACTCCAACTTGGGCTTGAGACCTATGTCTGCTATTTAATTTTCCATAAGGATGGCTATCAGTCAATAGAAACAGCACATGCGCACAGTTAAACGAATGTACGGCGGGAATGTGAAATATACGCCGCATGGATCTTTAGTGAAACCTGCATTTCCAGATTGAAGAAACAAACTGCAGATGCTGGTTTATACCAAAGATGGACACAGATGCTGGAGTAACTCGGTGGATCAGGCAGCATCTCTGGAGAAAAGGGATAGGTGACGTTTCGGATCAGGCGAAGAAGGGTCCCGACCACAAACGTCACCTATCCCTTTTTCTCCAGAGATGCCGCCTGACCCACTGAGTTACTCCAGCACTTTTTTTTTATATCTACCTTTCAAAATTGATACGTGGACCTTTTTTTGATGTTGTTGCCACTATCCACCAATTCTCACCAGTTCTCTCCTCCGTAGCCACACCACCACGGTTATGAGACTATTTCAGAATAGCAGAATGTACAAACCCAAGATGCAAAATACTGTAAACTTTAAAGACTTTTTGAAAATTGCAGCCATAAGTCAGAGGTGCAATGTGCCGTCTCCGGCGCTAGCCCCGTCCTTCTGGTCCCAGGTACTGTAAACCGATAGGGTAATCGATGCCTTGCGAGAGAGAGGCGATACAGTCGGGAAACCGCTTTCGTCCGCGCAACCTTCTCCCCAGTAAATTAAAAATGAAGTTGTAATATGTAATATGTAAGTGCGGGTCGAATTAGCCTAATAGTGGAGACGCGGCGCTTATTTATAGGAACGGTATCCGGTTGTACTTGCCTTTCGCGGACCGTCAACAGTTTTACAGATGGGTCCCAAACATCGACGGACTGCGCCCTCACCCCCCACGATCCCGGCTCTCCCTCCCCAACACTGCTCCCTCCCACCCCACCATCAGTAGCCTCTCATTCCCCCACCGCCAGCCCACCCATCCCCCACCCCTCATTCTCCAGACCCCCTCTCATCCCACATCACCAACCCCTCATTCCCATCGTCGACCCCCTCCCGCCGCCACGGGGTCGCCTCCCTCACATCACCCCCCCTCTCCACAAACACACAACACACAGGCCTCCTCTTTCTTACGACACATCCACACAATCCCTCCTCTTCATTTCCCCCACAGCCCAATCTCCCCGACTATTCAACCCCTTCCCAATTATTATCCCCACCCGCTCTTTCCGAACTAATAACCTCCTCCACTCCTGTATCACCACCACCCCCCCCCCCCTCCCCGTCCCAGCCGGTCGCTTCCCCCTCCTGTCGCCCTTCGGCCACCCTCCTCCTCCTCCTCCTCCCACCACCACTGCCGCCGCCGCCGCCGCCGTGTCCAGCCGGCTCCCCGCCGTGTCCAGCCGGCTCCCCGCCGTGTCCAGCCGGCTCCCCGCCGTGTCCAGCCGGCTCCCCGCCGTGTCCAGCCGGCTCCCCGCTGTGCTGTCCCCAGGGTGAGAGCTCGCCTCCACGCTGCCCACCGGGGGCCCCAGGAGCCGCCCCCACCTCCGACCCAATCGACGCTGCCTCAGCTCGGGCGGGACTCGGCTCCACTCCACCGGGCTCCGGTACACACACACACACACACACACACAGACACAGACAGAAAAACAGACAGACAGACAGAGACACACAGAGGCGGGGGAGCGTCAGAGCGGAGACTGCGGAGGGTGGGGGCGGAAAAGGCGCCACCCCCCCTCTGTCTCTCTCTCTCAGCCTCTTTACACATATACAGACTAATGTCACACGTGTAGCCAGAAGATAATAGAGTGGGAAGGAGGGAGGGAGGGAGGGAGGAGAGAATTCTGCATCGGTTCACCATGAGATCGAGAGTATTGGAGCAGCGCCTCTCCGGGCTACAGCGGAGTCGGACGGAGGCAGTCGCCGGAGGGTGTCGTGTTTAAATGACAGAGAGGAGGAGGGGGGCAGCTCGGAGTTGGGAGCGGGACTCACTCGCCCGGATCGTTTCAGGAGAGAGAGAGAGGGGGGGGTGGAAAAATCGGAGGTAAGAGTTGATGAAGAGATCGGACGCTGGGGCACGCACACAAGTCAGACACACCAGAGATGCGTGACAAAAGCAGGAAGGAGCCCGGCTGGGCTTAGCTCGCAGCCCCGACCAGAGGAGGCTGTGCTGTGCGGTGCGGTGCGGTGCGGTGCGGTGGGACGGACCGACGAGCCGCTCTCTGCCTTGCGGCGGCGGCACAGAGGGAAGCGTGGACGCTGGAATCCAGGGAAAAGTTGACGGCTTGCGATGTGAACGCGAGAGAAGGAGAAGGCTGCGAGCGAAGCGGGTGGTGCCATCGCCCCCCCCCCAACCCCCACCTCCCATGGCCGGGACCTGAGGACAGCTGGTTCCTGGGAACGGACGGACGAGGCTGAGAGTGAGAGGGGAACCCGCACGATGCTGTTGTGAGTTGTTATTGCCCTTTTAATTAATAAAAAAAAAAGAAAAGAAAAGAAAGGACGATGAAGGTTCTGCGCAGGAAGGCGGTTTTCTTGGTGCTCGGCTACATCCTGTTGGTGGTGCTTACGATGCTCCATTTCACCGACTACAAGGGGGGCAAGGAGTGCACCCAGGTGAAGTATGTCCCCTACCCGCTGCGCTACGCGGTGGAGCAGCAGCAACCCGCCCCGGCGCCTCACAACGCGTCCGCCAAGCGGCAGCATGTCTACGTGTTTACAACATGGCGATCCGGCTCATCCTTCGTGGGCGAGCTCTTCAACCAGAACCCCGACGTCTTCTTCCTCTACGAGCCCATGTGGCACATCTGGCAGAAGCTGTACCCGGGCGACGCGCTGACGCTGCAGGGGGCGGCCCGGGACATGTTGGGCCACCTCTACCGCTGCGACCTCTCCATCTACCAGCTCTACAACGGGGGCAACAACGTGACCAGCATGGGCATCTTCGGGGCGCCCCGCAACAAGGTGGTCTGCTCCTACCCGCTCTGCCAGGCCTACAGGAAGGAGAAGGTGGGTCTCATCGACGAGCACGTCTGCAAGAACGAGTGCCCACCGCAACACCTAGACTCGCTGGCGAGCGAGTGCCTCAAGTACAGCACTATAGTCATCAAGGGAGTCCGCATCTTCGACCTCAGCGTGCTGGCGCCTCTGATGAGGGACCCTTCCATTGACCTGAAGGTGATTCACCTGGTGCGGGACCCCAGGGCGGTGGCCAGCTCCCGCATCAAGTCGAGGAACGGGCTGATCCGGGAGAGCCTGCAGGTGATGAGGAGTAAGGATCCCAAAGGGAGGCGTCTCAAGGTGTACGACGGCTACCAGCGGAGTCGGCGGGACGCGGTGGACTACCATGCACTCAACGCGCTGGAGGTGATCTGCAGCAGCATGGTGCGGACGGTACAAATGGCCAGGGAGCCACCGGGCTGGCTGAAGGACAACTACCGGGTGGTGCGCTACGAAGACCTGGTGGAGGAGCCCATCAGGTACCTGAAGGACATGTATTACTTCGTCAACCTGTCCCTCAGTCAGGACCTGGAGAGGTTCGTCCTCAACATGACAATGGGCTCCAGTTACTCCAACAAGAAGCCCTTCAGCGTCTCGTCGCGGAACGCCACGCAGGCGGCCAACGCGTGGAGGACCCAGCTCACCTACTCGCAGATCAAGCAAGTGGAGGACTACTGCCAGCAGGCCATGGACTGGCTGGGCTACGAGAAGGTCCAAACGCCCGAGGAAGTCAAGGACTTCAGCAAGTCATTTGTGACCAAACTCCGCGTCTGAACTGAAGGGACAGCCTTGGTGCAGTAAATCACCCCCCTGTCCATTCCGCACCCAAGAGTGGCGGAGGGCAGGCAAACCCCAATCTGTTTACTTTCCACATATCCTCGGATCCAGATGTCAGACTGGGGTGTTGGCAGGGGCATGACATTTGAGGTTGGAGGTTTTGCAGGGAACCTCTCTGACACAGGGGAGGACAAAATCCCCTCTTAAACACTCAAAAGTAACATACCTATTCACAGAACCGGTCTCCTCCACACACACACACACACACACACACACACACACACACACACAGATGCTCAGTCATGGATACCTTTGCCTCAATGCACACCTCCACATACCCCAACATAAAAACTCATCCAGGTGCACCTTCACATTCACACATATCCATCATCTACATCAATATATACATCCATGCAAACATACTCAAGGATGCACCATACAGGCAGAGCCAAACATATGTATCCTTCCACCCACAAAACATTAATCCATCAGCATGTGCATTCCTCACATGCACCCGTATAACTCATTCAATTTGCTACTAACAATGAAAAGTGATGTGAATTACTTGACAATTTTAAGGGAGCTTTTCATCTGCAGGTGTTGACCGGAATTGTTCACCGGAAATATTTGATCTTTGGGTTTAAAATTGTTATATATGTTGCTCTATGAATACATATATATGTATATATATATGTATATATATATGTGTGTGTATATATATATAGTTCTTTTTGTTGTCTGGTTAAATGAATAAATTGATAATTTATCATTTTTTAAAGAAAGTATTCTATTATATTGGCATGTGATATTGAATTGTGAGTACAGTGCTTTACTGCCAAAGTGCAACTGATCAGGATCTTTTCTGTTCATGTTTTTTGCTCGATTGTTCCTCCCGAAAAAGTCCATTTATGTTCCCTCCCTCCAGGCTGCGGAAAACAAGCAAAGGAGCCTGTTGCAAAATAAACCTTTTCCACCCTTATTTTCATTATTATTGTTGTGTCATCGCAGGAAATCAACCCCCAGAACACAAGAAAATACAAAAAAAAAGGCATTTGGTTTGATGACAATTAAAACCTGCTATGATGATAATTGAAACTGGCTATGGTTGAACCCAACAGAGCATGTGGGCCTTATGGTTAAAAAAAACAATGCTGAAGGGATTTTTGTATTTTATCAAGGGTCTTTGTGACAGAATATTTGCAACGTGTAACGTTTTAATGGGCTGCAAGATAAATTGAGCAACATGCACCCAGAAAGTTTATCATTAATGGCCAACTTAAAATACCCAGCATTTAAGAGATACTTGGATAGGTACATGAATAGGAAAGATTTATAAGGATATGAGCTAAACGCAGGCAAATAGGACTAGCTTAGATGGGGCATCTTTGTTAGCATGGGCGAGTTGGGATGAAGGACCCATTAACATGCTGTTTGATCTATGACCCTAATACAAAACCAATTTAATGAATGGTTTTTCCGTTATACGTCTATCACCAATGCCAAATGTATGGTATCAATAATTTATTTCTAAATGCCCTCTGGTCCTCACCAGACACACAAGGACATCCATCAGCAGACATTTGGTATGATCTTTTCATAAGGTCTGCTCATTGGAACTGGTACCCTATGTATGCTACAAAGCTGTTTTTGTGATAACAAGCACTTTGAGATCATTTTTAGATCCTGGAATGCAATACTACAATATAGACATGAATTCAGTTTCCTGCACTCCATTATGTACTCTAGATTATTAATATTTTCCAACATCAAGACCCATTTTGAAGGTAGACGAGGTTTGGACGTAATTAAATAGCGGAGGGTCTACACTGTTCTATCTGGAAGTTGAAATAATTGTAGAGCAACTTGAAATAATATTTTATTCTGAATATCCAATTTAAAGCCATGTGTTTCACATTTAATTGTTGGGTATCTACAGGTATCTGTGTGCTTGCTTCATGACACAAGGAATGAATATAGATGGATGAATGCATTCCTATAGTTAGAATATAGAGTTGGCAAATTCTCTGGCTACTGTGCTTTTCTCCCACATTCCAAAGACTTGCAGATTTGTACGTTAATTGGCTTCTGTAAATTGACGTGTGAGGGTGATCACTGGTTGGCACGGACTCAGTGGACAAAAGGGCCTGTTTCTTGCTGTATCTCTAAACTAAACTAAACTATTGTCAGGTGATCGTTGGTCGGTGTGGAATCGGTGGGCCAAAAGGCCTGTTTCCATTCTGTACCTCTCTTTAAAAAAAAACTTACAATACATTCCAGCGCAGGCTACAAGGAGGTGCTAAGTGGTTGCTAATCATTAATTATTGTTTGGATGATTCAGCATGATACAGGACAAAGTACGAAGATGCAGGTTTGTGCACGTGTTAGTCCACGGGCTAAGCAGCTGAATCTAAGAAGACCCCAAAATGTCACCTTTCCATTCCCTCCACAGATGTTGCCTGACCCACTGAGTTTCTCGAGCACATTGTGTTTTGCTCAAGCATTCCAGCATCTGCACTTCCTCGTGTCTCCATTTTACTGCCAATTTCTTTCGTGCCGGTATGAGAAGTTGTAAATTTGAGGCCAGCCACAGTGCCCAACATAATATTTGGGACAGACACATCATGTATTTATTTGCCTCTGTACTCCACAATTTGAGATTTGTAATAGAAAAAAAAATCACATGTAGTGCACATTGTAAGATTTTATTAAAGGCCATTTTTATACATTTTGGTTTCACCATGAAGAAATTACAGCAGTGTTTATACACAGTCCCCCCATTTTAGGGCACCATAATCTTCAGCAGCCAATGAGTTTTGAGGCATTTATTTTAACTTGAACAGATAGGATGTGTTTATACACTTCAGAATTCATTATGCTACTGCCATCATCAGTTGTATCATCAATGAAGATAAGTGAGCCAGTACCTTCAGCAGTAATAGATGCCCAGGCCATAACACCCCCACCACCGTTGTTTCACAGATGAGGTGGTATGCTTTGGATCTTGGGCAGTCCCTTCTCTTCTCCATACTTTGCTCTTGCCATCACTCTGATATGTTAATTTTCATCTCATCTGTCCAGAAGACCTTTTTCCAGAACTGTGGTTGCTCTTTTAAGTACTTCTTGGCAAACTGTAACCTGGCCATCCTATTTTTGTGGCGAACCAGTGGTTTGCATCTTGCAGTGTAGCCTCTGTATTTCTGTTCATGAAGTCTCCTCGACAGTGGTCATTGACAAATCCACACCTGACTCCTGAAGAGTGCTTCTGATCTGTCAGACAGATGTTTGGGGATTTTTCATTATTATAGAGAGAATTCTTCTGTCATCAGCTGTGGAAGTCTTCCTTGGCCTATCAGCCTCTTTGTGATTAGTAAGCTCACCAGTGCTCTCTTTTTTTCTTAATGATGTTCCAAACAGTTGATTTTGCTAACCCTAATGGGCCTGTCCCACTTAGGCGATTTTTCAAGCGACTGTTAACAGTCGCCTGAAAAACCGGCGACTAGAACGGCGATGTCAGAGTGGAACACACACACACACACACACATCGCTTCCATCACCAGCCCGTTGTGCATGCAGGGGACAGGGCAAGTGGGGGGAGCGCTGTCTGAGTGAAATTCATACGGTGCAAAGCCAATGTGACACAGACACACACCACGATTAACAGGAGGTTGGCGCTGTAATTAAGACGGTAAAAAGAACAGTGTACGGGAAGGGTCACGTACGTCCTTCAAAAGAGGGGGCGAAGGGGGAGAAGGAGTGGAGACAACTTTTAAGAAGCCAGATATACACGGCTGTGAAGCTCGGCGGACATTTAACATTACCGGTCGGTTATCCTTGGTTCTGAAAACTGCTGCTTACGTTTATTTTCCCAATGAGCCAATGAAATTCACCAGTCAGCACTGGCTACAACGAGAACCTACGACAACCTACGACCTCCTGGTGACCCACTACCACTGCACCTATGACACGAGAATTCTCGCTACTCTCCATAGCGGCTTCATTCTGGTCGCCGCTAATTTTTCAACATGTTGAAAATTTTGCGGCAACCATAATGAGGCTAGTTGCAACCAGAATGCAACCAGCTAGTTGCGGCAACCAGAATGCGGGAACTCCTCACGACCATGAAGCCGACTACCCGGCAACCACCTGCGAACACGTGGCGACCATGTGGCAACCGCAGAGTCTCCTGCAGTTGCCTAAAAAACACTGCTGTAATTTCTACATGGTGAAATCAAAATGTGTGAAAATGGCCTTTATTAAAATCTGACGTGTACTTTAATCATGTGATTTTTTCTATTACAAATCTCAAATTGCGGAATACAGAGGCAAATAAATAAATGTCGAATCTTTGTCCCAAACATTATGGAGGGCACAGTATTTCCTATGGGGGGGGGGGGGGGATCTGTGGAATTCAGTGATTTTTGGTAGAACCCTTTTTCTTTCTGACCTGGCTGAGGTGGACAGGTGCCAGGCCACCAGTGACCCTCACTTGGCCCATTCAAATATATTGTCTGTTGCAAACTTGAGCTTTGGCCACTTCATGTTATTATTGGCAAATGGTGTGTAGACGAGAGCAATAGTTGACGGGCTTCAACGTCATGTTATTAGATACGCAGTGACTTTGTGTCTACACTTTGAAAACACAAGAATGGAATTCATTTTGCAAATTCAAAAGAAAATAAATGTAATAAGCCTGTTCCAAGACATGACAAACCTGTAACCATAGAATAAGATGGCTCCCAACTGTGCGTTGCAGGATTAAATAATAATAAATCCCTTAAATTTTGCAACTCCAGAAAATAATTGTCTGTTGTAACAATACCATCAATTTCCGCCCATGTAATAACCTCTATGTAACAAAGCTGGAATTTCACCATTGTGTGAAGAATGTGACAGATTTAACAAAATAATTAATTTAAAGTGACAGATGAATGATTTATTTCTTCCAATATTTGTAGATTTCAGCTACTATTACTGTAAATATAAAACATATGGTAAATTATTATACCATAGTGGACATATTTTAGGTCTAGCTTTCATGCAGAATAATTCCTGTTGGACTGCATCACTCACATGTAGATATGGGGCAGGATTGTCATTTCAGAAAGATTGAACCCATGAATAACATTTTTCCTAAAAAGGATGCAGCGTTTAAGTGGTTAACCATAGTAAATGTCATGCAGACAATCATCCTATCAAAATTAGCTTGACAGGATAATATGCTTTTATTTCTCTACATTAATTTTCAGTATAAATCCAGAATTATTTAATAGATATCATCTGTGCACTCTTATCAAAGGTGGGCAAAGTGGACGATTTGCTTAGTTGTCATCAGATCGTATAAGAGCCTGAAGAATATTGATTAGTATGTCAGAATTTATTTATATTTAATCTGAGAATGCTTTTTTTTGGTTCAGTTTGAATGATTTGAAATGTCTATTTAAAATATTTTCATGTAATAATATTTAAAATTTGGTTTAAAATATAACATCTATCTTGTCCAGTTTTCAGCCATTTGGGAATTACCTGTATAACTATTTGGATAATTATCAATAAGTTTTGTTTATTTGGGGTTTAAAACATCTTTAACCTGGCTTGCACTTCATGATGATTTTCCTAGATGGGAAAATTAGAAAAACCCTTGTTCAAAAATGGAGAAAGACAGAAGCCAGTGAGCTCCTGGCCAGTTAGTTTAACGTCTATTGTTGGCGAGATGCTGGAGTCAATAATCAAAAGGGAAATGGCTAATCATTTGGGAATATAATCAAAGCTAATCAATATAGTTTTCTGAAACTGAAAATAACGTTTGACAAATTTGCTTGAATTATCTGAGGATGTGTAAGGGAAAATTGCCAGAGGGGAACCTGGAGGTGTATATCTATATTTTCAAAAGACCTTTGACATGGTGACAGCAGGTGGCACTGAGACTGGTGCATAAATTAACAACCCCTATTAGAGGAAATGTGTTAGCATGGATTGAAACCTGGCCAACACGGAGAAAACAAAGAGTCGGAATAAATGGGTCCCTTTCAAGCTGGTGGGATGTTACAGTGGAGTACCCCAAGAAGTGTCAAGTCATGCACGGGGGATCAAGTGGTGGGTTAGACAATAGCAATAGTCAATAGACAATAGACAAAAGGTGCAGGAATAGGCCATTCGGCCCTTCGAGCCAGCTCCGCCATTCAATGTGATCATGGCTGATCATCCCCAATCAGTATCCCCAATCAGTATCCCCAATCAGTATCCTGTTAGAAAAAGTGTTTTCTCGTCTCCGTTCTAAATGGCTTACTCCTTATTCTTAAACTGTAGCCCCTGGTTCTGGACTTCCCTTACATCGGCAACATGTTTCCTGCCTCTAGCGTGTCCAAACCCTTAACAATCTTATATGTTTCAATGAGATTGCCTGTCATCCTTCTAAACTCCAGAGTGTACAAGCCCAGTTGCTCCATTCTCTCAGCATATGACAGTCCTGCCATCCCGGGAATTAACCTTGTAAACCTACGCTGCACTCCCTCAATAGCAAGAATGTCCTTCCTCAAATTAGGGGACCAAAACTGTACACAATTATATTATAAATGGAGATATTCTGCAAATGAGTGGTTTGGATGGATCTAGATGTTTGAGAGTATGAATCACATAATGTTAGCATGCAGTTTCAGCAAGTATTTAAAAATGTTGGCCTTTATTGGGCTGGAGTTTAGACACAGATGTTTTCACTGGTGAGTGAGTCATGAACAAAGGGACATGCAGTAGCTCCAAAATAAGAGGACAACCATTTATTACTGAGGAGTAGAGATTTTTTTTTCTCTAAAAGGATAATGTATCTCTGACGGTGGTGGAGGTCAGATAACAGGATATATTTAAGTTGAAGATAGATAAATACTTTAGGTTTTAATTTGGGTTAGATACACAGCATGGAAACAGGCACTTCTGCACACCGCCTGCACGCTGACCATCGATCGTCTGTTCACATTAGTTCTATGTTACCACACTTTTGCATCCACTCCGTACACATTATATTTTACAGCGGCTAATTAGCCTACAAGCCTGCATATCTTTGGGATGTGGGAGGAAACCGGAGCATCCAGACGAAACCCATGCAGTCCCAGGGAGAACATGCAAACTCCACACAGACTCAGCACCCGAGGTCAGAATTGAACCTGGGTCCCTGGCGCTGTGAGGCAGCAGCTCTACCAGCTGCACCATTGTGCCGCCTTATGTGGTACTGGCACAGAAGAGGAGTTGAGAGCAGTATAGATTTGCCATTGGCCCATGGCCATTCTGAATGGCAGAACAAGATTGAGGGATTTTACCCTATGCCTGCTCCTGTTTCTTGTGTCCTTGTTTTCTTTCTCCTTATGTAGAAACATGCTGGATTACTGCTCTGTGGATAACCGTGGCTTTTCATTCACTTAAACACACTGTTGACATAAGGAACTTGGCAGTGAATGTGCTGAAGTTAGTTGACTACAACCAGGTTTTGATCGCGACTGCCTAAATGCTGATTCTCAGTGGTAAATATAGCCATTATATCCCTGCACTCTTTTGGCAGGAAACCCAGACTAACCTTAAATCATTCACTGAAGCCATGTGGAGTTTCAGATCCGACACTTCCCTCATAAGGGCGAAACTGAGTTATTGATGAAGTCCAGTTAATGACAAAAACATGTTTTTTTCCGCAAGACTCTTTCTCAGTCATATTGCAGAGATGTGTAAAGAAAGGCATCAGGAGCAAACAACCAGAAATTGAATGTTCTTGAAATCGGCTTCTGGTTCATAGCATATTGTGTGGATTTACATTCTCTGTAACAAAAGGTCTTAATGTTATGCTGTGATGTTGTTCTGTTTAATGTACTTTCAATTGGTTATTTGCATCATAGATGTAAAGTTACCACCCGCTCGCACAGGTGTCTGTGCAGTATTGTCACCAGTCGTACATACAGTCTTATTACCAGAGATTATAAACGCAATTGCCAGCAAACAGATTGTATGTACAGCACTGAAGATCATTAGCAATCTACCACCAAATAGAATATTCTTCCCTTACAACCCTTGAGCTCTTACACAGAGCCTAATAATGTTTTCAATTATTATATAATGGCTGATTGTATCCTACTGATTCGAGCATTCGTTTTTCTGAAGTAGTTAAACACTGAAAAATTGGCAAGATTAGGTCATAGAAATGTAAACCATGGAAACCACTGTATCTTCAGCCACTGAGTCTGTATTGACTGTCAAGCTTCCATTTTGACACAAACACTTCCCTATTCTATTTTATTCTCCCCTTGTTCCCAGATTCAACTACAAGTTGAAACTATTCTAGCGCACTTGGGATCTGATCAGCAGTGTTAACAACACAAAATGCCAGACCATAGTAATTGCCCTGATCATCTTCTTCTGAGCAAGAGAACAGTTTTTAAGTGCATTGGGATAGTTGTGGGAAGTGGAAACTGCAGGATTATGAGCACCGAAGATAGACACAAAATGCTGGAGTAACTCAGCAGGTCAGGCAGCATCACTGGAAAAAAGGAATAGGTGACGTTTTGGGTCGAGACCCTTCTTCAGACACTGTCTGAAACCCAAAGCCTTCCTAAGTCAGATACACTGTTGGCTGAGATCACATAGGTTATACTGGTGGGTTAATTAGCTGCAGATTAGTACAGATCTTAGTTTTTTAGTTCTTAGTTAGAATTCCAAATTGGAGTCACTCCAAAGACATACAGGTATGTAGGTTAATTGGCTTGGTGTATGTCTAAATTGTTCCTCGTGTGTGTAGGATAGTGTTAATGTGCGCTGGTCGGTGGGCCAAAGGGCCTGTTTCCACACTGTATTTTTAAACTCAACTAAACTAAATTGGTTACTAAGTACAGATCCAAACATGCCAAACCACAGGATTGTTAGACCACAGAATGGGTAGATCAGAGAGTTTCAGCATCTACTTACCTATATGCCAGGGCTAAATAACCCTCAATTTCACCTTCACTGAGCATCTTATGCTTTATTTCTCGACTTATTACTGATTAAAAGTAAGTAAGAATTAAAAAGCATCAAAAGACTTTGAATTTAAAACAACCAGCTTTCACTGATGACGTCACAATGGCTTGGCTAGCTGGGATCAGTTTCACTGAAGATTTCATCCTACATTTCACGTTATTCGCGATTAAAGCTTTCAAAAATGCCAACTTTCACAAGATTTTTACTGTTAAAACCATTCCTGCCAGCTTCCAACACACTTCGATCCAATGTTGTGACACAGGAACACTCTGAAATGTTCACCTCACAGTAGGGGGAGGGCGAATTGCTATTGCAACACGCAGAGCAAGTGCAATTGGGGGATATGGTTAGGGAATGGGTGCATTGGGATAGGTCTTGGTCCAGGCACTTGGTCTAGTTCTTTACCTATTAAAAGTCTGATCTTGTTAATGTGTATGTGTGTGTATATGTGTTTGTCTTTACATCTTCACAAAAACACTACACGGTAACGATAACATTTTTACATATTCCGATTGACATATTTCCCCTCGAGGCTGGGATCACCTTATCTGAACATTTTATGCTTTATTTCTCGACTTATTCTCAACTCATTACTGATTAAAAGTCTAAAAAAGTAAAAAATGATTGAAATTAAAATGACCAGCTTCAACTGATGATGTCACAATGGTTCGGATAGCACTGATAAGCCTCACTGAAGATTCCATCCTATACCTGATATGTTATTCGCGATCAAAGCTTTAAAAATGCCAACTTTCACAAGATTGTTACATCTTCTGATTCACATTTTTCCCCTCGAGGCCAGAATCACCCTCACTAAACATTTTATGTTTTATTTCTCGAGTTATTACTGATTAAAAGTAAGTAAGGTTTAAAAACATCAAAAGGCTTTGAATTAAAAATGACCAGCTTTCACTGATGATGTCACAATGGCTCGGTTAACAGTGATCATCTTCGCTAAACATTTCATCCTATATTTGACACGTTATTCGCGATTAAAGCTTTAAAAATGCCAACTTTCACAAGATTTTTACATATTCTGATTCACATTTCCCCCCTCTCGCAGGGATCACTTTCACTGAACATTTTATGCTTTATTTCTCGACTGATTAAAGTTTTTAAAAATCAAAGCGACAAGCTTCAACTGATGATGTCACAATGACTCGATGAGCAGGGGGAGGGTGAATTGCTATTGCAACACGCAGGGCAAATGCAATTGGAATTTTTTTATAAAGAGCACTGCTGAGGGAGGCAAGGGGAGTGCTGGAATCTCACGTTCGGGAACGGCTTAAGTTGGAGGGCCACGCCTCCCGTGGGGGCTTTGGGTAGGGAATGGGTGCGTTGGAGGAGCAGACTCAACGGGTGTGCACTTGGTCTAGTATTATATAAAATTATATAAAAATTTGTTCTGGAGCATGTATTATTTGGTATGAAGTGAAACCCTGGCCCAAAATGTCACCTGTTGACATTTGTTGGTAAGCCATAGAGTTAAAATAGTCAATATTAATCAGAAATATATATTTTTCCGAAATGCCAAAAAGTGCCTTTGGTTTGAAAAAAAGCTTTAATATTGTGTCCTTGCACAGTGCCATTCAAAATCTCCTGAGGATCTTTACAGTCAATTATATCCTTCCACAAAGCACTTTATTTTGGGAAACCTAAAGTAGGAATTTGCAGGCAATATTTGGAGGAGGAATAGTTGCAGTTGTTGTCAAAGCATGCTATAAAAGTCTTGGAACATAGAACAATATAGCTCAGGAACGAGCCCTTTGGCCCATAGTGCTATGTTGGAATTTTAGATCTTAGGAAGGCAAGATTCACACAACCTCCATTATATAATTATATAATATTCCTAAAAGTAGGGGACAGCAGTGCTCAACGGATGGAGGAGAGGAACGGTGCCGCTGAGCAAGCTAGGGTCTTACTTCCCTCACCCTCAGAGATGCTCTGGGTTTTCAATGGTCGGCTGCCGGAGGTGTCCCAGGGCAAGGAGGTGAGGTGAGGGACGTGTGAAGTGAGGGATAGCGTGTTCGACAATCAACCTATCGAGGTGTCGATCGAGTGGGCGGTTGGAGGCCCTGCAGCTGCCTGGGGCTCGATTGGATCGGGCGCCGCTCCAAGAAGCTGAGCGCACGGAT
This sequence comes from Okamejei kenojei, assembly GCA_035221665.1. Taxonomy (NCBI): domain Eukaryota; kingdom Metazoa; phylum Chordata; class Chondrichthyes; order Rajiformes; family Rajidae; genus Okamejei; species Okamejei kenojei. Next base: position 51,123,454 of record CM069144.1, on the reverse strand, counting down.
CGGACATGGCCTACAGTGGCACAGTGTTGCAGAGCAGCGGTGGAGGGCATCGACAACATCACCAGGCCAGACCGACCTCGGCAAATCCAACCCAGTGCCATTGCTTGGACCATGGGCCTTTATGGCCAAGTTAAGACTCTAAATTCTTAACTTTGAACTTGAATCATGCAAAATGATGCCAAAGATGTGGCGACTCTTGTATACTGCCTCAGTGTTATCTACTTTTCCTACACTTGTTCTTAAGTATGAATGTTCTTATGTATAGTAAGATTTTTACTGAACTGTATGCAAAAAAGGAATTTCACTGTATCTAGGTACATGTGACAACAACATACCATTGTACCATTGAAGATTCTTTAATTGCCCTCCTTTGAACTGTGAAATAATCATCTCCCTTTGCAGCGGCAACCTTGCAGGTTGCTGAATTATACTGGGTATCTTTCAAATATCAAAAGGATCTGCTGAAAGTATTTTCTATCATAGTGAAAATTAAGTGTAAAAAATATTACTTTATGTTGTAGAGATTTAAAAAAAAACAAGTTTAAAACACCACACCTGATAACAGTTGCAATAAATTGGTTTGTTGGTTGTGAAAAATCAAAACTGAAACATCAATTGACCATTTAAGAGATATTCAATGAAAATTTCTACCATGTGTTTTTGCAATAGTCAAGTGAAAAGATATGCTTATGGTAAGAATGAAGACAATTAAAGTCTTGTATTGATTTGCTGTGAGAATAAAGGCACTTGTTTTCATGTTCATGCTTGTTAAAAATAATTGTTATTCTGCAACTAAACATTGAACACATGTTGCTTTGGAATGATATGTTGGTTATGTGCATTTGTTACCATCTAATCTCGTTAGAATCAAGCAAGGGTTGAAGCAAGCAAATTCCAGGTGAGAAATACTAAAATCCTAGTGAAGAACAATGCAACGTGCCAAGTGTCCCATTCTTAACCCCACCCTTTGAGGCAATACCCAATTTCATGACACAGTATTGAGGTGGGAATCTACCACAGTTAAAATTGTGTAAGCAGAAAGATGACTGTACACAATATTGTATGGGAAGTGAAAATCAGTTAGCATCTATGGAGGAAATGGCTGGACATGTTTTGGGTCAGTTCCTCCAGCATTTTGTGCTTTGCTCAAAATTGCAGCATCTGCAGTTCCTTGTGTGTCCAATGTGAAGACGAGACTTTTATCTAGAAGTTCGCCAGTCTCCTGCTTTGCCAGTTGAAACTCAGGAAAATCTTGGTTTTCTTAATTAAAAGGGATGATTCTGGAATCTTTACAAAGTTTAAATAACAATACTGTGTTAACAATAAATTACTAACTTTGCTGATCAATACTGGATAAATACCCAATCCCATATATAAAGAGATTCCTCCTTCCCAAGAGCACTCTGCAGACATGCGACTGGAAGAGGAAAACGATGAGTTCCTCATGGTATCATTTACAATAATTTTCCAATGTTCTATAGACTCAGGATCAGTTCCTGTGGATTGGAGGGTAGCTAATGTTATCCCACTTTTTAGGAAAAGCGGGAGAGAGAAAACGGAAATACAGACCAGTTAGCCTGACATCGGTTGTGAGGAAGATGCTGGAGTCAATTATAAAAGATGAAATAGCAGATGGGCAGATGAATGGCAGATGAAGTTTAATGTGGATAAATGTGATGTTATCCACTTTGGTATCAAAAACAGGAAGGCAGATTACTATCTAAATGGCGTCAAGTTGGGAAAAGGGGAAGTACAACGGGATCTGGGGGTCCTTGTTCATCAGTCTATGAAAGTAAGCATGCAGGTACAGCAGGCAGTGAAGAAAGCGAATGACATGTTGGCCTTTATAACATGAGGAGTCGAGTATAGGAGCAAAGAGGTCCTTCTGCAGTTGTACAGAGCCCTAGTGAGACCACACCTGGAGTATTGTGTGCAGTTTTGGTCCCCTAATTTGAGGAAGGACATTCTTGCTATTGATGGAGTGCAGCGTAGGTTTACAAGGTTAATTCCCGGGATGGCGGGACTGTCATATGCTGGGAGAATGGAGCTGCTGGGCTTGTACACTCTGGAGTTTAGAAGGATGAGAGGGGATCTTATTGAAACATATATGATTGTTAAGGGTTTGGACACGCTAGAGGCAGGAAACATGTCCAGAACCAGGGGCCACAGTTTAAGAATAAGGGATAAGCCATTTAGAACGGAGACGAGGAAACACTTTTGTGAGTCTGTGGAATTCTCTGCCTCAGAGGGTGGTGGAGGCCAGTTCTCTGGATACTTTCAAGAGAGAGCTAGATAGGGCTCTTAAAGATAGCGGAGTTAGGGGATATTGGGGTACTGATTGGAGGTGATCAGCCATGATTGGGCGCCGCATTGAAGGCAACCTCTGCCTACAGTCCGTTTGTTTTTCAAATCTTTTTTAAATTTTGAGTCAGTTTTATAGTTTGTTGGGGGGATTCTTTAACTTTTCTATGTGGGGGAGAGGGGTAGGTTAAGGGGGAAACTGTTTCCCAGTCGCTTCCTGACGATTCTCCGGGTTTCGCGTCCTCGCCCCCCTCCTCACGGCCTACCACCTGGATTGGCGTGGCCTTTCCTGCCGGAGACCGGACCAGAGCTTCAACAGCGATGATGCAGCGCTGGAATCACAGCGGAGCGGGCGATGCCTTACCTAGATCGCCGTTTGGAGCTCTGCAGCGTTGGGCCGCTGCTCCAACATCACGGAGCTGTGGTTTGGAGAGCGCGGGGGCGCCGTCCAGTTGGTATGGCTGCCCAGCCCGCAGCTGTCTGTTTTTTAACTTCTTTCTTATATTTTTAGTGAGTTTTAGTGTTTCGTTTTGGAGTTCTAGTCTTTTTATGTGGGGGATGGGGGGGGGGGGGGGGGGGGGGGGGGGGGGAGAGGGGGAAACTACTTTTCAGGGTCCCTACCTGGTCGGAGAGGCAGCTTTTCTCCGGGCTGCAACTTAGATCCGTCCTCGGGGCCTACCGGCGGGCCTGGAGCGGAGTTTCCTGAGGGGGCTGCCCAGAACCTCGGCTTCGGAGCAGCGCACTCCTGGTAAGGAAGCGGCTGTTCCAGGTGTCCCAAGCCGCTGTGAAGACACTCCCGACGCCGGAGCACCATCACCCGGCGGGAAGGTCTAAAACATCGGGCTGCCGTAGCGCCGACTGCGGAGGCCTCAATATGCCCGACTGTGGGTGGACTTGGGGACGGGACTGGACTTTGTGCCTTCCCCCACAGTGGGAACCATTGTGGGGGGATGTTTTTATGTTCATTGTTAATTCTTTAGTGTTGTGTCTCATCTTTATCTGTGTGCTGCATGGCAAGTCAAATCTCACTACACCAATTGGTGTATGTGACAATAAATGTCCTTTGTCCTTTGTCCTTTGTCCTTCCAGTGCGGCAGGCGCTGAACAACATCGCGGCGTTCTGGGGCCCTTTGCCGAGGGCCGCCAGTGTTGCATCTCCGCCCAGCGCAACCTGCGGATTTCGGGAGCCGCGGACTCTGGTAGGAGGTGCCCGACTCAGATGTCCAAGCCGCTGAGGAGGTCCTCCAGCCCCGACGTCGGATTTCCATCGCCCCGGCGAGCAGGCCTGAGCACCGGGCCACCCGTAGCGGCGACAGCGGGGGGGGGGTTTGGAAGCCCCCCGACCACGGGAGGACAACAGAGGAGGATGACTGAATTTGTGGAGCCTTCCCTCACAGTGGGAAGTTGAACCCGCTGTGTGGGATGTCTGTGTTAAAAACGATCGCGTTCTGTGCTCTTTATTATTTGTATGGCTGTATGGTGACCACACATTTCACTGTACCATTGGTACATGTGACAAATAAATGTATCTTGTATCTTGTATCTTGATCACATTGAATGGCGGTGCTGGCTTGAAGGGCCGAATTACCTACTCCTGCATCTATTGTCTATTGTCTAATACAACCACAAAGGGAAAAAAATAGTATTTCCTCCTGTTTCTGACAGAGAATTAAAAAAAAACTTTTATCTTTAACTAACAATTATTTTTATGTGAAACAACAATTCGGGGAATACAAACTGTTCCAGAATAAGTTAACAATTTAAAAAAAACTGTGAGCAAATCTGAAAGAAAAACCAGGAAGTACTGGAAACATTCAGCAGGTCAGACAAGTCTTTTCTCCATTGATGCTCTGTTTGAACTGTTGATGATTGCTGACGTTTTTTTAAAAATTCTGAGTTTATTGAATTATAGAAGTCAACCTTTAGGTCAGCAAATATTTGATGACTCAATGAGAAAAAAATTAAACATTTTCTTGAACAAGGTATATCCATTTGACAGAGAAGACCATTCAGCCCACTGAGATTATGCTGGCTCACAGGGCTTCCCGAAACAATTTTTCTGCAATGTCTTCTCCCTACAATCCCATCACATCTTCCACCCACCTACATCAAAGGTATTCTCTGCACCAAAATACCAGCTCATACAGTATGTCATTGGGATGTGGGTGGAAACCAAAGCACCCAAAACACTGGGAGAATAGCATTGTGGCACAGCGGTAGAGTTACTGCCTTACAGCGATAACTCTACAGAGACCCGGGTTCGATCCTGACTACGGGTGCTGTCTGTATGGAGATGGAAGTTCTCCCCGTGTCCTGCGTGGGTTTTCCCCGGGTGCTCTGGTTTCCTCACACATCCGAAAGACGTAAAGGTTTGTAGGTTAATAGGCTTCGGTAAAGATTGTAAAGTGTCCCTTGCATGTAGGATAGTGCTGGCGCATGGAGGTCACTGGTTGGCACGGACTCGGTGGAGCGAAGGGCCTGTTTCCGCGAGATATATCTAAACTACATTAAAATAAACATACCCAATTGGGTTATAACCTAACAGTATGAACAGTGAATTCGCCAACATCTAACACACCCCTTCCCTTTCTCTCCAAACCACCCTCCCTTTCTCCCCCCCCCCCCATGCCCCACGTAGACTATCACTGATTTCTCCCCTCCCCCTCCACCTACATTCCTTCCTTTGGGTTCACAATTCGCAACTCTTTAATCCTTTTGTATCGCACCTTTTTTCATCTCTGGTCCTTGGGCAACCATCTGCCTATCACAAGTTCACGTTCACAAGTTATAGGAGTAGAATTAGGCCATTTGGCCCATCGAGAATACTTCGCCATTCAACCATGGCTGGTCTATGCCTCCTAATCAAATTTTCCTGCATTCTCCCCACAATCCTTGACACCCATTCTAATCAATAATTCGTCTATCTCTACCTTAAAAATATGCACTGACTTGGCCTCCAAAGCCCTCTGTGGCAATGCGTTCCACAGATTAACTACCCTCTGACTAAAGAAATTCCTCCTCACCTCCTTTCTATCAAACCCCCTCTCGCCTGTGTTCACCTATTATCTGCCACGTTTTGACCTGCCCCTCCTCTCTTCCATATTTATTCCCCTTCCTCCCCAATCCCACATTCAGTCTGAAGAATGGTCCCGACCCAAAACATCACCTGCCCATGTTCTCCAGAGATGCTGCCTGACCCACAATATTTTTCATACACAGAGTGGTGAATCTCTGGAATTATCTGCCACAGAAGGTAGTTGAGGCCAGTTCATTGGCTATATTTAAGAGGGAGTTAGATGTGGCCCTTGTGGCTAAAGGGATCAGGGGGTATGGAGAGAACGCAGGTACAGGATAATGAGTTGGATGATCAGCCATGAATATATTGAAAGGCGGTGCAGGCTCGAAGGGCCGAATGGCCTACTCCTGCACCTATTTTCAATGTTTCTATGTTTCTATGCCTTCAGTCTTTTGTTTTATTGTGAACCATCTTCTGCACTACCTTGTGTCTACGGATTACCTACAGATTGCCCTGGAGGTCAGGATTGAACCCAAGCAGCTGGATTTGTGCCACAAAGTAGAGCACAGGAAGAGATAACCTTCTACTTGTACAGTTATATGAGAGATAGAAATAATGAATGAATTGCATGTCTGTTTGTGTTATGGGGGAGTGAGAATGAAAGAGTGTGGGTAAAATGAGTAACAAGCATTGCCAAAGAAGCACCCCTTCTGCTGACCACAATCCCACACATTTATCCCAGATCAAATTGTGATTCTAGTTTAGGAGACCTCTGTTTTAGTACATCTAAATGATGTTCCGCTCTCAATTATTCAACTGTTGTCCTGCTGAATCACTAGTATCCCTCAAATACTTTACAATCCTACCAAATATCTGTTACCAATCTGCCTGTAAATACTGGGAGAGATGTTGGAAAGCAACCTTTGCTTGGGCATTTTAAAATAACCCTGGAGTTAGATATTTTGTGTGGGCTTTAAGCCATGTTTGAGAATTGCTGATAACAGTATGGTCTGAAAAGACTGATCATCCATTCTTCAGTGGATAATTAATCGATATTTTACAGTACAACACGTAAAATACCAGGATGCTTCATATTATTTGAATTCTGCTTCACATGCCCAGAATTGAATGAGAAACCAGGATATGCTAAAAATACACATATCATGCTATTGTGTACAGTTGTGGTCACCACGCAGCAGTAAAGATACGAGTAAGCTGGGGGGGGTGTGGAAAAGATTCACAAGGGCCTTGCTGGGACAGGAGGGCTTGTGAGTGCTAAAGAGGATGAGAGGTAACATGATATATGTTTGTTAAATCATGTGAGGCATAGATAGGGTAGATGGCCAGACTCACATGTCAGCAATGCCTAAAACTGGAAAGCACAAGCTTAAAATTGATCTGGGAGGTAATATTTTTCATTTAGAGCGCATTTGGTATCTGGAATGAGCTGTCAGAGGAGGCGGTGGAGGTGGGAACATTAACAATGTTTAACCCTTCTGGTTTTACAAGGAAACCTCCAGGATCTAGACTGGAAGGAACAATGATATACTTCTGAGTCAAAATATGGTTCAACGGTTCAATGTGTAGGAAGGAACTGCAGATGCTGGTTTATAGACACAAAATATAGTAGTAACTCAATGGCTCAGGCAGCATCTCTGGAGTAAAAGAATAGTTGATTGTCCAGAAGAAGGGTTCTGACCCAAAACAGTCACCTAATTTTTCTCCAGAGGTGCTGCCTGACCCGCTGAGTTATTCCAGCATTTTGTGTCTATCAATAGTTTATTTATTGTCATGAGTACAGAGCTACAGTGAAATGTTTGTTCTGCATATGATCCAGTCAAATCATACTACACATGGATAAACAAATCCTCTTCTGGAACAACACTCAGAGAATCACCAAAAATTCAGGGCCGTCATGCAAATTCCAAGTCTCTGAAAGGTCCGACCTTGGTATCAGGAGATGTGCAATTTCTTATATTTCTCACTTTAAGTCGTAGCTTGCCAAAATTCCCTTTGAGGGAAAAAGGGGGGAAAACACCTCCAGAAGATATCACAGGCTACTGTAAGAGCATATTAAAAAGATAATTAGGGCAACCTGCCGGCAGTGGTGTTCTCATGCATGTGCCACCCTTATCTGTCCTGGCGGTGAGGTTTGCAGGTGTGGAGGTGCTAGGTGAGTAACTGTGACAGTGCTGAGCATTGGTGGGAAGAGTGAATGAATGGGGTGGTGTGTGGGCTGCCACTCAAGCAGGGTGCGAGCTGATGGTGTCACGTTTCTGGAGAGCTGTTAGAGTTCTTCTCATCCGGGCAAGTGGAGACTATCCTATCACAGTTGCTCCTGAGTTTCACTTTGCAGGTGGTGCAATGGATTTAGAGCATCAGGAAACCTGAAAATACAAAGGAATTATTCAGTTATTTAATAAAAAATGATATTTTGAACAGAATTTGGAAGTAATCATAGAGATTTAGACATAATTTGTAAGATTGTTGTTTTTATTGCTGTTTGATTTCCATTTTAGTTGAAGTCTCAGTAAAATAAACATTCTTTGCATTGGAAAAGGAAATTTAGCATCTTACCCTTTGTAGTTGTAGATGCAATTGAATTATTGATACCCCTTTAAGTTACTCTCAAAAACTAGGAATAGATAATGACAAAGCTGAACCTGAAAATAAATACACAGTTGAAATTTTCAGTCTAAAGAAGGATCCTGACCTGAAATGTCAACCATCTTTCTTCTCCAGAGATGCTGCCTGACCTGCTGAGTTACTCCAGCACTTTGTGCCTATCTTGAAAATGAATGAGCTTCTTTCAGATACACTGTTTCATTTGTTACAATGTTATCAATTCTTCTGTAATGTCTGGATTGGCTGTCAGACAGTAATAGTGATCTAATTAATGAAATAGGTATGTCTGCTCTAAAAACAATAATTTCTCAGAGAAAGAATGACATATAGTTAATACTGTTGTCCCAAAAATATAACTCTTTTGCTGCAACTTACAATTTTTTTAGTTTAGTGATACAGCGCAGAGACAGGCCCTTTGGCCCACCGAGTCTGCGACGACCAGCGATCCCCGCACACTAACACTACCCTACACATACTAGGGACAGTTTTACAATTTTACCAAGCTAATTAGCCTAGGTTACGGGGAGAACGTACAAACTCCATACAGACAGAACCCGGGCCTTTGGCGCTGTAATGCAGCCACTGCGCTACCTGTAATAATTAGATAATTAGGTTAAGCAGATTGTTAGGATTGCTTGAATATCAGGACTTTATTCCATGTCCTAATCAAGGTGCCCCTGTTGTTATTTGTCCCAAATTTTCACATTTGCCTTCTGGTTACCTAAGGTGACTAAGGTATACTGAACATTTGTAGATAGCTTACAGTATGCTGAGGTGTGCACAATGTAACAGTGAGCATGCTTCTCTGCAGCAGGGAATGTGTGTGTGTACATGCTGAATCATCACCTCACGTTACAGACATCATCATCATGGGTTGCCACTGCCATTGACTTATTTATAGATTAATTGCGGAAATAGGCCCTTCAGCCCACCGTGTCATGCTGACCATAGATCACCTGTGCATACATGTTATCCCCACTTTCACACTCTCTCCCCACACACTAGGGGCAATTTAGAGGCCAATGTATCGGCAAACCTGCACGGTTTTTGGGGATGTGGGAGGAAACTGGAGCACCTGGAGGAAACCCACACAGTCCCAAGGAGAACGTGCAAACCCACTCAGACAGCACCTGGGGTCAGGATCGAACCCATGTCTGTGAGGCAACAGCTTTATCGGCTGCGTTACTGTGCCTCCTCATTGGCAAGTTATTCTAGAGAGTACTGGCCTGGGACTGCTCCTTGCCCATTCTTAATGAGTAAAGCAGGCCACTGGGCTACATGTCCATTCCAATGGCAGCGAGCTTTAGAAGTTGACATCAGAACTAGAGACTGGGGAAGCGGCTTATTGTGGGAATGTGAGGAGGACAAAATAGGAATAGCGTAGAACTGGTAACTCAAATTCCACTGTACTTTAACTGGTACACATGACAATAAACTGACCGTTGAAACCTTGGTGTAAATGGTCTTAGATTATCATTGGGCTCATTTCTGTGCTGCATGACTGTGAGATGTGTAATTTCCAAGCCCATACAGAATGGGTTTCTATGAAGAGAATATTTATGGTACAGATCTATTAATTGCAGCAGACTTGGTACTAAATTGCAAATTACATAGCAGAAAAATAATTTACAAGTTCTGGTAAGACCATGCTACATATGGGATATGTTCTCTTTACTACTGCAAAATAACCTGCAAGAAATTGGTTCATAATGAATTTTCAGTAGTTCTTTGCTGTCCAGACCCTCATTCACCGAGCACCTGTATTAAACAAAATCGAGCGTTCCTACTTCAAAGCGAGTACTTTCTGGGTGAGCATAAAGACTCCAGTGTCTTCTTTGCTTCCTTTCTCAAAACTCCACAATCCAGTTATTCAATTGACCAGCTACATATGTCGTTAAGGCTGTCACCAGCTTATGTGCATGGACTGTTATTCATGTTATGTCAAGGTGCAGCACAGAATGCCACAGGAGATCCTTTTTAACTGTGGCTATCAAACTGTACAACTCCCCCTTCTTGCACATCCCTCATCCTGGACCTTTCCACTGGATAAATTTAATTTCACGTTTGTTAACAAACTCATCAGGAAGGTTGGCTCCGTCCTGGGAGTGGAGTTGGATTCATGGGAGGTGGTCTAGGAGGGGAGGATACTCCTCAAACTGTGGAGGATCGTGGACAATTCATCTCGCCCCTTCCTTGACGCACTGGTCAACCTGAGGAGCACCTTCAGCACCAGACTGGTTCCGCCAAGATGCAGGACAGAACGCCACAGGAGATCCTTCATCCCTGTGGCTATCAAACTGTACAACTCCTTTGCCTTCTGTCATGGGGTAGACCTATCCCCCCACCCCCCCCCCCCCCCTCCCTCCCCAATCTTTGCACATTTCCAATCCTTTCCACTCGTCACTTTAATTTCATGCTTCATGTATTTTGTGCTTTTTGACTATTGGCAGATCAATTTCCCTCCTGGGATAAATAAAGTTCTGGCAGAGAATTCCACAGATTCACAACCCCCTGGGTGACAAAGTTTTTCTTCATCTCAGTCCTAAATGGCCTACCCCTTATTTTTAAACTGTGACCCCTGGGTCTGGATTACCCCAACATGGGAAAAAAATTTCTGCATCTAGCCTGTCCAATCCCTTACGAATTGCTCCTAAACTCAAATCCTCTTGCTATGAAGGCTAACATCCCATTTGCTTTCTCCTTCCTTCTCCTCCCCATCCCAGCTCTCCCACCGCCCACTGTCTCGACCTCTTCCTTTATTTTTCCCACATCTTGCCCTCCCCCGCCAACATCAGTCTGAAGAAGGGTCTCGACCCGAAACGTTGCCTATTCCTTCTCTCCATAGATGCTGCCTCACCCGCTGAGTTTCTTCAGCTTTTTTATCTACCTTTAAAATACTCTCTGATCTTAATGAATAAATTAGTTCTCAGCTGGGGGATATTCAGTAACTACTAGATGATTATGAGGTTAAAATGCCAGAATAACCTCAGCGGGACAGGCACCATCTGTCCAGTACATAGATAGGTGACGTTTTTGAATGGGGACCCTACTTCAGACTGATTGTGAGGCATGTAAATTGTGACTGTGAAGATTAGGATCCCACTAGAAGGCAGGAAAGGGAATCTCTGCTGCCTGCCTCCTATCACCACACAGCAGTAATGCATATTTTAGAGTCAGCATAGAAACTCGCCCTTTAGCCCACTAAATCTATGCCAACTGTTTTGCCTACCTAAACAAATTTCATTTAACTCCACAAGGTCTAGCATGTTCCCCATCTTGAACAGGTCAATTAGTACCCACAACAGAGACTGTGATCTAATGTGCGATACCACAATAACGATACCACAAGGAGGCAGCCACAGGAAACAGGAGACAAAGATAAAACAAGATTTGAGTACAGCGGAGTGGAGCCACACGGTCGAAGGCACTCCGAGTGCAACGGTAGAGGAATATGGAAGGGACGGTGATGATTGAGTTGCTCACAAGACTATTTGCAATGGTAAATGCTGTAACCTGCCTCTAGGGATTTTGCCTCGTAGGTTTTGAAAACAACTGGGAACACACTGCAGCACTACTGCGTCATTCCTGCATACCTGGAACTACCTTAAACGGTGAGTCAGCACACGTACTGCAGCATCAAAGCTGGGCATCAGTGTCAGCCTGCAACAATCTGCCAGTTCTTCTGACACATAAAAGACACAAAGTGCTGGAGTAGGTCAGGCAGCATCTCTGGAGAACGTGGATAGGTGACATTTTGGGTCGGGACCCTTCTTCAGACTGAATTGAGTCAATTTTCACTATAAAAAACTGGTTATTTTTAATCAATATAACTAATTGGTCATAACTAAACAGAGTTGTGTAAGTACTGCGGTTAGTTTTGAGAGCCGAGTGACTAGGATCATTACACTGCTACCATTCTAGTCAGCAGTGGCCTTTGTTGGCATTGATGTCCACTAGTGATTTCAATGGATGATAATTGCTTGTGATATCAAAAGGAGACCGGACGTTTTGTCATATTGATGTAGAAATAGCATAAAGATTAATGCCTACTTATTATCAATGGTTCTCTCTGCTCCTCAACTTGGAGGTACATGAGATGACATAAAAAGATCTGGTGGGACTGGGGCCTGTTGGGACTGCCTAATGTAAGCAATACCAGATTCAGCCAATGTTCTCAGCCGTTAACACAAGAAGGCCAAGTCAGTCCTGAAAGTTGCCCAGGGAAAGGAGAAGTGAAAGGTGCTGATCTTTGCTCCTTCTGGTTCCATAAATATTCTTTGGCTGTAAGAGTCCACGTTTATCCAAGTCAGGCATTCCTCCTAGAAGCTGAGGAACCACTGTGTTGCATCCAGGATGGGACGTAGGAACAAAAAAATGTTTAAAAGCAGTGGAACCTCCAACAATTGAAATCCATTTATCTCTGACTTTGATAATCTGCTGACATTTACTTCCGGAGAAAATCTTATTTGAAATGAGCTGATTATCTTAATGTTTTCTAATTTATGTTGCATTTGTGTTATAGACAATAGACAATAAACAAAAGGTGCAGGAGTAGGCCATTCAGCCCTTCGAGCCACCACTGCCATTCAATGTGATCATGGCTGATCATCCCCAATCAGTACCCCGTTCCTGCCTTCTCCCCATATCCCCTGACTCCACTATCTTTTAGAGCCCTATCTAGCTCTCTCTTGAGAGTATCCAGAGAACCGGCCTCCATCTGAGGCAGAGAATTCCGCAGACTCACAACTCTCTGTGTGAAGAAGTGTTTCCTCATCTCCGTTCTAAATGGCTTACCCCTTATTCTTAAACTGTGGCCCCTGGTTCTGGACTCCCCCAACATCGGGAACATGTTTCCTGCCTCTAGCGTGTCCAAACCATTTATAATCTTATATGTTTCAATAAGATCCCCTCTCATCCTTCTAAATTCCAGAGTATACAAGCCCAGCTGCTCCATTCTCTCAGCATATGACAGTCCCGCCATCCCGGGAATTAACCTTGCAAACCTATGCTGCTCTCCCTCAATAGCAAGAATGTCCTTCCTCAAAATAGTGGACCAAAACTGCACACAATACTCCAGGTGTGGTCTCACTTGGCCCTGTACAACTGCAGAAGGACCTCTTTTCTCCTATACTCAACTCCTCTTGTTATGAAGGCCAACATGCCATTCATTTTCTTCACTGCCTGCTGTAACTGCATGCTTACTTTCATTGACTGATGAACAAGGACCCCCAGATCCCGTTGTACTTCCCCTTTTCCCAACTTGACACCAATGGTCCGACACCAAGGTCTGGTGTTTGTCAAAGACCAACATGCAGCTAGTTTACTGTTCCCATTACGCAGAAAAAAAGTACCATTCGCAGGATGGAAGGAGAAAGTCAGAAAGTGAGAACTTCCCAAATGAAGTGAATAACATCTGCAGTCAAAATAGGAAAGTCAAATACTCGGGTGTATTAGCAAGTCCAAATCCCAAAGTCCCATTGCCTGTCCCATAAGGCATTAGTTGAACCATTCAGGTCACCTAGTCACTGGAAGTTAACAAGCTGGGCATATTGACGTTCGCCATTCATTCCGAATAATCCTCATTAATTCCAAATAACAATGAACAAAACAAAAATAATGCTGGATTATCATTTGAGCCTTTGGAAGTGCAAAGCTCTTCTTGAAGAGCCGTGCATGACGTTTGGCATCCAGCTCTGGCCTCCATGAGTTTAAAGGGAGTAATCTAAGCTCTAATGAGAATGTAAAGGATACAGACCCCAAGCCTTAAAGAATGATCTGACTGGCTAAATTCGACAAGCAATGAAACATTGAGGGATGGCAGAATGCATGCTGTTAATAAGATGAAGTAAACTTGGAAGGAAACTTTCATGTGTGCCAGGACAATAAGCTTTGGGGTTTCAAAGATCGTGAACATCTCAACATTGATTAAATAGATTAAATGGATGTGAAGGTGGTTGATTCCTTCCAGACACTATTATTATAGGTGTGGTTTGGTGTTTGATATGAACATGATGGGCCAAAGGGCCTGTTTCTGTTCTCAAAGAATCATAAAGAGATATACCTGGGAAATGAGCCCCTCAGCCCATGCAGAACATTAAGCACTATTTACATTAATCCCACCATAACACATTGTATTCTCCCCATATTCGCATATACATTAATCCCCCCCCCCCCCCCCACTCAACCACTTCCCTCACCATTAGGGAAATTTGTTGAAACCAATTAATTCACCAACCCACATATATTAGGAGCACCCAGGACAAACCCATTTGGTCATAGAGAGAATGTGCAAACTCCATATAGTCAGCACCAGAGATCGGGATTGAACAGATGTCACTGGAGTTGTAAGGCAGCAGCTCAACTAACCGCACCTGTGTGGCACCATTATGATTTTGCACTGTATATATAGCTAGATATTGCAGAAACTGAGTTATCTTGATATTCTAGATTAGGTCAAATGTGCTGCAGAAACTTCATGATTTGAGGAATATCTTCCAAGCATACAATAAAATAAATTAAATTTTCCACTTAAAAAACCCCATCAATAATGCCAAAATTGATCTGACCAAATGGTTTAGTGAGTGGTGAAATCTTCAAAGCCAACACAAAAACTAAAATTATGCCAGTTAAGAGTGAGAGAAAAACACAATTTAATCCAGAGGGTTAAAAGTGTGGAATAAAGTAACAGGAAAAGCTATTCAAACAGTATGATTAGATTGAAAAATAAATTGAATATATTTGTCAAGAAAGGGTTCCATGGTAGAACAAAATACTGGGATTAACATGAAGGTGAAGTTATCTTATTCTCATACTTGAAAATGTTTACATTCTTATTTTTTACTATGTTTTAACCAGCCAATATCCATAGAGACTGGTATGTCGACAGGGAAAAGTAAATAGACTGTTGCTGTAAGCTAAAATATCAAGCAAGCAGTTATCTTAAATTACTTGTGGTTTGGAAAAAATAACAGTGATATGCATGGAAAGGAACTTGACAAGTGATTTACCAGAGCTGAGGTGATGCAAGAAATGCAATGGGAGGCATGAAATGAGTGTATCAGTTATTATTCAGAACAGTGAACACGGCTTTTGGGAATGAAGAAAGCAAACACTGATTTGATAATGAATTCTAGTAAGAAAGTAGGCTCAACTATTTTGGGATACTGTGTCTCACAGAAATTATTCCAAAATGACAGTAGCAAAGACATAAGCAATTAGAAGCACCTAAGGGGATACTGCATGGATTTAGGTTTTGATCCATTTTGCCTTGTGCAGTCTGTCAAATTACTTCAATGGGAATATGTTTTAAACAAAGTCTCTATCTTACCAAGGGTGGCCAGTACTAAATAACAATCTTTATAATAAATGTCCAGTAATAGTAAAGACCAAGGAGAATCTAGCTGTCCATATACAGTGGCTTGCAAAAGTATTCACACCCCTTGAACTTTTCCACATTTTGTCACGTTACAACCACAAACGTAAATGTATTTTATTGGGATTTTATGTGATAGACCAACACAAAGTGGTGCATAATTGTGAAGTGGAAGGAAAATGATACATGTTTTTCAAACTCACCATACAAAATTGCCTTGCATACCACAGCCTTAAGGAACTTTGTAAATTATCTTCTTTGAAAACTATCATATCAAAAATGTCCATAGAAAATAAATGTACATACAATTTATACAAATACAGACAATGAACGGTGCATATTTTGGGCCGAAGGGCCTGTTTTCACACCGTATCTCTGAACCTGCATTTGGCCTAATTCTGGAAATAGAGGCCCAGTACAGTGAGATCAGTACTGGAATGGGAAGAGGAGTTTATAAATGTTTAAGGGGCTGTCCCACTGCGGCGACCTAATTGATGAGTTTAGAAGAGTTTGCCCTCGACTCATACTCGCAGCATGGTCGACACGAGGTCCTAGGAGGTCTTTGTAACTCTCCTTCATGCTCGAGAGTAGTCCCCGCGTACCCGAGGCCTCAGCTAGGTCGTGGCATTTTTTTCAACATGCTGAAACATGCCCGCAAGTAAAAAAAGGTAGCCATGGAAAAAATCAATATTTTTTTTACTCGTAGGTTTAGTCGAAGTAGGTCGTAGCAGGTCGGCATGTTCTTCGTAGGTAATCGAGGGTAGTCAAAGGTAATCAAAGGTAGTTGAAGGTAGTCTTAGATAGCCTTCAACATAGTCGAAGGGAGGTCGATGGAGATTGAAGGAGGTCGTCTTCACTCTCCACTATTCGGTGTCCAATTTTCCCGAAGCTAGTCTTCAACATAGTTGAAGTAGGTCTTCAACATGACACTTTTTCAAATTCTCCTCAACGCTTCTAAACTCGCCAAATAGGTCGCCGCAGTGGGACAGCCCCTTTCGCAACCAGTAGATCCAGGAGGTTTTGGTGGACCCAGTGCAAGCGTTTAGTGAAATGCAGATGAAATCTACGTTTGGTCAGACACTGTTTTACACGTATTCAAATCATTTACACATTCTTGTTATTGGTGGTGTAGATTTGGCAATGTCATTATTGTTGCGACACATCACATATAATGCAAAGGAAGGATTGGTGGGGCAGCTGTACACTGTAACCGTCTCCCACATGTAACCTGCAAAGCTCATACCCTGCAGTATTTATTTCTGGACCTTATATTTTGTATACTTTGAACAAGGGTATAATATTGGCAATTCTGACATCAGTTCCACACATAAAACTAGATCAGAAAATTGTGACCAGTTCTCTTAAGTTACACCCTCAAAGATGTAGAATTCTTCCCATCTACAGTATATAGACTTCAGGGCAATAGCGCAGAAACAGGACTTCAGTCCACTGAATCCGCACCGAACAGCGATCACCCCGCTGTATACTAACACTATCCTGCACACTAGGGACAATTCCACAACTTACCAAAGCCAATTAACCTACAAACCTGTACGCCTTTGGAATGTGGGGGGAAAGTTGAGCACCTGGAGACACCCCACGCGGCCACAGGGAGAATGTACAAACTCCATTCATACATCACCAGGATCGATCCTGGGTCTCTGGCGCTGGGAGGCAGCAACTCTACCGCTGCACCACTGTGCCGCCCCTAATATATCTGAAACTTTTCACTTCTATGATAAGATGTTCCACTATCAATTTATCTGTTCTTAACCTTACCACTTACTCAGTGTCTTCAAGATTTGAAAGGACCGACTCTGCTTCCCCTTCTATTCCATCATTTTTGGCCAATATTTGCCCCGAATCAATGTCTTAAAGCCACAATCTAACCATTTATTTTATGAATGTAGGATATAGCTGATCTCATTCCCTACACAAAAACATTTCAAAATGCTCTTGGCTAACCGAAGGCCATGAAATGCGTTACATGAATGCAAGGTATTTCACTGTACCGAGGTACCCAAGGTATATGTGACAATAAAATGTAATTCATTCATAAAGTATCATTAATTTATGTATCATTCATTCATTCTTCATGGCTACTTCCTCAGCCCGGTGTTTTTAGCATTGCAGTATAAAAGCAAAACTGAAAATAATTTTGTGAATGTAAAGACATCAAAATATGCCTCTTCTGCTTCTTCTTCTTGCGTATGGCGTGCACAGCCTAAAGTTGTCGGATGACTTGTTCTATTTGATCTTATTTCGATTGTGCACGCCGGGTTGATTGCATTCGTCGAAACAGGGCGGACCACGTGAAGGTTGCAATCTCCCACCCCATCAAAATATGATTATTGCAGTTGACAGAAACCGTAAGATGTTCAAACAAATCAAGGTTAACCAGGAACTCCCAAGGTTATTGCCAGCAATGTAGTGTGCCTTCACAGATTGTACTTTTCAGCAACCTTTTTCAGTGCAAAAAAGTTATAATCCCTTGAATATAAACTGTTAACAATTTATTGCTATGGAAAAATGCCCGATAAGTTAAACCTTAGTTAAATTATGGTCCCGACACGAAATGCCGCTATGCTTGTTCTTCAGAGATGCTGCTTGAGCCGTTGAATTAATCCAGCACATTCTGTCCTTTTTAAAAAATATGACATAAGGCACTCATGTATTTTTAAAGAAGTTATTGTTAACATATGTTAGTTTATACTTTAATATGAATTATATATTCTGTTTAGTGATCTGTGCAGTGCTTAAAATATAAATCAAAAATTGTTTTCCACTCCTCTATCTGTGGGAGTTCTTTGTTAAATGGCTGTCCAGACAGCTTGATGTTGTCAGATCTGTGCCACAAAGATTGTTAGACCTTTGCATAATCTTGTCCCTCCAGTTGAGACAAGTGCCATTACTTCATCACTGAATCCAAATTGTGAGCTATGGGAATCATGGAGTCATGGAGTCATACTGCATGGAAACGGGCCCTTCGGCCTAACTTGTCCATGCCAACCATGATGCCCACCTAAGCTAGACACATTGCTCACATTTTGCCCATGTTCCTCTAAACCTCTTCTTTCCAATTCATGCACCTGTCCATTTGTCTTTTAAATTGTGTTATAGGATTTGCCTGAACCACCTTCTCTGGTGGCTCAGTCTAAATACCCACCACCCTCTGTGTGAAAAAGATGCTTTCTCCCCCCTCCTCAACAAAAGCAAACATCAAAGGATCATTTCTGCCATTTGGGTGACTCATTGACATCTGGCCATTAGTTTGTGAGAGGTGTTAAAGAAGGAACTGCAGATGCTGGAGAATCGAGGGTACACAAAAGGCTGGAGAAACTCAGCGGGTGCAGCAGCATCTAAGGAGCGAAGGAGATAGGCAACGTTTCGGGTCGAGACCCTTCTTCAGAAAAAGTTTGTGAGAGGTCCTGGGTATCATTGTGGAAACAGAGGGTGGTGTGGTGCAGATGGAGACTATTTAACCCATCGTCCATGCCAGCACCTTGCAGAGTAATCTGCCAGTCCCACCCATTGCTCTTTATTCTAAATTATTATTCTATTACCTATAAATGATTTCCTTGTGCATATCCAATTCCTCGTTGAAGGTGTAGCTTGATTGTTTCCACCAACTTTACAAGCAGTACAAACTTAGATCCAAGGAAATGCAGATGCCGGTTCACTAAAAAAGTACACAAAGTGCTAAAGCAACTTAGTGGGTCAGGCAACATCTTTGGAGAACATGGATAAGTGATGTTTCGGGTTGGGACCTGACTGGTGTTTTCAGATCGGGATCCTTCTTCAGAAGGTTCTCCAGCACTTTATGTATTTTTTGGTCTGTCTGACCATCTGAGTTACTCCAGCACTTTGTGCCTTTTGTTTGGTAGGCCAGCATATGCAGTTTCTTGTGTCCCCAGTTCACCGCAGTCTATTTTCACAAAACAGGGACCCACAAAGAGAAAAAGTGACCCAGATAATCTACATTGCTGATGTTAATTATGGGGTGTTGAAGAAGGAACTGTAGATGCTGGAAAAATCAAAGGTAGACAAAAATGCTGGAGAAATTCTGCGGGTGAGGCAGCATCTATGGAGCTTTCTTTCAGGTAAGGCGATGGCTGCGGCCTGACGGTGGGCGGTGGAGTGGCGAGGGTCGGTAGAGTCAATGGTGGAGGCCCGCGGGGAGTGGAGTCAGCGGGCAAATGTCTGATCCATAAATGCTGCCTCACCTGCTAAGTTTCGCCAGCATTTTTGTCTAGCTTTAATTATGGGGTAGTTATTTGCCAGGCCAGGAGAACTTTCTTGTCTTAATCTTAGATGTTACATAGAAACATAGAAATTAGGTGCAGGAGTAGGCCATTCAGCCCTTCGAGCCTGCACCGCCATTCAATATGATCATGGCTGATCATCCAACTCAGTATCCCGTACCTGCCTTCTCTCCATACTCTCTGATCCCCTTAGCCACAAGGGCCACATCCAACTCACTCTTAAATATAGCCAATGAACTGGCCTCAACTACCCTCTGTTGTCACATCATCTAAAAATCCAGACAAAAACTCAATTTATCATCTTATCTGAAGGAGAGCACAAACGACAATGTGGCATTCCCTCTTTATTCCAATAAATGAAATGTTGGCCTTCATAACGAAAGGATTTCAGTATAGGAGGAGAGAGGTTCTTCTGCAGTTGTATAGGGCTCTGGTAAGACCACATCTGGAGTATTGTGTACAGTTTTGGTCTCCCAATTTGAGGAAGGACATCCTTGTGATTGAGGCAGTGCAGCGTAGGTTCACGAGATTGATCCCTGGGATGGCTGGTATTCACTGGAGCTTAGAAGGATGAGGGGGGATCTTATAGAAACATATAAAATTATAAAAGGACTGGACAGGAAAAATGTTCCCAATGTTGGGTGAGTCCAGAGCCAGGGGCCACAGTCTTAGAATAAAGGGGAGGCCATTTAGGACTGAGGTGAGAAAAAAAATGTCACCCAGAGAGTTGTGAAACTGTGGAATTCCCTGCCACAGAGGGCAGTGGAGGCCAAATCACTGGATGGATTTAAGAGAGAGTTAGATAGAGCTCTAGGGGCTCTATCTAAGAGATATGGGGAGAAGGCAGGCACGGGTTATTGATAGGCAACAATCAGCCATGATCACAATGAATGGCAGTGCTGGCTCAAAGGGCCAAATGGCCTCCTCTTGCACCTTATTTTCTATGTTTCTATGTTTCTATGTTTCTAAATATCAGGCTGGTTGGTTTAAGCAATCAAGTTGCTGGAGTGGGCATAAAGATTTGTGACATCCTAAAGGGGCTGTCCCACTGCGGGGACCTAATTTGCGAGTTTAGAAGAGTTTGCGCTCGCAGCATGGTCGACACGTGGTCCTAGGAGGTCCTAGAAGGTCAGTGTAATGTCCCTGTCCCACTTAGGAAACCTGAACGGACACCTCTAGAGACTTTGCGCCCCACCCAAGGTTTTCCGTGTGGTTCCTGGAGGGTACTGGAGGTTTTTGTTCTCCGGCAACCACCTTCAACTAGCATCGCAACCGGCTTCGACTAAAAAATTACCGAGTTTTAAAACGGAAAGCACTTTCGACCATTAGGGAGACTGACAAAAACCTCCAGGAACCACACGGAAACCTTGAGTGGGGCGCAAAGTCTCCAAAGGTTTCCGTTCAGGTTTCCTAAGTGGGACAGGGGCATAACTCTCCTTCATGCTCGAAGGAAGTTCCCGCATACTCGTTGCCTCAGTTTGGTCGAGGAACATTTTTCAGAATGCTGAATTTTTTTCCGCGAGTAATAGTTGATTGGCATGGTTCTTTTGAACTCGTAGTGCAGTGGAGTGGGGTCGCTTTGTAGTTAAAGGCAGTCGGGGTAGCCGTAGGCAACCTCCTTTACTGACCGGGCATTTTAATTGGCTCATTGGAGTTTTCAGAACCAAGGAAAACCGACCGATAATGTTAAATGACCGCTAAACTTTATTAAAAGTTGTCTGGCTTCTTAAAGGTGTCTTCACTCCTTCTCCCCCCCTCTTCTCCCCCTTTCTCTTCCCTTCTCTCCCCTTCTCTCCCCCTCTCTCCCCTTCTCTCCACCCCCTCCCCCGCGCTCTCTATAGGACTTACTGTACACTGTGCCAACCGTCTTTTGCCTTTCTGTTCATCGCGGGTGTGAATTTCAGACAGCGCTCCCCGCTTTCCCTAGCCCCCGCCTTTGTGATGTGTGTGTGTGTGTGTGTGTGTGTGTGTGTGTGTGTGTGTGTGTGTGTGTGTGTGTGTGTGTGTGTGTGTGTGTGTGTGTGTGTGTGTGTGTGTGTGTGTGTGTGTGTGTGTGTGTGTGTGTGTGTGTGTGTGTGTGTGTGCATGCGCGCGTGCAGACGGTCGATCCGGCTCGCTGTTTCATCGCTGACAGTAGATCCAGCTCGAGGTTTTTCAGGCGAGTGCCCACGAGCTTGAAGGTCGAAGACAGTTGCTGAAAAGTCGCGTTAGTGGGACAGGCCCTTAACTCCAAAGTTATGGTGTGTAGGAAGGGACTGCAGATGTTGCTTTATACCAAAGATAGACACAAAATGCAAGAGTAACTCGACTGATCAGGCAACATCTCTGGACAAAAAGAATAGGTGACGTTTTGGGTCAGAATCCTTTGTTAATTTGGAGGAAATGCACCTTACATTTTGTTTCGGCAGCTTACAAGCCAAAAACATGAACATTGATTTCTCTAATTTGAAAGTAACTCCTACTCTCCTCCCTCTCTCACCCTCCCCTCCCCTCTCTCACCCTTCCCGTACCCTAGTCATTCTACCAGTTCCACTGTTCGCATCCTAGTAACCCTCTTGTTATCACACTTTCCCCAGCCAACAATGGGCCCTTATGGACTCCACCCGTCCTGTCATCTGTTCTGGCCTTTTCTTGCCTCCAGTTCTCCCACCTCTACTTTCAGTCTGAATAAAAGTTCTGACCCGAAATGTCACCTATTCTTTGTCTCCAGAGATGTGGGCCAAACACAGGCAGGAGGGACTAGTGTAGATGGGACATGTTGGTCGGTGTGGCCAAGTTGTGCTGAAGGGCCTGTTTCCATGCTGTATGACTCTATGACTTTATATCAGATCATCCCTACTTCACAGCCACCTTGCAGCTCAACTCTTCCCCCCCACAATTTGCACCCTCTCATATTGACACTTAGAACTGTGCACAATCAATTACAAACCTGCCTGACCCACTAAGTTACTTAAGCATTTTGTGTCTATCCAAAGTGAAGGTGCTGTATTGAGCGCTGGCTTACCAACACTCTGCTAACACAGCAAGAACATGTCAGATCATCATACAGTTTGCAAGCATTAGGATTCCACCCACAGCACGACTTTGAAAATCAGCCTGGATAAATAATTCCTACACCAGGGGTACAATTAGACTGTAATGAATTTCACATTAGCTTATTTTCTTTACAGAAGAGAGCTGAATTGATTTATCAAACAATGTCTTTGGTGTAGAGATTCAGCTTCCTTTTATTCACAGAGTGTTGGTTGAATAGCAAATGTATCTGTTTCCTGTTGACAAAGCTTAAAAGCTGTCTCAAATGCATGAAATATCGAGCAAGGCGTTCTATAATGGTATTACTTACAATCACGTGTGCACGAGCATGCACATACATAAACACACACCTCTAACATATGTGATGGATTAGTCCCAAGCTAAAAATGGTGCAGAGGAAATTTACGAGGATGTTGCCAGGACTCGAGGGCCTGAGCTATAGGGAGAGGTTGAGCAGGTTAGCACTCGATTCCTTGGAGTGCAAGAGGATCAGTGGTGATCTTATAGAGGTGCACAAAGTCATGAGAGGAATAGATTGGGTCGATGCACAGTCTTTTGCCCAGGTAGGGGAATCGAAAACCAGAGGACATAGTTTTAAGGTGAGGGGGGAAATATTTAATAGGAACCTGAGGGGTAACTGTTTTACACAAAGGGTAGTGGGTGTGTAGAACGAGCTGCCGGAGAATTGAGGCAGGTATTTGAGGCCGGTATTATTGCAACGTTTAAGAAACATTTAGACAGGTACTTGGATAAGACAGGTTTAGAGGGATGTGGGCCAAACGCAGGCAGGAGGGACTAGTGTAGATGGGACATGTTGGTCGGTGTGGGCAAGTTGTGCTGAAGGGCTTGTTTCCACGCTGTATGACTCTATTACTTTATATCAGATCATCCCTACTTCACAGCCACCTTGCAGCTCAACTCTCCCCACCCCTCCACAATTTGCACCCTTTTATATTGACACTTAGAACAGTGCACAATCAATTACAAACCTGTCCAACTATATACATACACATATAACGATGCACGCTAATGTGTGCACCCTCAGAAACTCACACTCATAAAAGTACAAGAAATAGCAATTAGTCTAGATGGCCCTTTGAGCTCTTTCTGTCACTCATTAAGACCAGGGTTGATCTGCCACAATGTTATTATTCCTGCAGTATCTCCATATCCTCTGATTCCCCTAATATCCAGCAAGCTCTCAATGTAGACACAAGGGACTGCCGATTCTTTGCAGAAAGAGACACAAAAGTGATAGAGTAACTCAGTGGGTCAGAAAGCATTTCTGGAGGTTATTAATAGGTGACGTTTCCCTTTCAATGCTAGTTTTGAAGGAACTCAATGACTGAGACGCCACTGTTCCTTTAGCTGAAATATTTCTAGATGAGCAAGACCAGGGAAAATGCAGAAACACCACACAAAGGAAAAAGGAACAACAGAAACATGCAAGAGGTTGTAGATGCTGGAATCTGGAGCAAAGAATCAATCTGCTGGAGAAACGCAGTGGATTTAACATCATCTGTGAGGGGAAAAGAATGGTCAAAACCCAGATTAAATCATGCCCGGGAATAAACTTTGCAAAATCTTGATGTGGTTTCAGCAGGTAAGAAATTTTGTTTATCTTGTGCTGAGCATGTTTTGCAGTTTTCAAATCTTTCTTTAGAATAGTCTCTCATTCATAATGTTTTTGCTCCTCAATTCAATTCCCCAATGTGCTGAACTCCAGCCCCCAAATACGAGACGAGGCTATTTCTGAGCCTAGTCATTGAGTCCATCAGGGTGCAATTCACATGGGACAAATATTCCCTGCAGACATGGGAAAACAATAAATAGGAAAACCTGATGTTGTTATTCTTCTCATTGGTGCGATACAAACCATAAACAAACTCCGCATGTCTAAGTTCACATTGTGCCGCATGCTGTGACAATGTGTTGTCGCATATATGTATCCTCTAGTGGTATAGTTTTATTATACGTACAGGGCTCATTACATAAAACTAGATTGGATATACAGTGGCTTGCAAAAGTTTTCATACCCCTTGAACATTTCCACATTTTGTCACATTACAACCACAAACGTAAATGTATTTTATTGGGATTTTATGTGATAGACCAACACAAAGTGGCGCATTATTGTGAAGTGGAAGGAAAATGATACATGGTTTCCACATTTTATTACAAATAAAAAACTGAAAAGTGCGGCGTGCAAAAGTATTCAGCCCCCCTGAGTCAAAACTTTGTAGAACCACCTTTCGCTGCAATTACAGCTGCAAGTCTTTTGGGGTATGTCTCTACAAGCTTTGCACATCTATAGACTGAAATTTTTGCCCATTCTTCTTTGCAAAATAGCTCAAGCTCAGTCAGATTGGATGGAGAGCGTCTGTAAACAGCAATTTTCAAGTCTTGCCAGAGATTCTCAATTGGATTTAGGTCTGGACTTTGACTGGGCCATTCTAACACATGAATATGCTTTGATCTAAACCATTCCATTGTAGCTCTGGCTGTATGTTTTGGGTCGTTGTCCTGCTGGAAGGTGAACCTCCGCCCCAGTCTCAAGTCTTTTGCAGACTCTAACAGGTTTTCTTCCAAGATTGCCCTGTATTTGGCTCCATCCATCTTCACATCAACTGTGACCAGCTTCCCTGTCCCTGCTGAAGAAAAGCATCCCCACAGCATGATGCTGCCACCACCATGTTTCACAGTGGGAATGGTGTGTTCAGGGTGATGTGCAGTGTTAGTTTTCCGCCACACATAGCGTTTTGCATTTAGGCCAAAAACTTCAATTTTGGTCTCATCAGACCAGAGCACCTTCCTCCACATGTTTGCTGTGTCCCCCACATGGCTTGTGGCAAGCTGCAAACGGGATGTCTTATGGCCTTGTTTCAACAATGGCTTTCTTCTTGCCACTCTTCCATAAAGGCCTGATTTGTGGAGTGCACAACTAATAGTTGTCCTGTGGACAGATTCTCCCACCTGAGCTGTGGATCTCTGCAGCTCCTTCAGAGTTACCATGGTTGCTTCTCTGATCAATGCTCTCCTTGCCCTGCCTGTCAGTTTAGGTGGACGGCCATGTCTTGGTAGGTTTGCAGATCCCTGATCTGTCTGTTGTGTTCCTTGGGCTTCATGATGCTGTTTGTTCACTAATGTTCTCTAACAAACCTCTGAGGCCTTCACAGAACAGCTATATTTATACTGAGATTAGATTACACACAAGTGGACTCTATTTACTAATTAGGTGACTTCTGAAGGCAATTGGTTGCACTGGATTTTATTTAGGGGTATCAGAGTAAAGGGGGCTGAATACTTTTGCACGCCACACTTTTCAGTTTTTTATTTGTAAAAAAATTTGAAAACCATGTATCATTTTCCTTCCACTTCACAATTATGCGCCACTTTGTGTTGGTCTATCACATAAAATCCCAATAAAATACATTTACATTTGTGGTTGTAACGTGACAAAATGTGGAAAGGTTCAAGGGGTATGAAAACTTTTGCAAGCCACTGTAGGTAGATCACTATATCACTATACATCCATATAGGTTTAAATGAAAAGGACTGTGGAAAATGCAGAAACACTAATCGAGAAAAGATAAACACATGAGAGAGACACAAGGATGGTACAGCGTTGGAGCTGGTAGAGCTGCTGACTCACAGCGCCAGAGACCTGGGTTTGATTCTGACCTCGGGTACTGTCTGTGTGGAGTTTGCACGTCCACCCTGTGATCGCGTGGGTTTTCTCTGGGTGCTCCGGATTCTTCCCACATCTGAAAGATGTGCAAATTTGTGAATGGGTCTCTGTAAAGTGCCCCGAGTATCTAAGGAGTGGATGGAAAAGTAGGATAACATAGAATTAGTATGGACGGGTGGTGGATGGTTCATGTGGATTTGGTGGGATGAAGGGAATATTTTTTCATGCTGTATTCTTCAATCTATCAATCAAGCAGCTGGAGATGTACTGCTGAAGTGATGGGTTATATAAAAATAGGAAAGCTGATATTTAAAGTTTAGATCCCTATCATTTATAAATTTATAAGATATTCAAAGTGAAACTTAACATCCTTTCTCATTATATAACAGCAGACTGTACTTTCTAACTTAATCTAATCTACATTGTGCTGCTGTGGGTCACATTCCAATATCTTGAGAATATCTTGTATCTTCCTTCCTGTTTTGTTTTCTCACTAATGACCATCAGTTTATTTGATGTTTTGTTGGTTACAGATTATATGTAAGGATCCATAGGCCATTGCAGTACAGCCTTATAATTGTAATGAATCAAAGTGTTTTTTAATCATTTTTATTGTCTGGAAAATGTTAACACCAAACTAAGTCCTATTCCCCATTTACCAATTATTCAAACTTACTACAGGAAGCAATCTAACTGCAAAATTCAGAGGACTGCAGGCAATATCGCAAAACCTTTTATGTGGCTGTCAGTGTTTCTATTCAGTGTTTCCTGTACCTTGTGCCGAGATTAAGAGTTTAAATGGCCTAGGGAATAAAGGCTTAAACATTGGCAAATGCTACTAAGCAATCAACGCTCTGATCCAGACAGTTACCACGCATACTGCTTTATTTGTAAGGATTCAACTGAACTTCACAAACAGCAGATTATCATAATAGGTTCAACTGGATTAATCATTGAAAAGCTACCTTATTACATGGTGGGATCTTTTGGGCTGCATGTTTGCAGTTCCTTCTTTTGATGATTGAATTGGTTGATTGAAAAACATAGCATGGAAACAGGTCCTTCGGCCCATCTACCCCACACTGACCATCGGTCACCAGCACATGCTAATTCCATGTTGTCTCAATTTCACATCCCACTCCCTCCACACCAGGTCAATACGCAGAGGGCAATTAACCTACAAACCCGCACGTCTTTGGGATGTGGGAGGAAACCGGAGCACCCGGAGGAAACCCAGCACAGTCACAGGGAGGGCATGTAAACTCCACGCGCAGACTACAACCATGGTCAGGATCGAACCTGGGTGTCTGGCACTGAGCCACTGTGCTGCCCTTTACTTCGCTGATATTGGTCATATTGCTAAAACTCAGTGTGCAGTTCCTGTCTTTCAGTAATTCAGGCTCTGCTGAGATTGTTTAGCCCATCTGGATCGCGGAGTGGCAGGGGACCTCTGAATGAGAGAGACCCTGGGACGGGTATCTGAGACGGGGGAGGGCAGAGGTGGATTCCTAAACTGGAGGCAGATCTGGGATGAGATGGATGTCAAAGTCAAAAAGTCAAAAGTCAAAAGAGTTTATTGTCAGGACAATGAAATTCTTTCTTTGCATAGCACAACAGAACATAGTAGGCATTGACTACAGTTATATACTTAAATACACACATTAATTAATAAATTAATAAAGTGCAAGAGGGGTATTAATGTTCAGAGTTTTGTCTGAGCCAGGTTTAATAGCCTGATGGCGGTGGGGAAGTAGCTATTCCTGAACCGGGTTGTTGCAGTTCTCAGGCTGCTGTACCTTCTGCCCGAAGGTAGCAGGGAGATGAGTGTGTGGCCAGGGTGGTGTGGGTCCTTGATGATGCTGCCAGCCTTTTTGAGGCAATGGCTGTGGTAGATCCCTCGATGGAAGGAAGGTCAGAGCCGATGATGGACTGGGCAGTGTTTACTACTTTTTGTAGTCTTTTCCTCTCCGGGGCACTCAAGTTGCCGAACCAAGCCACAATGCAACCGGTCAGCAAGCTCTCTACCGTGCACCTGTAGAAGTTAGAGAGAGTCCTCCTTGACAGACCAACTCTCCTTAATCTTCTCAGGAAGTAGAGGCGCTGATGAGCTTTCTTAATAATTGCATCTGTGTTCTCGGACCAGGAAAGATCTTCACAGATGTGCACACCCAGGAATTTGAAGCTCTTGACCCTTTCAACCATCGACCCGTTGATATAAACAGGACTGTGGGTCCCCATCCTACTCCTTCCAAAGTCCACAATCAGTTCCTTGGTTTTGCTGGTGTTGAGGGCCAGGTTATTGTGCTGGCACCATATGGACAGTCGCTCGATCTCTCTTCTGTACTCCGACTCATCCCCATCAGTGATACGTCCCACTACAGTGGTGTTTTGACTTTTGACTGGGGTGGGAGTTAGGGTAGAGTATTTAGGAGGAGTGGGATGATTGGGGAAATGCTGGGAAACAAATTCAGTGCTGAGCTTTAGCCTCATGGTCAGGGAAAAGATGGTGTATGTCTTTTAATTAGAGGGTAAAACATGATGCAAGTTTTTAATTTGTAATTGCCTTCCTTTCAAGTGATATGGAAACGTTTGAGGTTTTTTAATTGTGTCCTTATTTGAGGGATAGAGATCATTATTGAGGTCCCTCCTGATGCTAAAAAAGGGACATCTAAGAAACATTTCCAAGGGTTTCCCAGTCAACCACACGGGTGGGGCGGGACCAAACATTGCAGTCATCAGTGTTTCAATGCACTGAATCCTCAATCTAATGGGGCCAAGTCAGTAAATCACGGGTGTTGTAATTTACATCTACCTTGGGTATTGCCTTCGTTTAGTTTAGAGATACAGTGTGGAAATAGGCCCTTTGGCCCATCGAGGCTGCGCCGACCAGTGATCGCCGTACACTAACACTATCCCACATACTAGCGATAAATTACATTTTTTACCGGAGCCAATTAACCTACAAACCTGTACGTTTTTGGAGTGTGGGAGGAAACCGGAGCAACCAGGGAGAATCCATGCGGTCCCGGGGAGAACATACAAACTCTGTACAGACAGCACCCGTAGTCAGGATTGAACCCGGGACTCTGGCGCTGTAAGGCAGCAACTCTACCGCTGCCCCGAAACCTGCCAGAACGCTGCCAGAATCTTACTCTGGGACCAAAGGTGAACAATCGCTGGGGGTACTTGTTGAAAGCTTGTGGGTATTTTCTAAAAATGCATTCGGGATTCTTCTAATGTCACCAACTATTTGGAGTTTGAGTGGGGATGCACTTTTAATTTTTCATCTGGCTTAATCTTGTTGGAAGAGAATCAAATACGTATTTCAATTAAAAAAAAGAATTTTAAAGAAATTTACATCCTCCAACAAACAATACCAAAGGTTAAAAGCTTTCTATTCAAAGCAGAATTGCAATTGATTTTCAACATGCCGATGTTGCTCTTTGTAAAGGCTTGTTTTCACATGAAGAATACCCACTCATTCAAACAAACATTCGGATATATTTTTACAATATCCAAATCTTGATTTTCTTTACTTACACCTTTTTATGTTAAAGTTCGCTTGCATCAAAAGCATAGATGCAGTTCTAAGCAAAGGGTGACACACAGTCGCGGCTGGTAAAGCCACTGCCTCACAGTGCCAGAGACCTAGGTTCGATCCTGACCACGGGTCCTGTCTGTGTGGAGTTTGCATGTTCTTCCTCTGACCACATGGGTTTTCTCTGTGTGCTCCGGTTTCCTCCTACATCCCAGAGACATGTGGGCTTGTAGGTTAATAGATCTCTGTGAAATAAATGCCTAAGTGTTTTGGGATTAGATGAGAAAGTGGAATGACATAGAACTAAAGTGAACTGGTGATCGATGGTTGGCATGGACTTCGTGGGCTGAAGAGCCCGTTTCCATGCTATATCTTTAAACTAAAACCAATTCAAAGGAATCTGCTGTCATCCTTTTGTTAACACTGCTCCTTCCTAAGTTCATTAATTTGGCAGGCAATTGACAAATGTTCTCTTTCCTCCGACCAAGTATAATATAATTTCACAAAGAGACTGTCACGGGTAGAAGTGAATGGAACAGCACACTAGCTTATGGAAGGACTGTTTAGAAGCCTGACAATGGAAGGGAAGAATTGCATGGGACATATTGTCCGCTGTGGGCAAGTTGGGCCGAAGGGCCTGTTTCCTACATTATAAGATTTTATGACTCTATGAATGGCTGGGGTGGGACAAGTCTTTGATTACATTGGCTGTTTTTCCAATGCATCATGAAATGTAGATAGAGTTAATGGTGGGAAGCCTGGTCTGTGAAATGGACTGGGCTACATCCACAACTCTCTGCAATTTCCTGTGGTCTTGGGCAGAGCCGTTCCCCAACCAAGCTGTAATGCAACTCTACAGTATGGGTTGTGTGATGCATCTGCAGAAGTTTGTAAGAGTCACTGGAGATTTCCTCTCTTTCCTCAGGAAGCGGATTATTTGATATGCCTACTTGGCTGTTGCAACTATGTGGTTGGTCCATGGCAAACCATCGGTAATATTAACGCCAAACAACTTTATGCTCTCAACCATTTCCTTATCGGCACTATTGATTCTGATTGAGGTATGTGCTCCACCATTATTATTAAGTCAATAACTAGCTCCTTCGTCTCGTTGACATTGAGGAAGTGGTTAATTCCTGGCTCCATGCCTCTATCACTAAGGAGTCTATCACCTTGTTATACTCTGTCATATCATTGTTTGTGATTGGGCTCACTACAGTGGTGTTATCTGCAAACGTAGATGGAATTAGAGCCAGATTTAGCTGCATAGTTGTGAATGTAAGGGGTGTACAGTAGGGAACTGAGAATGTATCCTTGCAGGGCACTGTTGCTGAGAGTTATTGTGCAGGAGGTGTTGTCACCTATCCTCACTGATTGAGGTCTGTGGGTCAGTGACAGAAGGGGGAGCTGATTCCTAGGTCTCACCGTTTCAAAGGGATGATAGTGTTAAAGGCAGAGCTGTAGTCTATAGATAGAAGTCCAGCGTATGAGTCCTTGTTGCCAAGGTGTTCCTGAGGTGTGTTTAGGGCCAAGGAGATGGCATCTGCTGGCGTCCTGTGCAATGGTACGAAAACTGCAGTGGATCAAGGCTGGCTGGGCGGCTGGAGTTAATATGTGCCCCCAGCAGTCTCTCAAAGCCTTCATAATCATAACCATAATCATAATGTATTAGCCAAGTATGTTTTGCAACATACGAGGAATTTGGTTTGCCACAGTCATAACAAATGATGGTGGATGTCAGAGCCAATGGACAGTAGTCATTATGTTCTGCTAAATGTGAACAGTATGGTAAACTGGTAGTAACAAATCTGAAATTATTTGCAATTATTTCAGATGGTCTTTATATACCCAGGCCATTACACTGTAAAAATACATGATTGACAAGTTTATTTGATGATGGGTTGTGGACAAGTTTGTCTGGAAGTTAGTAGTTTGCTAAACCTTTTATCTTGTTTGTTTATTTGTTGTTGGTGGATGTTGGGTAAAGATGCATTGTTAATGCCAAGGATCACTGCTGGGAGAGAGCCAAGGGCTGATACTACTCTTAGTCATAGCAGTAAATAACCCTGGAAAGTCACAGAAATGTCACGTGAAAGCAGCCCCTGCACTGTTCTCCTCTCCTCGGTAATTTGTTCGGTCATATTCTAAGAGATTGGGGAGTCTCAGGACATCAGCAGCACTAGCGATGTGGTGGGAGTTGGCATTAACAAGACCATTTAAAAGGTGGGAACAACTTGTGAAGATAAATACCCTGGACTCCCTTGGCAGTGAAGGATGTAAAGTTTGGACTGATGTAACCGATGCTGAGGAAGACCTCAACCTGTAGTTAAGGCCTGTGTGCTTCCTTGTGCAGCCCACACCATGACTACTCTTGTTATAGGAGGGGGGGGGGGGGGCGCGTTGAGTACGGCAGACTTGCCTGCAGCTGTTCGTCCTTTCCTTCTTTTTTTTATTTTTTAGTCTGTCAAAAGTTTTGTTTTGGAGGTCTTTTAGTCTTTTTATGTGGGGGATGGGGGGGGGGGGGGTGGAACGGGGAAACAGTTTTTCTGTCACCACCTGGTCGAGGATGCGTCTGACCTCCGAGCAGCATCTTCGCCCCCCCCCCCTCTCGCTGCCTACCATCTGGATTGACGTGGCCTTTCCTGCCGGAGACCGGCCAGAGCATCAGCTTCAGCAGCGGCGCAGCACTGGAATACCATCACGGAGCGGGCGATGCCTTACCGAGGTCGCTGTGTTGGAGCTCCGGAGTGCTGGGACTGCCGAGTCTAACATTGTGGAGCTATGGTCTGCGGAGCTCCCAGCCGAGGCCTCAATAGGCCCCGACCACAGGTGAACATGAGGAAGATGATTGAACTTTTATTGCCTTCCCTCACAGTGGGAAATGTTGATTCCGCTGTGTGGGGATGTTCTTGTTAAATTCTATCGTGTGTTGTGTTCTTTTAATTTGTATGGCTGTATGGTAACCAAAATCTCGCTGTACCAATTGGTGCAGTGACAATAAATGTAAACTTGAACTTATAGACACAGAGGAACCACTGAACAATCAGAAGGTTGTGACTTAAGGAGAGGTCATTTCATGCGGATTCAATGTCCGGCTAGTGTGTCATGTGGAGTGCATACATTTGATAAAATGTATTTACCTAGAGCTGTGCGGCACAATATAATTTCTATACCGAACTCTGTGGTACAGTTTCAGCTTTCTGATCTTATGCCACTTTTTCTTGTTTGACATGCTCAATAACCTGCATGGATGGAGGAGGGCATAGCTTGGGTCAAAATCACAGTCACAGCCTGACCCACCATCAAAAGCATCTACAAGAGGTGCTGCCTCAAGATGGCAGCAACTATCATTAAGAATCCCCACCAGAGTTTCATGCCCTGTTCTTGCTGCTTACGTTGAGCCAGAGGTACAGAAGCTTGAAGCTGCACACCACCAGCTACTTTACCACAATTGACAGGTTCTTGAATGAACCTAGACATTGCTAATCCTACCTCAGCACCAGAACACTATGAACCACCCCTCGCACTTCTGATTGTGTTTTGCGCTAATTTTTTTGGTAGTCTTTTGTCGTTTTACTGTCTTGCAGAATTTATGTAATAATTTATTTTTCTGTGCGCTGTCTGAGTCTATGTGCCTGTTACAAGGGAACATGGATATGACTAGTAGAACAGAGAAAGGCTCACTCGTCTGTTTAGTTGCAAATCATTTATATTAGCAAGAGAGGACTAAAAATCATTTATATTGGCAAGAGAGGTCTTGGTATGCATGGGGTCCAGTTTTACAGCAATACAAGTCTCTCGCTCTCTCTCTCTCTTTCTGCCTATCTTTCTCTCCCTCCGTCCACGGCACTGATCACGACTCAGCCTGTCGGTGAACCCCTCTCGTACATAAACTTGAACTACCTTCAGGCTTACTGGCGCCTGCCTTTATACAGGTAAGAAATCAGGTGTTGAAATGACTGCCGGTTTGTCCTGGCCAATAGCGCTGCTCCCAAATTTGAACTGCACCCAATGGCAGGGGATTGCATCCGAGCAAGCCCCCCCCCCCCTTTGGAAACAAAGTGCTATCAATTGCAGACTGGCGCATAAAGAAATGCACGCAGCAATACCGGCTTGGGGTGAAGGTAATACACAGAGCACTGCCAATTTGGCGCGCAAACGTTTAAACGGTTAACCGTTGGGTCCCAGCATCACACGGGAGGGCTGGTCCCCAAACACAACATTCCACCAATTCCAATATTGGTGGTCAGTGGGTGGGGGGGGGGCTTTCTGGAGCGCTAGTATGGGTGTTGTGGGATGAAGGGACTGGTTTCCATAGGGCTAACATGGACATTGTGGGCCAAATGGATTCTTGGGCTGGCAGCTCAGTCACCCAAGCCTATTGTGCTGGCAGCTCACAGTTGGTGGGCTGGCAGTTGACTCACGGCTATTCCTTGAAATTCCATTTCAAGCAGGGTGCAAGGCCACCAAATTCATGTGCAGTTTCATACCATTTCAAGCAGGCTACAAAGCCACGAAAGACAGAGAGTCGTGACCTCTCCCTCCTCCATCTTGCAGAGACTGAGCCACGCCCACACTTCTCGGTTTTATAGTCCCTCCCCCTCCCACCAGAAGGGGCGTGGCTTTCATGGCATGATTGACAGGAGAGAGAATCTCAACATTTAAAAAACACTAATAACTCTTTTATTTTCCATCAATGGGAAAAAATCTCGGCACCTGATGAGCGGAGGGGGATTCTGAGTAAGATGGCCAAAAATCACAGCCGTATGTGGTAGCGTTTTTTCTAAAATCAGTATAAAGTGCAAACAGGAAGTGGTCAAGATTAGACTTTTAATTATATAGAAGGCAAGGCAACTTTAATTAGGCAAGGCAACTTTAATTAGGCAAGGCAACTTTAATTAGGCAACACAGCTTTCGCATTTCCAAACCAAAGGCAACACAGCTTTCGCATTTCCAAACCAAAGGCAACACAGCTTTAGCATTTACAAACTATATTATCAAACCACATTAAGGGCACTGACAGGTCAGTAAAACCACTCACAGTTTAGTAGACATGTATTCAGTGTTATTCACAGCTCAGACTGAGAGATGAGACCCTCTCGTTCCCCCATCTTGTAGAGACTGGCTGAGGCACTCAACACTTCCGGTTTTTATAGTCCTTCCTGAAGGGGCATGGCCTTGAGGAGAGAGAATCTCAACATTTTTTAAACACTAATAACACTTTTATTTTTCATCGATGGGAAAAATCCTCTTGTCCTGCACAGCGAAGGGGGACTCAGAGTAAGATGGCCAAAAATCACAGACGTAAGTGGCAGCATTGTTTTCCTAAAATCAATATACAGAACAACAAGAAGTGGTCAAGATCAGACTTTTAGTAATATAGATTAATGATTTAGATGATGGAATTAAAAGTAGCACTAGCAAATTTGCATATGACACAAAGCTGGGTGGCAGTGTGAACTGCAAAGAGGATGCTAGGAGGTTGCAGGGTGACTTGGACAGGTTGAGTGAGTGGGCAGATGCATGGCAGATGCAGTATAATGTACATAAATGTGAGGTTATCCACTTTGGCGGAAAGAACAAGGAGGCGGATTATTATCTTAATGGTAGGTAGACACAAAAAAAATGCTGGAGAAACTCAGTGCGTGAGGCAGCATCTATGGAGAGAAGGAATTGGCGACCCGAAACGCCGCCAATTCCTTCATTCCAGCATTTATTTTTGTGTCTACCTTCGATTTTTCCAGCATCTGCAGTTCTTTCTTAAACAATATCTTAATGGTCAGATTAAGAAAATGGGTAGTGCAATGAGACCTGGGTGTCCTTGTACACCAGTCACTGAAAGTAAACATGCAGGTATAGCAGGCATGAAGAAAGCTAATGGCATGTTGGTCTTCATAATGAGAGGATTTGAGTATAAGAGTAAATACGTCCTTCTGCAGTTGTACAGAGCCCTGGTGAGACCATATCTGGAGTATTGTGTGCAGTTTTGGTCTCCTAATTTGAGGAAGGGCATTGAGTGAGTGCAGAGTAGGTTCACGAGGTTAACCTCCGGGATGGCGGGACTGTCATAGGAGGAAAGATTGGAAAGAGTGGGCTTGTACTCACTGGAATTTAGAAGGATAAGAAGGGATCTTATAGAAACATATAAAATTATAAAAGGACTGGATGCAGGAAAAAAATTCCCAATGTTGGGGGAGTCCAGAACCAGGGGCCACAGACTAAGAATAAAGGGGAGGCCATTTAAAACTGAGATGAGTAAACACTTTTTCACTCAGCAAGTTGTAAATTTGTGGAATTCTCTGCCACAGAAGGCAGTGGAGGCCAATTCACTGGATGAATTTAAAATAGAGTTAGATTTAGCTCTTAGGGCTAATTGAATCAAGGGATATGCGGAAAAAGCAGGAACTGGGTACTGATTCGAGATGATCAGGCATGATCATATTGAATGGCGGTGCTGGCTCGAAGGGCTGCATGGCCTACTCCTGCACCTACTTTCTATGTTTCTATATCTGTGACTATCATCTCTCGGTTGCTTGGGACTAGCGGAATCAAGGGGTATGGGGTGAAGACAGGCGTGGATTACTGATTGTGGTTGATCAGCCATGATCTCAATGAATGGCGGTGGCGGTGCTGGCTCGAAGGGCCGAATGCCCTCCTCCTTCACCTGCTGTATTTTCTATGTTTCTATGGTTCTAAAATCAGATTTTTTTAATGCAGTTCTGTTTCCTAATTCAGTTCTTGAAAATACATGAGCAGTTTGCTTGCTTATTTCGGCTATGTTATACTGCAGTTCTGTCCTGTGATGTCTCCGACCATTCCACCCCACAAACCAGAACACGGGAAAATCACTTTGTCCAATTATTGGAGCCTTTGCTTCCATTCTGGTGGACCTGATGAAGCATACATCATAAATGTGATATGCGTTACACTTGTGATTCATACATATTGAACAATATCAGCATTATTTGATAATATTTTTAATAAACACTCAACTGCTTTCCTGGCTTTGCGCTTATGCATTGGCTTCTTGAAAGCGATCTGATTCATTAAGAAGATAACACATGAATGGTAGGGTCCATGTAGAGGTAGCAACTGCACATATTTAAAACTCAGCAGAAAACCATGAAACAATCTGTTTAGTTGCCATGGCGATGTTTTTATATACCAAGGTCCAGATCACATCAAAAGAACGCCATTTCCATAAGGTACATAGAATTTGACATAATAAGGCACAAAATTCCATAAACTCTGGAGCAAAAGCTTTCTAACTGCAAACAAAAAACTATCCATTATTTTC
Source organism: Okamejei kenojei (assembly GCA_035221665.1). Lineage (NCBI taxonomy): Eukaryota > Metazoa > Chordata > Chondrichthyes > Rajiformes > Rajidae > Okamejei > Okamejei kenojei. The sequence goes on along the minus strand of CM069144.1, from coordinate 51,086,322 downwards.
TTGAACAGAATAAAACACAGTTTAGTATACAACATGGATGGATGTGAAGTAAAAATGATGAGGAATGAGCATTGCATTTGTTCAAAATATATCTAGCATTAGATTAGCTAAAATATTATTTATATTAGAAAGCATACAAGAAAGTCCCATCAGTTCTTTTATACTGATAAATCAACCAGACTTAATAGTAAATGTGCTTTCTCTGAGTTTAACCATGTGTGGAATTGTGTATTTTCTACCTTTGCCTCTGAGGTATCTTTAAAGTGGCAAAACAACTTTTGTCATGAAATTCTTAATGCCAAATGCCATTCGCATTCAGACTGAATGCAACATATGAGGGTAAGCAAGCTACTTAGGCACTGGAGCCAATAGCTACTTAACCCTTCAACGTCCCTTATTATGTAAACTTTACTGTCTTCCTAACAAAAATCTATCCAATGCAGGTTTTAAGATTGCAATTGATTTTGCCTGAAGCAGCTAGTATGGGAAATGCCTTTATTGTGATCCACTGATCAAAAACTTATCTCCAGCCTTTAAATGTTATTGCTAAAATGTTCACTCTTTCTGTTTGCCTCACTGGGTTTATTTCCACCTCTTTCCACCCCTGTCAAATGAACTGACTTCTTCTGAAGTAACTCACTCTTGCTGGGGTATAGTTCAATGGGCATGGAGAGCCTTCGTGTGCCTCATCTTCATGTGCCAGCTATGTTGTTCAGCAGCATCAGAACAGAGACACGTTGCCACTTTGCAGCACTGCATTGGGCACCATTCAATAGGCTGGCATGTCTTTGGTGGCATCCAGCATGTCTTTTCTCCCTCTCCTTGCTCGCAAGCATTTAAGTTAATAATTGCCCAGTAACGTTTTGGTCAGAATTGTTTAATACTGCACCCCATCTGTGCCATTATTCACTGATCCTTCAGGATAGCTGAATTCATGGTGTTTCTGTTGGCAATCTTGCTCAATGTCTATGTGGACAATATAATGAAGGCCAAACTACAACCCATAAGACTTAAAGAGAGAAAAGTATGATACCATCAAAGAAACCTGTATTTGAAACCTCTTGGGTTCTAAAACTAGTCAGAGTAATATATAAAAAAGTACTATTCCATTTATAATTATTAACATTCAAAAATGTTTGCAATAAGGTCAAGCTTCTCCTTCAGTTTCAACAGTGCAGGTTGTATCTGAATTATTTCTGCATGAATACACAACCAAGTGCTGTGTTACTTGAGAGACAGTATAGAGCAAAGCTTAGAAGGACATCCAACAGCATTGGATTGGAAGTAATTCATAGGTCACACACATTACTTTAACTGCGCTGGAATGTAAATGTGGGATTCTTGAGATAAATCACACTGGAATAATGCCTTTGACCACTCAGTCATTCAGTATTCATAGATTCACCATCTAAGTGTTGGTCAAGTTAATAATTGTGCTTGTCCTGAATTTAATATAGAGACTAGTGCCTGTCACACTGAAATTTCACAATCAGGAATTTAAGAACCATAATATTAGTTCAAATGTAATAAGTGTATCAGAGAAAATTCATCTTCCTTTCCATTTTATTGCCCCCGATGGGTCAATAAAGCAGTGTCAGGTTTAAAAGGGAGGGACACTCGGTGTCTGACTGGAGGTGAGGTCCAATCTTGGCTGACTCTCTCCTTCACAGAGGTTATCCTTGTCTGCCAGTTGTTGTTCTGCAGGAATGTCCTTTCCTGGTGTCTCTTCGTAGCAAGAAGCAGATGCGGCTTTATCTTCATAGCAGATGGAGAGTTCGTCATTATTGATGATGTAATCTGCATCATCCTCGTTCCGATGGTCCTGTGTTTTACAGATAAAACCAACTGTTACAGGTACAACATATTCTGTTGGGCTGCTGCAAGTAAGAATGTCATTGTTCTGTCTGGGACATATGACAAAAAACATTCTTGACTATTGACAAAGCCCCAACATGGGATTCAGATAACAATATTGCTTGTGGGAAATTTGACTGAGCTACAAAATGCAGGAGGGCAGAGATCATGGTAGAGTTCCCCAACAACCATTGGCTTCTTGAACCGTTGACACAAGGAACTGCAGAAGCTGGGTTTACAGAAACTCAGCGGGTCAGACAGCATCTCTTGAGACTATGAATGGGTAACGCTTCGGGTCACCAGTCTGAAGAAGGGTCCTGTCACCTATCCATGTTCTCCACAGATGCTGCCTGACCTGCTGAGTTACTCCAACATTTGGTGTCTTAGGTTCTTTAAACAAGCTGCACCAGCCTAATCCTATCTCAGCAAGCGGAACATTGCGGACCACCTCTTGCACGACTGTGGACTAGTTTACTAATTGTATATTATACCAATGTCTTGTTTTTTATTTTTACTGTCTTGGACAATTTATGCATGTTTATGTATAAGTTGTATTTTTGCGTGTATGTTTGAGTCCATGTAGCAGTGATGCTGCTGCAAGCAAGATTTTCATTATACCCATTCCTCGTTGTCCTTGTGCATAAGGCAGTAGACTTGAATTGATTGACACAAACCACTAATTAGGCTGCAGCCATGGAATAATGCACATTTTTTTAATCATAAGGATGGTTTCAATGTAAAGAAGACATTTAAGCAGGAATTGCCAGAGCTGGAGGGCTAGTTTCAATTTGAGAATAGACAATCGATGCAGGAGTAGGCCATTTGGCCCTTCAAGCCAGCACCGCCATTCAATGTGATCATGGCTGATCATCCACAATCAGTACCCCGTTCCTGCCTTCTCCCCATATCCCCTGACTCCGCTACCTATAAGAGCCCTAGCTAGCTCTCTCTTGAAATTATCCAAAGGACCGTCCTCCACTGCCCTCTAAGGCAGAGAATTCCAGACTCACAACTCTCTGTGTGAATAAGTGTTTTGTCATCTCCGTTCTCTTCTGGGGAGATGCTAACTGCATTTCGTTGTCTCTGTACTGTACACTGCACAATGACAATTAAAGATTGAATTTAATTTAATTTAAAATGGCTTACCCTTTATTCTTAAACTGTGGCCCTGGTTCTAGACTCCCCCAACATCGGGAACATGTTTCCTGCCTCTAGCGTGTCCAAACCCTTAATAATCTTATATGTTTCAATAAGATTCCATCTCATCCTTCTAAATTTGACTATGCAGATCAGAGTTAGTCTCTGGTACAAAGGAGAGGAAATTTTTACTGAGGTGTAACAAGTTATGAATGGCTAAGGTTTTCCTCAGCTTCAAGGAGAATTGTTCAAACATGGATTTATATACACAGAAGAATTACATGGAAGTTGTAGAACTATTTCGCTCGCAGCAAGCCATAAAGGTCTGGAACTCAAGTTCAGCAAATGGATTAGAAAAGGAACATGTTCCCATATTTTATTACAGAAATATGATTTTTGGTCTATTTTGAAGTAGTTTTGCCATTTCCCATCGAAATCTGTACATCGGAAGATGGGGACTAGAGTCATAGAGTGATACAGTATGGAAACAGGCCCTTCGGTCCATCTTGCCCACACTGGCCAACAATGTCCCAGCTACAATAGTCCCACTTGCCTGCGCTTGGTCCATATCCCTCCAAACCTGTCCTATCCATGTATCTGTCTAACTGTTTCTTAAACGGTGAGATAGTCCCAGCCTCAACTACCTCCTCTGGCATCTTGTTCCATACACTCACCACCCTTTGTGTGAAAAAGTTACCCCTCGGATTCCTATTAAATCTTTTACCCTCACCTTGAACCTATGTCCTCTGATCCTCAAATCCCCTACTTTGGGCAAGAGACTATGTGCATCTACCCGATTTATTCCTCTCATGATTTTGTACACCTCTATAAGATCTCCCCTCATCCTCCTGTGCTCCAAGGAATAAAGACCCAGCCTACTCAACCTCTCCCTATAGCTCACACCCTCTGGTCCTGGCAACATCCTCTTAAATCTTTTCTGAACCCTTTCAAGCTTGACAATATCTTTCCTATAACACGGTGTCCAGAATTGAACACAATATTCTGGATGCGGTCTCACCAACGTCTTATACCTACTGCAACATGACCTCCCACTTCTATACTGAATTTTCTGACTGATGAAGGCCAAAGTACCAAAAGCCTTTTTGACCATCTTATCTACCTGCGACTTGACCTTCAAGGAACCATGCACACCTGTACTCCTAGATGCCTCTGCTCTACAACACTACCCAGAGGCCTACCATTTACTGTATAGGTCCTGCCCTTGTTCAATGTCCCAAAATGCAACACCTTGCACTTCTCTGTATTAAATTCCATTAACCATTCCTCAGCCCACCTGGCCAATCGACCTAGATCCTGCTGCAATCTTTCACAACCATCTTCACCATCTGCAAAACCACTCACTTTTGTATCATCAGCAAACTTGTTAATCTTGCCCTGTATGTTCTCATTCAAATCATTGATGTAGATGACAAACAGTAATGGGCCCAGCACCGAACCCTGAGGCACACCACTAGTCACGAGCCTCTAGTCCGAGAAGCAACCCTTCCACCATCACCCTCTGCTTCCTTCCATGGAGCCAATTTGCTATCCATTCAGCTATCTCTCCTTGGATCCCATGCGATCTCACCTTCCAGAGCAGCCTACCACGAGGAACCTTGTCGAACGCCTTACTGAAATCCGTGCACACAGCATCTACAGCTCTGCCCTCATCGACCTTTTTGGTCATGTCTTCAAAAAAATCTATCAGATTTGTGAGACATGACCTCCCACATACAAAACCATGCTGACTATCCCTAATCAGCCCTTGCCCATCCAAATGCCTGTATAACCTATCCCTCAGGATATTCTCCAGTAACTTTCCAATGACAGATGTTAAGCTCACTGGCCTATAATTCCTAGCATTTTCCCTGCAGCCCTTCTTGAAAAGAGGCACAACATTTGCCACCGTCCAGTCTTCCAGCACCTCTCCTGTATTTAACGACTCATAAATTTCAACATGGGCTCCTGTAATTTCCTCTCTAGTTTCCCGCAATGCCCTCGAATATATCTGCTGTAATTTCCTCTCTAGTTTCCCGCAATGCCCTCGAATATATATCAGGCCCTGGAGATCTGTCTACCTTCATACACGACCTTTAGTACCTTTAGTACCTTTAGTACTTCTTCGACAGTAACTCTGACCGCTCTCAAGACACTTTCATTGACTGCCCCAAGTTCCTCCGTCCTACTGTCTTTCTCCCCGGTAAATACAGAGGAGGAATACTCATTGAGGGTCCTGCCCATATCCTGTGGCTCCACACAGAGGAGACCGCTTTGATTCCTGAGAGGTCCCACTCTCTCTAGTTACCCTTTCCCCCCTTATGTATTTATAAAATGTTTTGGGATTGTCCTTAATGCTCCCCGCCAGAGCTACCTCCTAGACCCTTTTTGCCCTTCTGATCTCCTTTTTCAGTTTACTCCTTAGTTCCCGAAACTCCTCCTGTTCCTGTTGCATTTCATCTTAATGCTTAAGTCATTTCCCTATTGTATTTCACAAATACTATGTCATTAACATACCCACTGGCCATTAATTAATGACAGAAATTAGACAGTCACACCACCTTCACAGTTATCTACAGATCAAAAAGTAGATCAAAATTGGAGGTGTGAAGTAGATCAGAAGGTGTGAACTTTGTGCAATTTAAATTAACCTCTGGGATATCATTTTATGCATGAACAATTGCCACTTGTTTTACAAAAAAATTATTGCCAGCTGCACTCTGTACAGGACAAAGTCTCTGTGGCCTAATGCTGCTACAGATCATGTGGGGAACATTGGGACACCAACACCCTGGCCACACTCTCCTTTTACTCCTACATCGGGAAGAAAGTACAAGAAAAATAGTCTGTAAAATTTTCAGTCCAACAGGTTCAAGAAGAGCTTCCTCCCAAAAACCACCAGGCTCTTGAATATTGCACAACACTAACCTCAACTACAAACTTTGCTCTGTTGTAAGTTTATTCTCAGGATTGCGCTGGGATTGGGATTATTCGTTTATTGATTTTTCATTTATTATATGTTGTCTATGCATATCGTGTTGACAGACCTGTTATGCTGCTGCAAGTAAGAATTTCATGGTTCTGTGGTTGGTTCATATGACCATTAAACACCAAGTATTGAGAGAGAGCAGGGGGTCTTCCTTGCAAGACGTTTGTACCATTATCCCCTCTCACCTTGCATTCTTCCCCCTGCCCCCTTGCTTTCTTGAATCCTCACACTTCCAGCCTCCAGCTCAGCTTGCCGTGAAGCTACCTTGGTTTAATAGCAGTAACCTACCTCAGGGTCAGCTCTGAGCTAACAAGTGGCAATGTGTGTTTGTGAAATGCACAGGTTGGGTTTCAACACTTGATGGGAGTGAACCATGGCGACAATTTCTTCATGCAAGAATGCCTGAACTTCATCATTTTTTGGGTGGTTTGCAAAGTGATACCAGCACCTCATGTGGAGAAAATGACCCTTTCATCACAATAAAATTAAGTCTGGATGAAGCACAGTAACCCGGAGCAGGTAAATGGGAGCAACCAATGTAACTCACTGGTCAGCATGGAAACCATGGATGAATTACCTCTGTCTGGACTGCATTTGAATAATATTCATAGAATCATAGCACTGTTTGGGCCCACTTGGTTCTCATCGTGTAAGTGGCGGAATTAAGTGTAAGTATGATAAAATTGGAAAAAAAACATGGACTGCATTCTTGGCTCTTAACGGTTCCCATAAAAAGCAAAGCTACATCTGGCGAATTAGAGCTGTATAATAAAAGTCAAAATCCATTCTCAGGATCTGGGCATTACTGGCAAGGCCAGCATTTACTGCTCATTCCAAATTGCTCTTGAGAAGATGCAAAGAGGAGATGTGGAACCAAGTGGCCCAGGAGAAACTCAAACTCAATGAGTAGTTTATTCTCGGGAAGGTACGTTGCCTTCTGCACTACTACACTGGGACTTGCAGCATTTAGTCACCGCAGTAATGGAGGACTGGTAATATGTTTCAGCCAAATCAATTTCGTCCACAATAGGTTTATAGATAAGTTGTCATGGGAGTGGATTCTCACTATTCTCTCACTGCTCCAATTGCTGTTGCACACAGCTATTGAGAAAATAAAGTGTCACACATCTCTGCTGTACTATTTTCAGATTCAATTCATTCTAATATCCAGTGCTGTCCCTTTGCCTAATGACAGAACCTTTATCACTGTGAGCTACGAAGGAAGCATTCTTAGCACATATCGTGCAGCTGGTTACTTTGCATGTTCACTGGCATTGCTGGGGCTCATGTCAGCTCAGCTTTAGCATTCAGCAGAGCTCTTCCTCCAGGTTCAAACAAAATGTACAGTTATAGTTCACAAACCAGATTTATTAACCCTCAAGGATGTGATCTATCTGCTAATTACTTGTTTTACATCATACTTTGAGGTTGCCACAGGTAACCTAGCTCTTGCAGACTGCTATGCATGACTTGACTTGCTTCAGGCCCGGCTTAGTTAGAATAAGTCTGAACTTCACATGCTGATACCGGACAGAGAGTGACAGCGAAGTGAACAGAATCAGACAGAACTGCACCAGGGGCTGGTGAAGGGTGGCCATACGTGGGGACTGTGGCAGAAAATGACCAAAAGAGGATTTACACTTGGGCAATCATCACCACTGTTGTGGTGGAAACAGCTGGCACAGTTAGTCACTATGCAATCTTACAACAAAAGAAGTTCCATAACAATACTATCATACCCAGAACAAGGAACCGTCAGCTTACCTGTGCCTTGGGGCTGGTCAGCAGTCGGGCAATAGGACCACACCAAGTGGGCAGTGTTGTCGTGAGTGGTGGACCAGCATGCGTCAGAAATGGCTTTAAATATCTTTACAGTTTAGTTGAGGAAAAGTCACATTTTTATTTTTCACACTAAATGCAAGCTTTTTAATTAGACTGATGAATAAACTTTGGACATATACATCACAGGTTACATTACAGTTCCATGGCGAATTGCAAAACATATTAGGTCTTCACGGTGGGGGGGGGGGGGGGGGCACGGTGGCACAGCTGTAGAGTTGCTGCCTTACAGCGCCAGACACCCGGGTTTGATCCTGACCACAGGTGCTTCTGTACTGAGTCTGTACGTGCTTCCCGTGACCCATGTCGGTTTTCTCCGGGTGCTCCGCTTTCCTCCCACACTCAAAAGATGTACAGGTTTGAAGGTTAATTGGCTAGGTAACATTTTAGAAATGATCCCTAGTGTGTAGGATAGTGCTAGTGTGCGGGGATCGCTGGTCGACGCGGACTTGGTCAGCCAAAGGGCCTGTTTCTGCGCTGCATCTCAAAGCTCTAAACGCTAAAACTCTTCATATAGAAACACTCTGGAATTAGCAGTAGATTATTGATGCCACAATATCTCTAATCTGACATTATTGTGTGCATTATTTATGCATTCATTAATTCCAATGGATCCTGAATTACCCCAGCACAAGCATGAACAAGTTATACAATTAAAGTGGAGCACTGCCTTAGGGTTTGCTTGTACGTGAAATGAAAACAGAACCTGAACCAAGCCCAACCAGGGCAAATGCAAACCTGTCACTAGTCTTCCCCCTGACCTGTCCCACCAAAATATTCTGCCAGATTCTGACTAAGTCAAAGGACAACCATGGTCAGAAAAGGCACTTCAAGCTTGAACAACTCCTTCTACCACATCACCATGTGTGGGTGTCAATGTCTGACTGCAGCAGAGGAAATCATTAACTTTACACCCAGGAATAGTGCCCGATCTGGGCCAGCATTCTCCGCCTTCTCCCTTGCGGAAGACTCATGCTGCTGCTGACACAGAGCAAGCTTGGAAACCGACACAAATAATCCCCTCAAACCCGAGTCAAGATCCCTGTTCACACTCTGCTTGATTGTGTAACTTTGCTGTCACCAAAATAAAGGAGCTTGGATCAGGTCCCAGTAAACTCCTATCTCACCAGGGTCTAACTTTCACTGCACCATTCTTGTTTTTTTTTAATTGCTGTTTATTTCCTTTTTCTTTCCTCCCACAAATTATGTAATATATGAATATGTGATTCTGTTCCATTCTGTTTGTAGTTTGTTTGTTTGTTTTTTTGCACAAAGTCCGCGAGCACTGCCACTTTTCATTTCACTGCACATCCCGTATGTGTATGTAACGAATAAACGTGACTTGACTTGATTTGACTTGACTTGGCTTACCCCATATCTGATGTTTCGGTGTAAAATAGGACGGTTGTGACCATAGACTAATACAGCATGCAAACAGGCCCTTATGTCCAACTCATCCATGCTGACCAAGATGTCTCATCTGCACATATCTCTCTGAACCTTTCCTATTCATTTACCTGTCCAATTGTCTTTTAAATGATGTTATAGTACGTGCCTCAACTATCTCCTCAGGCAGCTCATTTCAGATACCCACCACCCTCTGAATGAAAATGCTGCCCCTCGGGTTCTTATTGAATTTTGCCCCTATCACTTTAACCCTGTGTCCTCTAGTTCTTGATTCCCCTACTCAGGTAAATAACTGTGCATTAACCCTATATATGCCACTAATGATTAGATACACTTCCACATGATCACCTCTCAGCCTCCTGCAATCCAAGGAATAAAGTCATAGGTTGCCCAACCCTTCCTTATAGCTCAGGCACTCAAGTTCTGGCATCATCTATGTAAATCTCCTCCACCCAATTCCCAGCTTAATGACATCTTCTGATAGCAGGATGACCAAAACTGAACACGATACTCTAAATGCGACCTCGCCAACGTCTCGTACGACTGTAACACAACATCCCAACTTCTATACTCAATACCCTCACTGATGAAGGCTAATGAATATGCTGGAGTAATCAGCGGGACAAGCAGCATCTCAAGGAATGGGTGACACTTTGGGTCGAGACCCTTCTTCAGACCCTTCTTTGTTACCACCCTACCTACCTGTGCTGCCACTTTCAGGGAACTATGTACCTGCACACCTAGATCTCTCTGCTCTACAATACTCCCCAGGGCCCTAAACAACATTCCCCATGACCCTCAGACCAGAACTGATCCAAGGCAGATACTCAGGTCCTGAGAGGCCGAGGGTGAACCACTCAGGTTCCAACTCAACCTGCTTGAGCTTCCCCAAGGCACCGTGAAAGCATTATGAAAGCAGAATACAGCTGGGATCAATATTGTCCTTAATTAAAGCCTTTCTTCACTCAGCTAAATACAATATTGTTTTACCAATGCAGGAGAAATAGTCTCTGGAGAAGTTAATCCTTTGTTTTATGTAATAAAGAGCAAAGCACAAAACAAAAATCAGATTTGGCCCTTTCTACACTGTGCAGCATCTCCTGGAAATATTATTTATCAGGATTATTTCACTCTTTGAAAACTTGATCCTCTTGTAGATGAAGGATCACACTTTGACAATAGTGTGACGATTTCAACAAGAGTGGCCAGTAATTGGGGGGGAAAAATTGAGCGCTTGTCCGACATGGAGCTCAATGTCACGGTGTAATCTGCTTAATTTAACAAGGCTTCATCATGCACTGTTTAAATGACCTTAGGACCAGAAACAAGTGGGATCATGCAGCAACCCAGACCTTGGGCTGCCCCACCAGTAAGCAGGGTTAAATTTAGCTCCGTGCGGTCAGTGGGGTTTCCATTCAACATATGACGTATTGCTGACTCAGATTGTAATGCCCTGGAGATATGGCTGTTCCAAAAAGGCAGACATTTACAATGTACTTAAAATTCAGAAAGGTTTCAACCTTTGCTGGACTGACATTAAAGAGACCTGACCGTAGCAGGAACGTTGATAGTGCCAATATTTACAGTTCGTGTTGTGGAATAGCAGACAAATTGGAATATCAAAGGAAGTGGAACTCATCCAGGGCATGATGTAGTTGGCAGACCCAAGAGAAACTATTAGTATTTTATTTTCATATAGGCTGCTAAGCAGGGTTCTGTTCTCACAAGCAACATCCAAGTGAGAATTAAATAAGGTTATTAAAGAACGTACAGTAAAAATACGGCAGCATTTTTTTGAAATGTGAAATGTTAATGCAGATCACTTGAAACTTTATTTAAAATTGCTTTGCAATGGTTATATCTCCAATGCAATTCATATGAGTTGATCTTGTAAGAATGTCCTCTCATATAATTTTGTGAGAGGACTACTGTGTTGTAGTATATATGGGAATGCAGTTAAAAGATGAGGCCACATGAATAGTTCACCAAAAATAAGCTACGAGAGGAACTGCGGGTTAGGAGCATCCATGGAGCGAAATGGACAGATAATATTTGGGGTTGGGACACTTCTTCAGACTAATGGAATAGAGGAGAGATAGCTGGTAGAAAGGGGTGAGTGGAATGTTTGGGGCAAGAGCTAGTAAGTGAAATCAGTGGAGTTAGTGGAGGAGGCAAGTGTGGAAATAGCAACCAAGGATGGAGGTGATAAGTGGAGAACACAATAGGGTGAAAACAGTGGAAGTTGATAAGAAAGGAAGGTGCAGAGTGAAATGTAGAACCAGAGGGAAAGACGTTTAGTTGAAAGAAAGTGACCTGGGGAAGCAAATGGGGAAATCAGGATAGGGCGTGGTGGGTGATGAGTGGATGCAGGAGGTGGATGGGGGGAAAACTCCCACTATTTACCATTCATCCATCGGATCATCACCCATATCCCCCTACTTTGACATCCTATTTTTCTCCCCCTGGAATTTTATTCCACCCACTAACACTCCCTCCTGTTCAACATTTCACTCCCCACCTTCATTTGTTATCAGATTCCACTCATTTGTCTCCTCCACTTATACAGCCTTGGTTACTATCTCTAACCTTCTCTCCCCCATCTGACTCTTCCACCAATCACCCTTTCCTCACCTGGATCCATCTTATCACTTGCCAGCTTGCCAGCCCCACCCATTCCCCTCATTTCTTTCCAACAGCTATCTCCCTCCCTCTCGAAGAAGGATCCCGACCTGAAATGTTGTCTGTTCATTTCCGTCCACAGATGCTGTCTGACCCGCTGACTTTCTCCAGCAGTTTGTTTTTTTTTTGCTTAAGATTCCAGCATCTACAGTATCTCATGTCTGAAATTGTAAGAAGCTGAGAATGTTTAACGGAAGAGTCAACTTATAGTAAATTTAGGAAGCCGATGCTACTGTGGGGAAGCTGTGTTTTCAGGAGTGTGGGGTGGAAATCAAAGACACAGTATAGTAACAACAGACGATAAGTAGATGCAGTCACTGTTTGGAGCACCATAGCATCATAGGTGGTGTGCTAATGAAAGATCTGGAGCATGAACAGATGTAGTGCAATGTATGTGTTTCACAGCCTCCAGTCAGACAGGGGATCAGAAAGGACCAACAGCTGGGAGCCTGTTTGCGATTGCAGTTGTGTGGTAGGTGCAGTGAATTCCAGGTTCACTCTTCACAATTCTGTTTGAATTTCAGCCAAATTAAAAATGAACAATATCAGACCTTCCAAACGGGGTGGCATTTTATATTCCTTGTTAATACTTTAGACTTTTGAGATACAGCCAAGAAACAGGCCCTTCGACCCACCGACTTCACGCCAACCAGCGATCACCCCCATACAATAGCACTATCCTACACACGAGGGATAATTTTCAATTTTACCTAAGATTTAACCTACAAACGTGTAAGTCTTTGGCGTGTGGGAGGTAACCGGAGCACCCGGAGTAAAACCACGTGGTCACAGGGAGAACCTACAAACTCTGTACAAACAGCCCCCTTTGTCAGGATCGAATCCATGTCTCTGGCGCAGTAAGGCAGCAGCTCTTCCTGTGACTAGTGGTGTGCCTCAGGGATTGGTGCTGTGCCCGTTACTCTTTGTCATCCACATCAATAATTTGGCTGAGAACATACAGGGCATGATTAGCAAGTTTGCTGATGATACAAAAGTGAATGGTTTTGCAGATAGTGAAGATGGTTGTGAAAGATAGCAGCAGGATCTTTTGCGATGGCCAGGTGGGCTGAGAAATGCTGGATGGAATTTAATGCAGAGTAGTGTGAGATGTTGCATTTTGGGATCCTTTCATTGCCATTCCCCTCATTTGTTTCCACCAGCTATCTCCCTTCCTCTCGAAGAAGGATCCCAAACCGAAATGTTGTCTGTTCATTTCCGTCCACAGATGCTGTCTGACCCGCTTAGTTTCTCCAGCAGTTTTCATTTTTGCTTAAGATTCCAGCATCTACAATATCTTTTGTCCGAAATTGTAAGAAGCTGAGAATGTAATGGAAGAGTCAACTTGTAGTAAATTTAGGAAGCCGATGCTACTGTGGGGAAGCTGTGTTTTCAGGAGTGTGGGGTGGAACTCAAAGACACAGTATTGTAACAACAGACTATAAGTGGAGATAAGTGGATGCAGTCACTGTTTGGAGCACCATAGCATCATAGGTGGTGTGCTAATGAAAGATCTGTAGCATGAACAGATGTAGTGCAAGTTATGTGTTTCACAGCCTCCAGTCAGAGGGGGGATCAGAAAGGACCAACAGCTGGGAGCCTGTTTGCGATTGCAGTTGTGTGGTAGGTGTAATTCTGTTTGAATTTCAACCACATCTGCAACCTCGACCTGTCTCAGCTCTCAGAGATTCTCACTCCTTCAGTTCTCCTCAGCAACCAGATTTGTATTATTTACACCACTGATAGTTCTAAGTTCAGCTGCCAATGGTCAGGGGCCTGGAATTCACTCCCGAATTCCATTTGTCTCCACCTTTAAATTGTTCCTCTATACTAGATTTTCAGTCAGAATTCTTTGGCATCGAGTAGTACTCAAAGAAAGATACTTTGGATTATAGTTATTGACCTTTGTTAATCTTTAACTGGGGCATTTTTACACAACCATTGTAATAAAAAAAAAGTAATTTCTATGTAAAAATGATATGTAAGTAAATCACTTAAATACGCTTTAGTTTAGAGATATAGCCTGGAAACAGGCCCTTTGGCCCACTGAGTCCATGCTGACCAGCGATCCCCAACTACCACTATCCAATACACATACTGGGGGCAAATTACAATTTTTATCGAAGCCAATGTACCTACAAACCTGTAGGTCTTTGGAGTGTAGGAAGAAACCGGAGTTCTCGGAGAAAACCCACACGGTTAAGGAGATAACGTACAAACTCCGCACAGACAGCACTTGTAGTCAGGATCGAATCTGTGTCACTGGTGCTGTAAGGCAGCAACTCTATCACTGTGCCACCTTGCCGTCCCACGGGACCGATAATATAATAATTATATTTTCAATATAGGATCTGACAGCACAGGTAAAAATTGAGTAGTGACTTCAAGAAACTCATGATCATTTCAGTAGAAAACCTGAGAGTGTGAACATTCAGATTTTGTATTAGTCTTTAACTCTGTGTATCTTTGATCAGGCTGCAGGACATGCACTGTACCATCTTCTTACACAGCATCATCTCAAATTCTGTCCAGCAAAGCCTTTGAAGCATAATTTTACTACTCAGAAGGCATTTGTTTGACACTATCTGCTGAAAACCTTGCGGATCTCAGCACAGTAATCAATCTATTTCTCATCAAATGTCAACCTTCGGTTTCATCATCTTCAAAATCATTTTACCATTTTTAAAAAAGAAATGAAGACATCCTTTCACAAATAGTGAGGAAAGCATGTGCTGTGATCGCTGAGATTCAAAGGCTGTAGATGAAACACTGGGCTGATTAGCTTGGAGGGATAAAAGACACAAAATACACTGCTTTTAACTCCCAGAGCTACAATCACTTTCCATCATTTAATGTCAAAGCCCTAAGAGATCATGGCAATCCAAGTTATTTCAAAAATTCGATCTCCAGCAAAATGTCACTGTAAAATGGAAACTATTTAGAAAATAGGAAATTGGCTTGTTTGTAGAGCTGTAATGAAAGGGCACAATTGTATCTGGGTGACCTTGGCATCCCCTGGCGAGCTCAATCCCCTGGCGAGGTTTTAATTTCGTCATTGTGACTCCAGGGCAGCCGTAAAAGTTTAACCACACACTGCAATCACTTCTCCGATCTGAGGAAAGGTGTTGTGGCTAATCCTTGCCTTGGTTCAAAGTGAGAGTATAAATTCCAGTTGGAATATTTTGGAGGACCAAGTAACCAAGAACCAAGAACCAAGAACCAAGAACCAAGAGAGATTAAGTATTTAACTGTGCAGTTATATTTATCGAACACCTACAATTTACTTTTTAGTGCAGTTTCTTTCTCCTCTTTGGACAAACATACCAATGTCATTGACACTGTTCCTGGGATTCGGCCATAGTCATTATGTAAATATTAGCTGGAACTAACATTCCTACAGTGAATGGTAGAACTTTGGGGGAGTGTTATAGAGCAGAGGGTTCTAGGAGTGCCGGTACATTGTTCCTTGATTGGCATTACAGGTCAATAGGGAGGTCAAAAAGGCTTTTGGCACATTGGCCTTCGACAGTTAAGGCAGCCAGGATGTATTGACAACTAATCTGGTCTCCAACTGGAGGCGTGGGTTCGAATCCCACTTCTGACACCATGTAAATGACTTCCAGACTCAGTACATGATTCAAACGCATCTTTAATCAGCACTAAAACTTAACAGCATGAAGGATGATTAGTTGTCAATACATCCTGGCTGCTCTAACTGTCGGTGCTGGGAAATAGTATTAGTATAAGTATTATAGTGGGGTGGAGTTAGAGATGCTGGCTGGTGTGTGATTGGTTAACATGCAACATCATCTACAGTGCACAAGAGATTTTCACAGGAAGAATGATATATAGACCGAAGCAATGGTTTCCAATCTCTGGCTTGCAGCCGCAAGCAGTCCAATCAACAGATAGCTGCAGCCTAATGCAAAATATCTTCCAAGTGGATAAATGAACAGTACATTGCACATGTATTCCATGGACTTCTAATGATATTTTCATTGCGCACTATTTTTTAGAAACTGTTTTCCAATCCACATTATATACTCCTTTCTCCAAATGTATGATTTTTCTTTCTCAGACACGCACGACACAATCTACCTGCATTTATTCCACCTTTTTGGGCTTTTGTCCCATGCTACACCACATGTACTTCTGACTGTTGACCCTCCAAGGTTCATTGCTGCCTATGGATAGCTCCACAGCTTAGTTAATCTCTACAAACCTTTCTCCATTTCTGTGAACAGTTGTCTCCTCAGGCTGGACCTACAATTTCTGATAAAGGAGTGCCTCAAATGTGTAAATTGTTATTATCTGCTGACAGCTTACCTCCAAGAAGAGAATTAAGGATCATCCTCGTAGCATATCAAAAATTGATACCAGACAACATAGGGGTGGTACAGTGGTAGAGTTGTGGCCTTACAGAGCCAGAGACCCGGGTCCCATCCTGACTATGGGTGCAGTCTGTACGGAGTTTGTACCTTCTCTCCATGACCACATGGGTTTGCTCGGGTTTCCTTCCACATTCCAAAGACGTGCGGATTTGTAGGTTAATTAGCTTTTGTAAATTGTCCCTGGCATGTAGGATAGAACAAGTGTACGGGTGATCACTGGTCGGTGTGGATTCGAGGGACTGAAGGCCTGTTTTCAAGCTGTATCTATAAACTAAACTGCACTGTTTTGTTTGCAGGCAGATTGCAATCCAACAAAATGCATTGGTCAGGGTCTCAGTTGATGGGTTGATAGTCAATCGCGTTATATAAAATTAATAGATAAAACATCTTTGCATTCACATTGTTGTTAAGGAAGGAACTGCAGATGCTGGAGAATCGACCGCCAGTTTCGCCACCTCCAACGTGACCCCTCCACCCGCCACATCTTCCCATTTCCCCCCCTGTCTGCCTTCCGCAAAGACCGCTCCCTCCGCAACTCCCTTGTCAATTCTTCCCTCCCCTCCCGCTCTACCCCTTCCCCGGGCACTTTCCCTTGCAACCGCAAGAAATGCAACACTTGTCCCTTCACCTCCCCCCTCCACTCCTTTCAGGGACCCAAGCAGTCCTTCCAGGTCCGACAGAGGTTCACCTGCACCTCCTCCAACCTCATCTACTGCATCCGCTGCTCCAGATGCCAGATGATCTATATCGGTGAGACCAAGCGGAGGCTTGGCGATCGTTTTCGCCGAACACCTCCGCTCGGTCCGCAAAAACCAACCCGAATCCAGAGTGAGCAAACACCGCCAGCACCTCATATTCCGCTTGGGGAGTCTGCATCCTTTGGGCTTGAACATTGAATTTTCTCAATTCTGTTAACCCCTTCCCATCTCCCTCATTCCGCATTCCCTCTATCTCTATCTCCCTCCCCCACCCAGTCACACCAGCTTCTCATTTTCACACCACAAACAGCTTACAATGGCTTGTTCCCTTTATCATCGATACTTTTTTTGCATATCTTTCATTCATTGTTCCTTATCTCTCCACATCACCATCTATATCTCTCGTTTCCCTGATCCCTGACCAGTCTGAAGAAGGGTCTCGACCCGAAACGTCGCCTATCTCCTTCGCTCCTTAGATGCTGCTGCACCCGCTGAGTTTCTCCAGCTTTCTGTGTACCCCCTTTGCATTCACATTCTCTGGTTTATCTGCCACATATGCTCAGGCGCTTCACTTTCCTCTCTGTAAACACTCTCTAAGATTACTGTCTCTCAGCAAACACTCACACATTATCCCAATTGGGAGGGATTTCACCCAGGGAATGGCTTTTGATCAGGGATGAGATGTAAATTTCATAGCTTCATCAGCCAGCACTCTGACCTGATGAGTCTTCAGTTACTGGAAAAATAAACAGCACTTCAAACCTACTTGGGTACTTCATTAAAAGTAAAGTTTAAGTATTGAGATAGTATATTTCTTATTGAAGATTACTTCAGACAGATTTTCTTTAACTTTCTACACACATGCACTGTTGCAACAGCACATGGCCATTAGTCACAAGATATCGATCACTTAAAAAAATTGGTAATTGTCAATATTACATATTGCATATAGAACATATAGTGCAGCATGGGACCAGGCCATTCAGCCGAGGATGTCTGTGCCTGATTCTATCCCATAAATTATTTCGCCATCTACAAGGCACAAACCAGAAAGGTGGTGGAATGTTCTCCACATACCTGGATGAGTATTAGAAACCATCAAGGACAAAGTGGCCCCTTGTCCACCAAGTTCAACCCTCATTCCTTCTATGGCAGTGGAAGCCAAGTCAATGGATATTTTAAAGGTGGAGATTGACAAGGTCTTGATTAGTAAGGGTGTGCAATAGTGGACGTAGGTGACTATTTTTATTCCACCAGCTGGAATGTTTCTGTTCCTATTCCTGTGCCCAACTGATAACCTCTTCCCATAATGGAGCTCAGAATAATGTGTCTGGTTTTGGAGAGGGGATCTGGAGTACAAATGATGGAATCTACCCAACAGAATCAATCCATTGTAAGTATCAACTGTTGGGGTATGATCGGACACCAGAATTGGTTCACCATGGATTTGGACAAATCTCTGTCTCCACCGACATTTGGTTTGAGTTAAGTTGACTTTAGTTTACTGTCACGTGTACCGAGATACAGTGAAAGCTTTTGCTGCATGCTAACCATTCAGCGTAAAGACAATACATGATTACAATGAAGATATCCACAGTGTACAGATACATGAAAACGCGAACAACATGAATAACGTTTAGTGCACATTTAAGTCCAATAAAGTCCGATCAAAGATTGTCCGATGGTCTCCAATGAGGGTGATAGTAGCATAGGACTGCTCTCTAGTTGTTGGTAGGATTATTCAGTTCCCTGATAACAGCTGAAAAGAAACTGTCGCTGCATGTGGAGGTGTGCATTTTCATTATCTGTATCTTTTGCCCAATTGGGAGTGGGGAGAAGAGGGAGTGACCAGGGTGCGACTCGTCCTTGATTATTCTGGTGGCCTTGCTGAGGCAGCGTGTGGTGTAAATTGAGTCTATGGAAGAGAGGTTGGTTTGTGTGATGGTTTGGGCTGCATCCTTAACTTGCTGCAATTTCTCGTGGTCTTGGATGGAGCTCTTCCCAAACGATGTTGTGATGCATCCCAGTAAAAAAATATTTCTGTGGTGCATCTTTAGAAGTTGGTGAGAGTTGTTGGGGACATGCCTTCTAAGGAAGTGGAGGTGTTGGTGTGCTTTCTTGTCCATTGCTTCAATATGCGTGGTCCAGGGCAAGTTACTGGTGATATTTACTCCTAGGAATTTGAAGCTTTCAACCATTTCTACTTTGGCACCAACAATGCAAACTGGGGTATGGGTACTGCTTTGCTTCCTGAAGGCGATCCTTTGCTTTCCAAGATATGTTTCCAAGATATGGGAGTGACCCATGTTTCCCTGAGTCACATTGCGAACATTTATTACGGTCAGAGGGTGGTGCTGATTGATCGAGGGCTTAGTTTTACAGATGTTGAGTGCAAGATCCATTCTCTCAAACGTACCTCAATTCAGTACACTAATCTACATTGCACACTGTCTGCAGTACATTCATAGACATATGGTTAGTTAATGAATTAAGCTGCTTGGAGTGTCAACTCATTGCTACTTGTCACGGATAAATCCCACCAATCTATCTTGGTTATTTCCCACTTGGGAGCTTAGAATGATCTCCCAAGTGGGAAATAAGAGCTAAACATCACTATCCTTCAGCAATTTATTTCACTGCATGTTCCAACGCTTTTTGTGGTATCAGAGTCATACACTGGAAAAATGTTTAACCAACCATTAAACCGGTTTTCTTTCTCTCAACTGCATTTTATCTGGCATGCTCTTTATTTTGAAAATGTATCTGTATTTTTATTATTTATGTTCCAACAAATTACTTTAATTATGTATGGATCCCTTTTAATTATACATCTTGTATCTAAGCATTTTGATTTGCCCCTTTAACTTAAGGGGCTGTCCCACTGCGGCGACCTAATTGGCGAGTTTAGAAGAGTTTGCCCTCGACTCATACTGGCGGCATGGTCGACACGAGGTCCTAGGAGGTCTTTGTAACTCTCCTTCATGCTTGAGAGTAGTCCCCGTGTACTCGAGGCCTCAGCTAGGTCGTGGCGTATTTTTCAACATGCTGAAAAATACCCGCGAGTAAAAAAAGGTCGCCAAGGAAAAAATCAATATATTTTTTACTTGTAGGTTTAGTCGAAGTAGGTCGTAGTAGGTCGGCATGTTATTCATAGGTAATCGAGGGTAGTCAAAGGTAGTCAAAGGTAGTAGAAGATAGTCGAAGAAAGTCTTCATCATAGTCGAAGGGAGGTCGAAGGATATTGAAGGAGGTCGTCTTCACTCTCCACTATTCGGTGTCCAATTTTTCCGAAGCTAGTCGAAGCTAGTCAAAGCTAGTCTTCAACATAGTTCGAAGGAGGTCTTCAACATGACACTTATTCAAACTCTCCTAAACTCTTCTAAAGTCGGCAATTAGGTTGCTGCAGTGGGACAGCCCCTTTAGTATTATTTGTAACCTCGCATCTAGTAACAAAGCACTTTTTCAAGATGTAGTCAGAATGACAGATATCCATCTTGAGAAATATTTCTGAATGGTTTAGAAAAAATATTTAGACAATCATATTGAAAGAGCTAAACATGTAACATGAAGAAAATCATTTGCAACCACCAAGTCTTGGGATCAACTGCTGTGTTATTTTCCCTCAACTTGTATGGTTAAAAATGTCAACATAAGAAACATTAACAATATTCACTTCTGGATGTACCATTAACACCCCTCTTCCATCCCCCGCCCCAATGTTTCCTGTGAAATGTCAATTTGTGCAAGGAACCACACCATTCCTCCCTTGCTGCTCAGGGTGTGTTCCCAAGATGGGGGGGGGGGGGGGGGGGGGGATAGTGGGGTCAAAGCTTGAGTTGTGTAGCAATAAGACCTGCCTTTCGTTGATGTGAGAGGACAGGGGCTTGCACCAGAATCCTATCCTGGATGCTTCTTTCAAAGTGGACTGGGGACATACATCTGTGTGTGTTCGGACCCCAAGATGTAGAAGACTCTGAGAGTTAATACTAAGTGAGGCACCAGAGTGTTCAACATACGTTTGTGCCATTTCTTTCTTTAAAAATGTGCAATACTGTTCACAATTTCTTGTTAGTTTAGTTTAGAGATACAGCACGGAAACAGGCCCTTTGGCTCATCTAGCCCATGCCGACCATCCATCACCCATTTACACTAGTTCTATGCCATCCCACTTTCTCATCCACGCCCTACACAGCAGGGACAATTAACCTGAAAACCCGCACATCTTTGGGATATGGGAGGAAACTAAAACCACCCAGTCTCTGGAGCGGTCACAGGGAGAACATGCAAACTCCACACAGACAGCACCCAAGGTCAGGATTGAGCTCGGGTCACTGGCGCTACAAGGCGGCAGCTCTATCAGCTGTGCCACTGTGCCATCCCAATACATCTATAATTAAAGAGCGTTACCTTCACTTTCTATTTTCTATCTATTCACCTATCACTTGCCCACTCTTGCCTCACCTCTCCCCTCACCTCTTTATACTAACTATCTCTCCTTTACTCCTTCAGGCCAGATGAAGGGTTGTGGCAATCTTTACACTATTTTGTTGTTTTGCATTGGTTGTTGTATTTATCATTGCTTCTATCGTTCACATATATACAGTACTAGACTTAGTGGGACCCATTGGGTTCCAGCTTCACACGGGAGGGCTGGTCCCCCAATGCAATATTCCACCTCTCCACCAATTACAATATTGCTGGCCTGTGGGGGGGAGGGGCTTTCTGGAGTGCTAGTATGTGTGTTGTGGGTCAAAGGGACTGGTTTCCAGAGGGCTAGTATGGACAATGTGGGCCGAATGGATTCTTGGGCTGGCAGCTCAGTCACTCAGGCCAGGCAGCTCAGTCACTCAGGCCAGGCAGCTCACTCACTCTGGCCAAGCAGCTCAGTCACTCTGGCCAGGCAGCTCAGTCACTCTGGCCAGGCAGCATTTTAGAACCAATAGAGACACTTTTTGCAAGCATTTTAGAACCAATAGAGACACTTTTTGCAAGCATTTTAGAACCAATAGAGACACCTTTTGCAAGCATTTTAGAACCAATAGAGACACTTTCTGCAAGCATTTTAGAACCAATAGACATTCTTTCTGCAAGCATTTTAGAACCAATAGAGACAAAGCATTTTAGAACCAATAGAGACACAGCATTTTAGAACCAATAGAGACACTTTCTGCAAGCATTTTAGAACCAATAGACACTTTTTGCAAGCATTTTAGAACCAATAGACACTTTCTGCAAGCATTTTAGAACCAATAGAGACACTTTTTTCAACCATTTTAGAACCAATAGAGACACTTTTTGCAAGCATTTTAGAACCAATAGAGACACTTTCTGCAACCATTTTAGAACCAATAGACACCTTCTGCAAGCATTTTAGAACCAATAGACACTCTTTCTGCAAGCATTTTAGAACCAATAGAAACAGTTTTTTCAACTATTTTAGAACCAATAGACACTTTCTGCAAGCATTTTAGAACCAATAGAGACACTTTTTGCAATCATTTTAGAACCAATAGAGACACTTTTTGCAAGCATTTTAGAACCAATGAGACACTTTCTGCAACCATTTTTAGACACCTGCAAGCATTTTAGAACCAATAGACACTCTTTCTGCAAACATTTTTAATAGAGACACGTTCTGCAAACATTTAGAACCAATAGAGACACTTTTTGCAACCATTTTAGAACCAATAGACACACTTTTTGCAAGCATTTTAGAACCAATAGAGACACTTTTTGCAAGCATTTTAGAACCAATAGAGACACTTTCTGCAACCATTTTAGAACCAATAGACATCTTCTGCAAGCATTTTAGAACCAATAGACACTCTTTCTGCAAGCATTTTAGAACCAATAGAAACAGTTTTTTCAACTATTTTAGAACCAATAGACACTTTCTGCAAGCATTTTAGAACCAATAGAGACACTTTTTTCAATCATTTTAGAACCAATAGACACTTTTTGCAAGCATTTTAGAACCAATGAGGCACTTTCTGCAACCATTTTAGAACCAATAGACACCTGCAAGCATTTTAGAACCAATAGACACTCTTTCTGCAAACATTTTAGAACTAACAGAGACACGTTCTGCAAACATTTTAGAACCAATAGAGACACTTTTTGCGACCATTTTAGAACCAATAGAGACACTTTTTGCAACCATTTTAGAACCAATAGACACTTTTTGCAAGCATTTTAGAACCAATAGACACTTTCTGCAAACTTTTTTGAACCAATAGACATTTTAGAACCAATAGACACTTTTTGCAAGGATTTTAGAACCAATAGACACGTTCTGCATTATAGAACCAATAGACACTTTTTGCAACCATTTTAGAACCAACAGACACTTTTTGCAAGCATTTTAGAACCAATAGAGACACTTTTTGCAACCATTTTAGAACCAACAGAGACACTTTTTGCAACCATTTTAGAACCAATAGACACTTTTTGCAAGCATTTTAGAACCAATAGACACTTTGTGCAAACATTTTAGAACCAATATACACTTTTTGCAAGCATTTTAGAACCAATAGAGACACTTTTTGCAAGCATTTTAGAACCAATAGACACTTTTTGCAAGCATTTTAGAATCAATGGACACTTTTTGCAAGCATTTATAAACCACATTAAGCGCACTCACAGTTGAGTAGACCTGTGTTCAGCGCTATTCAGAGCTCAGAGAGACGTGACCCTCTGGCTTCATCTTGCAGAGACTGAGGGAGGCACACCACTTCCTGGTTTTATAGTCGTTCCCCCTCCCTCCAGCAGGGGCAGCAGAGAGAATGGCGAATGTTTTAAAAACATTAATATCTCTCTGATTTTTCATCGATGGGAAAAATCTTCTATTCCAGGAAGGCAGACGGGGGCTCTGAGCGAGCTGGCCAAAGATGACGGCCGTAGGTGGCGGCGTTCTCTGGGAAATCACACCATAGTGAGCCAAAAGCGCTCAAGATCAGACTTTTAGTAATATAGATATTCTATCAGGTTCATGTTAGTAACAGATTTCATTGCACCTTGGCGCATATGACAATAAACTAATATGAATCTGAATCAACCCAAATGTCAACAGTACATTTCCTTCCACTGAGCTCTTCCAGTGTTTGCAGTCTCTTGTGTCTCAATTGAGCCCATTGTGCCAATTTTTGAAAGGGCAAACCAATTAGTTCATTTACGACCTCATAGTACGAGCGACTGGGAGGTTGTAGCCATGCCTGAAAGCTGGTTAAGGAAGGGGCAGGACTGGCAGCTCAATGTTCCGGGGTACAGGTGCTTCAGGAGAGATGAGGGTGAGGGAAAAAGAGGAGGGGGGGTTGCATTGTTGGTTAAGGAGGATGTCACGGCAGTGATCGGAGGTG
Organism: Okamejei kenojei; assembly: GCA_035221665.1. Lineage (NCBI taxonomy): Eukaryota > Metazoa > Chordata > Chondrichthyes > Rajiformes > Rajidae > Okamejei > Okamejei kenojei. The sequence continues at coordinate 51,061,979 of CM069144.1, read as the reverse complement.
ACATTACGGACGATTCGTCTAGTGAGGAGCTGAGGAACAAGAAAGGAATGGTCACCTTGTTTGGGGTGTACTACAGACCCCCAAATAGTCAATGGGAATTAGAAGAACAAATATGCCAGGAGATTGCAGACAGCTGCAGGTCAAATAAGGTTGTTGTAGTAGGGGATTTTAACTTTCCAAATATAGACTGGGAAAATCATAGTGTGACGGGTTTAAATGGGGGTACAATTTCTCAAACGCTCTCAGGAGAGTTTTCTTAAGCAGTATGTAGAGGCCCCCACACGTGAGAGGGTATGAGAGAAGGGTCTCGCTCAAGTTGACTGGAGCAGGTTATTTGAGGGGAAAGGGACATCTTTCAAGTGGTTTGTTAAAAAAAATGTGCTGACGAAATCTCGGGATATGTACGTCCCCGTTAGAGTTAAGGGCAAAGCTGGCAAACTCTGCCCTTATCGACCAAAAACGTCGATAAGGGCAGAGCTGTAGATGTTGTGTGCACGGATTTCATTAAGGCGTTCGCCAAGGTTCCACATGGTAGGCTGCTCTGGAAGGTTAGATCGCATGGGATCCAAGGAGAGATAGCTGAATGGATAGCAAATTGGCTCCATGGAAAGAAGCAGAGGGTGATGGTGGAAGGGTTGCTTCTTGGACTGGAGGCCAGTGACTAGTGGTGTGCCTCAGGGTTCGGTGCTGGACATGTTACTGTTTGTCATCTACATCAATGATTTGGATGAGAACATACAGGGCAAGATTCACAAGTTTGCTGATGATACAAAAGTGAGTGGTTTTGCAGATGGTGAAGATGGTTGTGAAAGATTGCAGCAGGATCTGGATCGATTGGCCAGGTGGGTGGAGGAATGGCTGATGGAATTTAATACAGAAAAGTGTGAGGTGTTGCATTTTGGGACGTCGAACAAAGGCAGGACCTACACAGTAAATGGTAGGCCTCTGGGTAGTGTTGTAGAGCAGAGGGATCTAGGAATGCAGGTGCATGGTTCCTTGAAGGCAAGTAGTAGGTAGCTAAAGTGGTCAAAAAGGCTTTTGGCAGTTTGGCCTTCATCAGTCACAGTATTGAGTACAGAAGTTGGGAGGTCACATTGCAGTTGTATTAGTATAAGACGTTGGTGAGACCACATTTAGAATATTGTGTTCAGTTCTGGGCACCATGTTATGGGAAAGATATTGTCATGCTTGAAAGGGTTCAGAAAAGATTTACGAGGATTTTGCCAGGACTAGTGGGTATGAGCTATAGGGAGAGGTTGAGTAGGCTGGGTCGCTATTCCATGGAGCGCAGGAGGATGATGGATGATCTTATAGAGGTGTACAAAATCATGAGAGGAAAAGATCGGGTAGATGCACAGAGTCTCTTGCCCAGAGTAGGGGAATTGATGATCAGAGGACATAGGTTCAAGGTGAAGGGGAAAAGATTTAATAGGAATCTGAGGGGTAACTTTTTCACACAAAGGGTGGTGGGTGTATGGAACAAGCTGCCAGAGGAGGTAGTTGAGGCTGGAATCCCTTGCCGGCGATCGCCAGTGTTGGAGTTCCGTTTAGCTCGGCCTGTGGACTTCGGAAGCCGCGGTCTCCGGTAAGAAGCGGCCGATCTAGATCTCCAAGCCATTGAGTGTGTTCCTCCCTTCCGACCTTGGAGTTCCGATCATCCCGGCGAGAGGGGCTGTACATCGGGCCGTCTATAGCGGTGACTGCGTAGGGTTCAAAGACCCCGACCATGGGTGAACAAAGAGGAAGATGACTGAACTTTATTGCCTTCCATCACAGTGGGAAACGTTGTTCCGCTGTAGTGGATGTTTATGTTAAATTCTATCGTCTATTGTGTTATTTTTATTTGTATGGCTGAATGGTAACTCAAACTTTACTGCACCAATTGGTACATGTGAGAATAAATGTGAACTTGAACTTGACTATCCCATCGTTTAAGAAACAGTTAGACAGATAGGAGAGATTTGGGAAGGGGGATATGGACCAGGCTCAGGCAAGTGGGACTAGTGTCACTGGGACATTGTTGGCTGGTGTGGGCAAGTTAGGCCGAAGGGCCCGTTTCCATACTGTGTTACTCTATGACCATGGCACCTTTGATGATGATGTACTAAAAGTCACTGTGTGAAAGTAAAAGACAGATTTTTAACAATAACTATCGCTATTTTCAAATCACAGTCCAAGGACCCGCTGTATTTGGACTTATAAAGACTGAGATATAACCAAGACAAAAAGGAGGATTAACATTTTTGGTGTTTGGATGACGATGAACAATTCTGAGCTGGCAATCCCTTCTGTAACAGCATTAGTTTTATCATGAAATATTTGCATCAGTATTGGGAGAGGATATTTATGTAGGTCATGATGGTAAACTCTGATATGTTGAGTGCAGTACATGGAAATTCTCAATGTTGGATTCATGATGGGGAATATATTTCCCATCTAGTTACTGCAGATATTATTGGGTGTCAGAGCATAAGAGGAACTAGAGAGCACCCAAAAACCCAATGGAGAAATTTGGTGGATCTAGTAGCACCTGTAGTCAGAAAGGAATGGTTGACCTTTCGGGTCAAAATCCTGCATCAGAACTGAAATGGGGTAGGGGAAATGGCCGGTATAAAGAGAGGAGGTGGTGAGTCAGGGGCCAAGAAGTGTTTGGTGGAGGATGATGAGCAGATCGAGCCATGTAGTGGAGAGGGTGGGGTGGAAAATGGGAGGCAGAAGCAGATAGATGGTAGATAGCGGCAGACGTAAAAAAGATGGGTTGATGGAGGCCGGTGGTGAGCAGGTGAAGACAGTGACATAGAGGCTCCCAGTGCTGGAATCTGATAAGAAGGTGGTAACGGGAAGTTGTAGGGTAGAGATGAATGGCAAATGGAACCAGAACCATATGATAAGGTGGTGGTTGGGGGGGGTGGGGAGGGGGTGGGTGAGGGGGGGGGGGGGGGGGGGGGGCGGGGTGGCTGAGGGGACCAGCTGGATTAGTCTTATATAGAGTCAGCACCCTCTATGGAGTGAATAGTCTCCTTGTGAAACTTGTGATTCCTTATCTGATCATGTAAATGCAAAGAAGGTGGAAGGTTTTGGGGAGAAGAGAATGAGGATGAAATGACCGCCTGAATCAGCTGAATATTGCAGCCATATTGTAGGAACACTTCAAAATGGTGGATAATTTGGAGAACCAAGAACAAATGTAATTGCATCTAATATTATCCAGGGTTGTTAATTATTCCTACAGATCTTTCAATGTCAGATCAGAATGCAGCATTTTTACCTTATCAATTATATAATGTATTGTGTAGTAAGTCTACTCTGCAGGGTGAACCACTGTTATGTTTAGGCTGCTCAGGGCTACAGCTAACATAAATAAACCACATTTCAATTCATGAATGGTGCACATGGAATATCATGCCCGACAGACTAGTGGAGATTATGTATGCAAAAAACAGCTGCTACCTGAGGCCTCTTAATCCAGTGAACAGATTAATTTAATTAATATTATTACCATGGTTTATTAAATTAATACAGATTTAACCATATTGTTTGCACCTTTGTCTCATTAATTTTCCAATTTCATCTGGAGCTTCACAGGATGGGAACAGACCCCAGCTCCTAATCCTACACTCCACATGTTCCGCTTGGGTAGTTTACGATCACCTTCTCAAGACAGTGTGCAAAAACTCTCAGCATGAAAATAAAATAAAGATTTTTTTTTACAATAACTATAGCTATTTCAAGTCACAGTCCAAGGACACTATGTTAGATGTGAACATAAAGACTGAGATATAACCAAGACAAAAAGGAGGATAAACATTTTTGATGTTTGGACGACGATAAACAATTCTGAGCTGGTGATTCCCGTCTGTAACAGCATTGGTTTGTATCAGTATTAGGAGAGGATATTCATGTAGGTCATGCTGATAAACTCTGACATTTTGAGTGTAGTACATGGCAATTCTCGATGTTGGATTCATGATGGGGAATATATCTGCCATCTAAAGTCAATCACAGTTGCTCAAGTCAAGTCAAGTCAAGTCAAGTCAGATTTATTCGTCACGTGCACAGCCAGCAGCGGTACAATTAAAAAAAGAACACACAATACACAATAAAAATTGAACACAAACATCCAGCACAGCATTCATCACTGTGGTGGAAGGCACAAAGTTTAGTCAGTCCTCCTCCATTTTCCCCATGGTCAGGAACACAACCCTCCGCAGTCGCCTCTCCGGGCGGCCAGATGTGCAGACAAGGTAAGTCCTGAATCGGCGCTTCCCGAACGGAGACCGCGGCTTCAAGATGGTGTAGGCCGCAGGCAGGCGGTCAAAGATCTAAAGTCCCCCCCCCAGCGCCGCAGTTAGAAGCACCGCAGACCGCAGGGCTCGCCCGCTCCGCGATGAAAGAGTCTACGCTGCGCCCGCTGCTGAAACCCCGGGCGGGTCTCCGGGAAAGGCCGCACAGATCCTTTGTGTTATGCCATGAGGGAGGCGACATGGAAAAAATTGCCTCTCCAAAGCGGTTTCCCCCTTACACCACCCTCCACACAAGGCACACCGAGAAACATTAAAAACACACATTGAGGCATACGAAAAAAAAAAAAAAAGAAAAAAACTAACCCGCTGCTGGCAGGTCAGCCGGCTCGCAGCGTCCCCACCGAAACAAGTTGCTACAGGAATTTCTGGGTGTCAGAGCAGAAGAGGAACTAGAGAGCACCCAAGAATTGGAGACATTTGGTGGATCTAGTCGGATCTGTGGGTGGAAGGGAATGCTTGATGTTTCACGTCAAAATTCTGCATCAGAACTGAAAGTGGGGAAGGGAAGTGACCAGAAGAGAAGGGGAGAGAAAGGGAGCAGTGAGACAGGGGCCATCAGGCGATTGATGTATAGAAGAGGATGGAGGGCAGGTGGAGCCATGTAGGGGAGGGGGGTGGGGTGGAATTGGGAGACAGAAGCAGATAAATGATAGATAGCGGCAGTTGTAAAAAAGATGGGTTGATGGAGGCAGATGGGGAGCGGGTGAAGACGGTGACATAAAGGCTCCCAAAGTTGGAAACTGATAAGGTGAAAGGTAGGGTAGAGATGAATGGCAAATTGAACCAGAACCAGATGATAAGCTGGAGGGTAAGGAGTCTTACAAAGAGCCAGCACCCAGAATGGAGTGAATAGTCTCCTTCCATTCAGGAAACTTGTGACTTGTATCTTAAATTAGCAAGGGATGGTGATTATTTCTACAGATAGTATTGTGCATATTTCAACATCAGAACAGCATGCAGCACTTTTACCTGGTCAATTATACAATATTTAATGTAGTAAGTCTACTGTGCAAGATGAACCACTCTTATATTCAGGCTGCTCAAGGCTACAGCTAATATAAATAAGCCACACTTCAATTCATGAATGGTGCACATGGAATACCATGCCTGCTATACTAGTAGATATTATGTGTGCAAAAAATAGCTGCTCCCTGAGGCCACCTAATCCAGTGAACAGATTAATTTAATTGATATTATCATCATGGTTTATTAAATTCATACACAATTAACTATATTGTTTGCACCATTGACTCATTCATTTTCTAATTTCATAGAGCTATACAGAATGGATCAGGTCCTATGAACCCCAGACTCCCCGTTGACTATCGACACCTATCTGGTACAAACATTAAATTCTTAATTTTTAGTTAACTAAACCAATCCACTCCATCCCCGGCCCCTTCTTGCCCCCCCTCCCCTTTCCTATGCCCCACCTGGACTTGCAGCTACTTTTTGCCTCCCCTCCCCCTCTCTTTCCACCAGCTTTACAATTCTTTAATCCTTGACTCAGATCTGTCTTTTCATCTCTGGCCTTTGTCCAACCATTTGACTATCAAAATCTCCCCTCTCCTGTATCCACCTATTACTTGTCCTGCCCCTCCTCTCTTCCAGCTTCCTTCCCCCCCCCCCCCACCATAAGCAGACCGAAGATGGATCCCGACCCGAAACATCACCAATCCATCTTCTCCAGAGATGCTGCCTGACCCCCCTGAGTTACTGCAGTACTTTGTGTGTGTGTTTTTTTTAAATCCTAAATTAATTCAATGATTTTAATTCTCCCCACATTCTCATTAACTTACACCAGATGCAACCACTCATCTACACATTGGGGACAATTTACAGTAGCCAATTAATTTACTAATCTACTTATTTTAAAAAATTTCTGAGGAACCCAAACTCCACAAAGACAGCGCCCACAGCCAGGATGGAATCTGCCTCTCTGGTGATGTGAGGCAGTAGTTATATGCAAATGTTAAAATATAGAGCACCTTGCACAGAATGATCGTCAAGCACTTTCCTGGGCTCCTGAATAAATTCAGCATTTGTTTTCTGTTGTGGGTCTTTCATAAATCTGCACTGGTGTCAATATTATTGCCCTTACCTTTGCTCGAACTTGTTTAAATTATTTCCATCACAATAGAATTCAATTTGTTTTCAGCTGTAAACAGAACATTGCCCCTTCACTCTGAATAATGGGCCACATCTCAATTCCTTGTGAAAGATATTTTCATTCTGCATTTAATAAGCTGCAAAAATTTCCATCTGTAACTCCCCCTATTCCCTACTGTTAGTTCTTAAGTACTTTTGGATTCATTCCATACAATTTTGCTACCTTATGAATATTCTTGTACCGCAGGTTTCTACAAACAGCCATTTCGTGAGAATTTGCTCCAAATCCAAAGATTTAACTTCCACTCAGAAGTGTTTCCACAGCAAATGCTATGGCAGAGAATAAAATGCTTGGTATTTGCTTTCCTCTCGCACTGCCTCACTTATAATGCCTGTGGGTCTCATTAATGTTTAATTAAGTTCGTTTTATTCAAGCTCCATCTCACCAGGAAACTCTAGAAATAATAGGCAGGTGCTTTGGTTGGAAGCAACGGTGATTCCCATGCACGACTGTCAAAATATCATTGCTTTTTAAATAGAATATATTTAAACAGGCAAAGAAAAGTAACTTTTCTAAAACAATGAGAGCCAAAATGAAACATTTTATTTCAAACATCTATGCTGAACACTTGATTTCTAAGATGCAGTACGTGTCTTTTTAAAGCAGCTGAGAATGATTAGTAGAAGGAGCCTTGAAGCACAAATGATTGTATTCCAAGAATAGTCTGAAGGGAAGGGCACAGCATGCAAAAATCCCTCCATAATATTAGTTCAATGTCCAGTGCCAGATTTTTTCTGTCTATAACATTCAGATAGTGCAAAAAAAATTGCCCAGCTTTTATATTGGAATTGTGGGTTCACGGGGAAATTGGACAGGGAAGTTAAGGGAAGTCAATATTGATCATGATGGAATTGAATGGCAGAGCAAACTTGAACAGCCTCATGGCTACTCCTGCTGCAATTTTCTTTTTTTTTAAAGTGGAAACCTTCAACAAATTAGACAATTTGTAATAAAATGGGCTAGGCTTGTATGATATTGGGTTTATTATTACCAGAGGTTTTTTGATATTAGTTGAGAAGGTAAGATGTGCATTGTATTAAAAAACCTGCCCATCCAGATCAAGAATTGAGTCCATGTTAGGTTTGTTAAGGATCAACCCCACTCCATGGTTCTCTCTTCTTTTAAATCCCACTCCATGGTTCTCTATTCTTCAAGTAATTATCTGATTCCATTTTGAAGCCTTCAATAAGATCTATTTCCCCTGCCAGGTCTACTGTGCATCCTACATCCTAACCACTCACTGTAGTATCAAGCTTTTGTCCACCTTCTCAATTAACTGATCTATAGCCTCTGTTCACAAACCCATAAGCAGATGGAAACAATGTGTAGATGTTGGTTTATACTGAAGGTAAACACAAAATACTGGATTAACTCAGAGAGTCAGGCAGCATCTCTGAAGAAAATGAATGGGGAATGTTTCGGGGCAGAACCCTTCTTCAGACTGATCAGAATGATCTAAAGAAGTTTCAGATCATTTGACTATTCTTTTTCCTCAGAGATGCTGCCCGACCCACTGCGTTACTCCAACATTTTGTGTCTAGCAGCTGGAAACAATTTAATCAAAAGCTTTCATGATTAGCCTTTATCAAATCTCTTACCCCTCCCTAATCTAATATAGAACAATTTTGTCTCTTCAGTTTATCCATTTGCAGGTTTTTAATCCTGGACCCACATTTAATCTCCAACATACCATCTTCCCAGTACAGTGCGTAGAATCTTACCCAATGTCTCCTTTGCAGCCAAGTTAGATAAGCAGATCAGTATACTCTATCTATTAAAGTTCATCTACCTATTAACATTTATTTAAAATGTTACTATTGAACCAAGAAAGTTTACAATTAGTTAAAAATTCTTACTGAAATATTTCGAAACTAAAAATAGAAAAATGTCAAACGTCACAATAGGACGAGCAGACAAACTATACCTTGACGCCATCCTATCCCCCTTTGTTAAATCCCTCCCCACCTATGTTCAAGACACCTCAGACACTCTCCGTCGGCTCCGTGCATTCCATTCTCCAGGCCCCCATCCTCTCATCTTTACCATGGACGTCCAGTCACTTTACACCTCCATCCCCCACCAGGACGGTCTCAAAGCCCTCCGGTTCTTCCTCGACCAGAGGAGCAACCCATACCCGTCCACTGACACCCTCCTCCACCTAGCAGAGTTGGTCCTCACCCTCAATAACTTCTCTTTTGATTCCTCCCATTTCCTCCAAACACAAGGCGTAGCTATGGGCACACGCATGGGCCCCAGCTACGCTTGCCTCTTTGTTGGGTACGTCGAACAATCCTTGTTCTCGGCGTACCAGGGCCCCATCCCCGACCTCTACCTACGTTACATCGACGACTGCTTTGGTGTCACCTCCTGCACCCACACACAACTGACTGACTTCATTCATTTCACCACCAACTTCCATCCGGCACTCAAATACACTTGGACCATTTCTGACATTTCCCTACCATTCCTTGACCTCACAATCTCTATTGCAGGTGATACGCTCCTGACCGACAACCACTACAAACCAACTGACTCCCACAGCTACCTGGACTACTCTTCCTCCCACCCTGCTTCCTGTAAGGACTCCATCCCCTATTCCCAATTCCTCCGTCTACGCCGCATCTGCTCCCAGGATGAGGTGTTCCACATCAGGTCATCACAAATGGCCTCATTCTTCAGAGAATGGGGATTCCCCTCCCCCACTATTGATGAGGCTCGCACCAGGGTCTCCTCCATACCCCGCAACACTGCCCTCGCTCCCCATTCCCCCACTCGCAAACAGGGCAGAGTCCCCCTGGTCCTCACCTTTCACCCCACCAGCCGGCAAATACAACACATAGTCCTCCGCCAGTTTCGACACCTCCAACGTGACCCCTCCACCCGCCACATCTTCCCATTTCCCCCCCTGTCTGCCTTCCGCAAAGACCGCTCCCTCCGCAACTCCCTTGTCAATTCTTCCCTCCCCTCCCGCTCTACCCCTTCCCCGGGCACTTTCCCATGCAACCGCAAGAAATGCAACATTTGTCCCTTCACCTCCCCCCTCCACTCCTTTCAGGGACCCAAGCAGTCCTTCCAGGTCCGACAGAGGTTCACCTGCACTTCCTCCAACCTCATCTACTGCATCCGCTGCTCCAGATGCCAGATGATCTATATCGGTGAGACCAAGCGGAGGCTTGGCGATCGTTTCGCCGAACACCTCCGCTCGGTCTGCAAAAACCAACCCGACCTCCCGGTGGCTCAGCACTTCAACTCCCCCTCCCATTCCGTATCCGACCTCTCCGTCCTGGGCCTCCTCCACGGCCAGAGTGAGCAACACCGCAAGCTGGAGGAACAGCACCTCATATTCCGCTTGGGGAGTCTGCATCCTTTGGGCTTGAACATTGAATTTTCTCAATTCTGTTAACCCTTGCTGTCTCCTCCCCTTCCCACCTCTCCCTCAGCCCTCGGGCCCTGGCATTCCCTCTATCTCTATCTCCCTCCCCCACCCTAGTCGCACTAGCTTCTCATTTTCACACCACAAACAGCTTACAATGGCTTGTTCCCTTTATCATCGATACTTTTTTGCATATCTTTCATTCATTGTTCCTTATCTCTCCACATCACCGTCTATATCTCTCGTTTCCCTGATCCCTGACCAGTCTGAAGAAGGGTCTCGACCCGAAACGTCGCCTATCTCCTTCGCTCCTTAGATGCTGCTGCACCCGCTGAGTTTCTCCAGCTTTTTGTGTACCCTCGATTCTCCAGCATCTGCAGTTCCTTCTTTAACAAACTAAATGGGTCTGTTTGAATTGATTGAAGGATACAACGGAAATAGGACCAGCCCACCAAGTCCAGGCCGCCCATTCATGCTAGTTCTATATTATCCCAACTTTCACATCCAGTCCTACACAGGGAACAATTTACAGATGCAAATTAACCTACATGTCTTTAGAATGTTGGAGGAAACTGGAGGACCTAGAGGAAACTCATGTAGTCACACAGGGAATGTGCAAACTCCAGACAGACATCAATGTATGCTTGGATCAAACCCTGTTCTCGGTTGCTGTGAGGCAGCAGCTCTACCAGCTGTATTGGTGTGCCGTCCTATGAAAACATTTATCACATGTTCTTTTACAGCTTGCAGTCTTTTGGACTCTGGTGTCAAAAACAAGATGGAATGAACAATAACAATGGGAGCAGATGGTGATTATAATGAGGGTAGACACAAAATGCTGGAGTGACTCAGCAGGTCAGGCAGCATCTCTGGAGAGAAGGAATGTGTGACGTTTCGGGTCGAGACCCGTCTTCAGACTGATGTCAGGGGAGGGGGTAGGACAAAGATAGAATCTAGTTGGAGACAGTAAGACTAGTGGGAGAACTGGAAAGGGGAGGGGATGGAGAGAGAAATCAAGGGCTATCTGAATTTAGAGAAGTCAATGTTCATACCGCTGGGGTGTAAACTACCCAAGCGAAATACGTGGTGCTGTTCCTCCAATTTGTGCTGGACCTCACTCTGACAATGGAGGAGGCCCAGGACAGAAAGGTCAGATTGGGAATGGGAGGGGGTGTTGAAGTGCCGTGTCACAGAGATCAGGTAGGTTAAGACGGACTAAGCGGAGGTGTTTAGCGAAACGATCGCCGAGCCTGTGCTTGATCTCGCCGATGTAGAGAAGTTGACACCTGGAACAGCAGATATAGTAGATGAGGTTGGAGGAGGTGCAAGTGAACCTCTGCCTCACTTGGAAAGACTGTTTGGGTCATTGGATGGAGTCGAGGGAGGAGGTAAAGGGACAGGTGTTGCATCTCCTGCATTTGCAGGGGAAAGTACCTGGGGAGGGGGTGGTTTTGGGTGGGAAGGGACCAGTTGACTAGGGAGTTTCAGAATGGTCTCTGCGGAAAGCAATAAGGGGTGGAGGTGAGATTGTGTCTACCTTCGATTTAAACCAGCATCTGCTGTTCTTTCCCACACCTACTGATTATAATGAGGCTGCCTGCCTTCATTAAATGACGATTCTATCTATAAACACATACTCTTGAAACTGAGTATACATGAAATTTCAGCACTTTTAATATTGTAGCATTTAAAAAAAATCCACCTTTCCTTTGAAAAACAAAGTGTTTTTCCACTTTGTTGTTATTCATAAAAACAATAGATAATTATTTTCCACATCATATTCCATCAGCCTCAATGTATCCATTCATGTATATATGCATCCCTTTGAAACCTCTTTATCTTTGCACCTTGTACTACAATCGAGATCCATATCAGCATAAATTAATAATTGATATTTGAACCACATCCAAATCAATGGTGCGGATTGGGAAAAGCTGAGACCTCAACATCAATCCCTGCAATACGCTGCTACGTACTATTCCTATCTCCAAAAGTGAAGCATCTATTCGTACTCTCTGCTTCCTGCCCATTAACCAATCTTCACTGTGTACGAAGGAACTGCAGATGCTGGATTAAACCGAAGATAGACACAAAATGCTGGAGTAACAGCGGGTCATGCAGCATCTCTGGAAAAAAGGAATAGGTAACGTTTCGGGTCGAGACCCTTCTTCAGACTGAGAGGGAAGCAGCACAGGGAAATGAGGAAACCTAAGAAGGTTTCCTTTGCTGTCTCTTTGCCTCCACAGATGCAGTTTGACTCACTGGGTTCCTCCAGCAGTTTGTTTTTTTGCTCTACATTACAGCACCTGCAGAATCCTGGGTCTCTTGGGAACGTTCTTAGCTTTCCTCATTTCCCTGTGCTGCTTTCCTCTCTAGGAGGGAACAAAAATAAACTGGATGAAGAAAAATCCTAAGTTGTATGTAAAATGATATGTAGCAAATGTTTGGTTTATTTTGTTTTCTGCGTTGCAAAGAAATGTTCTCTGAAAAGAGAATGCGCGAACCAGCTGACATAAGGCCTTTACCCGTCTACGAGAGGTTAATAATTGCTCCATGTATGGTATTCGCAGACTTGCTGGTGACCTTTACAATTCTTGCAATGTGATCCATGATTGACAAGAAACTCAAAGAGAGCCAGTGTAATATTCACCCAGACATCTTTCACAGAAAGTACTAGATATTTAGAATTGGCAATGGGACAACGTATTAATGACACGTTGCAATAAGCAGGAGGCAGAAGCAACTGCAGGTGCTGAAATCTTGAGCAAAACACAAAGTGCTGGAGAAACTCAGCGGGTCATAGAGACAACACAGCATGGAAACAGGCCCAAAAAGCTGGAGTAACTCAGCGGGTCAGACCGGATCTCTGGAGAAAAGGAATAGGTGTCAGGGTTTATGGGAAGGTAGGAGAATGGGGTTCAGAGGGAGAGATAGATCAGCCATGATTGAATGGTGTAGTAGACTTGATGGGCTGAATGGCCTAATTCTTCTCCTATTACTTATGACCTTATGTCCTTATGAGGTGACGTTTCGGGTTGAGACCCTTCTTCAGAACACAGTGTTTTGTGTTGGAATCCTTCTTCAGAAGCAATATACAATTAGTTTTAATTATCATGTAGGGCCCCAGAATAAAATTTCAGTCCCAAACTCTTTGCAAAGAGTGCCTTTCTATCTCACATTCACCACTTAAACTCTGTCTTGAAAAAAACAAATTGTAAACATATTATTCCAAGAGATGGTGCCAGAGGAATCATTCCCAGATCCACCAGTTGTTCCCTAAGCCTCTGGGAGTTCTACACGATCTCTAAAGTGACCAATTCTGCAGGACTTTAGCCAAGGATGTAAATGCTAAACCATGGGAGAAAGAAGTAACTATGGAAGCTGGTGGATGGCAGAAATGGATCTAGTAAACTTGATTTGAGATATGGGGATATCTGGTACTGTGGGCTTTAGCAATATTATTTTCTGTCCACAGCTGTACCCAGCCTTAGGTGTAAGTGACTTCATTCTGCCTGTGCCTGATGGTTCACACAACCTGGGGTTACATCTTCCTTTTCAAGAGGATCTTCCTTCTGGGAGCATCAGGTAGCACATTATTTGTTTGCAGCTGGCTTGCACACACAAAAAGAATGCAGGATATTACACTGCAAGAACAAAATTGATTGGAGATGGCCAGAAAACTGGAGAATAGCTAGACAATGGAAATATCACAGAGACACAGCGAGGGTTTTGTGAGGATAAAGTCAAATTAGAAGAGAAAAAGGTGGCTGATGCCAACAGTGGCATTCAAAGTGAAAAAATGCTGACTACTTACATCACTCAATACAAATGAAAAAAACAAAATATTAATGAAAGCAATGGAGAGGCCTCCATGGCTAAAAAAATGTATTTAATGTAGTAAGTAATGCATGCATTTGTTTTCTGTCTTTTAACACTGACAGCTTACACTCCCGACATCAGACTTACAAAACAGATACTCTATTCCAAGCTTTGTAATTAGAGTCATGGAGTCATAGAGTGATACAGTTGGAAACAGGCCCTTTGGACCAACTTGTCCCAGCTACACTTGTGCCATCTACCTGTGCTTGGTCCATATCCCTACAAACTTGTCCTATCCATGTACCTGTCTAACTGTTTCTTAAATGTTGGGATAGTCCCAGCCTCAATTACCTCAATTACCTCAAAATCCTTGCATAGGTCCTCTGGCAGCTAGTTCCATACAGACATGTGTGAAAATGTCATCCCTCAGATTCCTATTAAATCTTTTCCCCTTCACCTTGGACCTACCGTATGCCTTATGAATTGACTTGAATTGAATACATTTTATTAGCCAAGTATGTATACATACAAGGAATCTGCCTAGGTGCTTTGCTCGCAAGGATAACAATACGATATACGGTAGACAATGATGGAGAAGGTGAGGACAGACTATGATGGCAGTATAAAATTGGACCATCATTGCCTGTGGCAGATTGTGTTTTCTCAGCTGCCGCAGGGAGTACATCCTCTGTTGGGCCTTTTTGACTGTGGAGTCGATGGTGTCCTCCCATTTAAAGTCCCTGGAGATGATGGTTCCAAGGAACTTAAATAACTCCACAGGTGTGACTGTGGTGTTGTTGATGAGTGGGGAGAGGGGATGGGGAACTCCCCTAAAGTCTACAATCAATTCCACTGTCATAAGAGCATTGAGCTCCAGGTTGTTGTGATGGCACCAGGACGGCAGCTGCGTCACTTCTTGTCTGTCAGCAGATTCCTCCCCATCCTGGATCAGACCAATCAGGGTTGTGTCGCCGGCAAACTTGAGCAGCTTGATAGAAGAGTCTGTGTAGGTGCAATTGTTAGTGTAGAGAGAGTAAAGGAGATGGGAAAGTGCGCAGCCTTGCTGTGCTCCTAAGCTGAGGGTCTGCGGGTCCAAGATGTGCTTTCCCAGCCTCACATGTCTGTCAGGAAGTTGGTGATCCATTGACAGAGGGGTTCAGGCATAGTCAACTGGGAGAGTTTGGAGTGTAGTAGCTCTGGCACAATGGTGATGAATGCAGAGCTAAAATCCACAAACAAAATCCTGGCATAGGTCCTGGCAGTCTAGGTGCTGGAGGATGAAGTGCAGGCCTAGGTTGACTGCGTCATCCACTGATCTATTGGCCCGGTGTGCAAACTTCAGGGGGTCCAGCAAGGGGTTTGTGATATTTTTCAGGTGGGCCAGCACAGGTCTTTCAAGGGTTTTCATGATTACAGAGGTCAGTGCGACAAGCCTGGTCCTCGATTTCCCTACTCCGGGCAAGAGATTCTTTGCATCTACCCGATTTATTCCTCTCATGATTTTATACACCTCTATAAGATCACCCCTCATCCTCTTGCGCTCCAAAGAAGAGATCCAGGCTAGTCAACCTATCCCTATAGCTCAGACCCTCTAGTCCTGGCAACATCCTCGTAATTCTTCTCTGATCCCTTCCAAGCTTGGCAATATCTTTCCTATAACATGAAGCACAATCCAGAACTGAACACAATACTCTAAATGAAGTCTAACCAACGTCTTATACAACTGCAACATGACCTTCCAACTTCTACACTCAATACTCTGACTGTTGATAGCCAATATACCAAAAGCCTTTTTGACCACCTTATCTACCTGCGACTCGACCTTTAAGGAACCATGCACCTGCATTCCCAGATCCCTCTGCTCTACAACACTCCCCAGAGGCCTACCATTCACTGTGTAAGTCCTTCCCTTGTTAGACTTACAAAAATGCAACACCTCACACTTCTCTGTATAGTTTAGTTTAGTTTAGTTTAGCGATATGGCATGGAAACAGGCCCTTCAGCTTGCCAAGTCCACATTGACCTTCAATCACCTATTCAAACTAGTTCTATGTTATCCCACTGCTACACATTACGGTCAATTTTTACAGAGGCCATTTAACCTACAAACCTGCATGTCTTTGGGCTGTGGGGGGAAACTGGATCACTGCATTCACAGGGAGAACGTGCAAACTCCACGCAGACAGTACCCAAGGTCAAGACTGATCCTGGCTCTTTGGCACTGTGAGGCAGCAGCTGCGCCATTGTGATGTGATGTGGTTACCAGATGGACAGATAAAAAGATTCAAGGATGTGCTCAAAACGTCCGTGAAGGAGCACAAGATCCCCATTGCCCCCCAGAAATTCCTAGCTAATGGCCATTCAAAATGGAGAAGCAATCAGGATAGCATTGAGATCCTCAATGCCATGCATCGCTGGCACTATGTGAGGATTGTAGCACATCCACAAACTATCCACATAGCTGCCCAGTCATGTATGTCCGACCCAAACTACCGAAGAAACAGAATTTCTCAAATTCTCCTCAATAACCACGACAAAACTAGATGTGGAAGCAAGTCACCTTCAATCTCAAGAGATTCTGAAAAGAGACAAAAGCACAAGACGTAGTTTAGTTTAGAGACATAGTGTAGAAACAGGCCCTTCGGCCCACTGAGTCCTATGCCAACCACCAATAACCTGTACACGTGTTCTATCCCACACATTAGGGACAATTTACAGAAGCCATTTAACCAACAAACATGCACGTCTTTGGGACGTGCGAAGAAACTGGTGCACCCAGAGAAAACCCAAGTGGTCACGTGGAGAAAATACAAACTCTGTAGACAAGTTCAAACCCGGGTCTCTGGCAGTATAAGTCAGCAGGTCTACCACTGCGCTACTGCACTGCCCTTCTCGGTCTTCTATCCTGGGTCCCAGCTTCCTATTACAGGGCAGTGAAGGCAGTGTACCTAATTAGTGCTATCCACCGCTTCTCCACAGCTAAATGCCTTGCAGTTTAGTTTGACGTTTCAGCACTTCCAGCTCCAGCTGAAGCAGGATGTTGTCCAGGGCCAGCAATTTTCATGTATGCTGAGCATCTCCAACAGAAGTATGACTGCAGAGAATGACTTTGTATTTTCATGTCAGAACCAGTCTGAACTGATTCAAAATTCAACTTCTGCGTGATAAACCATATTAATGGGAAGCTGGTCATGAACCATAATTCATGGGAAGTTGTAACAGCCATCTTATAACAAAATGGAACTAGACCTGTTCAAGCTGTGAGCTGCTAATTGCTCCTTGGAGTAATGCTGCATGTGGAAGAAGTTACGTTAGGTTTGTCAGAAGTCAGAAAATTACAAGGTGCCAGTGAAAATTCCAAATGAAGTAAAAACAGAAAATGCTGGAAATAGTCTGTGAGATTAGGCAGCATCCATGGAAAGATGAACAAAGTTAACGTTTCAGGTCAAAGAATCTACATCAGAACTGGGAAAGAGAGAAAACACATTGGTTTTAGGTAGCAGAGAAGGTGGAGATAGGATGGGTAACATAAAGACTAAGAAGTTGAGACAAAGTTTAGTTCATTCATTGTTCATTGAAAAGCTTTTTGTTGCAGGCCATCCAGTCAGCAGAAAGACTATATTAGAATAATAGAAATTAGGTGCAGGAGCAGGCCATTCGGCCCTTCGAGCCTGCACCGCCATTCAATATGATCATGGCTGATCATCCAACTCAGTATCCCGTAGCTGCCTTCTCTCCATACCCCCTGAACCCTTCATCCACAAGGGCCACATCCAACTCCCTCTTAAATATGGTCAACGAACTGGCCTCATCTACCTTCTGTGGCAGAGAATTCCACAGATTCACCACTCTCTGTGTGAAAAACGATTTTCTCATTTCGGTCCTAAAAGACTTCCCCCTTATCCTTAAACTGTGACCCCTATTGGGGAAAGTAGCAGCACAAAATTTGATTATGTTTCTTTATCTGTATGATTTGTTGCTCATAGTAAGACTGTGGGACATAGATTCATAGAGTTAAACAACACAGAAATAGCTACTATGGCCCAACTCATCCATGCCGGCAATCCCATTTGCCTGTGTTTGGCCCTTATCCCCCTAACCCTTTCCTATACCAATGTTCAATGTGCCAGCGACGTTGTGAGATTTCACACTGTGTAAAAAGTTAGAAATAATTAGAATTGGGAAAAGAATAGTCAGGTAGTCGAGATGTAAATATTACTAATAAGCAGAGATTAAAGTGCAAGCAGTTTTGAAATCAACATTTAGTTACTAGATTGGAGACACAGGAGGCTGAAACCCTGCATCAGGACGAAGAGGGGAGAGAATAGACAGCAGATATGATGCCAGGCCAACAGCATTATGATTTCCTATTTTCCTCTGTTCCATTCTTTGATCATGTAAAACAGCCATTGCTCAATGTTCCACACACCAAACCAAATAATGCATACTCTTAAAGCACTTTTTACGTAATAAAATGTCCCAAGGTACTTTGTGGGCACAAGGCCACAATGCAGATTTTTTTTTTAAACAGTTAACCAAAGTCCTGCTAATAATGTTGGGGTTTAAATGGAGGAGTGGTAACGGGGGAGTTTGAAGATTATAACAGTGGTTCCAACCTTCTGCAATTGGATCCTCGACTTCCTCATCCACAGACCACAGTCTGTCCATATTGGTGGAAATATGTCATCCTCGATGACAATCAGCAGGGGAGCACCTCAAGGCTGCGTGCTCAGCCCCTTGCTGTACTCACTCTATACTCATGACTGTGTAGTCGGACATAGTGCGAACTCCATCATCAAGATCGCCGACGACACCACTGTTGTGGGACGAATCACAGATAGTGATGAGTCAGAGTATAGAAGTGAGATCGACCGATTGACCAAATGGTGCCAGCACAATAACCGGGCTCTCAACACCAGCAAAACCAAGGAACTGATTGTGGACTTTGGAAGGGGTAGGATAGGGACCCACAATCCTGTTTATATCAATGGGACGATGGTTCGAAAGGGTCAAAAACTTCACATTCCTGGGCATGCATATTTCCAAAGATCTTTCCTGGTCCCAGCACACTCTTGGAATTATGAAGAAAGCACATCAGCGCCTCTACTTCCTGAGAAGATTACAGAGAATCGGTATGTCAAGGAGAAATCTCTCGAACTTCTACAGGTGCCCAGTAGAAAGCATGCTGACCGGTTGCATCGTGGCCTGGTACGGCAACTTGAACGTCCAGGAGTGGAAAAGAATGCAGAAAGTTGTGACCACAGCGCAATCCATCACCGGCTCTGACCTCCCCACCATCGAAGGGATCTATCACAATCGCTGCCTCAAAAAGCCTGCCAACATCTTCAAAGACCCACACCATCCTGGTCACACACTCATCTCTCCATTGCCATTGGGGATAAGGTTCAGGAGCATGAAATCTGTAACATCCAGGTTCAGGAACAGCTTCTTCTCCATCAGGCTATTAAACATGACATCAATTAAGCTCTGAACAATAACAGTCTATTATTCCTTTGCACTTTAACTGTTTATTTATTGTGTATATGTGGTTGATAGACACACTGAACTTTTATCTCCCGTTCTGTATTATATTTACACATTCTGTTGTGCTGCAGCAAGTATGAATTTCATTGTCCTATCTGGGACACATGACAATAAACTCTCTTGACTTGACTTGACTGAATGACTGTCCCACTTGTTCACAGTAATTACATTCTCCCATCAAAGCTGTTCCTTTCATAGAGTTGGGAGAGTATGTCAGAGATACTTGGCGTCTACAAGCAGCCCAATGGCAGAGGCAAGTTGGTGTGCTGAATATGTTTTTATTTATCTTAAAGCCCCTGTCCCACTTAGGAAACCTAAACGGAACCCTCTAGTGACGTTGCGCCCCACCCAAGGTTTCCATGCGTCGCCAGAGGTTTTGGTCACTCGCCTAGAAAGCCTCGACCGAAGTGTGAGCTGTATCTACTGACCATAGATCTACCGACCGCACACACACACACAAACACAAACACATCGCGAAGGTAGGGGTCAGGGACTGCGGAGGAGCGCTGTCTGCGCGATGAAGAGGAAGATAAACGGCTGCCGCAGAGCACGGTAAGTCCTTTAGAGTGCGTGGCAGGGAGGGAGAGAAGGGGAAAGAAGGGGAGAGAAGGACAGAGAAGGGGAGAGAGACGGGGAGATAGAAGGGGGGAGAAGAGGGGGGGGAGAAGGAATGGAGACAGTTTTAAGAAGGTTAATAAAGTTAGCGGGCATTTTACCTTCCGGAGGATAATCTAGGTCCTGAAAACCAAAGATCCTATAGGATCTTTGCTGAAAACTCCAATGAGCCAATCAAAATGGCCGGACAGCGAAGGAGATTGCCTTCGACTGCCTGTAAGTAAATAGCAACCCCACTCCACTGGCTTCGACAAAACGGCAACCTATTTTTAATCGAGGCAGGATTTGATTTTGTTGAAATAATCGCAGGAACATAGAAGAAGCCTCGACTACGCAGAAACCACTTTCGACCATTAGGGAGAGTGACCAAAACCTCCAGGAACCTCACGGAAACCTTGGGTGGGGCACAAGGTCACCAGAGGTTTCCGTTCGGTTTCCTAAGTGGGACAGGGGTATTACTCTCCTTGTATACTTGCTAACTAGTTACCTCAATATTACTAAGGCTTCTTGGATATCCTGTAATCCTTTGTTCCCCAAGCCCAATCCCGAGGGAGTCAGCACCCCAGTTTGGGAACTATTGCTTTGGAGGATTAAAATGGAGGAAACTCATGAACCCAGATCTGATGAAGGACTGATACCATGGCAGTTTCAGTTGGTGGAGATGCTGGTAGGGATAGGGCGGGGATGACAAGGGATTTTAAGGCAGGGTTGAGAATCTCAAGGCAAGGGTTTTTATTACATTCGGACATTTTCAGGATCAATTTGTTGCTGGCAAGATCAACACTTATTACCTATTCCTCATAATTGGCAGCCAATGAAGCAGTTTAGCACAGTGGTGGATAGGTGGACGGAGTTTGATGTGACAAGTTCAGAGTTATCAAAGGCTTAGATGGGGTCAAGGAAAGAGTGTTCACTTCGCGGCCCTGTTTCCACCAATCTTTCCATCACTACGCACAAGAAGCGCAAGACGCCATTGTGTGCAGATGCTGAGAAGTGTGTTCAACTCTGGCTGAACAATTTATAATCTTGTGATGTGGACGCGATAAGAAGAAGAAAGGCTTAGATAGAAGTTTTAGTAGCAGATCAAACTGTAGCAAGGGGCTTTGTTGTCAAAACAGGCAGTATTTGGTCTTCGTGGAGGGATATTTCATTTTGGAACCAAGTATGACAACAGCCTCAGACATCTGCCAGGGAGATGGATGATATTGGTGTCCAGGGAAAGGGTCTGTGTGCAGAGTGAACAAAATGTCTTTGGTCTTTCCAATATTTTGATGGAGGTTATTTCTGTTCATTTGCAAAGAGCTTTACAATTTAAGGACACCACCATAAAATTCACTTCACTTGGTGAGGAATTGTATGTGACAGCTTTCCAACTCTTCTTTATTGAGAGTTTAATCTTTAGTCATGATTCGTAACCTTATTCTTTGCTGGATAATAGTCCTCTTTAAAAACTAGGATGTGCAGTAATCTTCTTTGAGCCCTTAATGAACAAAACAGAAAAATATGGTGGGTTAGGCTACACTTGGAGTATTGTGTTCAGTTCCGGCCAGCACACACCAGGAAAGATGTGATTAAGTTAGAGATGGTGCAGGAAAGATTCGCAAGGATGTTAAGGATATAGAACATTGGTCAGTACAGTACAGGAACAGGCCCTTTGGCCCATATGATGCCAAATTAAACAAATCTCATCTGCCTGCATGAGATCCATATCCCTCCATTCCCTGCATATCCATGTCCTAGTTTTTGATATTTCCACCCTAGGAAAATGGTTCTGACTGTCTACCCTATCAATGCCTCTCATAATTTTATGACCAAGTCTTCCCCCAATCTCCACCATTCCAGAGAAAACAATCCAAGTCTATCCAACTTCTGAAACCCTCTAATCCAGGCAGCATTCTGGTAAAACTCTTCTGCACCCTCTCCCAAGCCTCCACATCCTTCCTGTCAAACAGAACTACACGCAATACTCCAAATGCAGCCTACCAAAGTTTTATAAAAATGCAACATGTGTCTCATAAAGTTGCCTGGATTGGAAAGATTGAATTATAAGGAGAGATTGGATGAGCTGTGTAGATTGGTCACTTTACTTACCAACCAATGTAGTGTTTTACTATTATAAGCTGCGCCTACTACCACACCATTCATATTATCGCAACCCGACATGTGCTGTTAGTTAGTACTGCTGCATGGTAGGAGTAACATGCTGTAGTGTGTTGTATACGTTACTCAATAAATACTGTTATACCAGATCTGTGAGTATGTGTGATTTACTCAACATGGTGTCAAAAGTGGGATCTGCCAGAATGAGCTTTTGGCATCCAGAACAGAAAACACAGAGGCACTGCCTAGCTGAGCAATAACTTCCTCCACCGTGCGCATCGGGTAGTGCGGGCATTTGATTGCTGTGTTCGTGTCTCTGGGGTTGATATAAATTCGGATTTCTTCTTTGTTTTTCTTTCTTGCCATAACCGTGGCAATGACATCCAGGGACACCATCTGCTGGAGCTCATTGTGTACTCTGTCACGCAGAGCATGTGGAATGCGGTGTGGTGCTTGTACCACAGGTAAGACATTTGCATCGGTGACGATGTTGTATTTGATGGGTAGCTTCTCAAGCTTATCATCATAAACTTCCTTGTACTGGGAAAGTATCTGCTGGGTGCAGCCCTCGGCAGGAGATATTTGATGGACAGCAGGCCCGAAAGTTACCAGTCCTCGGTTCTGGCATGCGTCAATGCCAAGCAGAGTTGCAACTTTCCCACGGACAATAAAAAAGTTCAGCCTGTGAGCTTGTGACGCTAAGTGGCATTTCAGCTCAGCTTTTCCAATTGGGTGCACCCCCCCCCCTCCCCATAGGCTAACAAAATGGCCGATGTGTTCGGCATTCTTGATTCGTGTAAATTCAGATAATGACATGACGTTTGGCACCCCCTTTAGCCGTTACAAATTCCTGCGGATGCCGTTTGGCATCAATGCTAGCGATGTATTCCAGCGTACGATGGAACAATTATTTGTGGGGTATCCTTGCGCCATCATCGTCGATGACATTCTCGTTGCTGGACGCAACATGGCTGAACATTACGCCAATTTTTAAAAAGTACTGGACCGTGCAAAAGACCCACCTCAACTTCAACCCTCTGAAGTGCAGATTCCATGTCAAGGAGGTCCAGTATGTCGGACACATATTCACCAGTGATGGCCTCAGACCTGACCCCTCAAGACCATTGCCATCAACGAGATGCCAGTTCCCACTGACGTGACAAGTTTACAGAGATTCCTGGGAATGGTAAATGACTCACAAGGACACACAACTGACTCACAAGGACACTGCATGGTCTTGGTACTCACAACTCCAGAGGGCATTCAAAATCCTTAAATTACAATTGTCCTGTGCCCCTACCCTCGCTTATTTTGATTTAAACCTACCGGTGACACTCACGTGTGATGCCTCCCAATTTGGATTTGGAGCTGTCCAGATCGAAAAGGAATTACTAGCCGTAGTTTTTGCCTGCACAAAATTCAAGGACTTTATTTTTGGGAAGTCTGTGGTTCTTGAAACAGACCACCAACTGTTCTGAACAAACCCATTCATGCTGCTCCTGCTCACCTGCAATGGATGATGATGTAGCTACAGAGTTTTGATTTCACCTTTGTCTACAAAAGGGGCAAGGACATGCATCTGGCTGACATGCTATCAAGAGCCCCATGAACAACCTGCGAACAACAGCCGTCTGAAAATGACCAGTTCACAGTAATGATGGTGTCGTACGTACCTACAGAATGCCTAAGCGACCTGGCAAGTCATACGGCTGCGGATACAACTTTACAGCTACTGTCTTCAGTCATCCGGCGTGGTTGGCCGGATAAACAATATCGCGCTCCACTTCCTATTCGCCCATACTACCTGGTCCGCAACCAACTGGTGCTTCAGGACGGTGTCGTAATCAAGGGCCACAAAGCAGTCATCCCAACTGCCCTATAGGACAAATATTTTGATGTTGTCCACAGGGGTCACCCCGGCGTGAAAGCAACCATACTCCAAGCAAAGAGCATGTTTTTCTGGCCCGAAATGACCAAATTTGTGCGTGAGAATGTTGAAGCCTGTGCTATCTGCAACAGCCTGATGCCACACCAACAGAAGAAGCCCCTGTTCTCACATCCTGTTCCACCTCTGCCTTGGTCCATGCTTGCTACTGGCATATTCGAGTGGCATGGCAAATAGTATCTGGTTCTCGTTGACTCGTATTCGGGCTGGTTCGAACTCGACCTGCTCCAAAGCCCAACATCCGCTGCAGTAATCCAAAAGCTGGCGCACCATTTCACCGTACATGGTGCCCCCGCACGCCTCTTGTCAGATAACGGCAGTCAGTTAACTAGCCAGTGTTTTAAAAACTTTGCTCAACGATGGGATTTTCACCATGTCACCAGCAGTCCAGAATTCACACAATCAAACTGACTTGCAGAACAGGCTGTCTGGAGCGCCAAGCAATTGATGGAGCACTCACACCTTGCTAAATATGATATCTACCTGGACCTGCTCAACCCGAGAAACATCGCCCGTGACCCAGTACTGGGGTCTCCTGCCCAACGCCTGATGCCCCGACAGACCCGTGCTGCACTGCCTGTGCCCCAACAACTACTGCAGCCACAGGTTCGTTCACCGCTTCGCTGCCCAGAAACAGATACCAGGTATACCAGATCTGTGAGTATGTGTGATTAACTCAACAGTATTCAATGAAACAAAGGAGGCTTGAGACGTGAGATGTTGGATGTTTATAAAACTATGAGAGGCATAAATAAGCTAGATAGCGAGAGTCATTTCCCATGGTAGTCCTATATAAAATTAGGTTTAAAGCGAGAGAGGAGTTTCAAAGTGAATCTGAGGGGTAAATGTTAACATGGAGTAATTGGTATTTAGAATGAGCTGCTAGAGAAGCTGGCAGGACCAGTGATAGAACCAGTAAAACATTTAAGAGACATCTGGACAGGTACTTGAATGAGCAAGGGATCAAGGGATATAGAATTAATGGAGGCAACTGGGATTAGCATAGATAGGTATTATGGTTGACATGGGCGTGTGTCGAAAAACCAGCTCTCATGCCGCACAACTCTAGCCTGGAAATAAGATCATGTGCAGGGATGAAAGTAACTTCATCTTCGTACTGGTCCAATCGTGTAAATTTAATTACCGGTATCAGCCATTTTGTTACCTGCGGGTCACAGTGACCTCCTTTCACCTCTGATCATATGGCACTATTTATTTTGACCCCATGCAATTTATTTCCACCCCAGGCACTAATCATAGAACAAAACATTTTAGTGACCATTTCCGAGTTGTTCAAGTCATTCTGGAAATGTAAACAGGTACTTCCAGGCGCGAGTTGCCATGAAGCAGTGCAATTGTGTTTTGGAGCAAAGCAATGGTGCTACAATGTTGCGGCGCCTGCATGTGTAAATATGCACAAGTATATGACTGTGCAGTTGCGTATGTGACAAATAAAGCACCATTGAACCATTGAAGCAATGGTCTCAGGTGTCCCTGATCGATGCTGGCACTGACGTTACCTGCCACCGATTTCTTCCAGTTCAATCCCAGGAGAAATAAATCAGTAATATCTTGCCACTTTGTCAACTTCCACTAACAGTTCCACAAACACAACATGCCATTTGAAATGTTACAATTATAATCTCTTCCCAGCATTGAACAAAATCAGCTGAGGGAAAGGCCACTGCACACACTGGGATCGGTGCCACTGCATGTAAACATGAGCCAATGACCCACCCTCGTGCTTGTTCCATGTGTAAAATACCATTGCACTCTGCTCTTTCTGCATGATTTCAATGCCGTTATTGCTTTGCTTCAAGCAGCAAGCAGACTTTGCAGTAACTTAATCCTCCTTTTTTACACTGGTGTTGTAATATCTTTCAAAGGATTACAAGAATCACAGTGCTCTGAGAATTTGACCTCACCTATACTTTTAACTGCATCTTGAAGTTCAAAACGAGATTTAAAAAAATAAATAAATAGACACAAGTTTCAAATGCAGAATGGACTGCCCTTCAGTTTGTACCCATGTGTGCATGTGGAGTCATAAGACACTGCAGATGGTGGGATCCGTAACCAAAATTGAGAAAGCAGCTGAAGGAACACAGTAGGTCAGACAGCATCTGTGCAGGGAATGGGCAGTCGATGTTTTGGGTTGAGCTGCATGGCCAACCACAAAAGACCTGGTGGGATGCGCGGCTGGATGTAAAATACCTGGCGGGCCGCGCACTGTAGGGAGCCTAGAGGGAGGAGGGAGAATGACCGCTGACCATTGACGTACGGAAAGAGTAGAAGGAAAGTGGCCAGTATAAAGCAGTGGGAGGAAGATAGAAGTGAGAAGGGGTTGGTTGGTTGGTAGTAAACATTCAGCTGGGGGAAATCAGCAGCTATTACCTCCTGCTATGATACTCCACTATTCTTGAATCCACCAAAAGAAGTTCTAATAAAATAATTGTTCTAAAATGGTAACACAGACATACCGCTAATAAGACTTTTCATTAAGGCTCTACATATGGCCATCAGAATTGTTGGTAAAGGTTCTGTTTCTCAACACCCTAAAGCAGTGCTTCTTAAACTATTTAAGTATTATTCACCCTTGAATCTTTATCACAAAATTTCATTCACCCTTGATTAAATTTTTTGTTTTTTTAGTAATTTTCGTCTTATTCTCCCTTGTGTATAATTTTATATATAATTTATTTTGTCACATGAGCAAAAAACACACATTAACTAATTTCTTGTGTTTATTTTATTCAACTTTTTGAACATCCTAAAAATACAGTAAATTTGGGAAATATCCTGCTACTTGGAAATTAGAAAATTTGGTAGAGAGAAAAAAAGCATATCAAATTTCCGGCTATGAAAACCAATAAGAGCTTACTAACCAGTTTAATGGCAATGCCTTTTTTAAGTACAGAGAAAAAAAATCGGAATAAATTAAGTCATTCATCCTTCATTCACCGTTCATAGAAACATAGAAACGTAGAAATTAGGTGCAGGAGTAGGCCATTCGGCCCTTCGAGCCTGCACCGCCATTCAATATGATCATGGCTGATCATCCAACTCAGTATCCCGTACCTGCCTTCTCTCCATACCCTCTGATCCCCCTAGCCACACATCTAACTCCCTCTTAAATGTAGCCAATGAACTGGCCTCCACTACCCTCTGAGGCAGAGAGTTCCAGAGACCCACCACTCTCTGTGTGAAAAAAGTCCTTCTCATCTCGGTCCTAAAGGATTTCCCCCTTATCCTTAAGTTGTGACTCCTTGTCCTGGACCTCCCCAACATCGGAAACAATCTTCCTGCATCTAGCCTGTCCAACCCCTTAAGAATGTTGTAAGTTTCTATAAGATCCCCTCTCAATCTCCTAAATTGATTCACCCCTCTAGTTTAATTCACCCCAAAATAGTTTCATTCGCCCTTGTGTAATCCATTCACCCGTTTAAGAAGCACTGCCCTAAAGGATTAACACACAATTGCCCTTCTTTAACTGGGCTAATTGGTTTGGACAAGTTCAGCTGTGTGCATTCAGCCATTAAAATTCCTAGACTCAGTGGTGAAGATCAGCACACGTCCACGCTTTGATATCAGTGTGTACATAAATAACTCAGTACATCTCACGTGACTACTATGACGACTGAACGAAATCAGCTTTCTCAGAACAAGTCAACTGGATTATGGAGATTGCTGGCGACACTTCACGCAGTTGCACGGTGGCGCAGCGGTAGAGTTACTGCCACCCAGAACAGCTCTAACCAAAAACAACTTTGTGTAATTTAATTTTGAACCTGACAGTTAGATTGGTAACATTTTTCATCTCTCCTTTGCCATAGGGCGGCACAGCTGGTAGAACTGCTGCCTCACAGCACAGGAGACCCAGGTTTGATCTTGGCCTCAGCTGCTGCTTGTGTGGAATTTGCATGTTCTCGCTGTGACCATGTGGGTGCTCTGGTTTCCTCCTATATTTCAAAGACATGTGGGTTTGTAGGTTAATTGTCTTCTTTAACATTGCTGCTAATGTGTAAGAAGTGGATGTAAGAAAGTGAGCTAACATAGAATTGGTGTGAATGAGGGAGTGATGGTCAGCATGGACTCGGTGGGGTGAAGGGCCTGTTTCCATGCTGTCTCTCTAAACTAAACTAAACACCGTTTCTTCAGACCCCTTATGACTTCAGGGTATCAGGTGCTATAGGGAGAAGGCAGGAGAATGGCATTGAGAGGGAGCGATAGATCAGCCATGGTTGAATGGCGAAGTAGACATGATGGGCCAAATGACCTAATTCTGCTCCAAGAACTTAAGAACTTCTTTATTAAGACCTCACTTGTTTCTTTAACGATTCGTGGTTATTTAAAATTCCTGTCCTTTACTTGACTGAAATACAAAATCCCCTGTGTGTGTTTGCTTCAACCCCTCCTACCTCGCTCTCTTTCTGATTCTACAGATCTGCTTACTTCAAGACTTTACTGTTCTGCTGAAGGGTGTTGCCTGAAAGGGCTACTGTTCTCGTGTCATGAGTGCTTGTTGACCTGCCCTGTTGTTTTTAAAGCTTTCTTTTGTCTTTGTTTCGGATTGCTGATGACCGCTGCATTTTGCCTGTAGTGCTCGGTGAGTAGTGCCAGCAGGTCAGAGATCGGCCCGAGCTGCAGCTAACCACCAGATGCAGAGCGAGCATTGGCAAGGCTGTTCTTTGCTGTTAATTTTCTTTAATAGATTGTAGAGGGGAAATCGTCTTAGGCTGGGAATTCAAGTGTTACCAACTGAATCCTTGCAGGATAATTTATATTTCATTGATACCCAACTTATTAGAAAATGGCAGAATAGCAATTAACTTAGTTGCTTTGAATATTCACAAGTTCTAACAACACCTTCTCCCTCCCCCCCCACCCCACCCCTCCCCTGTGCCCCACATAGACTATCACTGATTTTTCCCCTCCCCCTCCACCTAGATTCTTTCCTTTGTGTTCACAATTTGCAACTCTTCAATCCTTTTGTGTCGCACCTTTTTTCATCTCTGGCCTTCATGAAACCATCTGCCGATCACAAGTTCATGTTCAGAAGTTATAGGAGTAGATTTAGGCCATTCGACTCATCTAGTCCATTCCGCCATTCAATCATGGTTGATCTCTGCCTCCTAATCGAATTTTCCTGCCTTTTCCCCATAACCCTTGACACCTGCTCTAATCAGAGATTTGTCTATCTCTGTGCAGAGATATTCAGAGGAATATTAATTATCAGTAGGAATATTGAGGAATATTAAGAGCAGGACTATACTCCATTAAAATGGCAGGGTGGGGAGGCTCAGTGCAGAATGTAAATCGTTCTAAGATGGTTCAAAGCAAATGAAAGCTGCACTCATTTATTTATTAGACTGCATTTGCCACATTTGAATATAACATACACATATTTTGCTCAAGCTACTCCTTCAGGAACATAACACTGTCTATATATGTAAAATCTTGATGCTGAACTTTTTTCTCTCAAACTTAAAATAACATAGGGTTGAATCACCATGTGTTCTTTTTCAGCAAGGGTGGAGTGGCAAATTGCTAACAAATTTTTGATTTATGTGGGCATTGAGAACAAAAGAAAAAACCCAGTTGATGCATTTTCAATGTCTTGTAGGATGGCCGACTGATATTTCATGAGCTGAAGACAGATTTCCTGTTGCCATGGTGTGATTCTTAAGAATAGACCCAATCACCATGAAGTTACAGAACTGCAGATGCTAGTTCACAGAAAATGCATCCACAGACTGGGGGGGGGGGGGGGGGGGGGGGGGGGGGGGGAGAGGGAGGGAGTTCAAAAACATGTGGAGGTTGGACAAAGCTGAGTTTTTTTGTGTAAAATTGATGGTCAAAGACCAAAGATGGAAAAGACAAAAAGGTTGCAAATTAAGGAGAGAAGAGTGAAATGTGAAGCCTGAGGAAAGGATATAGGTGGAAGGGGATAGGGAAAGGGGAAAGGAGGGGGTGGGATAATGGGAGGAACAGAAGTGAGGCACAGAAGTGGCGGGTGGAAAAACGGGGGTGGGACTTGGGCTGTTACCTGAAACGGGAGAATTTAATGTTCATACCATTGGGTTGTAAGCTTCCCAAGCAGAACATGAGGTGCAATTCCTCTAGATTGCACTGACAATGGAGGAGGACCTGAACAGGCATGTCAGTATGGGAAAGGGAAGAAGAGTTAAAACGGTTAGGAACTGGGAGATCCAACAGTTGGCAGATAGCAAGAATATCAACCTTTGTGTCCACAGGGTCATAACGTTAGCTGTGTAGCACTACATTATTAGTGCTGCACCAGGGCCACTGTGGTAAAACATCCCTAATGTGGAAGGGGGGGCAGGAGAATCAGGGAAGAGATGAAGGGAATGTCTGAGATAATAGGTTACAGGGAAGGGATTGACTGAATGGAACTGATGAAATTAGTTAGATAGTTTAGTTTGTTATTGTCACGTGTACTGAGGTACTGAGAAACAAGCCATCGACAGCGTACAGATACACAATAATACAGAAACATGATAGCCAGCATAGATTTGATGGGCCAAACAATCTCTTTCTAAGTGATAATAAATGTTGAGAGATCTTGCCATCGCTGCAGTGTTTGACATGGTTAAAATATTTGGTGTTAAGATCCACTGGTTGTAGTGAAAACTTATCACTGTTCGTTCTAAGGCACATCAGTGGCATGGTGATTAAAATAGTATGGTAATAATCCAGAGGCCTGCACTAACAATCTGGGAATTCAAATTCAAAGATCACACTGCAGTTGAGCGATTAAAATATGGTTAATAATTTGGAACAACAACTAGTGATGATGACCAAAGACTCTTATAAAGACTCATCTGCTTCATTTAGTGTTCTTCATTAATGAATCAGAGGAGAGAATCTGCCACTGTCACAGAGCCTGGCCGATGTGTGAGACCCCGGCCTACTCCTAAACTCTCTAAACTTTCTAAACTCTCCTTTGAAATGACCGGACAAGCGGTTGTGAATGGCTAACAAGCATAAGCTCAAGGGCAAAGTAAGAATGAGCAAAAAATGACAGTAACGCCCAGAATTTGAGCGGCACAGAGAAGCAGCTGGTAGAGCCATGCCATGCCAAAGACCTGGGTTCAATCCTGACTTGGGCAGCTGTCTATGTGTAGTTTGCACGTTCTCCCTACAGCGTGGGTTTCCTCTGGGTGCTCCGGATTCCTGCCACATCCCAAAGCTGGGCTGGTTTGTAGGTTAATTGGCCGTTGTAAATTGCCACTAATGTGTAGGGAGTGGATGAGAACATATAACGAGTGTGAACGGGTGATCGGTGGCTGGCGAGGATTTGGTGTGCGAAGGGCCTGTTGCTATGCTGGATCCTTAAACTAAAGCTAAACTAAACCCACAGAAAGAGGAATTTAAAAAAAATCCTTGAACTGCAGAATGACTTAAGAGGTGTGTCTGAGATCATCGGTATATACATAGTCAGCAGACATGTGCTATTTAACAATTACAAGACTGACACTGTTAACACAAAGAATATTTGCAACTTCCCAGGACATCCTGAGATTTATGGTGGTTCATTGTGATCAATGACCTTGTATCATTTTAAAAGCTGACTGTTGCGCCTGGCAGGGAGAGAGAGCTTAATTGTGATAGTTATCACAGGATGTGAAGCCTACAACAGGATGGACTGATGTAACTGCAAACACTGTCGTCGAACACCATGTTGTCAGCTGGCGGCTATGGTAATACATAAAACACGGGATCAGAACTGAGCCTGGTGAAATGCAGTGCTGCAAATTTACTCTCAAAGGCTATAATATTTTTTTAAATTTATCCAGTAATTCACAAGATGTGAAAGTCATTGGTGACTTTAGAGATACAGTGTGGAAACAGACCCTTCAGCCCAGTGAGTTTGCACTGACCAGTGATCATCCCGTACACTATCCTACACACTTGGGACAAATTACATTTTTACCAAACTCAATTAATCTCCAAACCTGTATGTCTTTGGAGTGTGGGAGGAAGCCGGAGCACCCGGGAAAAACCCATGTGGTCACGGGGAGAACGTACAAACTCTGTACAGTCAGCAACCATGGTCAGGAAGAAACCCGGGTCTCTGGCGTCGCAAGGCTGTAACTCTACCGCTGTGCAACTGTGCTGCCCCCTAATGCTGTGAGACTAACATTTATTGACCCCCTGAAACCAGTCCATTCCAAGGGCAGTTAAGAGACAAGCATTCTGTAATGCCCACACACATGGCCGAGCAGGTAGGAGCAGATTTCCACCCTGCAAGGACAGAAGTAAACAGTTAAGACAATCTGACAATTTCATAGATGCATTTACTGATCTTAGCTTTTTGTTTGAGATTTACTTAATCTCAACTTGGACTACGTCCAAGGACCCCAACAGTTTGTTTCAGGTGAGGCAGAGGTTCACTTGCACCTCCTCCAACCTCATTTACTGTATCCACTGTTCCAGGAGTGGACGCCTATATATCGGCGAGACCAAGCGCAGGCTCGGCGATCGTTTTGCCGAACACCTCCGCTCAGTACGCCTCAACGTACCTGATCTCCCTGTTGCTAAACACTTTAACTCCCCTTCCCATTCTCATACTGATCTATCTGTCCTGGGCCTCCTCCACTGTCAGAGTGAGTCCCAGCACAAATTGGAGGAGCAACAACTCATATTTCGCTTGGACAGCTTTCACCCCAGTGGTATGAATATTGACTTCTCTAACTTCAAGTAACCCTTGCTTTCATTCTCGCTCCATCCCTCACCCTTCCTAGTTCTCCGACCAGTCTGACTGTCCCCCTGATTAAATTTTATTTCTGTCTGCTTCATTGTCACCTTTTCCTAGCTTACAATGATCTATTCCACATTTTCCCTGATCCCATCTCCTTTAATGTCTCTTTTTCACAACTTACCCTTCCTTATTTCTGTGTCTCCATCTTTCTGACTCTCAGTCTGAAGAAGGGTCTTGACCCGAAATGTCATCCATTCCTTCTATGCAGAGATGCTGCCTGTCCCGCTGAATTATTCCAGAATTTTGTGTCTATCACTTAATCTCGTTCTGATGGGAATTTGAACTCATGTCAACAATCCAGGGGACCTCACAACATCTGGTATAGATTGGTCTGCTAAACTATGTAGGAAATAATTGCAGATGCTGGTTTAAATCAAAGATAGACACAAAATGCTGGAGTAACTCAGCGGGACAGGCAACATCTCTGGAAAGAAGGAATGGGTGACGTTTCGGGTCGAGACCCTTTTTCAGACTCTACTTGTAGTATACTTTGGTAGGTCTGCTAAACTACTTGGAGGTGGAGTGAATAGGGAATCAGTCAGGAAACAGGTCTTAGTCAATGTAAGGCTATGTAGGTATGCCACAGTAACATGGGGGTTGAATGGGGGGGGGGGAAAGCATGGGGAACAATTTAAAATCAGATTGGATTCTGTGGAGATTACAGAAGTGAGGAATTGGAGCTAAGGTCAGCAAGATGCATGTGGACGCACATAGGGGAAATGGAAAGGAACGGTAATGTCTGATGAGAAACTCCATAAAATTATAAATATAGCAAATGGCGAACAACACAAAAGTTAGAGTAAAGTGACCACAAGGAGCATGGAGGAACATAATGGGATTGGAAGGGGTAACAAAGTATTGAGAATGGAAGAGGCAATACCAACAGTTTACAACTCAAGGTCTTTCTGGAAACGTTGTAGTGACTCCTCTGCTAACAACCTCAAATCAAAAAGTCAGATCATATTAGTGTATTGTCATCTGTGCCAGGGTGTAATGGAATTGCTCACCCACCTAAAGCTCACAGAGTACACAGTGTATGTATGTGAATGATAAATACCACAATAAATACAACAACTGCAAAACCGAAGAATGGGGTGAGATTCTACTGCAAAGTTCAAGTAATGCAAGAGAATATTAAAGTACAATAATGGAATGAGATAGAGATAAAAGTAAGATTATG
This sequence comes from Okamejei kenojei, assembly GCA_035221665.1. Classification (NCBI taxonomy): domain Eukaryota; kingdom Metazoa; phylum Chordata; class Chondrichthyes; order Rajiformes; family Rajidae; genus Okamejei; species Okamejei kenojei. The sequence continues at coordinate 51,028,147 of CM069144.1, read as the reverse complement.
TGACAGCGCCATGACTAGATGGAAGGATGTGACGGACTGGGCTGTGTTCACCCCTCTCTATAGGTACAGGCGGTTGAGAGCAAAGCAGTTGCCATATCAGGCTGAAATGCAGCATGGAAGCAGCTCATTGGACCACTGAGCCCACACTGACCATCATCCAACCATTTTACATTAATCCTGCTAATCCGATTTTAAAATTCTCCCCATGTTCTCTTCAATTCCCTCAGATTTTCCCCACTCATCCGCATTCTAGAGGCAATTTACATTGGACGTTTAACTTACCATCCACACGCCTTTGGAGTGTGTGAGGAAACTGGAGCACCCAAATGAAATTCACACAGAGTTCGTGCAAACTCCATGTGAGGTCAGGTGACCCCTTCAAGTCTCCCTACGTTCTCGACAGAGTTACATTTTAAGAGGCTGCTGAGCTGTGCCTATCCTCCCGGCAGAAGGAGTGCTGCAAAGAAGAGTGTACTCTGAGGGCAGATGAGCCACAAATAACAGTGGAGATGTCATCCCTCCAAATCCCTCCTGAGCAACAGAGAGAGAATGAAAAGGAGAAGTGTTGAGGAATATCTGACTGGGAATGGAAATATGACGCAGAAAGAGAGGCTGAAAGTGAAAGAGCTAGTACAGCAGATTGAGAGTACAATGCTTGTAACAATCTGAGGCATCAGCTAGAGTGCGGTTCTGAGCTCCCCTACACCTCATTGGGGATCATCTTCCATCTGACTATCTTGCACTATATGCTGTACCCTTTATCTATACCAGTTACCCTTTATCTGTATATTGTGGAGGGCTTGATTGTAATCATGTGTAGTCCATTCTTTCACTGCTTTCAGTTGTGCTTTTTTTTTCCCTACATCCCAACACCACCCTGTGGCTCCAATTATAATGCTACCAACCAGCCCCAACCCCAATAGGAAGTAAGTTAATGCAAACAACAACAAAAATCTGGAAGAGAACCATGATACCACTACAGACGCCAGAGGAGAATGTACTTCACAGAGAATTGTACAGCAGAATGGATAAATGCAAGATTCACGACCATCCTCAGTGGGATATTTATTGCTAAGAGAAAGAAGGAGCTATACACAATTTAGAAAAATCACAATTGGAATGAGAACAAGTCCTTCAGTGAAAAACATCAAGTTTGAAACACAGCCTAGGCATTATAATTCTGGTAAATCCTCAAACCAAGATCCTGTCTTCACTCTCAAATAAACATGAAAGGATATGACATTATATAGGAATGCTCCAGTCAGCACCTCAGTCAGCATGCTCCAACACATTATCGTGTCATTGTTTCAGCGCTGTCATGGGAACATGCTGTGCACGAATTGGCTGCTGCGCTTCACACTCAGCGTGGAATACATTTGTAAAGTAGGTCATTGTTTGCCATGCATTCTGAGCAGTGCAAGTCAAGATGTATTGTATAATAACTATCCTTTCCTTCCGTTTTGTTGCCTGCAGTCTACTCATGTGGGTTTATGTAGGCCTATTTCATCTTACATCTGCCTAATACTCTGCCAATTCAGCCAGATGCATCAAATCATCTTCTGCTTGTCTTTCTTCTTCTCCTCTACATCCTCCTCACACCCCAACTCATTGGATTCACAATCAGTGTACTTATTCAGAACACCCTCTGTGGCCTCCTCCCATGCTGCCTCCTTTCACCCTGCCTTTGCTCTCCCACACTCTACCCACACTTTAGAAGCCCTCAAGCTGCTTTTTGTCATTGCCAGAACTCTTGCACTTTGCTTCCCAATTTGGGATTCATTACAACTTGAAAAGCACATCCACAATCTTCCAACTTTCCTTCATCTATCCAAATCCATACCAAAATGTGACTCGATGGCTATTTTTTCCTCAGTTAGCATGTTGAAACATTTCTTGTCATCAAAATACTTGGCTTAGAAACATGATATAATTGTAAGCATTTCTACAAATATTACTAATATTAGAAATTTGAGCAGTTGGTCTACGGCAAGTTCCAGTTGATAAGGTACTTATTTCTAAAATGGTCATGGAAAATGCATTCAGATTTCAGATGAAAGCTTAGTCCACCTTCAAACAGTAAACAATTATTAGAATTCTCCCAGATCACAAAAAGAGCTTCAAATATAAAGAAATGCAGGCACTTAGCAGTTTGCCATTCGAAGGTGTTCACTGGGTGTCCTTTGCAAACAGCCGATCTATATTAGACTTCTACCAAATTTGTTTAAAGAGAATTCAAATTTCTCACAGCTTCACGTTGTCAGACTCTTTCTGACTAGATTTCTAATTAAAGCATCAGAATTCCTGGTGTCTCCTTCCAATCTCAGATCTTTTTCTAAATTACCTGCATAGAACATGAACATTGAAGACTGTTTTTTTCTGCTCTTCTCACTAGAACACTTAATTAATTCAGGAGGAGTAAATGGAAATGTTACTGCACAAAGCTAAGACAATTATTTTCCCTGATAAGTAAGCACAACATTTAAAAGCATTCTGGAATTAATTTGAAGGATGACTAAAAACCTACCAATCATTTTCTACCAATGAGTTGAAGTAGACATGGTTAAACGCATATCAAATGTGTGGTTTGCTTAGTAAATGTTATTGACCTTTAGAATAGCATGTATTTGCATGGAATAACACTATCCAATTAAAAAAAATGCTGTCTGGTGTCCTTTCCATGGCTGGAGCATAGAGATTGAAACAAGGTTAAAGATCTTTTGGAGATATGAGCAAAACACAAACTGCTGGAGGAACTGAGCAGGTGAGGCGGCATCCGGGGAAGGAATGGACAGGTAACGTTCTATCCATTCCCTCCACAGATGCTGCCTTACCCACTGAGTTCTGTGTTCTGCTCAAGATTTCATCATCTGCAGTTTCTTGTGGCACCATTGGGAAGATGGGACCGTTTAAACACAGCGGTATGTTTTCACTTAGAATCCATTGCTGACAGTGTAGTGGATTTAAATCCAACAGCATCTACCATTGGAACAGGATAGGCAATTGTAGAGGCAATGGGAAAACAGTACCAGAGTGGTTAATTGGACAGGGTCAACACAATTGGCTGAATGGCTGTGAGATTCAATGAGAGCTGAATCTACATTAAAATATGGTGAAGACTGATGTGTATGATAGCATGTCTGAGCATGACAAGTATATACAAGGATATAAATGCGAGAAAGGGGGGAGAGGGAGAGGGAGAGGGAGAGAGAATTAAATTGATGTGAATGAAATTGAATATTGTGTCAGGAAAGTGGCGCAGCGGTAGTTGCTGCCTTACAGCACCAGAGACCTGGTTCGATGCTGGATGCTGTCTATACGGAGTTTGTACGTTCTCCCTGTGACCATGTGGGTTTTCTCCGGGTGCTCCAGTTTCCTCCCACACTCCAAAGGCATAGAGGTTTGCAATGTCAATTGGCTTTGGCAAGTTGAAAGATTGTCCCTAGTATGTGTAGGTTAGTACACTGTTTCCATGCTGTACGCATAAAGTCTAAAAGAAAGAGTAGTGACAGTGACATAAAAGGGTGAATTCTATAGAAATAATGACCGGGGAGAGGAAGACATGAGGCATAGAATATTAAAATTAAATTAGATGATTTTAATGGTTTTTTGTACGTCCATCTGTTTCCCCAGTTTGCCTAATTGGATCGTATTGTCATTGTCATCTGTGTTGAAAGAATTGTGAAAAGCTTTAATTGAAAGACTTGGCACCAATACAACACTCATCATCAAATTGAGATTTTTACTAATGAAACATTTTTTCTATGAAAATCTATATCAGGGTTGTTGGAATATTTTCACTTGAATCCAGCAAATTGGGGAAAATAAACATCTCACTGTATATCATAGCTTCACCATCACAACAGTCTGAAGTTGGCCATGCCCTTCAGAACCAATGCAATCAACTTCCAGCAAGGCAAATTCAACCTGGATAATGTTTGAAAAACCAAATAGCTCACAAGAAGTCGTAATCAAACATATAGTGGTAATTCAACATGGAAGATCCTTGGTTTCAACCCGAAAAGTCTCCTATCCGTTCTCCACAGATGTTGCCTGATCCTGCTGAGTTACTCCAGCACTATGTGTATTTTTTTGTAAACCTATTCAGTACAGATCATGTGAGATACAGACATTTGATGAATAATTGTAAAATATTTGTAGAAAGCTACTGCAAATACTGGTTTATACCAAAGATAGACACAAAGTGCTGGTGTAACTCAGCGGGTCAGGCAGCATCTCTGGAGAAATAGGATGGGTGACTTTGGGCCAGACTGAAGAAGGATCCTGACTTGAACCATCACCCATCCTTTTTTTCCTAGAGGTGCCGCCTGACCCTCTGAGTTACTCCAACACTTTATGTCTATAATTGGAAAATATACTTCCCTTTAGCATGGCATCAGGAAAAGACTACAAAATAGATCATGACTCACTGGCCATATCATAAACAGGAATAGATATACACTGACATGCATCCTGCCATCTAATTATCTCCTTCAACCTCTAAGTGTAGAATTATAGTTGATGCTCTACATTTCTGCCAGTGAAAAAAGATAACTTGGCAAATACATGGGAGTAAAAGGTCATTCTTGGCCACTGAAGTCATTGGAACCAAATTTCAGACTATAATGTTCAGTGTTACAGTGACACCTGTTGACAGTGGCACCTGGAAATTTCCAATATTACATTGTAGCTGAAATTCTGGTGACAACATGCAGAAATGTGCAAACAATGAAAAACTGAGGAAAAACTGGTCTTGAATCTATCCATTGCCTAGTAATAGGCAATAGCAAGAGAAAGATGTCTGACCCTATTCTTTACCAGGAGTGCTAAAAAAATGATGCTAAATAGCTTACATCTTTAAATAAGTTGTTAACATTAGTTTGAGGAGCCATTTTCTAAAATTAGCAAAATTGAACACAGCAGGTCTTAGGCAACACTTGCACATCATCCGCCAAAGCATTCTAGACCTCCTGGTTGCTAACCCTTCCATTACTTTACCAATCTTTCTGTCCCGGGCCCCCTCCATTGCAGAGTGAGGTTACACACACAAACTGGAGAAACAGCACCTCAAAGTCTGCTTTGGTAGCTTACAACCCAAAGGTATGAACATTGATTTCTCCAATTTTAGGAAACAGTCCATCCCATTTTCCCAGTTCTTCCCTGGCCCTAACCGGGTGCACAGCCATTTCTCCCATTATCCCTCCCCGTCCCTTTACACCCATCTTCTCTCCACTATATCCCTTCCTCTGGCTTCACATTTCATTCCTCTTCTCATGTCCCCTATCCATGTTCTCCAGAGATGCTGCCTGATTACTCCTGCACTTTGTGTTTTTATTTTCTGGTATAATACCTGCAAAGGTATGAATAAAATGAGGATAAGCAGCGCATACCAGAATGTGTGAGTACATTTAAATTGACACTGACTTGGAGCTGGAATGCACCTTCCAGCCCCACAGGGCTCCCAAGGGTCCTAGAATCTCAACATTCCTGCAATCAGTCTTTCCATGGTACGTTCTCATGCATTCCCACATCTTCACAACCCCATGCCTTGAAAACAGCATGTGGCACTTTCTGTTAAATCATAGAATACTTCTAATGTAGCCACAACAATGAAGCCACAAATACAAATGAAGAAGAAACTGCTCCAGACTCTTTATGCCAGTATGCACTGTGCACACACAAGTAAGACAGCATGCAGATACAAAGGTGTGCAGATGCTCACACTTCTGTGCTTTGGCATTAAAACTGATTTGTATCCTACGGGTTGAACATTGCCTAATTGTGGCTATCACGTGGAGTAAGGTCATTAGGGGGCGGCGAAGGACCCTGACCCTTGTCTTTAAAATCCATGAACCCTGTCAAACATCGGAAAAGGGAAAAGATCTGGCGCATTGCAGTACATGTATGTAAACAACGATAGTTTATCTCATATATTGTGAGGCTGTAGAAATGAGGAGCTGCAGTTGCTGGATTACACAAAAGGACGCAAACTGCTGTAGTAACTGAACGGGTCAGGCAGCTTCTCTGGAGAACATGTAGAAACAAAGAACTTCAGATAGACACAAAATGCTGAAATAAGTCAGCGGGTCAGGCGGCATCTTTGGAGAAAAGGAATAGGTGACGTTTCGGGTCGAGACCCTTCTTCAGACTGAGAGTCGGGGAGAGAGAAACTAAAGGTATGAAAAGGTACAGATCAAATCACAGCGGGAACCAATGACGCAAGAAAGGTGGCGTCCACAATGTGCTGGAGATGCTGGTTTATATCAAAGATAATTCACCGGGTCGGGCAACACATCTGGAGAAAAAAAAAGGTTGGGACCCTTCCCCAGAGATGCTGTCTGACCCGCTGAGTTACTCCAACACTTTGTGTCTATCTCTGCAGAACATGTATAGGTGACGTTTCAATCTGAAGAATGGTCCCGACCTGAAACGTCTCCTTTCCATGTTCTCCAGTGATGCTGCCTGACCCAGTGAGTTACTGCAACACTTTGCATCCTGTAATATTGGGAAGCTACCTGTTTTAATGAATGATCCGACATAAGGCAATCCAGTGCAAAAGAATGTCCAATCTTATAGCCTGCTGAAATATGACTTACAGTTCACCCAAAGAAAAGATACTTGTGGTCAAAATTGTACCATATCCGGAACATCCAGGCACTTTCTGCTTCTGTGGGGTTCATCACTTGCCTGCCATCGCCACTCTGCAGAGATAAAAATTGACATTCTACTTTAAGAAAGGGTTATTTCAGGCCTGCTACTAAATGATGTTATTTCAAACAGGAGGAATAGACGTGATGGACTGCATGGCTGCATAGTCTCACAGTGACTAAGCTTTTTCATTAGCATGTAAATTGTAATATCCAGAGTGGCCCTCTGTTCCCATCTCTGAAACCTGAGGAAACGAACATTGCTGAAAACCAACAAATGTCACAAAGGAACAAAACAAAATTCTATTACATGCTGTACAAAAAGTATCCTGCTATTTTTAACACAGAAATCATGCTAAATGTAAAACGCTGGAACACAAAGGGATTCTAGACTGTGGCCCTGGCTTTAAAGGGGGAAGGAAGTGGGGATGTGGGAATGTGAAACCAGCTTCAAACAAGTACTCCCAGAGTGCCTCCTGAATCCGGCCAGATCCATCACACTACCGAATTCGACACTAATGAATGTATGTATGGCTGCTGACAATGTTTTTGCACTGCTTTTGTTTTGTACTTTTTTTTTTCGTAATTCTGAATAAAGCTTATAATTTGAAATAAAGATCCAGAACACAATTGGGAGAGATGAAAAGTGTGATCACATCCCATGATCTAAGGGGGTGAGAAGAGTGGGGATATCTGAAGAAAGGTCTCGATCCGAAACGTCACCTATTCCTTTTCTCCGAAGAGGCTGCCTGATCTGCTGCGTTACTCCAGCTCTGTTTTGGGGATATCCAAACTGATGCTGGTGAAGGAATGGTGATGGAGAGCTGAGACATGAAAGGTGTACGAATTAGGGCTCTCCCATTACAATGTTTCACTAAAGATATACTCAAGGCAAAACTTCTGTTTTTAAGTTCAACTCTTACAGCTTTCATTGAAAAAAAAAATTGAGGTTTCATCATGTTGTTTGGCGAAGGAATGAATTGCTTCATGGCCCCACTGATGCTCAGTGACTTCAGCTACATTATTACTCTTATAGACTCTTATCTTCTTTATTTGAGAGATTCAGTTTAGTTTAGTTTACAGACACAGCAGGAAAACAGGCCCTTCGGCCCACTGAGTTCACGCCGACCAGCGATCCTCATACATTAGCACTATCCTACATACTATTCAACACTTTGTGCCTATTGTTGAATTGAAATTAGTTGTTTCTCATGCAGACTATGTGACAACCTGATATATTTAGTTTAGTTTAGTTTATAGATACAGCACTGACACAGGCCCTTCGGCCCACCGAGCCCGCACTGACCAGCGATCCCCACACATTAACACTGTCCTACACACACTAGGGATCATTTACACATGCACGTCTTTGGAGTGTGGGAGGAAACCAAAGATCTTGGAGAACACCCTCGCGGTCGCGGGGAGAACGTACAAACTCCGTGCAGACAGCAACCGTAGTCGGGATTGAACCCGGGTGTCCGGAGCTGCAAGCGCTGCAAGGCAGCAATTATACCGCCGCGCCACTGTGGCCACCCATATATAACACAATCACAGTTCATCAAGAAGCCCAAAATTATGAGTGACCACCATGATGTGAACAACTTAAAGGCAATGGTGTCCTTTGAAAAGGTAGAGAGCTAACAATAGATAGCAGCTGACACTGAGGATAATTTTACTCAAGCAGGCATATTTTAAGAGGCAGTTAAGACAGATAGTGAAATGGGAACCCGGACGGGCGTCGAAGGACGAGAAGCCGAAGCCAAGAAGAAGAAGCCAAATAACCGAACGGAGACGACACCCGAAAATCCAAATAACCAAACGGGCGGTACACCGAAAAGCCAAATAATCGAACCGGCGCATCGTCGAAAAGCGAAATACCCAAATGGGCGCAACGGCGAAACGCCAAAAACGCGACGCTGAAAAGCCAAATTACGAACAGGACGTCTCCGGGGACAGGATTTGTCCGAGACCTTGTCAGCTATTGGTCCAGACCCCGCATCCATCACATCACTGGCCGGGGGAGATGGGAGGGTGGGGGGGATTTTTAATTTTCCTTCGCCACTTTTGCACTGCCAAAGATCATAGAGCGGATTATTTTTGTAAGCGTTGATCTACCACGGTGCTTGGGGTTAAGTGGCTGGAATCTCTCTCTCTCTCTCTTGCTCTCTCTCTCTCTCTCTCTCTCTCTCTCTCCCCCTCCCACCCACTCCCTCTCATTCATCTATCTATCTATCTATCTATCTATCTATCTATCTATCTATCTATCTATCTATCTATCTCTATCTGTCTATCTAAAATTAAAAATTCCCCCCACCCTCCCATCTCCCCCGCCAATTGGATGGATGCGGGGCCTGGACCAATCGCTGACAAGGTCTCGGACAAATCCCGTCCCCAGAGATGTCATGTCCGTTATTTGGCTTTTCGGCGTCACGTATTTGGCTTTTCTGCGTTGCGCCTGTTCGGTTATTTTGCTTTTCGGCGTTGCGCCGATTCGGTTATTTGGCTTTTTGGCGTTCCACTCGTTCAGTTATTTGGCTTTTCAACGTTGCGTCGGTTCAGTTATTTGGCTTTTCAACGTTGCGCCGGTTCAGTTATTTGGCTTTCCAGCGTTGCGTCCGTTTGTTTTTTTGGCTTTTCGGCGTCGTTTCCGTTCGGTATCTTGGCTTCCACTTCTTGGCTTTGGCATCTCGTCCTTCGATGCCCCGTCCACACACGAGTGAAATGTACAAGCAATTTTAAAGTGCCTTTTGTGTCCTGTGTTGCAAATTACTTAGTGTGAAGCACAGTGACGTAAATATTATTAAAGCAAATACACCAAGGATTAATGAGGCGGCAAGGTCAGGAAGCAAAACATAATGGTCAGTTAAGTCAAAGACAATGCTAATGACAAAGAGATCACTGGAACAGATTATTTTTAAAACTTGCAGAAGGTCAGGGCACTAATTTGGACTGTGGTGCTGTGTTGGAGTGTAATAAGATAACCTCGAAAAGACCAGGTACACCACATCTACCAAGCAGGTGAAAATAAGGAAAAGTACCTGAAACAAGTAAATTAGGGGAAGAGCATTGATTAAGGATAAAGCAAATACAACAAGGAGTAATGAGGCGTAAGGACGAGAAGCAAAACATGATGGTCAGTTAAGTCAAAAACAATGCGAACCGCAAAGAGTTTACTGAAGCAGAATTATTTTAAAAACCTGCAGAAGGTCAGGGCACTATTTTAGACGGTGGTGCAAGGTAACCTGGCAAAGAACAGGTGACACCAAATCTACCAAGCTGGTGAAACCAAGGAAAAATACCCAAAACAAGCAAATTGGGGGAAGAGCATAGAATAAAGGGCCTGGCCCACTTGGGCATCATTTACACAACATCCTGGGGCGTCGTGACGCGCACGTGAAGCGCGTGGTGATGCGTGGTGGCGTGGACAGTGATGGGCGGTCGCCCCAGGATTTTGGGATTTACAAAACCTTCGTGCACCACCTGCGTGAAGTGCAACTGACGCCCAAGTGGGACAGGCCCTTAAGAGGTAGAGAAAACATTGCAACATACCAGTTCCAGGGACAAACCTCAGAGGCAAGAATCTTGAATCTTACTTTTTTTATAAAGACTTTCTCGATCTCAGAATACCACAAAGTATTTTGCAGCCAATTTAGCACTTTGTGTTGGAATTGAGAGGGTCAGGCAGCAACTGTGGAGAGAATAGACACTTAACTCCACAGATGTGCTGCCTGACCCGCTGAGTTCCTCCGTGTTTTGCTCAAGATTCCAACATCTGCAGTTTCTAGTGTCCCCGTCAGTACTTTGTGAATTGCACTCATTTTTCTAATAGGTTATCCAATCTACGCACAGCCAGCTTCATAAGTAACGGTGCGATTACGACCACATCAGGGACTGGAGAATGGGGTTGATAGGGGAAGATAGATCAGCACTGATTGAATGGCATAGCAATCTTGAAGGGCCGAATGGCCTCATTCTGCTCCTATAACTTATGAAGAATTTACTGGAGGGAGAAACAAGAGTTCACCCTCCCCATGATTGGGTAAGTGCTTGGCTTTTATACAGAGTCTGGCCTTGCCCTGTGTAGTGGAACTGAGAACGTGACAAGTGGGAAGCTGCCAGGAAGAACTCTGTGGCACAATGCATTGGAGGCAACCTGCTGCGTCAGAGCTCATTTATCATCTCCTTCTGTGACTCAAACTAAAGTGAAACAAAACCCTGCTGCGGCTATCTGTATATTTGCCAGATACATGCTGACTACTGGGCAGAATAATTTTCTTTCAATGCCTTCAACAAGCCTGCTGGAAGCTGTGATGTCCAGCCTCGTTATCCAGGGCCCCTTTTACAAAGCCACTTAACAAAATGAAAAATTCTCACCTGACAAAACTACATTTCTCATGTGACAATCTGAGAACACTTTACTCATGCACTGACATGATTAAAACTTTATAAATCATCACCCGGCCCTTGGTGTTAACTAAATGACACGTTATTGGCTATTAATGCTGTAAGATTTCAGAACCTCTGCAGATATATTGCTTAAAAATTAATGTCAGTCTTGTAGACGACTCTCACAGTGGACATTTCAAGGAACACCTCTCAAGAACATTCTGCATAAGAATGTAAAAAAGGGGAACAGGAATAACTAAAGATAGACAAAACATGCTGGAGTAACTCAGCGGGTCAGGCAGCATGTCTGGAGAAAAAGGATAGCTGATGTTTCAGGTTGTAACCCTTCTTCAGACTCGAAACGTCACCTTTTATTTTTCTCCAGTTAATGGGACAGACGCTGTGCCTGAGTTACTCCAGCATTTTGTGTCCATCTTCGGTATAAACCAGCATCTGCAGTCCCTTCCTGCACAGGAATAGCCAACTTTGCCTCTTGAGTCTGCGCCACCATATGGCTGATCTACCCCTGGCTTTAACACCTCTTTTGCACCAGTTCCCCATAGCATTCAATTCCCTAATCTTTAAAAAAAAAAAATCGACTTTATTTTTAAATACCTGCCATGATCCAGCTTTAACAACCATCCAGTGTAGAGAATTCCAGAGTCACCAGCCTCTGCAAGGATGACTTACTATGCATGTCAGTTTTAAATGACCATCCTTTAATCTAGTAAGCATGTCCTATTGTTTGAGATTCTCCCAGTCATGGAAATATTTTGCCATTTTACCCGTCATGCTTTATCCGGATGTTATATATTTTAATAATAATATGATTGGACAGCACAGTGGCGCAGCGATGGAGTTGATTCCTTGCCAGAGACCCAGGTTTGATCCTCACTACGGGTGCTGTCTGTTCGGAGTTTGTACGCTCTCCCTGTGACCTGCGTGGGTTTTCTAGAGTTGCTGCCTTACAGAGAATGCAGCGCCTGAGACCCGGGTTCGATCCCGACTACGGGTGCTGTCTGTACGGAATTTGTACGTTCTCCCCGTGACCTGCGTGGGTTTTCACTGGGATCTTTGGTTTCTTCCCACACTCCAAAGACGTATAGGTTTGTAGGTTAATTGGCTTGGTAAATGTTAAAAATGTCCCTAGTGGGTGTAGGATAGTGTTAATGTACGGGGACCACCGATCGGCGTGGACCCGGTTGGCCGAAGGGCCTGTTTCCACGCTGTATCTCTAAACTAAACTAAACTAAACTAACATCACTAAGTTAGAGAGGGATGGCAGACAACATGCCCAGAAGCCAAAGGTAAAAATAAATAGATAGGTGGGTAGAAATATGGAGAATTTGACCTACTGAAGGATATCTTCAGAGGACCTTATGCAGGTGACCTTAAGTGGCCTTCATCATGTATCCCTGATAAGCTTAATTCCATGCTGTAAGCATTTATCATTCGTTGTGTGAATTCTCTGAGTAATACTTTCAGAAATGTCAGCACCCGTCTGAAAAGAATGAAATGCTTTGATATTCAAAAAAGAATGTGCAGAACACTGGCTCATAAAAATATCCAAATTCACTGGAAAATTGCTGCAGTAGAGGATTTTGGAGTTTTACAAAGGAATCGGTAGAAAACCTGCAGCATCAACCAACTCCTCAGTCAAAGGGAATTACTCCAATCTTGCATTCCTATTATTTTCCTGTATCCATTATTATTCTTCCCTTTCAGTTATTTATAGTTTTCTTTGAAACCATTACATATTTTCCATCATAACTGTTCATGGAGAAGCACCTTCACCATCTAATACTCCTATTATTACAGGAGGAAAATGCAACCTTTGAGAAAAAACATTTGGGGAACTTTTAAAATTTGCTGACCTGTAAAGAAAATGCTTCTCACTTTATCTACTTCACAATTTTGAAAATATCCATTTGATTTCCCCTTTCTTTAATCTTCAATACCTTTTTTTATAAACTTGTAAATCAGACTTTGTTTTAAACCTTTCCGTAGGATTGCAACCTTGTGGTGGTCGGGGAGCTTGTGTGTCTCAGTGACCCCTGGAGCTCTGCCAGCGGGAGATTCGTCTCCTGTTAGGGTCTCCCATGCTGGACAGGTCGAAGGGTAGAGGCGAGACGAAGAGCGATCCACTGGTCCTCCAGGTTGGAGGTTGAGCACAGGGCTAACAACCCTGCCTCGTAAAACACATATGTTACGGAAACAGCAACTGAAGGAATCAACACAACTGGGCGTGCCCAGAACAGACAGTAGTGGAGGACCGTTGTTGCTGCCTTACATGCCAGGAGGCATAATAGGCAGTAATTAAGTAAGTAAGTGCATTTGGTAGCATAGCTTTGTTCAGTCTGAAAAAGAGTGCTGACCCGAATCACCGCCTATCTATGTTCTCCAGCGATGCTGCCTGAGCTGCTGAGTTACCCCAGCACCTTGTGTCCTTTTTTCTAAACCAGCTTCTGCAGTTGTTTGTTTCTACAGCAGAGCTTGCATTATTCCTTCACTATTATCAGTTACTATTTGGAATAGAATTTCTGACATTTCTCCAATGTGTTTTTTTTTTCACGTTAGATTGCAAAGGTCAGAATAATGTCAACATTGACACGGCTACAGAAAACCTTTGAGGATCAAATTAAATGAATGGCATGTGGTCATGTGTTAAAAACAATGAATGTGAGGTGGATTGTAGTGACAGCTACAGTATTGGCAGGTACATAGAGAACCGCAGGTTAACTGAAGTGCGTGTGCCTGTGTCTTACAGATACTGTAGCAGCACAGAAATGTAGAACACTGAGTCTGGGAGTGTCTCATTTCTTACTGGGTTGAGGGACAAACTTTGTTAATTAAAATAAAGCACTGAAACAGGTCCCGTAGTTCACCGAGTCTGTGTCAACCATCAAGCACCCATTGAACTTAACCCGGCACTAACCCGTTTTTATTCTACCCACATTCCCACCATCTTCCACCCCCCTCCCCTCCAAATTCTACCATTCACCTACACATTGGAGACACTTTACAGAAGCCAATCAACTGACTAACTTGCATGTCTTTGAGACACGGGAGGAAACCAGACTACCCGGAGAAAATCCATTCAGTCACAAGAACATCCAAACTGATAGCGCAAGATTAAACCCCAAGTCATTGAAGCTGTGAAGCAGCAGCTCTACAAGTTTGTTTGAAAGTACTCAGAGCAAAGACACAGACATTTGGCCCATTATGTACTTAACCCCTTTAGCTTTCGGACTGCCACGTCTTGATTAGTCAAAAGGCTGTCACAAGGATAGTCCATGACTTGTGTTCTAGTTGACCTCACAGAATATTCTGTACAATACTGGCAGGACCACAGGACCAGTAGGGATCGGGGATGGTTCTGAACGCAAGCTGTGGGCAGGCAAGCACAGTGTATGTCCTAGTGTACGTCATACAATGTGTATGGCCTAGGAGGCCATTTGGGCCACTGACACTATGCAATCACAGAGCAACCCCATCACCCACTACTTTTTCTAATAATCCACTCTAAATGCTCATTCTTGTATATCCTAGTACATCCATTTCCCAGATTCTAGCACTTACCTTTCTACCAGGGCAATTTACAGTTGCCAATTAACTTTCCAACCTGTATCTTCAGGAACTGGGAGGAAAGTAAAGCATCAAATTATAGGGAGAATGTGCAATCTCCAACAGATAGCACTGGACTAGATAGCATCTGTAACTAGATGCACCAATCTGTTGTCAAGTGGGATTCAGTGTTTACATTTTTCAGTGAGTTATGGCAAATGAGGTTGTGTGCAGCAAGGATGCGGAGGCTTTAGAGATGGTGCAGAAAAGGTTTACCACAATGTATTAGAGGGTATTCTCCATAAGGAGAGATTGGACAAACTTGGATTTTTTTCTCTGGAGCATCATAGGCTGAGAGGAGACACGATAGAAGTATACACAATTTTGAGAGGCATAGATAGGGTAGGCGACCTTCTTGTTGAACAGTTGCATTAAATTTCCGTGTGTCCCACTCATGGGTTTGTATCTATTTCTCCCCTACTCCTCATGCTCTGCTACATTCCTTTCCTCTGATTTGCAATCCTTCAATCAGTCTGTCTTACACCTTCTGCTCCAATTCTTGGCCTTTGTTCCAGCCATCTATCTATCAAAGCCCACCCTTAGCCCATGTCCACCTATTGCCTGCCAGGCTTTGTCCTGCTTCTCCCCACATCCTGCCGTCTTCATCTCCCCCACCCCCCTACTACAATCTAGTCTGAAGAAGGGTCCCTGACCCGAATCATCAACCATCCATGTTCTCCAGAGTTGCTGACTGGCCCGTTGAGTTACTCCAGCACTTTGTGCCCTTTTGTGTGAACCAGCATCTGCAGTTCTTTGTTTCTAAAAAGATCATCATGAGCTGACAGCCCTATTTCTGTTCTGTACGACTCCATGTCACCATTGCTGGTGAATGAGCAGACAGCTTTAACATGAATCACATCCATAAGACATGAAAACAGTTATTGCTTTTAATGTCTAATATTTTTCAACTTGCTCAGCAGGTTGTCAACATCAATACCTCTGTTGTTCCATTGTTGTTTCGATAGGTCAGAGAAAATAACCTCATGGAAGAGAGCAGGAAAGTTAGAGAAGGCTCTTGTTCGAATGAATTAATCACTTATTAAGTCACAAGCTTATCACATCAAATCTGAGATGAGTGGGGGTGTTTAAACATTCTCACAGTAAAAACAGTTAAATTAACATTAATATTTAAAGAATTCCCAAACAAAGGAAGTTAAAGAAAGAGGCACAAAAAAGTGAGCATTGTAAACATGAGGCATGAAGCAAGGGAAATATTTCTAAAGTAAGATCAGCCATGTAGAGTTCATCGAGAGACTTAGAAGGAATGACGACAAGAGATTAAACTTCAACATGTATTCTTGTAAAAGTCGGTGTAGGTTTTGAAACAGGTGAGTTGATCATGGGGAACAAGGATATGGCGGACCAATCGAATAACTGCTTTGGTTCCGTCTTCACTAAGGAAGACATAAATAATCTGCTGGAAATAGCAGGGGACCGCGGGTCAAAGGAGGAATTGAGTGAAATCCAGGTTAGTCGGGAAGTGGTGTTGGGTAAATTGAATGGATTAAAGGCCGATAAATCCCCAGGGCCAGATAGGCTGCATCCCAGAGTACTTAAGGAAGTAGCTCCGGAAATAGTGGATGCATTAGTGATAATCTTTCAAAACTCTTTAGATTCTGGAGTAGTTCCTGAGGATTGGCGGGTAGCAAACGCAACCCCTCTTTTTAAGAAGGGAGGGAGAGAGAAAACGGGTAATTACAGATCAGTTAGTCTAACATCGGTAGTGGGGAAACTGCTAGAGTCAGTTATTAAAGATGGGATAGCAGCACATTTGGAAAGTGGTGAAAGTGGTGGACAAATACAGTATGGATTTACGAAAGGTAAATCATGTCTGACGAATCTTGTGGAATTTTTCGAGGATGTAACTAGTAGCGTGGATAAGGGAGAACCAGTGGATGTGGTGTATCATCCTGAAGGCTTTCGACTAGGTCCCACATAAGAAATTAGTATACAAACTTAAAGCATATGGCATTGGGGGTTCAGTATTGATGTGGATAGAGAACTGGCTGGCAAACAGGAAGCAAAGAGTAGGAGTAAACGGGTCCTTTTCACAATGGCAGGCAGTGACTAGTGGGCTGCTGCAAGGCTCAGTGCTGGGACTCCAGCTATTTACAATATAAATTAATGATCTGGATGAGGGAATTGAAGGCAATATCTCCAAGTTTGCAGATGACACTAAGCTGGGGGGCAGTGTTAGCTGTGAGGAGGATGCTAGGAGACTGCAAGGTGACTTGGATAGGCTGGGTGAGTGGGCAAATGTTTGGCAGATGCAGTATAATGTGGATAAATGTGAGGTTATCCACTTTGGTGGCAAAAACAGGAAAGCAGACTATTATCTAAATGGTGGCCGATTAGGAAAAGGGGAGATGCAGCGAGACCTGCGTGTCATGGTACACCAGTCATTGAAAGTAGGCATGCAGGTGCAGCAGGCAGTAAAGAAAGCGAATGGTATGTTAGCTTTCAATGCAAAAGGATTTGAGTATAGGAGCAGGGAGGTTCTACTTCAGTTGTACAGGGTCTTGGTGAGACCACACCTGGAGTATTGCGTACAGTTTTGGTCTCCAAATCTGAGGAAGGACATTGTTGCCATAGAGGGAGTGCAGAGAAGGTTCACCAGACTGATTCCTGGGATGTCAGGACTGACTTATGAAGAAAGACTGGATAGACTTGGTTTATACTCTCTAGAATTTAGGAGATTGAGAGGGGATCTTACAGAAACTTACAAAATTCTTAAGGGGTTGGACAGGCTAGATGCAGGAAGATTGTTCCCGATGTTGGGGAAGTCGAGGACAAGGGGTCACAGCTTAAGGATAAGGGGGAAATCCTTTAAGACTGAGATGAGAAAGACTTTTTTTCACACAGAGAGTGGTGAGTCTCTGGAACTCTCTGCCACAGAGGGTAGTTGAGGCCAGTTCATTGGCTATATTTAAGAGGGAATTAGATGTGGCGCTTGTGGCTGAGGGGATCAGAGGGTATGGAGAGAAGGCAGGTTCAGGATACTGAGTTGGATGGTCAGCCATGATCATATTGTATGGCAGTGCAGGCTCGAACGGCCGAATGGCCTACTCCTGCACCTAATTTCTATGTTTCTATGAATGCATGCACTTCGATGAATATACAATTCTAAAAAATAAGTGTCCCCAAATGTAATTGCACCTTCAGTTATGACAATTTGATGTGAAAATGTACTGTGACAGATTGAACATTTGGTCTGTTCAATGTTATAAAATCATCTACGAGGATGAAAGGGTCAGTGGTGTTGTGGCCATTGCTGGGTCAGTATTGTGGCAATTGTTAGGTCAATGTAGTGGCCACTGTTGGGTGTGTGTTGTGGCCATTATTGGGCCAGTGTTGTGGCCATCACTTCTTTCTGGTAGCAACCAATCATTTGAAGAACATATGCCTTTAGCAGAATTCTGATATAGCTTTGAAATTATTTCCTCCACTGACACTTTCAATTGTACTTGAAGAAGTGTTGGCAGAGGAAGTAAAATGTGAGAAGATGTGAGGCTATCTACTTTGAATGAATGGAAAAAAAAGAACATTATTATTTCAATCAACTGAAATTACACAAAGTTGAGAGATAGAGGAATTTTATATCAGATTGTGTCAAGCGCAAAAATATTACATGAAACAGCAAGTACTAAGGAAGGCTAAGTACTTATTATTGCAAGGGGTATTGAGTATAAAGTAGGGTCGTTTCGATACAACTTCACAGTATGCTAGTGGGACTACATCTGTACTGCTTTGATACCCATGGCTAAGGGGGAGATATTTGGACTGATAGAGGTGTGTAGGAAAGAACTGCAGATATAACCATATAACATATAACCATATAACAATTACAGCACGGAAACAGGCCCTCTCGGCCCTTCCAGTCCGTGCCGACCATTTGTTTTCCCCTAGTCCCATCTACCTATATAACCATATAATTTACATGAAACAGCAAGTTTCAGATGCTGGTTTAAATCGAAGGTAGACACAAAATAGTGGAATAACTCAGCAGGACAGTCAGCATCTCTTGGGTTGATAGAGGTGCAGAGAATATTCACCAGGTTGGGTAAATTGGGCCAGTACTTCTTGGAGTAAAGTGGAGGCAAGGCCAAGATTGGATAAACCATAATCTTATTGAATAGTGGAGCCAGGTCAAAGGGCAGACTGTTTTACACATGCTCCTGTTCCTTATGTTGTTATGTACAGGGTTGTCTCGAGTTAGATGTAATTGAAGTTTAATTAGTTGGAGTCTAAAAATGCTCAAGTTTCACCTGTAAAGCTTAATTACTTTTTAAACTACGTGGACAAGAAGTTGGTTCTAGTGTAGAAGCTGAAATAGATTTAGGGTTGAGTTTTTCTCTGGAAGAGTGAACGGAGAGATTTGAACCTGCTGTGCAAAAGGTAAACAAAGGAGAGGTAAACCATGAGGAATCCACCAGAGAGCCAGCTCCAGCCCACAGATCCACACTGATCTTTGGTATGTCAGAGACTGAAGGGCAACCTGACAGAAGTACAGTGGCTTGCAAAAGTATTCATACCCCTTGAACTTTTCCACATTTTGTCACGTTACAACCACAAATGTAAATGTATTTTATTGGGATTTTATGTGATAGACCAACACAAAGTGGTGCATAATTGTGAAGTGGAAGGAAAATTATACATGGTTTCCAAATTTTATTACAAATAAAAAACTGAAAAGTGTGGCGTGCAAAAATATTCAGCCCCCCTGAGTCAATACTTTGTAGAACCATCTTTTGCTGCAATTACAGCTGTAAGTCTTTTGGGGTATGTCTCTACAAGCTTTGCACATCTAGAGACTGAAAATTTTGCCCATTCTTCTTTGCAAAGTAGCTCAAGCTCAGTCAGATTGGATGGAGAGCGTCTGTGAACAGCAATTTTCAAGTCTTGCCAGGGATTCTCAATTAGATTTAGGTCTGGACTTTGACTGGGCCATTCTAACACATGAATATGCCTTGATCTAAACCATTCCATTGTAGCCCTAGCTGTATGTTTAGGGTTGTTGTCCTGCTGGAAGGTAAACCTCCGCCCCAGTCTCAAGTCTTTTGCAGACTCTAACAGGTTTTCTTCCAAGATTGCCCTGTATTTGGCCCCATCCATCTTTCCATCAACTCTGACCAGCTTCCCTGTCCCTGCTGAAGAAAAGCATCCCCACAGTATGATGCTGCCACCACCATGTTTCACCCTGGCAATCGTGTGTTCAGGGTGATGTGCAGTGTTAGTTTTCCACCACACATAGCATTTTGCATTTATCCCAAAAACTTCAATTTTGGTCTCATCAGACCAGAGCACCTTCCTCCACATGTTTGCTGTGTCCCTCACATGGCTTGTGGCAAACTGCAAACGGGTCTTCTTATGGCATTGTTTCGACAATGGCTTTCTTCTTGCCACTCTTCCATAAAGGCCCGATTTGTGGAGTGCACGACTAATAGTTGTCCTGTGGACAGAATCTCCCACCTGAGCTGTGGATCTCTGCAGCTCCTCCAGAGTCACCATGGGCCTCTTGGCTGCTTCTCTGATCAATGCTCTCCTTTCCCGGCCTGTCAGTTTAGGTGGACGGCCATGTCTTCCTACCATGTCATTGGTAGGTTTGCAGTTGTGCCATACTCTTTCCATTTTCGGATGATGGATTGAACAGTGTTCCGTGAGATGTTCAAAGCTTGGGATATTTTTTTATAACCTAACCCTGCTTTAAACTTCTCCACAACTTTATCCCTGACCTATCTGGTGTGTTCCTTGGGCTTCACGATGCCCAAGGAACATTGTTTGTTCACTAATGTTCTCTAAAAAACCTCTGAGGCCTTCACAGAACAGCTGTATTTATACTGAGATTAGATTACACTCAAGTGGACTCTATTTACTAATTAGGTGTCTTCTGAAGGCAATTGGTTGCACTGGATTTTATTTAGGGGTATCAGAGTAAAGGGGGCTGAATACGTTTGCACGCCACACTTTTCAGTATTTTATTTGTAAAAAGATTTGAAAACCATGTATAATTTTCCTTCCACTTCACAATTATGCGCCACTTTGTGTTGGTCTATCACATAAAATCCTAATAAAATACATTTACGTTTGTGGTTGTAACGTGACAAAATGTGGAAAAGTTCAAGGGGTATGAATACTTTTGCAAGCCACTGTATATTAAACGATGAGAGGCAGAGACTGAGTTGAGTGTCATAGTGCTTTCACAGGGTGGAAATATCAAACAATTGAGCGCGTAGGTTTAAGGTAAAAAGTACAAAGATTGAAGATTTAAAAGGCAAGATTTTTCACACAGAGCGCAGTAGGTGCCTGGAAAGCACTGCCAGGAGAAATGGTAGAAGTAGATATTATCATAATGTTTAAGAGACATATAGACTGTCACATGTACATATGTGGAAAGGAATGATATTGATCATCGTAGAAATAAGGAACTGTAGTTTGACAAAAAAAGACACAAAATGCTTGAGCAACCAGAGAAGATGGAGGGGTGATATTTTGGGCTGGGACCCTTCTTCAAATGGTTTGTGAGGGAAGGGGGGGGGAAGAAAGCAGGAGGCGAGGTGGAGCCGGACAATGCCTGGCAGGTAGTAGGTGGATACATGTGAAGGGGTGGGGGGGGGGGGGGGAGGGGTTGACGGGCCGATAATGGTTGGACAAAGGCCAGAGACAAAAAGACAGAAGGCGTGCGACAAAAGGATTGAAGAGTTGCGAATTGTAAATCTGGAGGCAGGAATGGAGGTGGAAATGGTGCACAGAGCAGTGTGGAGGGTGGAAAGAAAGGAGGTGGGGGACGAAGGAGGAAGGGGAGGTTTATTTACATAAAATTGGAGAATTCAATGTAAGCTTCCCAAGGGGATTATGAAGTAGTTCCTCCAGTTTGCATGTGGCCTCACTCTGAAGGAAGCCCAGGACTGAAACGTCAGTTTGGGAATGCAAAGAGGAGTTAAAATGATAAGCATCCAGAAGATCCAGTAGGCCTTGGCAGACCAAGTGCAACTGTTCGGCAAAATGGTCGTCAAGTCCGTGCTTGGTCTTGCCGATGTACAGGGGACTAGGCAAACTCTTTGCTTGCTCCTTCTGGGGGATGGAGCCCGAGAGCAGAACTACAGGACACAGAGGAGAAGCAGTTGAGGGGGTCCATCTATATAGCAGGGGAGAAACCACAGTTTCTAAAGAAAGAGGACATTTCGGATATTCTGGAATGGAAAGCCTCATCTTGGGAGCAGATGTGGCGGAGAAAGAGAAACTGAGAGTAGAGGACAGTGTCTGTAAGAGGCAGGGTGGGAGGAAAACTGGGAGTTGGTAGGATTGTCGTAGACACTCGATAGTCAGTCCCCTGTGATTGAGGCAGATTGATCAAGACAGGGGAGAGAGGTGTCAGAGATAGATGAACAGTTTAAATTGACTTTGTGGTTGACTCACACACCTTGGGCGGAAGGGCCTGTTTCTGTGCTGGTTTCATGCATTTAACTGAAACATGTTCAGCCTCTTCAGGGCAGCTCAGAGATGTGGAATGCCTATTAACATATGTTAATTGCTCAACCAATAACCAAATGTAATGACATATTCATGAGTTTACAGGGCTTCATGAAACCGATGAAAGCTAGGGAACAGATTGGCAACTAAATTAATTGCTTTAAATTCAAGGCAGGATACTTAATACTCCGAGGCTACAGTGAGAAAGGTTTATTCATACTTCTTTCACTGAGGACTTATTTTCTGCACTCTGGTGTTTGTGTTGAAGTACACATAGGTGTGTGTGGTTATAACATATTGAGGTTAGATTATCGGCAACAAGCAACATACTCAGAAGTGTTATAAGAGAACAAAATTAAAGGTACATGATTGGGTCAGTGGGAGGGTTTTTTTTCAAACTCAGCGAAAATGTAAAGGAAATAACAACTGAATTGCCTGGCAGCACAGTGAGCTGCTCTGTTGTGACTTTATTTCTTGCTGGGGCCTCTGCAAGGAAATGCTTCATCTGCATGAAACACTGCGATTGAGGTAAATGTGCACCTTATTCTGCATTTGTACATCCTTGTGCAGTGAGGTTTTCAATGCTTCAAAGAGATACCCAGTACTGTTCACTTGGTTCCAAGCACCCCATTTCCACAAAGTGTTGGAGTAACTCAAAGTAGCTGAAGAAGGGTCCTGATCTGAAACGTCACTTATCCATGTTCTCCAGAGTTACTGCCTGACCCGTTGAGTTACTCCAGCACTTTGTGAAAACCAGCATCTGCAGTTCCCTGTTTCTCACCCATTTTCTGGGTATTGCTGTTTCCAGGTTGTACGTTCAGCAAATTGTCATGCAAATATTTTGAAATATTAAATATTGGACAAGTGTAAAAATAGTAGTCACAGATTCACTCCACTTTTGAACATCATTTTGAAAAATTGTAGAACAGAAATTCTTCCTCATTTGAATTATAGTATATTAGGCATTAATTTCAACATTACCAAATGTTGACAGGACGGTGCAGTGGTATAGTTGCTGCCTCACAGTGGAAGAGACTCGAGTTTGACCCTGACTACAGATGCTGTCTATATGGAGATTAGACATTCTCTGTGACCATGTGGGTTTTCTCCAGGTGCTCTGATTTCCTCCCACACTCCAAAGACCTACACATTTGTAGGTTAATTCGTTTCTGTAAATTGTCCCTAGTGTGTAGGATAGAATTAGTGTATGGGTGATTGTGGTTGGCATGAACTCGGTGGGCCGAAGGGCCTGTTTCCACGCTGAACAAAGCAAAACTAACTTAAAATACAACATGCAATTGCTACATAAGGCATATTCGATGCATGCAATAAAAACCTTTGTGATTGAGAAAATCTCGAGCAGACGATAGACACAAAATGCTGGAGTAACTCAGCGGGACAGGCAGTATCTCTGGATAGAAGGAATGGGTGACGTTTGTCTGTTTCTCACACCCCATTGATTTTATACAATATTAAACAGAGCAGAAGGAAGAACCCATGTGCCAATCCAGAACAAGGCAAATGGCTTAAATGACAGGGAGGAAATATATTAATGAAAAAAATTAATGGGATTTGTAAAATATCTTTTGTTGTTCAAATGCACTGTTTTATTTACAGTGAATATTGGTTTTATTTTTTTTAATACTTACCACACGTAAACTTTCTAGGTTCAGCTCATCATCTGGGTTCACATCCACCCTGAGGTACAGAGAAAATGAATAGAATCAGTGAAGGCTTCTCTCAATGAGCCATGGCCTTAGTGCCAACCTGCCTGTACTTTCATTACATTACATTATCCATTAAACCTGAGGCCAATTAGTAAAGCTTGAGTGATTTTGTATTTGGCACCAGTTTTCAAAATTTTCAACCTCAATGAACTTACCATCATTAATTATAAACATTTATAATATTTAACATTAAATTTGCTTAGTCTAAGGTTTGCACTGAAATAGGAGCATTGCTTTTAGCTTCATACACTTGGCATGGACAGAGAGGTGCTCTGGTGTGACAGCTTCTGGGTGGTACTTGTGCCAGGAAATGCTTCACCTGGA
Source organism: Okamejei kenojei (assembly GCA_035221665.1). NCBI lineage: Eukaryota > Metazoa > Chordata > Chondrichthyes > Rajiformes > Rajidae > Okamejei > Okamejei kenojei. The sequence continues at coordinate 51,003,972 of CM069144.1, read as the reverse complement.
TGAAGTACTGCAAATGTGGCAAATGTGCATTTTGTTCCACATTTATTTAGTTCCTCTTCAGAGGAATCTTTCCCTGTTTCTCCCAATACCCAAGGAAAAGACAGACTCAAAAAAGAGTGTCCAACAGCCCTCTGGGATCTCTGCACTTCGCTTATACTCCTGATTTTAATTGCTGCATTACTTGCAGGCATGTTTTCAGCTGACAAGGTTCTGAGCTGAGTGATTTCAATGCACATACTGTATCTTCAGTGACAGCGAAGAGATAGGTATAAATGAAGAAACAATAGGTTTTGTAGAATATGCTTTTAAAGCAGCTCAAATAAAGCATTTTCCACCTGCTCGCCTCTCCACTTCTATTTCCTCCCTTAAGGCACATTGAAATCCAGTTTATCAATCTACCTTAACATCTTCTTCTGGCCAGTGGAAAATTTTGTCTGATAATCTTCCTGTGAAACACCTTGAAAGTTTTACTATGTTATGAAGACTTTATAAATGCATTCTACTTTTAATCTTGAATTAAAAACATGTGAGAGACTCTGGTCTTTTATTGATGGCACTGGTAGCAGAGAAAAATCCAAAGCAAATTAAAATGTTTTAATCTGCCCAACATTCTGCATTTAACATTTGAGGTAGAAATATGTTCACAAAATAAAAAAAGAGATCTTGACTGAAATGGGATTGTGGATAATTTCACAATTTAAACTACAACACAGCAGATGTTCATTTTTTTTAAATTACAGATCTTCCTTTGCCAAAACTATTTCACGAAGGAAGCAAACTTGGCTGCACTCATAATGGTGAGGCTACAAATGCTTGCTGTTATTTACAACAACTTCTGGCATCTCGAAATGTGTAATTATAAGCAGGTATTTGGAGAATGCTGTCAGTGATATCCTGCTCCTCTGCAGTTTTGGCAGATGGTATTCTCCTAAGATCACAGACCTGCTGTAAAGCTAGAGTAATCACCCATTGGCCTTGCATGAAATACTGATGAAAACTCAGGCCACTTTCAATCATGAGTTATTGAATTTTTAATGGCATGGCAAATCATAATTACTGCTGAAAAACCTCCCCAGCAAAATAATTTTCATATATGAAAACTCATTAAAATTGCATACGGTATTTTTTTAAATGTTGCTTTTAAGTTATTTTCATTTATGTCTTTCCTTAATTTTATGTATATCACAGAATCTTCACGTTGCTTCCGTAAAATCATCTGAAGTTATACTTTTGTTTTTAATTTCTTGAATTGGTGTCAATGAGCATTTTACTAGTGATTCTCTTTAAAGGGCAATTAATTCAAACAGGAGCTGGGAGAGCGGAAAACTACAGGTACGTTTAGGTTTAGTTTAGAGAAACTGCATAGAAAAAGGCCCTTCAGCCCGTCAAATCCATGCCGACTATCGATCATCCGTTTGCACTAATTCTTTGCTATCCCATTTACTCATCCACTCTCTTCACACTGGTAGTAATTTACAGAGGCCAATTAACCTACAAACCCTCATGTCTTTGGCATGGGAGAAGAAACTGGAGAAAACCCACAGGGAGAACGTGCATACTCCACACAGACAGCTCCAGAGATCAGGATCAAACCCGGAACTCTGGTGCTGTGAGGCAGCAGCTTTACCAGCCGCCCATTATAGTGATTATATCAAACATTTGTAAAAGCTGTAGAAGATGTGAATTTTGACTACTGTACAATGCGAAAAAGAACGCACATCAGCTACAAAATGCTTTGGGATATCCGAAGTACAAGAAAAGAACTATATAAATATAAGTCTATTCTTGTTGTATGTGGGGTTCTTTTTTTCTGAATTAGAATTTATTGAGTACACTCCTGAGAATTTCTACAGCATTTAAGGCAATTCCACTTCTGCTGCCACGGGAGGTTTAGAGAGTATTTTTTGTAACCTAAATAATAAATCTGAACTAGTTAGTAAATTAATGTGGAAGATGCCGAAAATATGTCTTTGATAAGACAAATTTACAAGTTGCTGCAGCATTTAATTAAAAACCTCACTGTGTTTACAGATTGAAAAGTTGCTGACGCAGTAGCTTCGAGGGAAGGCTGAAAAGAAAAAGATGCTATCAGCATTCTCCACCGTAGTTTGACATCAAGATACTGCACCAGCAGTGGAAATGTGGTAGCCACAAGACAAATCTACACTGGTCCATCGCTGCTCTTAAACCCCTGTCCCACGGTACGAGTTCATTCCAAGAGCTCTCCCGAGTTTGCCCTGATTTGAACGCGGGGATTTACGGTAATGGCCACTCGTCGGTACTCGGGGCTCTCGATGACATTTGTCATCATGTTGAAAAATCTTCACGAGTCTCCCTGTGCTTACCTGCCGTTAGCGAGTATTCCCGAGTACCTGCCGTTAGCACTAAGAGATGTCCCCGAGCTCCGACGTACCCGCTACGTTCATTCTCCGTGCTTACCACGAGTTTGCTTTTTTTTTAAACTCGGGAGAGCTCTTGGAATGAACTCGTACCATGGGACAGGGCTATTAGTATGCTGAGTTGTTGCTTCTCTCTCATTCACAGTGTGGATGAGGATGTTACAAATCTCATCTGTGACTACACATTTCACTGAGGTTCACACTTCGATACATGGAGTCGGTATCTGTAATCTGGTAACTGTAATCATGATGTTTGTTTCTGTTGCTATGTGGAGCTTATACACAAAGCCTAGAGATGATTTTGTTGATCATGTCTAAACAGCTAATATTAATAAATGACGTAGAGAAGGATGCAAAGTGCTGGAGTAACTCAGCGGGTTAGGCAACATCCCTGGAGAACATGGATAGATGATGTTCTGGGTCGAGACCCCAATCTGAAGAAAGGTCTCGACCTGAAACGTCATCTATCCGTGTTCTCCAGGGACGCTGCCTGACCTGCTGATTTACTCCAGCACTTTGTGTCCTTTTGTGCATTAACCATCATCTTCAGATATTTTGCTTTCTGCATTATCTCATAGAAAAGCATACTTTGGCAGGGAAAGAATCGGGAGAAAGCAGGTGAGGGTGGAAGAACTGGGCAGATGAAAAATATTCAGCAGGTTTATGAAACACAATGGAATTATCAGGTTAATATTTAAGAGTTCCCCAGGTGCAACCTGGAGTAAGGCTATCATTGGAAACATTTCCAACTATCCTCACTTTGGCATCCTCACTGGCAATTCAGCTTTGGCTAAAATCTCAGCAAATCTATGCAGTTGGTTTCTCACTTAAAAACCATGGAAACTCTACAGTGGCAGCAGCAATTATATACAGTAGTTCCCTTGCCACTTGAATCCTCAACATGTAGTAAAGTCAAGTAAGTTCTGCTAGTGGAAAGCAGGTCCTCATTGAAACATTTTACTTTTCAATATTATCAGTTGGTTGTTCTTCTGACCGGGTGGCATCAGCAATGGCTGCCTCGCCAGCAGTGTCTGTCCCTTCCTTCTTTGTTGTTTTTTTTTAGTATGTTTTAAATGTATGTGTCAGTGTTGTTAACTTGTTTTATGTGGGGGGTGGCGGAAACTTTTTTTAATCTCTTACCTCGACGGAGATGCGATTTTTTTCCGTATTGTATCTCCGTCCGCCCTGCGGCCTAACATCGAGGATTTGGTGGCCTTTGCTGGAGATCGACCGGGAGCTCCAACTGCGGGAGCCTGCGGGACTTACCACCGTGGAGCAGGCCATCCCTGTCGGCGATCGACCTCGGAGCTCCAACCGCGGGAGCCTGCTGACTTTAACACCGTGGAGCTCGTGGTTAGAGACCAACTCGGGAGCTCCAGGCCGCAGAGAGCTTCGACCACACTGACGCGGGAGCTTCGATCGCCCCGATGCGGGAGCTTCGACCGCCGGCTGCGGGAGCTTCGATCACCGCTACTGCGGATGGTTCGACTGCCCTGACCGCGGGAGAATAAAGAGGGAAGAACATTACACTTTATTGCCTTCCATCACAGTGAGGAATAGGGGGAATCTGCTGTGGTGGATGCTGATGTTAACTTTTATGTAGTTGTGCGTCTCTGTGCTTTTTATTAGTATGGCTGATGGTAATTCAATATCAGTGTACCTTAATTAGTTCACGTGACAATAAAAGATCTTTGAGAGCTCAAACAGAATGTTTATTTCTTTCCAGTCTCTCCTGCATTTTTATCCAGAGATGCTGCCTGAGCCACTGAATTACTCCAGCGTTTTGGTCTTTCAAGAGTTTGGTGTCAGAAAAGTGATCAACATGGACTGCCCACTGCGGCCAAGAGAAAGTGATGTTGGCCTGGGAGAGGAAGTTAATGTTGGCTTACTTGCCCAACTTGTGAATTTGGAGGATTTGGCAGAGAGGGTATTGCTGGTAATTTTTCCAATGCCTTGTGATTGGAAGTAGTAGAAGATGCCTGTAGTAGGTAGTCGAAGACTCAGTTGGAAACAGGAGGGCAGGGATCACCACTGCTGGTAGACCATTAGGTCCAAAGGCTTTGGAGTTTGAGTTTGAGTGTAAGTTTAGTTTATTGTCATATGTACTGAGGTACAGTGAAAAGCCTTAGTTGCGTGCTAACCAGTCAGTGGAAAGACAATACATGATTATGATCGAGTCATCCACAATGTACAAATACATAATCAAGGGAATAACGTGAATAATGTTTAGTGCAAGAGAAAGCCCAGTAGTCCAATCAAAGATAGTCCAACGGTCTCAGGTTGGCTTTTTCCTCAAAACCTTCAATTAACAGCCAGATTACAGAATCCTTTCTCTCGAGGGTTTCGAGACAATGCAGTCCCTCTGTTTATCATGCAAAATGTTTGCCTAGAAGGGTCAACACAGAGACATGTTGGGTGACATTTCATCAAGCACAGCAAAACCTGGAGGAAGAAAAGTTCTGCTGAGACCTTTGCTGGGATTGGGAATGGGAAGAGGGGAAAATATTCCTATGGAGTTTGGAGCTTAAAGAAACCTGAGAGGATTAGACTTGCTTTATTTATCTACCAGTTTGAAATATACCATTAAGAATAATAAGTTAGAAAAGTAAACAAATCACCATCATTCAAAGAAGAGTATTAACAACCCAATATCATTCTTTAATAATCTTGTCATCCAATTTGGTTCATTGTCCTTGTAGTTAGGGCAGCACAGTTGTGCAGCATATGGTGCTGCTGACTCACAGCGCCAGAGACATGCGTTCGATCCAGACCTTGAGTGTTACTTTAGCCTTTAGACTTTAGAGATACAGCACGGAAACAGGCCCTTTGGCCCACCTAGTCAGCGTTGACCAGCGATCACCCTGTACACTAGCACTATTCTACACACTAGGGACAATTTCCAATTTTACCAAAGCCAATTAACCTACAACCCTGTACATCTTTGGAATGTTTGAAGAAACTGGAGCACCCGTAGGAAACCTCACGTGGTCACAGGGAGAACGTGCAAACTCCATACAGACATCACTCAAGGTCAGGATCAAACCCAGGTCTCTGGCGATGTAAAGCAGCAACTCCACCGCTGCTGCCTGTGTGTAGTTTGCTCTTTCTCAAGATGACCAAGTAGGCTTCCACTGGGTGCTCTGATTTCCTCCTACATCCCAAAGATATACAAGTATGTAGTTTAATTGACTTCTGGCAATTGCCCCAAATGTGTAGAGAATGGATGCAAAGAGGGATGACATAGAACTAGTGTGAACGGATGATCGATGGTTGGCATGGACTTATGTGTTGGAGTGCCATGCTGCATCTCTCAACTAAACTAAACTATGACCTACATAATATCCACATGCAAACTCGACAAATCCTAGATGTGGCTTACCATTTCCTTGATTAGCTAGATTAAAATACGTTGGATTATTTCTTCTTATTTAAACATAACCAGGCAATTCCTTGTGTACAGTGAATGAAACGTTCAAACTATTCTTTCACACAACATGAATAAATCAGTCCTGATAATTTACATAAACGGAATAAATGTAACCAGGTTATTCTTTAACCGGCTTTAAAGCACTAACCAGTCTAGATAATCATTCACTCACGCTGAAAGCACACTGGCTGGAAAAAAATCCTTACTCTTGCTAAGAAAAATTCATCTGCAACTCACTCAGTTTAGCAACACAATCCTGAGAATACGCTCACATTAAATTACACAAACCTGATAATCCTCGCAGACGGAATAACAACCTTTCTAATCCCCACAAAGTGAATCATAGAACCCTTTCAATTCCATTACATGAAATAAGATTTTCCTGATAATTCCCTTGCAGCTGAACTAATCCCTGATAGGCCATTTAGAACTCAGATACCAGGAGTGGGATGAAGCTACAAAGGCCAGGAGCTGTTCCACCATTGAACAAGATCATGGATGGTCTGATCTTGGCCTCTGCTCCATTGTTCCACATGCTCCCTATAACCATGTTAGACCGAACATCTGTCTACCTAGGCTTTAGGTAGATTCTATAAATTAGCCTCCATAATTTCTTGAGAAGCAAATTCCAAAGATTCCCAAGCCAATGAAAGAAAAATGGGCGCAAATTGTTGGAGTAACTCAGCAGTAATATAGATAGATGATGTGTCAGGTTGGGGCCCTTCTTCAGACCCAACACAAAATGTCTCCTATCCATGTTACTCCAGGGTTGCTGCCTGACCTGCTGAGTTACTCCAGCACTTTGTGACTTTTTGTGTAACCGAGAATCTGCAGTTCCTCCTTTCTACCAATGAAAGGAGAAATTCCTTCACACCTTTACATGAAATGGATGAACTATTTGTCTGAAACGATGCTCCGATGCCAACATTCCCTGGAAGGAAGTAACAGCCTCATGGCAAATAGAACAAAACATGATCTCATAAATCTCCTCACATCGATTAACACAATTTTAATAATCCTGAGATAGATAAATAGGGCCATGATAATTCACAAACATTAAATAACACAATCTTAACACAGACGTCTGACACATTAAATAACAGCAAATAACACAGACGTCTGAAGAAGGGTCTCAAACCCGAAACGTCGCCTATCTCCTTCGCTCCTTAGATGCTGCTGCACCCGCTGAGTTTCTCCAGCCTTTTGTGTACCCACAATCTTTGTAATCCCCAGATTGTGGAGAACAGCCCTGATAATTTCCACAGATCGAAGAGAACAGTCTTTATAATTGTAAATATGTGCTGTACAGCTTTGAGAATCCCCATTCAGCAACACAGCCCTTAGGAACCCTCAGATCACAAATCACAATGCCAGGAATCCACACAGAGCCTCCAGAAAGTATAATGCAGGAATAGTGTGAGGTCACGCACCTCAGTAAAAGGAGTCTACAGGCAGGTTATTATCTAAATGGAGAAAACGTCTAGATGATTAAAGTACAGTGGGACCTTGGTATTTCTGAGTATGAATCTCAGTCTGAATAAGGGCTTGACCTGAAACATCACCATCTCGAGTGATGCTGCCTAACCTGCTGAGTTACTCCAGCATTTTGTGTCAATCACCAAAAAGCTAATTGGCAGGTGCAGCAAGTGGTTAGGGAGGCAAATTGCATATGGGTCTTTATTATAAGAGGATTGGAGTTTAGTAATAGGTAAGTGTTGATACAGTGCAGCCACAACTGGAGCACTGTGCATAGTGTGTTCCCCTTATTTAAGAAACAATATATTAACATTGGGGGCAACCCAAAGAGAGATGGCACAGCGAGAAAGTTGCTGCCTTTCAGCACTTGCAGCGCCGGAGACCCGGGTTCGATCCCGACTATAGGTGCTGTCTGTACGGAGTTTGTACTTTCTCCCCGTGACCGCATGGGTTTTCTCTGAGATTTTCAGTTTCTTCCCACACTCCAAAGACGAACAGGTTTGTAGGTAAATTGGCTTCGTAAATGTAAAAATTGTCTTTTTGGTGTGTAGGATAGTGTTAATATGTGGCAATCGCTGTTCGAAGGGCCTGTTTCCGCACTGTATCACTAATAAACTGAACTAAAAAGATCAACCTAACCAGTTCCTGGAATAAAAGGTTTGTCCTATAACAAATGGTTGAAGAAATTAAATATGTATTCGCTGGAGTTTAGACGAATGAATCTCTGGAATACTCTACCCCCGGGTATTGTGTCTGCAAATTCATTGGGGGTATTTAAAGTGAATATGTATTTAAAGATACATATTTCCAAGGTTATGTTTACTTTAGTTTAGAAATATAGCATGGAGCCAAGCCCTTTGTAATTACCGGACTCGTACACAATTTTACTTCGGAGTCACGTGAGTGACTACGTGAAGACCCCGCCAGGACGCATGCGCGACATATCGTCGAACGCATTGCGGAAGCGACAGTCGGGAGGAGCGCCGCTCCTCCAGCGCGAATTTTGAAAAATTACGGAAGGTAAGTCTTACCTTTTCTGGTGAGCGTGGCGACTCGGTGTGTTTCTTTTTCAGAACGGAGGAAGCACCATGGAGTCGCCAAGGGAGAGCAGCAGCTGATACCGCTGCTGTGGAAGCAGCCAGCAGCGTGCCGTCTCTCCAGAGCTGCAGGTGCTGCCAGCAGCTCCCGGCTTCTCGCCGCTACAGACCGCAGGTGCGCCGCAGTCGGCGGCAAAACCACCCGGAAGTCGGACAGGTCCGTTGACTCGGCTGGGTCCGGACCTGAAGACACCCCGTTCACGGATAGCGACGGCGGGCGTCTTTCCCGCGGGAGCGGATGGGGAGCAGTGCTCCAGCGTGACCTGCTTATGCAGGGGCAGAGTCACAGTGGGTCTCTTCGCAGACCCACGGCAGGATCCTTTCAAGGACTGCCAAATGTCTCACCCTCTTCGCAGGGGAGCATTAGGGGTCAGAGCTGGGCTGACCCTGAAGAAGGGGCAATGGCTGAACAGTCAACTGTGAGGGGTGCCAGAAGAGAGAGCAGCAGAAGATTTGTGGGAACACATGCTGTATCAACTCAAGAAGGACTGCCTATACAAAGCTGCAAGCCAGTACAAAATACATGGCTACAAACCAGCTACAGGAGCAAGCCATTAACTTTATGGCTGGGAAGTACATTGCTCCAGAGAACTCCATTTCTCTTAAAGTACCAGCAGTCTATGACCCCATCTGGGGCAACAGGAGCCCATCGATAAGGAGCCAGGAGGGGAAGCTCCAGAGGAAACTGCTGGCTGCTAAAATCACAGCAGTACCAGGACAACTGATGGGGTTGATTTGCCTGAAGAGTTACTAGATGCTCTAGCAGACTGTGTAATACTCAGTGGAGATTAACAGTTACAGGAAGAGCATCATCAAGAAGTGCGGAATTATGCAAGACAAGTAGCACACAGGCGCCAAAATTGCTGTTGGGGGACCTCCCGAAGCAGGTGAAAGACCTGCATGAGGAAGCCAAGGCTATAGGCCTGATCAAGGTGCCAAGCACCTCTAAAACCCACTATCAACAGCGGCAGCACCCCTACACACCCACCAGACATCGGTGCTATGGAAGACCATCTGGTGGTGAAAGCTCGAAGGCCGGCCCACCTGCACAGCGGTCTTTCAGACCATGGCCCAGCCCGGCCTTCATGGAAAATGCGCCAACCCCACAACGCAGCAACAAAATACCAGAAGAAACAACTGCGGAGACAACCCACACAACACCGGTAACCATGGAGGTAGGTGGGTCTGGTTGTCTTAAAAAACATTGCATGTCCGATTCATCAAAAGCTGGGGGACGGTTTGCACTTGTTTCATCATGTGTGCTGCACTTTTACCTCTGAACTTTTACATACTCGGAAGTATTCAGAATTACAAAATTGAATTTGTATACGAACTACCGTCCCAGTTCAGCATACGCCTAGCAGGAAGTTCATACTTCACAAAAAGAGAGAACAGCAGGCCATGCTGAACTGTTAAGACTAAACACAAAAGGGATTGAGAAAACAATCAGAGAATTTCAAGAGTTCGTATCAAATATATTTATAAAAAACTAAAAAGATGGTGGTTGCCGTATCATTACAGATTTGACCGAACTAAATACTTCCGTTCAGTATGCCCATTTCAAAATAGACACATTTGTCACACACAGGGTCATCGTAAATACCTGAAATTTTATCTGGATGGGACAGCTATGGCAGTATGCCTTATCCAATGGGTTGTCATCAGCACCCAGGCTATTACAAATTCATTAAAACCAGCTTTAGCATACTTAAAGAAACATAACCATATCGTCATGGCTTACCTTGATGATATTCTCATTGTAGGTGAAAATTGGAGCTGGCTACATTGGTGGTATCAGCCACAACACAGAGATTTAACGTACATCCAGATAAGTCAAAATTGGAACCCTCCACTACCATGGATTATTTGGGGTTCACTATTGACTCTGTTCATATGTCTATCACCTTGCCACCAAACAAAGTGACAGACTTGATGGGAGTATGCAAAAGCCTCACTGGCATCAGGGAACCATCCATTCGGCAAGGAGTAAGAGTGATTGGGAAATTGGTGGCTGCGTTCCCAGCAGCACAATTGGACCACTCCATTATTAAAACCTGGAAGAGGGAAATTTTAGCTCTCAAAAATCATGCAGGCCATTTCAATAGGCCTATGCAACTACCAGGGAAAGTAAATCAGAATTAAACTGGTGGATAGAAATGTTCAATATTATCCTAACCCCATCACCCCATTCTATATCCCTAGGGTACATTACAGACTGATGCCAGTGCTAAAGGTTGGGGAGAAACTAATACCACCGCAAGTTGTGGTGGCAGATGAGTGCACAAAAATTATTCTGTTTAAAGCACTAGCAATTAATTATCTAGAAATGCTGGGAGCGTTTCATGGACTCAGGGCCTACTGCTCAGATGAGCACCAGTTGCATGTACGGTACAAATTGATACCACAGTGGGGGCCTATATATAATCATATGGGTGAAATAAAGTCGATATCATGTGATGAATTGCCTAATAATATCTGGCACTGGTGTCTGGGAGAGAGATTTGGATCTCAACCACTTACCTTCCAGGTAAGCTAAATACAGTGGCAAGCACCAGGTCACGTAAATTCAACGACAACATTAAATGGATGTTGGATCGGAAAGTGTTTACAGATATTATAGACCGGTATGGGACACCAGATATTGACCTTTTTTCCATCCAGACTAATTCACCAACTACCAACATATGTTGCTTGGGAACCAGACCCTGGGGCAGCAGCGACAGACGATTTCTCGCTGCATTGGGGGGGGGGGGATTTGTTTTGCTATGCATTTTCCCCTTCTGCCTCATCAGGCGAGTCTTACAATAATTAAACAAGACGCCGCAACGGGTACCATGGTTCCCAACAGTACAAAGATGGTCTCAGAACCCTGCATCTGGATCAACAACGGCCAAGGAGGTTGGCACACCCCGTGCGGGAAAGTATCCGTGCCATGACTGTATGAACTTGTTGATTTGCAGTTTCTGAACAGGCCATTTCTGGGATAACGGACTCTCCGACAGGACGATCAATGCCATCTCAGCGTCGTGCAGGGAGTCCACGAGAAGACAGTACCTGACATATGTCAGGAAATGGGAAGTGTTCAGCACCAGGACGAACACTATATATGACTCAGCCACCAACACTGAAGTGCTGGAGTTCTGGCCACCCTTCATTTCGATGAAGGATTGAGTTACAGTGCCATTATTGTGCAAGGAGTGCCCTATCTAATATCTGGGCAGAGGGAGTGATCACCTGGCTATAGGATCACACCCACTAGTACCTAAACGAATGAGGGGTATTTGTACTCTATTCCCCCCAGGCCCAGATACACCTATATATGGGACATAGGTAGTACACCATGTTACGAGGATGGACACCAATATCGGGGCTCACTCTGGACAAACTAATATCCTAGATGGGAATGATTGTGGCACTTGGATCAGCACAACGGGTCCAGTCCTTACACAAGCTAGAATAGGACGTCATGTCTGTCACAAATGGCAGATAACCTGCTACATACAGGGGTACTTAAACAAGACTGACCCGGTTTCCTTTGGCCAATATTAGAGTTCTGGCCTATCCTGCAGATAGTCGGCCCTGCATAGTGACACATATTTTCCAATATATAGTCACCAAGACACTTATGGGCACGGAGAGAGCTTTCTCATTAGCCATAAATGCCCTCACCTAAGGTCACAGTGCAAACCATATCCAGATGGTTCGGGTGGTATTACGTGCAGTGGTGAATACTAATGTTTCAAATCTCACTCCAACAGGGCTGCATCTACATTGGACGCTAGGATGATGGGAGTTCCTATGGACCACATCCTTGCCACAGCGGGGTGGAGCAATGAACGCATTCAATGCTTTATAATAAACCCGCGGCCGATCCTGAGACGTTTGCAGGGAAAAATTAAGTTCTGTAAAATAAATTACCCAATGTGGGACATATTATTTTAGGTATGAATAATACCTTTATTGTTTTTCAGCACAGTGTCGTGTGTGAAATACGTTCATCCTCCGTCCCAGAATGGCAGTGTGTGAGCATGGTCTCGTTCCAGGGCATGAAATCACAGAGCTTTGAAATCTTCACGTAGTCACTCACGTGACTCCGAAGTAAAATAGTAAGATTAAATGAGAACTTACCAGTTTGAAGTTTGATCTTTATTTTATGAGGAGTTACGATGAGGGATTACGTGCCCTCCGCTCCCAAAACTCTCTATTATAAAGTTCAACTGGTATGGAAGTTCTCTCTTATCTTACTATATTAGTCTACTCTGGTATCTGTGATTTCACACCACTGCTTTGAAGAATGTCGCGCATGCGTCCTGGCGGGGTCTTCACGTAATCCCTCATCGTAACTCCTCATAAAATAAAGATCAAACTTCAAACTGGTAAGTTCTCATTTAATCTTACTCAATTAAAGATACAACGCATCTTTAATTAACATTTCAGTATTGGATATGCAGTACATTACATGTCCTAGCTTCTACAACTACTGCCTGACGTAGGCGAGTTCCTAATATTATAAAGCATGTATTGGGCGGGAGTACTAATAACAAACACTCTAATTGGCTAGCAAGCAATAGCCAATCTACATCTCTTCTTGTAGAAAATAAAACTACTACGGCATCTTAAACAATATACCGAGGGGAACATGCTAGCAAGACTATACAAAATCACCATATCTAATGGGTGGCCTGCAAACCCGTCCAGCCCTCGTGCGGTAGGAAACCGCCTCACCTTCCCTAACGGGAGAAGAAAGAGGAACAGGGAGTGGGGACACGACCGGCGTCCCAGCAGGCCTGGTGGGAGAATTAGCCACAGGCGAGCTAGGTGCAACCCGACGCGGGGAACATGCAGTGACAGCAGGAGGTGCAGTAGCCGGTGGAGTAGCTGGAACAGTCGTTGGTGCAAACATGAGAGGCGGGGCATCAGGACCTGTAGGCGCAGGACGGGGTTCCTTCACTGAAAGGATACGTTCACGGTTGCGTCTGTAGATGACACTGCCCACGTCGACCAGGTAGGAACGTGATTTAAAGAAGGGCCGCAAATGTGCCCCAGCCGGGCAGGTCCTTTGTCGGTTTGCAGGCGAACCACTTGTCCGCGTGTTAGTGGTTTAAGCGGCTTGCTGGACTAGTCGTAGAAACGCTTTTGTGTGTCACGTTTAAATTGCAGTTGTTTCTGCAGCGTGGGTGGGGAGCAGTAGCGATGCTTTCAAGTAGTCGGGGTCATTACGATGAGCAATGCGAATGTAATGAGTGTACCCACGCTTGAAGATACGCCATCGCTTGGCGATGTCTGAATCAAAGACCAAAGCGCTTGGTTTGCACACAGGGGAGCCATGTGCGGAGAGGTGTCGTTGCAGCTTCCCGATCACAGACTCAGAGGAAATGGTTTGCAGGAAGTCTATTTCGAACCAAGTCGAGTAAGAGTCCACAAGAACGAGATAATGTTTTCCACGCCATTGAAAGATGTCGGCGGCCAATGAGGACCGTGGGAGGGAAGGAGCTGGCTGGGGTAGAAGAGGCTGCTTCTGCTGGTGTGGTGCTAGACTGTTGCAGATAGCGCACGTTTCGGTTTATTCACGTATGTATTTTGCCATTCCAGGCCAATAAAACATACTCTGGGCCTGTTGGAGGGTGGCTTCCGTGTCGGGGAGGCCCCTGTGGATGTCGGCGTAGTATTCGTCCCGCAGTGCGGTAGGAACCACTGCTTTGTGTCCTTTAACTATGATTCCATCCTGCAGCACTAATCCGTCACAAACTAGGAAGTATGGTCGTATTTCGAGCGGGGTTGTGGACTGTGTATGGGGCCAACCGTTCCGTATGGTGGTGGGCAGCAATTGTAGAGTTCTGTCCGCGGCCGTTTGATCGGCAAGGCGGCATAAACGGTCCGTCGGCACAAACGAGACCTTCATGACTGAGAACTCGTCTTGTTCGATGAGGTGCTGCTCGCTGGTTGTGCGTGCCGCTCTGGAAGGCGTGTCTGCTATGTGCATGTCTTTACCCTTCTTGTAGACGGTGTGGAAGTCAGAACGCTGCAGCTGCATCATCCTTCGTCGCAGCCGTGCTGGGGCCGCGTGGATCGGCTTGTTCAGAATAGTGGCCAGTGGTTGATGGTCAGTTTCGATGGTGACAGTTTTACCAAAAATGAAGACTTTGGATTTGGAACAGGCGAAAGCCACAGCAATTAGTTCCTTTTCGATCTGGGCATAACGTTGTTCTGTATCAATCAGTGTACGGGATGCATAAGAGACTGGCTTTACGTCGCCGTCAGTGGTGGTCTGTAGGCTCGCCGCACCCACGCCATACTGGGATGCCTCGCATGTGATGGTGACTGGCAATCTAAGGTCGAAATATGACGATGTCGGCACGCTGGCCAATTGTAGTTTGAAGGTGTCAAGCACAAGTTGGTGCTGCGGATACCAGGACCAAGCTGGGTCCTTAAGTGTCAGCTGGAGCAGGGGGGCCAACAGGTCGCTGAGGTTGGGAATAAATTTGCCCAGGTAGTTTACCATGCTGAGGAATCGTTGCAAACTGGTGACATCGGTGGGAACAGGTAGTTCGTTAATGGCTGCAGTTTTAAGTGGATCAGGCTTTAGGCCGCTGCTGGTGAAACCATGTCCAACGTAGGTGACCTCAGGAACTCGAAACCTGCACTTAAGCAGATTCTGTTTGAGATTAATGTCTCTGGCACGGTCTAGTATTTTTTTCAGGTTGGTGTCATGCTCAGCCAGATCGCGACCATAGGCGAGGATATCATCAACAATGATGGCGCATGGGTATTCTGCAAACAATTGTTCCGTAATACGCTGAAAAACTTTGCTCGCGGAGTTGATGCCAAAGGGCATCCTTAAAAATTTGTAACGTCCAAAGGGTGTGGCAAAAGTAGTCAAGTTTGATGATGCAGGGTCGAGTGGTATTTGCCAGAAAGAGCTCTTTCCATCCAGGACTGAGAACAGTCCTGAATAATTTTGATCATCCTGAGCGTTTCCAATCTGCGCAGCAACGTCTTCTGTGGTCCTCATCGGGTAGTGCGGGCACTAGATTGCAGTGTTCAGATTCCTGGGATTGATGCAGATGCATATCTCGTCGTTATTTTTCTTAGTAGCCATGGTGGAAACCCAGTCAGACGGGTCGTTAACTTCAGCAATGATCTCAATGGAAACCATGCGTTTGAGTTCATTGTGTATTCTTTCTCGCATGGCATAGGGAACACGATGTGATGCACGGACCACAAGTGTGACTGTAGGATCCACAACGATCCAATACTTTGAGGGCAACTTGCCAAGTTTATCATCAAAGAGGTCTTTGTACTGGGATAGCAGCTGCTGTTCTGGCTCGTCTGTTTGACATAGCTTGTTGGACGGCACTAGGCCCAGGTCATGACATGCATTGATACCAAGCAAAGTCTCTGAGTTTGACTGTATGATATAAAATGGCAGGTTTCTTGTCTGGTCGTCCACAGTGCATTTTAAATCAGCTTTTCCAAGTGGATGCAAAACCTCATCCCCGTTAGCCAGAAGGGTGGAGGAATCCTTTTGCATTCGTTCAGTATGTCGGATCTTGTTAAACTCCCTTATCGACATTACGCTGACCTTCGCGCCCGTGTCTACTTTGGCTAGCAGAGGCCTGTTGTTTATGAATACAGTAACTTCGGGGTCGATTAGCTTGGTAGAGGACTGTGAGAGGGAGCGAATCGCAGAGCCACTATCAGCATTTTCAGAATGGTGGGTGGCAGTGTCGAGCTCTTGGGAGTCTGAGTCTGAGAGCTCTTATTGGAGCAGGTGCAGATTCGACCTTGAAGCATTGGCAGTCTCACGGGAACGACAACATTTCGCAAAATGATTCAGCTTTTGACAGTGATGGCATGTTTTACCGTAAACTATACAAAATTGGCGACCCCTTGCGTGGAAAAAAATACAGTACTGACATCGCGCAGCAGATACACGTGGGCTTTTGCAGGAAGAATGATTAATAAGATTGATGTTGTGTTGCTGCTGTGGGCTGAGAGACACGGGGTCTGCAAGTGGTGCAACAACTTCTGACATGACATGAATGGATGGCTTGTTCCAAAGTCAGGTCGGCATTGCGAAGGAGCTCAGCCCTTAATTTATGATCGATCATGTCCCCCCACGATCTTATCTCTAACAAACTCATTAGTCAACACACCGAAGCGACACCGTGTAGCCATGTGTCGTAAATCACTGATAAAGCGTTCGACAGGTTCGTCAATTTGTTGTTGACGAGCAAAGAACTTTGTTCTCTCAAGTATGCGGTTGGATGGCAGGTCACACAATTCTCTGAATTTTCTGAGCAGAACAACAGGGTTATCGATGGTCTCGGCAGGCAGTAGGACCTGCCCGTTGCCATCCAGAATAGCAGGAGCAAATTCAAAGTTGTTGGCACGATTCATTGCTTCTGGACCCGCTAGATTAAGCAGTAGTGATGCTTTCAAGTTGTCAGGGTCATTACGATGAGCAATGCGAATGTAATGAGTGTAGTCATGCTCGAAGATACGCCATCGCTCGGCGATGTCTGAATCAAAGACCAAAGCACTTGGTTTGCGGCAGGAGTTAGCCATAACAGAGAGAGAAAAATGATAACATAAAAATGATTAAAGAAAAGAATCGCGATAAACAGCGGAGTGGGTCCAAAAACACTTATCTGATACCATGCAATTACCGGACTCGTACACAATTAAAGATACAACACATCTTTAATTAACACTTCAGTATTGGATATGCAGTACATTACATGTCCTAGCTTCTACAACTACTGCCTGACGTAGGCGAGTTCCTAATATTATAAAGCATGTGTTGGGCTTTTGTACTACTAACAAACACTCTAATTGGCTAGCACGCAATAGCCAATCTGCACCCTTCATCTCATTGAGTCCACGCCGACTATTGGCATCCGTCTTTGTTATTCCACATTCTCATCCACTCCCTACACATTAAGGGAAATTTACAGAGACCAATTAACCTACAATCCCACACGTCTTTGAGATGTGGGAGAAAACTGGAGCACCCAGAGGAAACCCTCACAGTCACTGGGAGAACATGCAAACTAGACACGGATCGAACCCAGGTCTCTGGCATTGTGAGGCAGCAGCTCTACCCGCTGCACCACTATGCCACCCACACTATGAAATATAAAACTGTGAAAAACTGTAATAGAAGAAGAGTTGAAGCCGAGATTAGCCATAATCACATGGAATGAATGGCGGAGTGGCCAAGCCTTGCTCCTATTAGTGTCATGTTCTTGAATAGCCTAGTCCTGATAATTTACATACACTGGGCAGAGCCCTTGTAATCCCTTATACCCCCATATTGCATAATACATCTCATACATGAACAAAACCCTCCTAACCCACTCTCCAGAAATTATAATTATCCTTGATAATCCCCACACACTGGATTACACAACCTTGATAACCCCATCAATCTGAATAGCACAGTACATATAATTGGTCATATTGGATTACAACCTTCCTTATAATGTGCACACATTGAATAACATACTCTTTATAACCTAGTCACAGTAAATAGCAGGAATAACAGAATCCTAACAAATACCAGATAATAACAGATTATAAAATTCCACCAGAGTGAGAAAAATAAGCTAGATTGGATATTACTATTCTGCCTCTCAGACTGAAAGAAGCACAAGAGAGGCAACAGTTTGCATCTTCTTGCTCTGACCTTTCAAAGTTGAAATCTGCAGCCAGGCCACTTACTGCAGTAGGCAGTTGATTTTGGAGCCATTTAAATCATTAACAATCTTATGATTTCCCGACGGACCCAATGGATTCACTGGAGCCGTCCCTCTGGAACACAAGCACACCTGGAAGTGGAAGGGAGGTCTCCATTGTGGTAGGGAAGGCGGACAAATCCCACCCTAACATCTCTCAGACCAATATACAATTGCTGGAGAACAAGAAAGAAGACCTAAATGCAAGACTGCCATCTCAGAGGGATGGGGAACTGCTGCCGACTCTGTTTCACAGAGGCCTGGCTCGCCCTCACCTCTCCAGACATGGTGCCCCTGTAGGCAGGAGGAAGAAGCACAGCCAGGTGGTCAGATTTTCTAAAGTACATGTTTTTTCCATCCACTGCATGAACTGGACAGCGAAGCCGTAGAAAGGAACAGGCGCTTCCAGAAAACGACATCTGCTTCATGATAAATTTGTCGTGATGCAGTGCTTTGACCCATTCCTGCTCCCCAGACCTGGAACATCTGGCGCTTGAGTGTGGTTCATTCTACCTAACCCCTTCATCCAGACTGCAGTCTCTGGCAGACAACAAACTAGCAATTGGAGAATTAAGTGCCATGATCATACAAGTATGAGATGGAGTAGCCCGCGCCTTTCATATCATCGCTGGGGATTTTAACCAGGCTAGCTTGAAGAAGTATCTGCCAAACCACCATTAATACATTACCTTCAACATCGTATAGTGAAAATGCAGAGAATGGAGGGAGATGTAGCAGACAGAAGGAATTAATTTAAGTGGGAATTATGTGCAGCCTGTTCTACAGTATGTTATATGTAACACACTGGACCACTGCTGTACCACCATCAGCAATGCCTATCACCCCATCCTTTGCCCGCACTTGAAAATCTGAACACTTGTCTGTGCTTCTTCTTCCTGTCCACAGACCGAGACTGAAGTGTGCACCATCAATGCAGGGGACTACAATGGGTTTGTCACAAATGACAAAGGAGCAGTTCTGGAACTGGTTTGAATCAGTGAACTGGGCTATTACAGGGATTCACCAGCGCACCGTATAGAATATGCATAGTTGTGAACAACTTCATAAAGAGAATGCACACCTACTAAAACCTTTGGACTCTTCCCCAATCAGAAGTCCTGGATGAAACAGTAACCTCGTAACCTGCGGATGATCTGGCAATCCAGAGTCATACAAGAAGTCCCGGTCTGATCTCCTGAAGGCCACCATAGGTGTGAAGAGACAATTCCAGACTAAGCTGCAGTCACAGATGGATTCTCCTCCTACAAGGCAAAACTGGGTCGCATGAGTGGCAATGATGATTCACTTCCAGATGAGCTCAAGGCCTTTTTTTCCAAAATGAAAACAAGGACCCATCTACCTGAGCCCCCACAGTCACCAACTGTGATCTCAGTCTCTGAGGCAGACATCAGAGCATATTTCAAGAAGGTGAATCCACACAAAATATCAGGTCCAGGCCGAGTAACATTCAAGGATATCTTCAACCTCTTGCTTCTGAGATCTATGGTCCTATCTGGTTCAAAAGGACATCTTCCGTGCTCGTGCCCAAGGTGAGCACAGTGACCTTTCTCAATGACTACCACTCAATAGCACATACATCTACCATAATAAAGTGCTTTGAGTGGTTGGTTATGGCAAAGGTCAACTCCTGTCTCCGAAATGACCTTGACCTGTCTCAGTTTGCCTATCGCCCCACAGGTCAACAGGAGATGCTATTTCACAGCCTCTACACTCTGCTCTGGACCATTTGGACAACATGAATACCTCAGTGTGCTGTCATTGACGACAGCTCAACATTCCATACTATCACCCCCCTCCAAAAGCATCACCAAGCTCCAAGACCTTGGCCTCTGTACCTCCTTGGAAATTGGATCCTTGACTTCTTCATTGGCACACATCAACATTGGGCACATCAAGACTGCATTCTTAGCCCCCTGCTCTATGCTCATTACACCCATGACTGTGCGGTTAGGTACAGCTCCAATGCTATCTATAAGTTCACCAACAACGTCATTTTTGTTGGTTGCAACACAAGTGGCGATGAATCATTGTACAGAAGATAGAACACTTGATTGGGTGATGCCGCAACAACAACCTCTCACTCAACGACAAAAAAAGCCAAGGAAATAATCATTGACTTCATAAAGGGGAAGTCAGACCACGTGCCAATTTTCATTGGCAGGCTGGCGGAAGAGAGCATTATCAACTTCAAATTCATGGACGTTAACATCTCGAATGGCCTGTCCTTGGGCCCAGCTCATAGATGTATTCACGGACAAGGAGCGTTAGTACCTCCACTCTCTTAGAAGTTTAAAGAGATTCATCATGTCACCAAATACTCCAACCTACAGCTGCCGATGTGCTATTGTGTCATGACCTGGTGTAGCAATTCCATTGCACAGGAATGCAATAGGCTATAGAGAATGGTGGACTCAGCCCGATCCATCAAGGGCATAGCCCTTCCCAACAATGAAAACCTCTAAATGATGTATTGCCTTGTTTCTCTCATTTCCCTCTCTCCCAACTCTCAGTCTCGACCCAAAATGTCACCTATTCCTTTTCTCCAGAGATGCTGCCTGACCCGCTTCTTGTGTCTATCTTCAGTGTAAACCAGCATCAGACAGTTCATTCCTATATATCTCTTAATCTACCATGGAGTTATTTTCTAATTGTGCATATTACACTAATGTCTTGTGTTTTGCATAGTGGTATTCTTTTCACCATCTTGTAGAATTTATGTAGCCATAAGTATTATTTATGTTTTTGCATGCTGTCCAAGTGGATGTGCCTGTGATGTTGCTGCAAGCAAGATTTTTACTGCACGTTCCTCAGCATAGTTGTACTTATAAACAACATGACAGTAAACTCAACTCTGCTCGTAATAACCCGCTCGTAAATCAGCCAGTAATCCCTCGTGAATCGTTCTGTCTTTTTCACACAATTTGGAATTAATGTGGAAACCCAATGACGGCAAAGAAAATAGTGTTTTTAATTTATCAAAAATAAATAAAGTACAATATGAATGAAGGAAATGCTAAGTGATTGTGAAATACTATGCAGCATAATGAGAGTATTGAGAATGTGCTGTCATTCTGAATGGTTGGAGCTGACAGTAAAGACTCATTTAAGGTAAGGGTTGATGTATGTTTCAAGGAAAAGGGAATAGATGAAAATGGAAGTTGATGGGAAGAAGTAATTAAAATGAGAGATTGCTCATGGAAACAATAAACATCAGTAACAGGTTAGTTGATCTGAATGATGTGCTTTGTTTGTCGATCACAATTCGATAAAACAAATTTAAATTTCTTATTAAATTATGCTTTATTATTTACAATGCACCAGGATATTTATCTGCTGCTTGGCTTGTCTTTTTGT
This sequence comes from Okamejei kenojei, assembly GCA_035221665.1. Classification (NCBI taxonomy): domain Eukaryota; kingdom Metazoa; phylum Chordata; class Chondrichthyes; order Rajiformes; family Rajidae; genus Okamejei; species Okamejei kenojei. The sequence goes on along the minus strand of CM069144.1, from coordinate 50,982,461 downwards.
TATGGCATTCTCTTATGACATTATCTGAGGACTATCCCGGAATAGGTAATGACAAAAGTTAGTTCTCAGATATAATTTTTACTGAAGCCAATTAACCTACAAGCCAGTACGAGTTTGGAATGTGGGAGGAAACCGGAGCACCCAGAGAAAACCCATGCAGTCACGTGGAGAAGGTACAAACTCTGTACAGACAGCACCAGTAGCCGGGATTAATCCCAGGTTTCTGGCGATGGAAGGCAGCAACTGAACCGCTACGCCAAAATGCCGCCCAAACAATTGCCTTTACTTTGATTTTTTTGTTTACTTTTTTCATATTTTGGGGACCCGAGCATGTCTTGCAAGTCAAGACTTGTTGTCCATCTTTAAATGTCCTTGGAAAGATCATGGTGAGCTGACTTCTTGAATGCAGTATTGTTTCTGATTATAGAACTCCCAGAGTGTTCTGTGAAGCATTTCACATCAGTGACCAGAAAACAATTCCTTTTCTATTAACTTAAAAAAAAAGCACAACAGCTGGTTACTCATCCTGAATAGGTGTTTTCTCAACAGTTGGACTTTTATTTCAGCCTTGGGTGCTTCACAGCTTGTCACCGCTTGATTCAAGCGCTTTGCTGAAAATTTTGAACCACTTTCAACTGCACCATAAATAATTGCAACAAATTGATTTTGTTTCCTACCCCAAGTTCAAACTCTGGCTTCAAAAACACGATGTGATGAGGCACTACACAATGATGTCTCCGATAATTTATTTGTACATCTGCGAGTTTGCTATCACAATAAACATATTTGACAAGAGAATATGGCTTCTCATAAATTCTAAGCAATAATTCAGTTGTGCATAAGGCAGCATGTGTCATCGCCAGAGTTTATCATCATTACCCAACCTGAAATATTTTTCTATTTGGGTATCTATGCACAATCAAGGACATCTGGAACAGTTATCAGTTTTAACCACATGGCATAAAAGGGACTTTGATAGCACAGATACAAAGTTCCCAAGTCAGAGACAACAGAGGGTTGTCGTAATACAAGAAACTACAATTGCTGGAATCTTGAGCAGAAAACAAAGTGCTGGAGGAACTCAATGGGACCGATAGCATTTGGGTAGGAAATGGACAGGCAACATTTCAGGCTGGGATGCTTCTTCAGACTGACGTTTCGGAATAGGTCTTTTCTCCAGACTGAAGACAGATCCTGACCCAAAAGGTTGCCTCTTCATTTCCTCCACAGATGATCTCAGATGTGCTGAGTTCCTCCATGGTTGTGAATGGTTGATTCTTAGGTTGGGGGTGATGTAGCAATCTTGGTGATGATCATTTTATGTTAAGAACGTCAAATTTCAGGTACAAACCACAATTTGTGGATGTCACAAAACATGGCAGCATTGGGAAAGAAGATAGTGACATGCCATCAATTGATTTAACAATGCACCCACCAGACGAAATGTGAATACAGCACGTTATAAGTTATTTAGAATAGGGTTCACTCAAGTGAATGTTCTACAACTGGGACTGATGCAGGTGACAGGTCCCTAGAGGAAAAGCTTGCATGCAAAGTCTGTTGCAGGGGACTCAGGCATGGGTTTTAAAGTTACAGGCTGAACTTATGAAATGGTTGGTGATAGAACAACATCTATGATAAAGTCAAAAGCTTGGAGGAGTAGTACACCAATCTTGCACTGGGCTTTGCAGAGCTTTGAGAGCAATCTTTCCAGCAAGGGAGTTGAACTTGAATCCATCAGCACATCCTTGGACACAAGGGTCAAGCAGCAACTGCCAGTCTCTCACTATTTCCAGTATAACTCAAGCAGGAGGTACACATGCTCATCTACGCTCAGTTAAGCCGACACCCGTCATTATGGGTTTTTAACTGAGAAAATCACAGTGCTGCAGTAATTCAGTGGCTCGAGCAGCATCTGTGGGGGGAATGAATTGGCGACATTTTGGGTTGGGACCATTTTTCAGACACACAGGTGAAGCTTTGGGTTGGGACGCTTCAAAGCTGACCGCCAATGGGTAACTATGATCTTTGCCATGATACCTCAGGAGTGTGCCCGAAGATTTACAGAGTAGGAATCTCTTCGGATAACCAATCTGATCCCACTCTACCGTTTCCTTGCCTCCGGCTAGCACAAATTGTTGTCACCCCCGTTGAGAAAACGCAGCCCAAAATCAGGCCTCCTAGGCCAGGCCTCTGAACCAACTCTACTGAAATGCAACAACTTTCCCTCAAGGACTTCACAGTTGTAGGGATGCTGTGCGTAGAAGCAATTGATCTACAAAGTTGTCCTTTCTATTAATGTTGTATGCAAGCATAGCTCTACCCACACACTGAGTGTGTACATGGGTTGTACACCATCAGTATCAGGCATGGTGCTCACATGCTACGCTAGTTCATCCCAGTGGTTGAAATACATACAGTTGACGTATTGTTGCTGGGATAGCAAGTGCTGATATGCCTGCCAATGCTTTAAACGTTGGACTTTAAGATACAGTGTGAAAACAGGCCCTTCAGCCCACCAGGTCCGTGCCGACCAGCAATTATCCCGGACACAAATCTACACTCACTTTGGACAATTTTACAACTCACAGAAGCCAATTAACCTACAAATCAGTATGTCTTTGGAGTGTGGGAGGAAGCTGGAGCACCCGGAGAAAACCCACGCAGTCAGAGGGAGAATGTACAAACTCCGTATAGACATCATCTGTAGTCAGGATCAAACCCGGGTTTCTGGCACTGAGGTAGCAACTCTACTGCTATGCCACAGTGCGGTAAGGAATGGAATCTCCTGTAGAAAAGAATGAGTGGTGAACCAAGCATCACCCACAGAGTAACGTGCACCCCAGGGACACTTGGAATCCTGCAAAGCTGTACGTGGGCTCCACCTGCGCCTCTCTGGCATGACAGCATGTAAGGTAGCTGGCTCTGTTAAAATTAAAGAGCTGGCCTCTCTCAATTAGTTGTCCCCTGGAAGAAGACACGAGGAACTGCAGATCCTGATCAACAAAAAAAACATACAAAGTGCTGGAGCAACTCAATGGGTCAGGCAGCATCTCTGGAGAACATGGATGTTCTATGTATGCACTGCACAGATGCTGCCTAACCTGCTGAGTTGCTCCAGCACTTTGGGTCTCTTTTTTAATCCCATGGAAGAGGCAGGCATTTCCTCTTGAAAAGAACAGGACTAAGAATGAGCAGAGAGAGCTGTTGGAGGTTGAGGAATGGGAGTTTTACTTCATTTATTCATTCATCGAGGATGGCATTAATGGTAATGTTGGTATTTAACATAATGCTCTTGAACTGTTTAGAGACAATTAACAATTAACCCTGTTTTTGGGCAAGGCGTCACATTTGGTTTGTAAGGTTGGTGGATTTCCTTTTATGGGCAACACAGTTGTGCAGATGGTAGAGCTGCTGTCTCACTGCACTGGAGACCCGGATTCAATCCTGACGTTGGGTGCTATTTGCATGAAGTTTGCACATTCTCTCTCGTTTCCTCCAGGTGCTCCAGTTTCCTCCCACTTCATAGGACATGCGGGTTTGTAGGTTAACTGACCTCTGTGCATTGCCGCTTATGTGTTGGGCATGGATGTGAAAGCGGGATAACATAGAACAAGTATGGACGGGTGATCGATGGTCAGCATAAACTTGGGGTGGGAGATTGCAACCTCTCGTGGTCCGCCCTGTTTCGACGAATGCAATCAAACCGGCGTGCACAATCAAATAAGATCAAATAGAACAAGTTGTCCCACAACTTTAGGCTGTGCACGCCATACACAAGAAGAAGAAGCATTAATTTGGTGGCTGCTGTATCTCTTAACTAAAAAGTACATGAGTGGGCTTTTGTGGATTTTTATGACAATCCAGTAATTTTATGCTTATAAACTATTTCAAAATTTTATAAATGCATTTAGTTTCCAAGGTGCCATAGTAGAATTTGAACTCATGCATCTGCGCAAGTGAGGTAACTTGCAAGTGAGCTTTAAGTGGCCAGTGTTTGGGTAACTATTTGCGAACCAGAATCTCAGGGTATGTGACATCATGCTGCAGTAAGAGGGCTATTCTTACAAATGTTCCACCCAACAATTAGTGCAATTCAAGAGCAGAGTAAGGATCACACTGTCCACAGCTGACCAGGTCATTATGATCATGGTCTTCAACATGATGGGGTTTTCCCAGACTGGAACTGGAGATACTTATATTGCGGTTTGTTAACTATTGCTAAACGTGCATTATGTCATTGTGTTCAGTTTTGGTCATCCTGCTATAGGAAGGATGTTGTTAACTGAAAAGAATGCTGAGAAGATGTATGAGGATGTAGCCAGGACTTGAGGGCCTCAGCTATAGGGAGAGGATAGACAGACTCGGACTATTTGTTGGAGTGCAGGAGGATGGGGTGTATAAGATCATGAGGGAAATAAATAGGGTGAATGCGCAGGATCTTTTACTCAAAGTAGGGAAATGAAGAACAAGATGACATAGGTTTAAGTTGAAAGGGAAAAAAATTAAAGGAACCTGAAGTGCAACTATTTACATAGATGGGCGGTGGGTAAATGAATGAGCTGCCGGAGGAGGTAGTTGAAGTAGTTATTATAACAACATTTAAAAGGCATTTGGACAGGTACATGGATAGGAAAGGCTTAGAAGGATATTGGCCAAATGCAGGGTGGGGGACTAGTGTGAATGGGGCGTCTTGATTGGCATGGGAAAGTAGTTTCCATGATGCACGACTCTGTGGAATTATGAGGTTTACCGGGAGAAACAGATGGATTATTGAGCTCCAAAATGGCAGTGTGGCAGTCAAGTCAGCATTGGATGCTGACTAATATCCCCATCTGCCTAATTAGCATGCTTTTAGCAAACATTATCTAAACATTCACACTAATGCATTGTCCACTATGACTTTTGGCAAAATTGCCCCATATAACAGATGATGTAATCGTCAAAATGTGCCATTATTTAGCCAAATTTAGCAACTAATATCTATAGTGGCAGATAATATTATTTTAAGATAGCATTGTATATTTCTATAATTTCAAAAGGAAAGCAGAAGGATTCTGGCAACACAGAGAATGAATGCAGATGCAGTATTGTGCTATTTTTTATAACTGCATACAAACATAGTCTGCAAGGCTAGGGTGATTAAGTGAAGGGATTCAAAGAGGTGCTATATGCTGCTAACTAATATCATCCTGTCACTTCATATTTCCTGGCAGCTATTGTGTGGCTTGAAATTTGATTTGTCCTTTAAATGTAAAAAATATCAGTGGGAGGAAATTAGGTGTCTCATCTAATTTATTAAATGTCTCCAGTATTATTCAAATAGTCACAACTCTGTATGTGCAAATACTCAAAACTCAAGGATGAAAGTGGCAACAGAAGGAACAGAAATATAAACATTAATAAATTCAGAAATTCACTGCAAGCAGGTATCTAACCTTTCCGAAGCACAAATTTGAATATATATTCACAACAAATGTTTATTTGCAAAGTGGTTGCTGACTCAACATGATTAATGTTTGCTGTGTTTTACTAAATTTTAATCTTGATACAATGTATTGTGTTTTGCTTTGTTAAATTGATTAATTGGACTTGAACAGCGCAGGTCATTATGAAACACTAAAAATATAGCAAGGTGGATATTTTTTATTGAACAACTCATGATTAACTGAATGAAGGCACTTTGTCTGACACTGTTCTACATTAGTCATTGAGCTGCACAATTGTTTCTTAATGCTCAATTAAATTTTCAATCCCTTGGAGGAAATTTCTCTCCCTTCAGCAATGGAAGCTAATATTCAGGAGGAAATTTATGATACGTGCAAACAGTGCTTAAAGTAGTATCACAAATGCACTGCTCCTTCTGTAGCCCTGTATTACATGAAAGCATCAGGAAACATCCTGACCTCTATCGTTGGCCTTGGTCTAACTTGTATAAAGGTCACAAAGCTCCCGGGAGATGGGGTGGTGAATCAGATGAGGAGAAATTTACGACGTTTCCAGAGGAAGGAAAACAATAGTGCAGGGTAGCAAAATGGATAATGGTAACCAGTCTGTTGGGAAGCAGTGCATACAAACAAAGAGGTAAACCTCAGATTACTCTTGGAGCAGCCGGAAATGCTACAAAAACTGAAACCTCTTTATCTGAATGCAGGCAGCATGATAGGTAAGTTAATGGAGCAAATAGGAATAAATGGGTACTCTCTAATAGGCATTACAGTGATGTGGTTGCAAAGTGATTAAGGTTGGGAAATAAATATTCCAGGATACTTAATTGTCAGAATAGCTGAGCAAAGTGGAAAAGGAGGCAAGGAATGGGATAAGCACAATCGAGGGAAAGGAAGTCAGTTTAGAAAATCTAGAAGTAGAATCAGTTTGGGTGCAGCTAAGAAACAGCAATATTGTTGGGAATTATTTATAGGCCCCAAACAGTAGTAGTATAATGCAGGGTATAGTATAGTCCAGGAAATTAGAGATGTATGTAACAAGGGAAATACAAAAAGTATTGTGGACCTCATTTTACATATACTCTGGGCAAACCAAATTATCAGTAATAGTGTGGAGGATGAATTCACAGAGCATATACAAGATGTTTTATTGGATCAGTATATTGGACATTTTTGATTCAGTATATTGTTTAATGAGAAAAGTTATTGATAATCTGGCAGCTAAGGGAATTTAAGGGAACAGTTATCATATTGTGATAGAAATTGTGATAGTGTCTCAATACTGAATCAAGGCTTCAGTCATCTATTGGCCTATGTAGATTGCAAAACTGCATGAATAGAATTACAGTAAAAAGTAATGTGGAATGTGATCAAAAGAATGTAATCATTGTGAAATGCAGAGTGGTAGGAAATGGCCAGCAGGCCCTGTGTACTGGCAGAGAGAGGATCACTTAGCTGATAAACTACAGATGACCTCAATCAAATTGTTGGCAGAAATCTTCAAAGAGATTTCACCACCATACATAACTTCCCTTCCCCTGCTTGGAGGCCCGCAGCAGCCTGGGACTTGCCTGGAACCGCCCATATGAACTAGAGCGTGGACTTTGAGAATTGTGCCAAAACATGGTGCCTCTTGCATGCGAGTTTGGTAGAATATTTCTATAACATTTGCTAATTGTGGATTGGGGGTTTGTGAGAAAAATAATTTCACAGTGTTTGCACTTCGCACACGGGACAATAAAAACAGCATTGAACCATCCTCTGGGGTACACAAAAAGCTGGAGAAACTCAGCGGGTGCAGCAGCATCTAAGGAGCGAAGGAGATAGGCGACGTTTCGGGTCGAGACCCTTCTTCAGACTGGTCAGGGATCAGGGAAACGAGAGATATAGATGGTGATGTGGAGAGATAAGGAACAATGAGTGAAAGATATGCAAAAAAGTATCGGTGATAAAGGGAACAAGCCATTGTAAGCTGTTTGTGGTGTGAAAATGAGAAGCTGGTGCGACTTGGGTGGGGGAGGGAGATAGAGATAGAGGGAATGCCAGGGCCCCAGGGCTGAGGGAGAGGTGGGAAGGGGAGGAGACAGCAAGGGTTAACAGAATTGAGAAAATTCAATATTCAAGCCCAAAGGATGCAGACTCCCCAAGCGGAATATGAGGTGCTGTTCCTCCAGCTTGCGGTGTTGCTCACTCTGGCCGTGGAGGAGGCCCAGGACCGAGAGGTCGGATGTGGAATGGGAGGGGGAGTTGAAGTGCTGAGCCACCGGGAGGTCGGGTTGGTTATTGCGGACCGAGCGGAGGTGTTCGGCGAAGCGATCGCCAAGCCTCCGCTTGGTCTCACCGATATAGATCATCTGGCATCTGGAGCAACGGATGCAGTAGATGAGGTTGGAGGAGGTGCAGGTGAACCTCTGTCGGACCTGGAAGGACTGCTTGGGTCCCTGAAAGGAGTGGAGGGGGGAGGTGAAGGGACAAGTGTTGCATTTCTTGCGGTTGCAAGGGAAAGTGCCCGGGGAAGGGGTAGAGTGGGAGGGGAGGGAAGAATGGACAAGGGAGTTGCGGAGGGAGCGGTCTTTGCGGAAGGCAGACAGGGGGGGAGATGGGAAGATGTGGCGGGTGGAGGGGTCACGTTGGAGGTGGCGAAATTGGCGGAGGACTATATGTTGTATTTGCCGGCTGGTGGGGTGAAAAGGTGAGGACCAGGGGGACTCTGCCCTGTTTGCGAGTGGGGGAATGGGGAGCGAGGGCAGTGTTGCGGGGTATGGAGGAGACCCTGGTGCGAGCCTCATCAATAGTGGGGGAGGGGAATCCCCGTTCTCTGAAGAATGAGGCCATTTGTGATGACCTGGTGTGGAACACCTCATCCTGGGAGCAGATGCGGCGTAGACGGAGGAATTGGGAATAGGGGATGGAGTCACTGCGACATTGAACCATCCTCTTCCTCCTTTAGCATTTGGCTTAAATCTCAAAAGTCCTTTAGCAGTCCTTCCAGGTGAGACAGAGGTGGACATGCACCTCCTCTAACCTGATCTACTGCATTAGCTGTTCCCGATGTGACCTCCTGTACATGGGCAAGACCAAGTATAGACCGCTTCGCCAAACACTTGCACTTGGTTTGCCAAGGCCGACTGGATCTCCCGGTTGCTGACCATTTTAACCCCTTCCCAGACTGACCTTTCTGTCCCGGACCTCCTCCATTGTCAGAGTGAGGCCACATGTAAACTGGAGGACAAGCACCTCATATTTCGCTTGGGACAGCTTGCTACAGTATTGAATTCTCCAATTTTAGGTAACCAACACACATACAGCCCCCTTTCCCCTCCCCCTCAACACCCCTCCCCTTCCCCCCCCCCTCAACTTACCTCTCTTGAACCTTGTCTGACCTTGCACCAGTTTCTTCCCCCTCCCCCCTCAACCCCTTCCCCCTCCACCTACCCCCTCCTCCGCCATCCATTCCATCGGCTACACAATTTGCAACTATTCTTTCCCCAAGCTTTCCAAATCACAACTCTTTATCCTTTTGTGCTCACACCTACAGGTATATCATTGGGGTTATCAAATGGGCACCTCCCTCAACCGATGTTTTGTTGAGTTAGGCCCAAACACACCTCAGGAAAACCCAACAGTTAGTTCTGGCGTCCTAGAACAACCCTCCCCAATACCTAGCATTCACATGAACAGTCAGTAAAGTGCAGTTTAAATAAATTAGTATAGCTGTAAGAGATAATTTTGTAGACTGACTCCATCTACGCCTACTTGCACATAACACATTTTGTCAAGCGAAAGCGAGAAGGAACCATAAACTTGATTGGGAGGAAAACATTATTAAACTACTTGGCTCACTTGAAAATAATGAAAAAGAAAAACAAGATTTTGCTCCTTTTCAAAATGTTTCTGAGAATTTCTCTTATATTTTAAGAATACGTCACATTCAAAGTTTCCACTGCTTCATAAATGTGAGGTTCTATATTTTATTCTGTCCATCTTCCACAAGAACATTGATGGTTATGTTAATGCGATGATTAATTTGCATCAATTTTATTTACTATTTTGCAGTTATTTCAGGAGACACAGAAGTGTTTGAGTAAGGAGTAGCAACATGTGATAAATCACCAGGTTTGTCTACTTGTTGTTCTTTCTCATCCTGCTTTATCAGCCATCTGCCACCCACATGGAATTATTGCCAGTGTGGAAAAGACCGCAATTAAATTAACACTTTCCATTGACAGAACTTTTGTTTATATTATTTAATTATGATCAGATATTTCATAAAGATAGGTTGAACGTCACAGAAACAGACCCTCCAGCCCCCCACATCCATGTTGTCCTCTTTGTCCTTCTACACTAATCCCATTTACCATCACTAGGTCCTTATCATTCTATGCTATTTAAGTGGATATTGAAATGTCTCTTCAATATAGACTCCATCACTCTCTCTGGGAGCGAATTCCAAATATCAATTACACTCTGTAAAAAACAAATCCTCTCAAATCACTCTTAAAGAGTGTGATTCACTATTCACCGACTAGCGAAAGGCCTGGATCGAGTGGATGTGGAGAGGATGTTCCCACTGGTGGGAAAGTCTAGGACCAGAGGCCATAGCCTTAGAATAAAAGGATGTACCTTTGGAAAGGGAATGAGGAGGATTTATTTTAGTCATAGGGTGGTGAATTTGTGGAATTCATTGCCGCAGACAGCTGTGGAGACCAAATCAACGGATATTTTTAAAGCGGAGACTGACAGAGTCTTCATTCGTCTATTCAGGATATTAATCATATGGAAAGTTGGGCAAATTGGTAGCAGATGAGATTTAATCCTGACAGGTCAAAGGTGATGCAATTTGGGAAGTTAAATGGGATAGGTGTGTACAGTAAATGGTGACACATTAAGGAATGTCGATTAAGAGGGGGATGTTGGGGTTCAAGTCCATGGTTCCCTGAAATTGGTAATGCAACTTCATTAGTGTCGTGGGTTATGGGGGGAGGCAGGAGAATGGGGTTGAGAGGGAAATATAGACTTGATGGGCCAAATGGCCCAATCATGCTCCCAGAACTTATGAAAACGACTTCCTCTGACCTTCAACCTATTTATGGCTTCCTTATTTATGATTCACCCAACCATAGGAAACCTATTCTGTTTATATACCCGATCCTTGGCTCTATCAGTAATAATATATTTTTATTAAAAGGAATCCATCATAACAACGGTATTACAACTTTTACAATACACAACCAACTTATTTCAATAAGTATACGAATGTTACGAATAGTACTTATAAACTTCTATTTTTTTTTAAAGTAGAAAAAGAAAAGAATAGATTTTAATCAATAAAAGTGGTGATTAAATAATAATTTTGATTATAAAAAAAGTGGAAAAGAAAAAAGAGGAGAAAAAATATATATGTATATGTATATATTCTTGTTATTTATATTTAATTAAAATAAAGTATTATATAGAAAAAGAGAGAGATTATACTATACATCTTAATAGTGAATAACTATTTCAAATACAATATTAATGGAGACATGTATACAAATCAAAAAGAGAAACAAAGAGTTATTTTCATCTAATCCTGCCGGGTATCCATTGAGTTGTGATGCCAAGAACAGCTACCCCTTCAAATATTCTCTATATGGAGACCATATCTGTTCAAAGAGTTCGTGTTTGTCCATTAGGACAAATCTGATTCTTTCCAAATGCAACGTCTCCAACATTTCCACTGTCCACATTTTAATTGTGGGGGATAATGTTCCCTTCCAAAATTTCAATATTAATTTTTTCCCTATTATCAAACAGTAATCCAAGAAATTTCTTTTTTTTTAATTTAAAAAAAAAAAAATTTTTATTATAGAAACAATATATACAGAGTACACTCTTATGCGGCATTAAAAATTATATAATATACAAAATTATATAATATTGATTATCAATTGATACTGTTTGTGTTATTTGTAATGTTATCCATTATACATTTCCTGGTTATTTATTTTGTATAATTGGGAGTGTATGTAGTATATTCCTAAAATAAGCAATATACTCATACTTCTCATACCATACATATTTCTTCTAATTACCAAATACAAATCCCCCCTAATATAACTACATAATACCCAATCTTAACCAAACCTCTATGATATTCATGATATTTTCATAATATTAAGAGTGTTTGTATTATTATTAACTTTATATTTCAAAATTATTATATAGTTGAAAATGCGCAATTTTATATAATTACAAATATAAGACATCTATAATATTTTCATACAACTAATAATATGTATATTCATACTAATATTAAGAATATATATAATATGTTTCTATACTTTTTTTTTCCTACTTAAAGATAGAAAGATAGAGATAGAAAGTAGAAAATAGAAAAGAAAATGTGAAAAGTTTGGTGGAGATTAAAATATTACTCAATAATCCGTTCTTGGAGATACATTCATGATTTATTATATGTATTTCTTCATCCATTCAGATATTCAGGCCTCAGTCAAGTCCCCGCGCCGAACCATTATGACCCTGTAAATATTTAATGTATGGAGACCAAATCCCTTTGAAGAGATCTAACCTATCCATAAGGACAAGTCTCAATCTATCCAAGTGAAGTGTCTCCGACATTTCTGTATTCCACATTTTAATTGTTGGGGATGCAGGGCCTTTCCAAAATTTTAGTATTAATTTTTTCCCAATTATTAGAGAATAGTCGATAAAAAATCTTTGATTCCTTGTAATTATTTGTTCCGTTTCAGGTATTCCAAGTATTATTAACTTTGGATCAGGAATCATAGTAATATTAACAACATTCGAGATTATCTTAAATATTTCGTTCCAATATTCTACAATCTTCGTACAATTAGTGAATGAATGTGACAAATTTGCTTCTGAGATTTGACATTTATCACATATAGGCGATAATTTTGGAAATATATTATGTAATTTAGATTTGGAGTAATGTAATCTATGTAAAATTTTAAACTGTATAAGAGCATGTTTAGCATTTAACGAGCAGTAATGTATGTGTTGTAAGCTTTCTTCCCATATTTCTGGGCTTATTATTTGACCTAATTCATTTTCCCAAAGCTGTCTGTGTGTTTCCGATGATGGAATATCACTTTCCAACAAAATATTGTAAATATATGATATCATTTTTTCTGTATTTGGATGTTTATTCAAGCATTCATCTAAAATTTCACTCTTTCTATTTCTGAATTCTTGTGTATTTGCAGAGATATAGTTTCTGATTTGTAAATATCTAAAATATTCATTATTATGAAGCCCGTAAGCTTGTTGTAACTCTTGAAATGAAAGAAAACAATTTTCCTTATAAAGATCCCCTATATTTAAAATTCCTTTATTTTTCCATTGTATAAAAGCCTTATCCATCGTTGAGGGTTTAAACGTAAAATTGTTGGCAATAGTAAGACCTAACGGTATAAATTTTAGTTTTAATGTTTTCTTTATTTGTTTCCAAATACGGATTCCGCTTTCTATTATCGAGTTTTCACTATAAATTTTCTTAGGTACATTAGTATTAGCAAATATCATATAACTAATTTCAAATGGAAAACAGTCTTCTCTTTCCATTTTTAACCAGTTTGGTTTATTATCTGTTTCTTCTAACCAGAAGTTCATATTTTTAATATTAACTGCCCAATAATAAAACATAAAATTTGGTAATGCTAATCCCCCGTTTATTTTAGCTTTACATAAGTGTTTTTTATTTATTCTATGGTTCTTATAATCCCAGATAAAGTTAGTGACTAGAGAGTCTACTTTTTTAAAAAACATTTTAGGGAGATATATCGGGATTGATTGAAATAAATATAATAATTGTGGGAGAAAAATCATTTTTATTGCGTTTATTTTGCCTAACATTGAAATAGGTAAACTTTTCCAGTATAAAATATTTTTATTTAATTTATTCAGTAATAACGGGAAATTAGAATTAAATAGATTTTTGTAACAAAAATACCAAGATATTTAATATTTTCATTTGTTATCTTAAAAGGAAATTGTTGTAATATCTGTAAGTTATTCATGGCTATTGGCATAAGTTCACTTTTATTCCAATTGATACTGTATCCTGAAATTAAACCAAATTCCGTTATTAGTTTTAACAAATTACAGATACTTATTTCCGGTTTAGTGATATAAAGTAATACATCGTCCGCATATAACGAGATTTTATTCTTAGTATCTTTAGTATCATATCCATATATTTCCGGGTGCAATCTTACCCTTTGGGCAAGAGGTTCGATTGCTAACGCAAACAGTAAAGGTGATAAAGGACAGCCTTGTCTACAACCTCGAGATAAACTAAATTTAGTTGATAACATACGGTTTGTTGTTATTCTAGCTGTTGGGTTTGCATATAACAATTTGATCCAAGTAGTAAACTTCTCACCAAGCTTAAAAGCTTCCATCACCGAAAATAAATAAGGCCATTCCACCTGGTCAAAAGCTTTTTCTGCATCCAGCGAGATAACTACTAAGTCTTTTTTATCACTTCTTTTCGAATATATGATATTAAATAACTGTCTTAGATTATATGAAGAATATCTTTTAGGTATAAATCCTGTTTGATCAGGATGAATTAATTCGTTAACAACTGTGCTTAATCTTTGTGCTAGTATCTTTGTTAAAATTTTTTGATCCGTATTTAATAAAGCAATTGCTCTATATGATCCTGGTTCATCCAAATCTTTATTTATTTTGGGTATAAGTGTTATAATAGACTTGTTCAGTGTATCTGGTAATTTCTCTTGTGTATATATCTGTTCATATAATGATTTTAAATATGGGACCATTTGATCATGAAAAATTTTATAAAATTCCGAACCTATACCATCCGGTCCTGGAGTTTTACCATTTTTTAATGATTTAATAGATTCTTGGATTTCTTTTATTGAAATATCAGCATTTAATAGTTTCTCTATTTTGTAAATCTAATTCTTTTAAGTTACATATGTTTAAAAAAGCATCTATTTCTGTTTTATTTACTGTCGCTTTAGCAGTATACAGATTTTTATAATATTGCATAAATCTTTCATTAATATCTTTGGGTTGTATTAATAATTCACCGTTTTGTGATTTAATCCTATGTATAATTTTTTCAGCTTCAAATTTCCTTAATTGTCGAGCCAATAATTTTTGGGGTTTGTCTCCAAATTCAAACTGCAATTGTTTAGTATGTTGGTAATATTTTAAAACTTGATCAGTATATATTTTGTTTAATTTATATTTCAATGCTACAATTTTATTATGTATTATTATATCTGATTTTATTGCATTCTGTATGTCTAATTGTTTAATCTCCATTTCTAAGTCCTGTTGTTCCTTCCGAATCTTTTTATTATGGAATGCTTGTGAAGAAATCATAATTCCTCGAAGATATGCTTTAAATGTTTCCCATAATAAAGAGCGAGATATTTCTGGTTGATCATTTATTTCAAAAAAAATCTTAATCTGAGTTATAATATATTCCTGAGTGGTTTTATTTTTTTAAATTTGTGGATTAAGTTTCCATTGTCCTAAATTTTCTGTTTTACCATTTATTTTAATTTTAAATGTTAATGGTGCATGATCTGAAATTATAATATTATGATATTTAGATTCGTAAGTAAGTGAAATAAGCTTTGCATCTACCAGAAAAATAATCTATTCTTGAATAAGTTTTATGTACTGGTGAGTAAAAGGAATATTCTCGACCAGTAGGATTTTCTGTTCTCCAAACATCTTTAATATTAGTCGTTTGGATATATGCATTTAATAAATCACTAGTATGTGATTTAGTTTTTCTTTGTTTTGAAGATCTATCTAAGTAAGGGTCTAATGTACAATTAAAATCTCCTCCAATTATCAAATTATAATGTGTTAATTCCGGAATATTATTGAGTACTTTCTTAAAAAATAAAGGACTATCAAAATTTGGTCCATAAATATTAACGAAAATCATTTTTTTCCCTGTTTATTTCTCCTATCACAATAATATATCTGCCATCTTTATCAGATATAGTATATGTATGCTTAAATAAAGTACCTTTACGAAATAATATTGCTACGCCTCTTGATTTATGCGTAAAAGAAGAGTGATATATTTTGTCTATCAATTTGGCTTTCAGCCTATTTTCAGCGTCTTTTTTTAAGTGGGTTTCTTGAATGTAAATTACATCAGCTTTAATTTCCTTTAAGTGTGTCAATATTTTTCCTCTTTTTATTGGTTCATTGATACCTTTAACATTCCAACTGCAAAAGGTTAATCCCTCATTCCCCATATTTCTTTTTAAGTCCTGCATTTTAAATTTGTGGGAATCTACAATAGAGTCTAAGGGTCCGTGCAGTAGACCTAACCTTACACCCGAACACCGAATAGATGAATTTTAAATCTCTTTTATGTACTTCACGAATATATCTCCATTGTTCCAATGTGTAGCTCCATTCAAACTGAAAGATACAATAGGTATAAAAGAATAGTAAAGAATAGATAAAGAGATTAATAGTGTGTGTAAAGAATGAAAAAACTACAAATAAAATATTTGTAGTTTGTGTAAGCCATACTACATTGGCTATCCATCTAAAGGCTTTCGGCATTGATGTTATTAATTTGGCCAGCTCCTAGATTTAAGGAATTATTATTCCATAATAATATTTTAACGGGGATATAATATTAAAGAAATGAAAAAAGTGATATTGATCATCATATAAAAGTATGTATATCTAAAATTAATTTAAAAATCTAACTATAAAACGGGAGATAAATATTTTTTTTAAATACAAAATAAAAAATCATTATTAAAGAAGAAAAAAAAAGGGGAGGGTATCTCCAAATTTAACAAGACATAAGATATTAATTATTAGTAATATTAATTAGCAATAGTGAACAATCTTGGTTAATAATAATCATAGTGATAATAAAACCGCGTTATGGTTTTAGTATGTGTGTTATTTGTTTATGTTAGTTATATATTATGACTAATTGTCAGTGTTCAGCAAGCATCTTCCAATCCAGAAAAACGCTTCATTCCATACGACATTGTCCATTCCTTCTAGTTCCTTCTAATTCCATATTATCGTATGAAGTCTCACAGAATGTTAAGAGACCATACTAGGTCTCTAAAAGTAGTAAAAGTCAGTATGTTTGCTTGTAGATAATTTTCAAGTGTCAAACTGCTTTGCAAATTCCATGGCTGCTGCTGGGGTCTTGAAGAAATGTTCCACGTTGTTATAAGTAACTCTTAGGGTGGCTGGGTAATTCAAACCGTATCTCAAATTTTCTACACCCCTCATAAGGCTTTTGGCTTCATTAAACGCTTTTCGTTTTCTGGCAACCTCTGGGGGATAGTCTCGGTAGATACTGATTCTTTGTCCTTCAAATGTCAGATTCTTTTTTCCCGAAGCTCTCCGCATAATATCCTCCAGGACAAAATCATATTGTAGCTTTACAATCATTTGTCTTGGGGGGGCATTTGTACTGGTCTGTCGTCTGCCGACTCTATGTGCACGAGCTAAAACAAGAAATTTCTTTGGTTTACTGTTAATGTTAGATTTGAATCCGGAACTCCTAATATTATTAATTTTGGATCTGGGTCTAATTTAATTTTAAGAACTTCAGAAATAACTCTAAAGATTTCTATCCAATAATAATTAAGTTTTATACATGTTACAAAACTATGCATTAACTTAGCTTCCAAGTTCTGACATTTATCACAAATAGGAGAAATGTTAGAATAAATTCTATTTAATTTCGTTTTTGAGTAATGTAATCTGTGTAATACCTTAAATTGTATCAATATATGTCTAGCGTTTAATGAGCAACGATGTATACATTGTAGACTTTCTTCCCAAATTTCCTTCGTTGTAGATAAACCCATTTCATTTTCCCATGTTTGTCGATATATTTCCGAAGTTGGGATTTCCTTATCCAAAATAGTATTTTTTGGATAAGGCTCTATCATGTCACCCCTCAGCTTCCTCCATTCCAGAGAAAAGAAACCTCTCCCATCTATTCCCAGACTAAAGTTTTCCAATCCAGGTAACATCCTCATGTACTTACTCTAGTGCAACCACTTCCTTCCTATGTTGTGGTGACCAGAACTACGCACAATATTCCTAATGCAGCCCAATCAGTGTTTTGCAAATGTGCGACCTATGGTTCTCAACTTCTACATTCTCAGCCCTGACTTATGAAGACCAGTGTGCCTAAATACCTACTTCATCATCCTATCTACCTGCATTACCAATTTCAGGGAACCATGGACTTGAACCCCAACATCCCCCTCTTAATAGGTATGTTACAAAACTTAGCGGTGCTGCAGTTCTTTCACTGGCCGTGTGTGCGACTTTGGCGCCTTTGACGCCTTCGGGGGGGGGGGGGAGGTGGGTGGGGTTAAAATGCGGTTTTCCCTTGCCATCCTGAGCTTTATTTTCTCGGAGTGTGAGATTTTTCTAAAGATTAATTCCGACTGCCGGTAAGTTAATTTTTTTTTAAAATCGCCTGAATATTTAATCGCTGCAGTAAAATAATAAATTAGCTCCTAATGCCGTGAACGCCGACAGCGGGGACGGATTTTACGGAGGGGACAGGTAAGTGAAAGCTGTTTATTTGTTCATACTTCAAAGCAGCAGCGTGAAAACACAGAAACTAATATTGAGCAGGTCCTCGCCAAATGGATAATTTGCCGCTTGAATGTTGGATGACCTGCACAGAGCTGCAAATCGTGGGTTTAGTGTCAGCTTAATAGCAATCTTCAGGATGCAACCCCAGCATGGCAAGGAGAACAAGAAGTTCAAGGTCGACTACATACGGGTGATTCATTCAGTCCAGGATAAATCCTCTGGGGAACAACCTCCGGTTGGGGATAGGTTACAGTTATTTTATGATGAATGGTGCTGCATAACATCTGATCTGTTTATACTGCACACTGTCTCAGGGTCTCGAATAGAGTTTATGTCAGGAATTCATCCACCTGCACAAAATATGCCTAGTCGGGTATTGTTTTTTTCTGGACCAGAAACTCTGCAGGTAAATAAAGAAATTTTGTTCCAAAAAGGGGTAATTGAGAGGACGACATACTAGCCTCAACAATTTGTGTCCAATATATTCCCCGGCCCTCATAATCGCAAAGATCATCTGGTAGTTCTAGTCTTCCGAGTCTTACTATATCACTTCGACTATAGTTTCTGTGTTTTCACGCCGCTGCTTTGAAGTATGACGCACATGCACCTGGCGGGGCTTCTTCACGTAATCCCTCATCATAACTCCTCATAAAATAAAGATCAAACTTCAAACTGGTAAGTTCCCATTTAATCTTACTATCAAAAGTGGAAAGATCACAAAGTGCTGGAGTAACTCAGCAGGTCAGTCAGCATCTCTAGAGAACATGGACCAGGTGACGTTTCGGGTCGACACCTATCTTCAGACCTGAAACATCACCTATTCATGTTCTCCAATAATGCTGCCTGACCTCCTGAGTTACTCCAGCACTTTGTGTATTTTTGTGTATTAACCAGCATCTGCAGTTCTTTGTTTCTAATGTGGCAAGACGGTTGGCTTGAATGCATTGACATATGTGACAGATGCTGGGATACAGCATTGGTTTATTGTGAGGCAAAAGACTTGCAGAAATGCACAGTGAATTTGAACTAAAGAACATATCCCAAACATGCACAGTTGCTTGAAAACCACTCATTAAGAAACATTTAATGTACCTCAGGAGAGGGAAAGACTAAATAAAGGGGCTGTCCCGCTGCGGCGACCTAATTGGCAAGTTTAGAAGAGTTTAGGAGAGTTTGAAAAAATGTCATTGAAGACCTCCTTCGACTATGTAGAAGACCTCCTTCGACTATATTGAAGATCAGCTTCGACTAGCTACGACTAACTTTGGGAAAATTGGACACCGAATAGTGGAGAGTGAAGATGACCTCCTTCGACCTCCCTTCGACTATGAAGAAGACTATCTACGACTACCTTTGATTACCTTTGACTACCCTCGATTACATATGACTAACATGCCGACCTACTATGACCTACAACGACTAAACCTACGAGTAAAAAAGTATCGACCTTTTCCATGGCGACATTTTTTAACATGTTGAAAAATACGCCGCGACCTAGCTGAGGCCTCGAGTACACGGGGACTTCTCTCGAACATGAAGGAGAGTTACAAAGACCTCGTGTCGACCATGCTGCGAGTACGAGTCGAGGGCAAACTCGCCAGAACTCGCGGATTAGGTCGCCCGAGTGGGACAGCCCCTTAAATCATCAAGACATTGACAAATACACCCTTGAGAAAATGATTTTGAAACAGTTAAGTTAGATTAAAAACAATGGACATAATTGATTTAAATCATAATTGGGAATAAAAATCTAGCTAGATTTTCGATTGGGACAGCTGTTTGGAACTGAAGGTATGTGGGAAGTTTGTGGGAACACGATGAGGTGAAAATAAACCAGTTAAAGGAGATATTATCAGGATTGAACGTTGCTGGGGAGACACAATTCAAGAATTACATCAGAACCTCAGCACAGTCAAGGATGAAGTGGTGCTATTCAAACAGGGAGAAGGTGAAAGTTATCAAGAATAAGGGAGACACAGTAATGAATGTTTCTAGAGACTTGCATTTGCCATTTATCTGAGATATATACTTGATCAGACATAAAGTGGCTTTAATTATGTAAGGAACAATGGAATTCTATCCTTTTTGAATGATAGTACGATGGAGAGATGATTAGTCAGCTATAACAATCCAGGGGCAAGACGTGGGTTGGTATTCCCAGTATATTAAAGAATTAAGGGCCTGTCCCACTTGGACGACCTAATCCACGAGTTTAGAAGAACCTAGACGGGTTGAAAAAAATGTCACGGTTATGTTGACTCGTAGAAGTAAAAGACCTACTACGACCTGCTACGACTATGTCTACGACCACTTGCGACTATGTCTACGGCCTCCCTCGACTAAGTCTACATCCTCCTACGACTATGTCTACAACCTCCTACGACCCCCTCGACCTCAAGGGCATGTCCCACTTTCACGACCTAATTCATGACTTCTGCCGAGTTTACCATTGACTCATACTTGCAGCATGGTTGTCACGAGGTCATAGGTGGTTGTAGGAGGTCGTGATGCTAGTCGTAGGTATCCGTTCCATCAGGTAGGTCGGGGCATTTTTCTAGCATGATGAAAAATTTCCACGAGTAAAAAAGGTTGTGAATTAGGTCGTGAAAGTGGGACAGGCTCTTCAGACTTCCACACCTAAGATCAACTATGACTAGCTACGAGTGGAAAATGATCACATGATAAATTGATGTCATGTTTGCATTTTTTTTCTTGGGCCAGTTACCGACCTACGACTACCTACGACTATCTAAGACTACCTATGACTAACATCATGACCTACTACGACCTACCTACGACCTACCTACGAGTAAAAAGTATCAATTTTTTCCATGCTGACCTTTTTTTTACTCGTAGACATTTTATATCAGGCTGGAAAAAATGCCGCGACCTACTTGAGGGCACGAGTACGCGGAGACCAATTACGAGCATGAGGAAGAGTTACGAAGACCTCCTATGACCTCCTAAGACCTGGTGGCGACCATGCTGCGAGTACGAGTCAAGACCAGAGGTCGCCAATTAGGTCGTGACTGTGGGATAGGGGCTAAAAAGTTGCTTTAATTATGTAAGGAACAATGGAATCCGATCTTTTTCGACTGGTAGTACGATTGAGAGATGAATAGTCAGCTATAATAAATCCAGGGGCAAGACATGGGATGGTATTCCCAGTATATTAAAGAGTTAGGAAAAGTCATTACAAATTGCAGCTTCATATTCTCTTCATTATCTACCAACTGGATGTATCATGTTTTTAAACTAGTGAGTACTGTACAAAACACACCATGCTGGAGGTCCTCAGTGGGTCAGGCAACATTTGTAGAGAATCAGTCTTCAGACATGAGTCTGAAGGAGGGTTCTGACCCGAAATGTCACCTAATATTTTTCTCCAGAGATGCTGTCTGACCCGCTGAGTTACTCCAGCATTTTGTGTCTATCTGTGGAGGTAATGGACAGCCAAAGTTTTAGATCAGGTCCTGACTTCACACTGAATACTGTTGCCACATTAATATGTTTAATGACATTCACAACACTTTCAAGAGTCAAGAGTGTTTTATTTGTCATATGTCCCAGACAGAACAATGAAATTCTTACTAGCGGCAGCAAAAACAAAACCTGTAAACATAGCATTCTGTAACCAAATAATAAACAAGAAAAAAAAGTCAATTGTGTTGACTTGCTCATTGATGACAGCACGGACCTTACACTAATCATCCAAAGCCTCATCACAGCAAAGGATTAGCAGGTGGACAGAAGAAATGAGTCAAGAATGTCCTGAAAAATCTCCTTGAAGAAAATGCTAAATCTTCGATGACTCGTAGCAAACACTGGCTGGTGACTGGGAGAAGAAGCGTTTAGGATGGCAGTAAGAACCTCAAATCTCTTCCTTGGGAAGCTCATAGAAGCCCAGTGAAAACTACAGAAGGAGCTCCCAACCCCACAAACAAACATCACACCCGAGCATCCCAACAGGCACCTCCTGCTCCAACTACCAGAAAGTGTACAGGTCCCACAATGGCCTCATCGGTCTCTTCAGAATCCACAGAACTGTAGCTGAAGCAGGTCATCTTTGACACAAGTGAATGGCTAAAACATTTGGGCTGGAACTTGTTAAGGATGCAGATTTCCTTTCCTGGATCATTCTAATAAACTAAATTGGTTTTGGAAGTGGTCACCAGAAGTATTTCCAACATTTATTTAATTACAAGAATGTAACACCTTTCATATCACATGCTGCATTCCAAGAGTACATTATTCGTTGAGTGACAGTTATGAATATTTTCACATTGTGGCAACCTAGTGAAGGCTAAGTAAATTGGGGGTTTTACTGATTTTCACAAGGCAATTTCATCCATGTTTATAAACTCCACGACTGGATTGAGGAGGTTTTTGTCATTGACAGTTTGACTGATGATCACGGAGCATTATTACAGCAGCAGCATTATTGACAACTCTCCTCAATCCTGCAGATGACATTCTATTGCAACAATCTGCACATCTTTAAAATGGCCAGTTATCAGATTTCATTAACCTGTTTATATCAGCGGACTCATCAAAAAGTCTAGTTCTCCGCAGATCTGTAATATGTTTGCGATTTTCTATGGTAAATAGGAATTGATCTCCAAAGGTGTTTCTTTTAGATAACATAGTTTGCTATTTTATGAAGGACTTGACTGGATAAACGTATCAGCTAGGAGAGTAATGTGCTTAATTTTAAGCTAGGCTGAGCTTGTTTTCCTTGGACTGATGTAAGCTGAGAAATGACCTTATAGAGTATATAAAGTTATAATAAGGATAGATGGGGTAGATGGACAGAACAGAGACAGTGAAGAGTGCTTCTCAGATTCCACTTGGGTAGTGTACACATAACGATAAGAATATTTAATTTTCCAATTCTGGGTAATCCACACCCTGGTTCTCTTTTCCTGCACACCCTTGCCTGGCCACCCAGATTTATTTTCCCTTTGTTCATCCCACTTATCACGTCTCATCATCCCCTCCCTACTTGGCTCCACCTATAGAGGTAGAGTTGCTGCCTTACATTGCTTGCAGCAGCTGAGACCCGGGTTCGATCCCAACTATGGGGGCTGTCAGTATGGAGTTTGTACGTTCTTCCCGTGACCGCGTGGGTTTTCTCCGAGATCTTCGGTTTCCTCCCAAACTCACACAGGTGAGACACAAGCATCTTTATTGTTCAGGTCATGATCTTGTAAGCAGGTCATTACACGTTCACACTGCTACTAGCAGGCAGTAGGCGAGTCCTTACACTATGAATGTTATAATTAGGCGGAGCTATCATTACTGTGGGGGCGGGGGTTGTGGGGGCAGGAAGGTTGTGGGGGCGGGGGGGGCTCTGGCGGCGGGTGGAGGTTGTGTAGGCAG
The DNA here is from genome assembly GCA_035221665.1 of Okamejei kenojei. Classification (NCBI taxonomy): domain Eukaryota; kingdom Metazoa; phylum Chordata; class Chondrichthyes; order Rajiformes; family Rajidae; genus Okamejei; species Okamejei kenojei. Next base: position 50,959,017 of record CM069144.1, on the reverse strand, counting down.
GGGACAGGAGTTGTGGAGGCAGCGGCAGGGGGGTTGTGGTGGCTGGGGGGGTTGTTGTTGGGGGAGGTTGTTGTGGGGGGGGCTTTGGGAGTGGGGGGGCTGTGAGGGATGGGGAGGTTGTGGGGGATGGCGGTTGTGGAGGTTGGAGGGGGGGTTTTGGGGGAGGGGGGTTTGTGGGGGTGGTGGGACTGAGCTCGGAGAAAAGACGGGGAAGAGTCATGGGGGAGAGGGGGGCATCACGGGGGAGGGGAGGAGGAGCCAGCACGGGGACCAGAGGGGGTAGTGGCTGGAATTGGCGGCGCGATGGGGACTCACAGCGGACGCTGGTCGTTCTCCTCCGCCAGGATCAGAGTCTCCGCTTTCCGTTTGGCGACATTGGCGACTCCGGGCCGGGCTGGGTCTCCCATGCTGGGCTGCTGCTTGGGGCTGGGCTGCTGCTTGGGGAGGGGCTGCTTCGGGTCCCTCCGAAAGTCTGGTTGGAAACCTCCGACGGCCTCCCTCAGTTCCAGTAAAGACTCGATGGCACAGGAAAGAGTAGACCGTCCCGGGGAGTGACAGGGGAAGAGACTAATCCGTGCGGCGCTGACTGGCAGGAGAAGGTTGATTTGCGCATGCACGTTTTTAAAGATTTTTAAACCTCGCTAAATTTTACGACATTCAACCGATCGGACGAAACTTGGTGCAATCGCAGCGCAAGAGAACGGTAAGTGAATTGGCGAAAAATTGCAGTGCTATCGCTAACCATTTTTGTGCAAATAGAAAGGCTGCCAAACCGGAAGATAACAAGATCAGAGTTTTAATTATGTATAGATAGACGAGCAAAAAGGATGTAACAGACTTGGTGGGCTAAAGGTGGTGTTTCTTGCTGTATAACTTTAGGATTCTATGGCAGGCAGGGAGTCATGATTTGTGCCAACGGTTGTAAGACTGGAAGGCTGTGATTGATTATTGCACCGTCCACAAACTATCCTAATGATGCACGAGAAGTCTACTGAGGTAAAATATCCAGACGTAATTTTGCACAATGTATTAACGTTTCCACAGAGAAGCTCTGTAGGGGAGGTGAGAGGGTGGGGAAGAAATATTTTAAATGCAGTGCTGAAGAATAATGAACCTGCAAATGAAAAGCAGACCAGAGATGCTAGATAGTGAAGGTGTTAATGAGGTGGTGTTAATGCTAGCTTACAAACTGTAAACAATTGTGCTGGAAAGTCTCTGGTCTTTTCCCCATCTTTGTACAAAGTGATATGAAACAGAAAGGGTGATCTGAATCATATAAGTTCTAGATGCGTATTGTGTGTGCAGAAGGATGGTGGTGGAGGTTCGCTATTGAAATAGTTTGGTAGGAACATTAAAGAGCTAATTAAAACTACATCAAATTAAAACTAAAAATATAAAAATCTGGGGCCTATCACTTAATTCTTTGTGACAACACTGATAAGAAAGTGGGCTATAATAGAATACTAGAATAAGTGGGACCCGTTGGGTTCCATGTTCACATGGGAGGGCTGGTCCCCCGATGCAATATTCCATCTCTCCACTAATTCCAACATTGGTGACCAGTGGGGAGGGGGCTTTCTGGAATTCCATTTCAAGCAGTGCAAGGCCACCAAATTCAAATCCATTTTCCTACCATTTCAAGCAGGGTGCAAGGCCACCAAATTCAAGTGCAGTTTCATACCACTTCAAGCAGGGTGCAAGGCCACAAAATTCAAGTGCAGTTTCATACCACTTCAAGCAGGGTGCAAGGCCACCAAATTCAAATGCAGTTTCCAACCACTTCAAGCAGGGTTGCAGGGCCACCAAATTCAAGTGCAGTTTCATACCCTTCAAGCAGGGTGCAACGCCACCAAATTTAAGTGCTGTTTCATACTATTTCATGCAGAGTACAAGGCCACCACGTGTAGTGCTTTTTACTTCAAACCAAAAATCCCAAACCAACCACGTGCAGTGTTTTTTACTTCAGCCCAAAAACCCCCAAACCAACCATGTGCAGTGCTTTTTACTTCAACCCAAAAACCCCAAACCAACCATTTGCAGTGCTTTTTACTTCAACCCCAAAAACGCAAACCTACGATTTACAGTGTTTTTTTACTTCAACCCAAAACCCCAAACCAACCATTTGCAGTGCTTTTACTTCAACCCAACTACATTTTCATTTTCTAATCACATTAAGGGCACTCAAGGTCAGTAAAACCACACTCACAGTTTAGTAGACATGTGTTCAGTGTTATTCACAGATCAGACTTGGGTATAGGGGATGGAGTCCTACAGGAAGCAGGGTGGGAGGAAGAGTAGTCCAGGTAGCTGTGGGAGTCAGTTGGTATCCGACCTCTCGGTGCTGGGCCTCCTCCACGGCCAGAGTGAGCAACACCGCAAGTTGGAGGAACAGCACCTCATATTCCGCTTGGGGTGTCTGCATCCTCTGGGCTTGAACATTGAATTTTCTCAATTCTGTTAACCCTTGCTGTCTCCTCCCCTCCCCACCTCTCCCTCAGCCCTCGGGCCCTGGCATTCCCTCTCTCTCTATCTCTCTCCCCCACCCTAGTCGCACTAGCTTCTCATTTTCACACTACAAACAGCTTACAATGGCTTGTTCCCTTTATCATCGATACTTTTTTGCATATCTTTCATTCATTGTTCTTTATCTCTCCACATCACCGTCTATATCTCTCGTTTCCCTGATCCCTGACCAGTCTGAAGAAGGGTCTCGACCCGAAACGTCGCCTATCTCCTTCGCTCCTTAGATGCTGCTGCACCCGCTGAGTTTCTCCAGCCTTTTGTGTACCCCCAGCTATTATGCTTATCACATTCAGGTTTAACAACTCAGTGTCACGTTTTGCAAAAGTAAGAGGAAAGATCGCTTTGCTAGTTCTTCCACGATGCAGTTCTGCCCAATCTTCCCCGAGTAACTGGCTTCTAATTGACTTCATGTTGTGACTTTATAGACCTTTTTCTCAAAGGGAATCGTAGTCGCAATCTTAAGGAGATTGTTAGCATGTGTGCTCCGGATGCCAGTTTACAAAGGATCAAAGCCAGGAATTATTACAATATACAATATTTACATGTCACATTCTATTGACAAGTACACAGAAAGCTGCACATTCTAATCTGGGAGTAAATTATGTGTTTGTGTAGAAAAGTATAAGAATATTTGCTAACATGAATAAAAATCACAATGACATTTTCAATTCATATATTTAGTGATACAGTTAATACAACTGCAACATAACACACCGCTGTTTAGAGCATCTGAATTTCGCTATGTCTCGATATTTAAAGCAGTCTTTGCCAGACTTATGTAGGAGGATAACTAAGACAAGAGTACCAGATGGAGGTGAATTGAGGAAGACACAAATCACACAGCACCAGATGGAAATGAATGATATCATTGTCCATGATGAATACTGTAAGTGTACAGGAGGTGATAACTGAGAGACATGAGTCACTCTGTCACAGACAGCAATATATTGCTCCTTTTCATCTGCTGTATACTCAAGAGTAGGCACCAGGTCATAATGCCTCAACTGCTCCATCTTCTTGGTGTGCATGTGCCTGTAGAAGGTGACAGAGAATTGATTGTCGAGACGATTGCAGAATGCAGTATAAATATGTCCCTCTGTCATTTTGAAAAAGTTGTGCTCAGGGAATTAAACAGCAGGGAAAATAGACTTTAGACAGTGAAGAAAGGATTGTGCATGCTTTTAAGCAGAAATGCGCTTAGGTTTCTCTGCATAAAACTAATGATGTAACTAAAAAACATTATTTCAGGAGAACAAGAACTCTATGTCTGGAATAAATGGCTCTCCAGGGATCCTAACAACTGTACCACCCTGGATGCAAAGCACAAAATGCATTAATATCTGCACTTGTTTCTTAAGTAATCCCTTGATATCACTGAATGCTTCACGATAGAAATCTCTGGTTCCTATCCGATTTTAATCCACTGGTGGCACGGATAAGAGGAACATAATAACAGAATAGGAGCAGGAGTAGATGGTACGCCCTACCTGCTCGCACAAACCCCAATTCCCCATAGTCTATATAAAGAGGGGAACAGGGCGCAGTCCATCAGGGGTACTCTCCTCCCCACCATCGAAGGGATCTTTAGGAGGTCCTTCTCGAAAAAGCAGCCAGTATCCTACACGCTCTAATTTCACTCTTGCCGTGGGGAAGAAGAAGCTGTGGTGTCCAGCTTTTTCCCAATGACCATCAGGCTATTGAACACTACGGACACCAACAAAACTCCAAACAAAGAACTGCTTTGGTTGCACTGGCGATGTTGGGCTTTCTTCTGTTATTAGCGCTATATTCATTTTTTTTACAATAAGACCCTCTTGACTCTTGACTGGACTAAATTGTCCTCATTGGTTTAATTTAGAGATCCAGCATGGAAACAGGCCCTTCAGCCCACCATGTTCATGCCAACCTGTTCACCAGTTCAATGTTATCCCACTTTTTCATCCACTCCCTACACACTAGCGGTAATTTATATAGGCCAATTAACCTACAAACCTGTATGTCTTTGCGAAGTGTTCATAAGTTATAGGAGCAGGATTAGGCTATTCGGTCCATCGAGTCTACTCTGCCATTCAATCATGGTTGATCTATCCACATCCACTCTATCCAGGCCTTTCACTAGTCAGTAAGTTTCAATGAGGTTCCCTCCTCATCCTTCTAAACTCCAGCGTGTGGGAGGAAACCGGAGCACCTGGAGGAATACCATGTCATTACAGGGAGAATATACAAACCCCACACAAACACTGCCCAAGGTCAGGTTTGAACCTGGGTCTCTGGTACCTAAATCTGACACCTTTCTCTATCTATTCATCTCATAATTTGATACACCTATATCAGAATGCCCCTCAGACTCTGATGCTCCAATCAAAATAATCCAAGTTTGACCAAACTGTCCTTATAGCTGATATTTTCCGATATTGGTAACATCCTGATAAACATCTTCAACCCCTTCTCCAAAGCTTCCACATATTTCCTACAATGTGGTCGCCAGAACACAATCCTCCAAGGTGGCCTAACCAGATCTTTATACAGCTGTAACAGTGTTTAGTTTGTTGTTACATGTATGTTTTAGTGTACTTCTAGTTTTGTATTATGTGGGGGGACGGGGGATACTTCTTTATCTCTTTCCTCGACGGAGAAGCAACTTTTTTTCGTATCGTGTCTCCGTCTGCGCTGTGGTCTAACATCTCTGGCAGCCTTTTGCTGGGGATCCACCTCGGGTGCTCCAACCACGGGAGCCCATGGGCTTAACATTGTGGAGCTTGAGATCCCTTTGTCAGGGATTGACTTCGGGAGCTCCAACCGTGGGAGTCTGTGGACTTAACATCGTGGAGTTCGCGGTCCCTTGGTTAGGGACCGACTTCGGGAGCACCAAGCCACAGGAGCTTCGACCACCCCAATGTGGGAGCTTCGACCGCCCCGACGCGAGAGCTTCGATCGCCGGCTGCGGGAGGTTCGATCACCCTGATCGCCGACTGTGGATGGTTTGAATGCTCCGACCGTGGGAGAAAAGGAGGAAAGAGGAGAAGACTTTATTGCCTTCCATCACAGTGGGGAATGTGGAGGAGCCGCTGTGGTGGATGTTTATGCTAATTTTTTATGTGGTTGCGTGTCTTGTTGCTTTTTTTTGGTATGACTGTAAGGCAAAATCAAATTCTTTGTATGTTGCAAAACATACTTGGCTAATAAATTAATTATGATTACGATGGGGTGGGAGATTGCAACCTTCACGTGGTCCGAATGCAATATACCCGGTGTGCACAATCAAATAAGATCAAATAGAAGAAGTTGTCCTACAACTTTAGGCTGTGCACATCATATGCAAGAAGATGAAGACAATTACAATTACGATTACATGACTTCCTGATATTTATGCTCAAGCCCCAATTGATGAAGTTAAGCATGCAATATACTTTCTTTACCTCCCCATCCACTTGTGTTGCGTAGATAATCTTCTTCTCTGGGCATTTTTACAATTGTTACAGGGTAATGGTAAGGCTACACCTGGGGATCTATGCACTGTTTTAGTCATGTTAGTTAAGAAAATCTCGAATAAGGGGAGATAATACAAAATAATTAACGCTGTTGCACCTCTAGCTCAATGCTTGAAGGTCACAGTGTAAGCTCTGGGGACACATTTCACTTCAACTCTTTCATCCCAAATAATCCAAGTACACTGTATCTACAGGTTCCCCTTTATTAATCTCGCTTATTACACCTTGTTACGGAACAGACTCAACTGGCCGAATGGCCTAATCCTGCTTCTATGTCTTATCATCTTCAATGAACAAGAACGCATAGAAAAAACTATGTTGACTATAAGTATGATTGAATATAGTATGATTTTCTAAATGTCCTGCCACTACTTTTTTTATAATGAATATCAGTATTTTCACAATGTTCAATTTTGTTCAACTGGCATATAGTTAGTTTCCTTCTTTCTTTCTCCCCACCTTCTTGAAAAGTGGCTTTATATTTGCAATTTTCAAATCTGTTGGAATCTTTCCAAAATCTAGAAAGACCATGAACGGCGCACCTTCCGTCTATTTTAATACTTAAGGATAATACTATCAGCTCCAGGGTTTTCTTCAACTTTTAGTCTGATCATTTTGTTTAGTATTTATCTTCCAGTGACAATTATTGCTTTCAGTACCTCTCTTTTGTCCTGATCTTTAATTATTATCAGAATGCTTATAGAGTCTTCTGCCTGATGGCAGATATAAAACTTTGTGGAATGTCTCTACCATTTCCTTATTTTGTATAGCTAATGGGAGAAGATACAGGAGCTTGAATGCTTGGATGTCCAGACTTAGGAACAGCATCTTCCCCAGTGCCGTCAGACCTCTGAATCGATCACTGTGTTTTCAAACACTTTTCCCGGAGATGCTGCCACGAACTCTTACTCTGAACTCTACCTAAATTTGTCAAAGATAAATTGCAAACCTTTAAAAAGGCAGCAAGGGATAGGAATAGGCAGAGTGCTTAAAAATCCTTAAAGTCCTCTTCGTGTGCTATAATAATTCAGTGCTTGAAAGAAGGTAGAAACTGAGCAGGTGTAAATGACATTCACTGCAGTCGACTTTAATCAGATTCTCTTCTCTGTTGTCAAAGGACAAATGGCAATCGTAAAACAAAAAAATAAGGTCAAAGTGGCAACAGGACAGTTGCTTATCTGTAATGGTGCGGAATTGGGCTGTATCTTTTGGAGGTACATGATGTATATTTGTTATACTACCAGTTGGAAGAAGCTAAAGTGCAATAAATCAAATATCAAAAGAGATTTCTGTAGGAGTAGATGAATCTTTGTTCGTTGGGCAATCTCCTAGATTGCTCCCAGTGATCACTGTATTTGAAGCTCTTAAATAAAGTCTTGGTTGTCTTACCCGATCTTTATGTTGTGTTTTAAAGTTTACTTTAACACATTCAGTTATTCATTTGTTGCACTTGCGTTTTCGTTTTGCAATACTTCAGATTGCATTACAATCTATGATCCAATCTGCTGTTTTGCTTTCACTGTTGTAACTATCATTATTGGGTACCCTCTGTGAGCTTCATGAGAACAAGGAATTTCATTGCACCCTGGTGTATATGACAATAAACTCATTATATTTTAAGTTACCTTTAGCTCCAACAGTGCTTGCATGAAGAATGTAAAATAAAGCTAGCTGAGAATAGAAGCCAACCATCTGTAGACTTAACTTAATTAAGTGAGAATAGAAGAGATGTATTGGGAGGAAGTTAGTGTGAGGTTAAGTTGCAAAAATATTACTTGAAGTACCGACAAACGCTTGTGGGCTGATGTGCACTGCACACAGCAGAAAACACCATTGTCCCATCTGAATCAGATTTTACTTCGGAGTCACGTGAGTGACTACGTGAAGGAGTCCCGCCTGGCGCATGCTCGGCATTACGTCGACGCATGTGAAGCTCCGACAGGGTGGAGAGCGCAGCTCCCACCAGCGTAAGTTTAACCCGCAGGTAAGTCGCTATTGAACTTTCTTGCTAGTGGGTTTAAACTCTGTAAATCTGCAGAGCTAGCTAGAGTGCTGATGTATTTTGAAATTTTTTAAAAAACTCTGTAACTCTGGCTCGAAATACGGAGCCAGTTAGAGTGAATGTATTTTTAAATTGCGGTCATTGAATAGAACGCGCTGGAACCGCAGTTTCCGATTTAGATCGGATCGGGAGATAAGGACTGCTTTAAAAGCCGGCTTCCGCTATTTACCGCTATTTAGATCGGGCTTGGAGATAACGGCTGTGTTAAATGCCGGCTCCAAATACCCAGTAATTGTTAAATAAAGTCTGCTCTGAGTATATGTTACCAGATGCAGTTTTCTTTATGGAAATGTATATAACACTGTGTGATACTGAGGTTAATACAAATATTCTGCCAGCAGAATGTGCCTGTCAGAATTACAATTTTAAACATATATGGTTTATGCACAAATACAAAACAGTAAAGAAGTAACTCTCCTCCAAGGGAGGACAAGAATGTGGGAGAGGCTGGAAATGGAGAAAATGCTCCACACTTGACAGTCAAGGGTTCTTGACCCAGGTATGTCTTCCTGTTAGGCAGGCTCCAAAGGAGTTTCCATACACTGAGTATGGTGCCTATGAAAATGGGATTCTGATTCTCCAGTACCTTGGTTAGGTCTGGATGAGATCCCTAGAGCAAGATAAAATGCTCCAAATTCTAATCAGTCAAGGGTTCTAAGGACCCATGTGATTCTAAGGCAGGCTCCGAAGGAGTTTCCATACACTGAGTATGGTGCCTATAAAGAATGAGAATCTCATTCACCAGTGCCTTACATAGGTCTGGGTGAAGTATTTAGAGCAAGATAAAATGCTCAAAATTCTAAACAATTAAGGGTTTTAAGACCCATGAGATTCTAAGGCAGGCTCCAAGAGTTTCCATACACTGAGTATGGTGCCTATGAAAAATGAGAATCTCATTCACCAGTGCCTTGTTTAGGTCTGGATGAAGTATCCTAGAGCAAAGACTCGGGAGTACAAGGGCAGGATGAAACTGACCCTGAAGCTGGTGTCCCTACTTATGTGTATACACCAGAGCACAATAGAAACGCTCCGGGTGTTCCCGATGTAGCACCAAGTTCGCTATATCGGTATGGACTGGTGAGGCTATGGATGAACCTGGCGGCCAACATTATTTGGTTTATCACCTACTCCAAGAAACTGTTGCCAACAGTAACTCAGTAATGGGGCACCCATGAGTGTAAGCCATCGGTGCAGGCTCGAAGGGCTGAATGGCCTACTCCTGCACCTAATTTCTATGTAACAATGCGAGGACAGGAAATGTGTTCCAGCATGTCCTCTAGCTGATATTCAGTTGGCATCACTGCATTTGGGGAAGACATACATGGGTCGATAATGTCCAATACTTTTAAGACATGCTTGCGTTACTCTGCAATGCATATTCAAACCCAATTGTATGATGAAAATTGCCATTTGGCTAACATTATACCCAAAAAATGCAGGATTATGTGGGCAAGCTATAACCAGATTTATGATTGATGAAAAACTGCCCAAACAATTAAGGATATTTGCCTTATAAAACTTCTCATCCCTGCTTTGAGAAAACAAACAGGTTGAATACGACCCTATATTAAGAGAAGGAGATCTTCTGGTTCATTTACGGAAGTACAGAAATGTCATTCCATCACACATGGAATTTCTGGGAAACAACCTCTGGTCGGTTGTAAGATTACAATTGTTTTGTAATTCTGCATTAAATCTGAGCGACTTGATGTTTGAATGTACCAGGAACTCGTCAGGTAGAGATAATATATCCCAGACACAAGTATGGGGGTTGCAGAGTCATTCTGGGACTCATAAACTTAAATTTATAGTTCAGTATAGGCAATTTAAAAAAAGTACACTTCAACACTGTAACAAAGTTGTTATCACAAGGCTGCTATATGGCTATTATTAGGCCTAAAGAAGATACCTTATTATTCAGGTACTTAAATTAAGTGGATGGGTCAGCTGAAGGAATTACCTAATGGGTTAAATTCAGCCCTCAGATTGCTCACACAATTATTGAAACCAGCACTGGTGTTAATGAGGGCTCAGATTCACATTGTAATGACTTATCTAGAGGATATGTTAATTGTAAATGGGAGACAGCTGAAGAACTGGGTTCTGCAACCATAAGCCTATTGAAAGGCTAAGGTTCTGTACATCCAAACAACATGTAAGTTACAGGCATCCCAAACAATTGATCATTTGGGGTTTGTCATTAATACAGTTGATATGTCAGTAATTTTACCAACAATTAAGTTTGGGGATGTTACAAATGCCTGTACTTGTCTTGGTAAAAAACATTATCCCACCATCCAAGAAATAGCGACGGTTACTGGTAAAGTGATAGTGGTAAAGTAAAGTGATCAAAGTCTGCAAAGACCAGAGAATAAGTGTAAAAAGCATGCAGGTCATTGATTAGGTCCATGCAGTTACCAACTAAAACGGTTGAGCTGAATTGCAATGATGGATTCTCAATGTTGCACAAGTTACTAGAAGTAAAAATGTGCTTGTTCAGTAGTCTTCAGTGGTATTACAGACTGATGGGAGTGCTCTCAGATGGGGAGCCAAGGACAGCGACACCAGTTGTGGTGGTCGATGGACTGTCCAAGACGATTTAATTCTCTAAACACATGGTATGAATTATTTGGAGTTATTGGGAGTAGACAATACCACAGCTGTGGGAGAAGACAATATTGTGGTAAGACAACAGATCACGAAAGTTCAATGACAATACAGAATGAATGTTAAAATTCAAAAATTTAAAGAAAAAAAAAGAAAAAATAAAAATAAATAAAATAAAAATTAAATTAAAAGAAAAGTTTCTCAGACAGTATGAGTACCAAATGTTGATCTGTTGTGTCTGGATTAAATCTCCAGTGGTCTAAATGTGTCTCATGGGAGCCAGACCCAGGAGCATTAGCGGTGGATGCATTCTTGCTACATTGGGGAAGTATAGTCTTTCATGTTTTCACCATTTTGCCTGATTAAGCAATGTGTCACCAAAATAGAGCAAGTCTCAGCCGCAGGCGTTTGGTGGTTCCAAACTGGTATTGCTTCTCGGCCTTTTGGCTAAGGTCAAGTGTAGTATCTGTTCTTATCAGTTCAATATCTGATACGTCCCTTATCTAGGGACCATTACTACACAGCCATTGTTCCCATTGGTGCTCAGAATGATGATTCAGACATTCATGACAAATCCCAGGTGTAGTAATTGTTGGTACATCCAGTAACAGCAGAAGTCATCCATTACATGACCGTATTAATTGTTAATCTGCGGGTTCTGATGGAATGTCGGATAGGACCATGGATGTCATAACTGCAGCTTGGAGATATAGCACTAAGAAACAATATATGTTTCATATAAGGAATGGGAAATCTTTTGTATACAGTCAGGTATATTTTATCATACTGCAAACATATCGGATGTATTGGAGTTCTTTGCTATGTTGCACCTGAGTTATAGTACCATTAATGGAGCTCGGAGTGCTTTGTCCTCCTATTTAGGACAATTTTCAGAACGACAATTTATCGGGTCTCATCCGTTAATATCCCGATTTATGAGAGGAATTTTAATAAAATCCTACCAAACCCAGATATACAGAAATCTGGGATGTCAGTATAGTTCCCACATTGCTTCGGCAATGGACTCCAATTACGTCACTGTCTTTTCAGAAGTTAATATTTAAAGTGGTTATGCTGATGACATTAATATCAGCACAATGAGTACAAACATTACAAATGTTACGGTTACACAAAAAGCTGGAGAAACTCAGCGGGTGCAGCAGCATCTAAGGAGCGAAGGAGATAGGTTACATTGTATGCAGTTGGCTGTAGATAAAATGACGTTTTATGTCAATGATCTAAGCAAGCAAAGCAAGCCAAGAAAGGCTGGAACCAATGTAATCTTTAAGACATACTCTGTCAACTAAACATTGTGTGATTAAGCATCTGATTTAATATATATTGAATTAACAGTCTCCGAGATTGTGAGACACCAATGTTCATTACCCACAAGAAACATATAAAAAAGTGACAGTACAAACTATTTCTAGATGGATAAACAGGTTCTGGATTAACTGGAGTAGACACTGATGTGTTTAAATCTCACTCCACAAGGACGGTATCAATGTCCGCGGCAAAGGTGCAGGACATGCCGCTCGACCAAATTCTGGAGACCGCAGGATGGTTGAAAGAGGAACTTTTCTAGCTTTTATGATAAACATGTTGTCACAGTGCCAGGGTTGCACATGCTGTGTGGGTTCTGTTCAAATTGTTTGCTTTGTTGCATATCATTTGTTGTAATTTCCCCAGGGATAGAGGGGTTATTACTTTTCTTTTTATTATTATTATTAAAATATTAAAATATTTATTGCATAATTTCAAGCGATATATATTATTTACTCACTCAAGCAGTGTGTCGTATGGAATGATCTGCGGCATGAAAATCACCGAGCTTCAAAATCTTCACGTAGTCACTCACGTGACTCTGAAGTAAAATAGTAAGATTAAACGAGAACTTACCAGTTTGAAGTTTGATCGTTATTTTATGAGGAGTTACGATGAGGGATTACATGCCCTCCACTCCCAACCCTCATAATATAAATGATCATCTGGGGTAGTTCTAGTCTATGTAAGCCTTACTATCTTACTCCGGCTATTGGTTCTGTGTTTTTCACACCGCTGCTTTGAAGTATGCCGAGCATGCGCCAGGCGGGTTTTCTTCACGTAATCCCTCATCGTAACTCCTCATAAAATAACGATCAAACTAAAAACTGGTAAGTTCTCATTTAATGCTATTATTAATTAATGCTTTCCATGATCATGTGCAATATCCACTGAAACCATCAGTCTGCCAACCTTTGTTTGGGATGAAACAGGCTTGAAGTGAAATGTGTCCCCAGTGCTTCCACTGGGATCTTCAAGCATTGAGCCAGAGCTGCAACAGCATTTACTGTTACAATGCATTGGGAACTCTGCCAGGTCATCCTCATTCAATCAGCTGTTCGGTTCAAAGGTCCGATACACAACTCAAATATCGGGTGACACGAGCAGACTAGGCAGAAACGTAACTGCATGGAGCACAAATTTGTGAAGAAAGTATGCCAAAAATATGGTGTAATTAGGAAGTGAGTGTCTGCCACAACAGTCCTTCCCTGTTACTCACATGATTGATGTGCTGTTTCTGGCAAAATGTGTGCCAACTCCCAGCTCACTTCAATACATATCAGGCAACCTTGATGCATTCTGTGTCAAGCATTTGTTACAAAGAAAAAGATGAGAGGTGCGAACAATAAGCATTTCTTTGATTAGACGTTTTTAAATATTTAAAGCTGGATGATATCAAGTTGGACAAATGGAATGAAGACACAGAAAGATCCCGATCTAATTGCTGTTCCTGTCAATAACCTCAAACAGGAAATACATGAACATCTCCCCTGGGGTGTTGCTAACCACCAGTGGAATGCTATGATGACTGAGCTACTGGCATTACAAATCTATTTTTTTATAGATACAATGATATTTCAATACAATGGAAACTGTGCAAATATCCAACTTTACTATGGACTTTAGAGATACGGCATGGAAACAGGCCCTTTGGCCCAATAAGTGCACGTCGACCAGCGATCATCGCTGTATACTAGAACTATTCTACACACTAGGGACAATTTACAATTTTTACTGAAGCCAATTAATCTACATACCTGCACGTCTTTCGAGTGTGGGGGTGAAAACCATAACACCTGAAGAAAACCCACGCAGTCACAGGGAGAACGTGAAAACTCCGTACGGACAGTACCCATAGTCAGGATCGAATCCGGGTCTCTGGCATTGTAAAGCAGCAACTCTACCACTGCGACCCTTCTTTAATTCAACTGCTCAACTCAAAGGACTGGACAATACAGATGACAAACAGATAGAAAAAAGTAACTGGATTGAACACAAATTCCGGAAAGAAAGTTTATGAAAAATTAATGTTGTTATGGAGGGGGCCCTGTGTGCCCCTTGACATCTGTCAAATGTGATAGCATTTGAAATGATAGCAAATGACTGGACCATTGATCCAGAGACATAACATCTGGAGACACAAGTTTAAATCCTCCATAGCAGCTGCAAAAATTTAAAATTCAATTAATTAAATCGTTTGGAAGCTGAAATGAATTATAGTGAAACCCCGTCTTGTTTGCTGATGTCCTTGAGAAAAAAGGAAAAATACTATTCTAATGTGGAAAGGACACAAAGTGCTGGAGTAGCACAACAGGTCAGGCAGCATCTCTGGAGAACATGGATAGGTGACGTTTTGGGCCGAGATGCTTGTTCAGACTGAAAGCCCGAAATATTGAGTCTGAAGTGTTAAGGTCAACTGGTGCCCGACATGAAGCATCATTTATCCATGTTTTATAGGGATGCTGCCTGACATGCTGAGTTACTCCTGCACTTTTCCAAATCAGCATCTGCAGTTACTTGTTTCTATATTCTAATCTGGTCTATTCTATAAGTTTCACTGTACCTTAATTGGTACACTTGACAATAAACAGACCTTTGATCCCAATTGCTCAGCTGTTGGTTGAATATTTAATGGCTTCAGAAGTGCCAGAGCATGTCAGTTACATGATTACTAATGCATAATTAAAAAAAATAGAAATAAAAAATAATATACATCCCAAAATGACACTGGGACATGCAAAGTTAGAACAAAACTCCATTACGTCTCAAAACATTTTATTGATCGTGGGTAAGGAAACCTGTTACTTATTATTATCCTAGACTGATTAATCAGTTCCCTTCCATGTTAAACAACATTTGGAAAAAGCACTGAAAAGAGCAAGGGAATAGAATCTGAAGAAGGTACTTGACCTGAAACATCACCTATCCATATAACCATATCTATATAACAATTACAGCACGGAAACAGGCCCTCTCGGCCCTTCCAGTCCGTGCCGACCATTTATTTTCCCCTGGTCCCATCTACCTGCACTCAGACCATACCCCTCCATTCCCTTCCCGTCCATATACCTATGCACTTTACTTTAAATGTTAAAATCGATCCTGCCTCCACCACTTCTGCTGGAAGCTCATTCCACACAGCCACCACTCTCTGAGTAAAGAAGTTCCCCCTCATGTTACCCCTAAACTTCTGTCCCTTAATTCTCATGTCATGCCCTCTTGTTTGAATCTTCCCTACCCTCAATGGGAAAAGCTTATCCACGTCAACTCTGTCTATCCGTTTCATCATTTTAAAGACCTCAATCAAGTCCCCCCTTAACCTTCTGCGCTCCAAAGAATAAAGACCTAACTTGTTCAACCTTTCTCTGTAACACAGTTGCTGGAACCCTGGCAACATTCTAGTAAATCTTCTCTGTACTCTCTTTATGTTGTTGTCATCCTTCCTATAATTAGGCGACCAAAATTGTACACCATACTCCAGAATTGGTCTTACCAATGCCTTGTACAATTTTAACATTACTTCCCTACTCCTATATTCAATGCTCTGATTTATAAAGGCCAGCACACCAAAAGCTTTCTTTACCACCCGATGTACATGCGATTCAGGGAACTATGCACAGTTATTCCTAGATCCCACTGTTCCACCGCATTCCTCAAATCCCTACCATTTACCTTGTACGTCCTATTTTGATTTGTCCTGCCAAGATGTAGCACTTCACACTTATCAGCATTAAACTCCATCTGCCATCTTTCAGCCCACTTTTCCAAATGGCCCAAATCTCTCTGTAGACTTTGAAAATCTACTTCATTATCCACAACACCACCTATCTTAGTATCATCTGCATACTTACTTATCTAATTTTCCACCAACACAGATCCCTGAGGCACCCCACTGGTCACTGGCTTCCAACCTGACAAACAGCCATCCACCATTACTCCCTGACATCTCCCATTCAGCCACTGTTGAATCCATCTTGCTACTCCGCCATTAACACCCAAAGATTGAACCTTCTTAACCAACCTTCCATGGGGAACCTTGTCAAAGGCCTTACTGAAATCCATATAGACAACATCCACTGCTTTACCCTCATCAATTTCCCTAGTAATCTCTTCAAAAAATTCAAGAAGGTTTGTCAAACATGATCTTCCAGGCACAAATCCATGTTGACTGTTCCTGATCAGACCCTGTTTATCCAGATGCTTATATATATTATCTCTAAGTATCCTTTCCATTAATCTGCCCACCTCTGATGTCAAACTAACAGGTCTATAATTGCTAGGTTTATTCTTTGAACCCTTTTTAAACAATGGAACAACATGCACAGTACGCCAATCCTCCGGCACTATTCCCGTTTCTAATGACATTTGAAATATTTCTGTCATAGCTCCTGCTATTTCTACACTAACTTTCCTCAATGTCCTAGGGAATATAACCTGTCAGGACCTGGAGACTTATCCACTTTTATATTTTTCAAAAGTGTCAGTACTTCCTCCTCTTTGAATCTCATAGTTTCCATAGCTACTCTACTTTTTTCCCTTACCTCACAGAGTTCAATATCCTTCTCCTTGGTGAATACCGAAGAAAATAAATTGTTCACTATCTCCCCCATCTCGTTTGGCTCTGCAGATAGCTGTCCATTCTGGCTCTCTAATGGTCCAATTTTACCCCTCGTTTTCCTTTTGCTATTAATATAGCTGTAGAAACCCTTTGGATTTACTTTCACCTTTCTTGCCAAAGCAACCTCATATCTTCTTTTAGCCTTTCTAATTTCTTTCTTAAGATTCTTTTACATTCTTTATACTCCTCTAGCACCTCATTTACTCCATGCCTCCTATAATTATTGTAGATATCTCTCTTTTTTCGAAACATGTGTCCAATTTCCCTTGAAAACCATGGCTCTTTCCAATTTTTACTATTTCCTTTCAACCGAACAGGGACATAAAGATTCTGTACTCTTACAATTTCCCCTTTAAATGTCCTCCATTTCTCTTCTACATCCTTCCCATAAAACAAAATGTCCCAATTCACTCCTTTTAAATCCTTACGCATTCCCTCAAAGTTAGTCTTTCTCCAATCAAAAATCTCAACCCTAGGTCCAGTTCTGACTCTCTCCATAATTATATTGAAACTAATGGTATTGTGATCACTGGTCCCGAAATGCTCACCAACGCATACCTCCGTCACCTGACCTGCCTCATTTCCTAACAGGAGGTCCAGCACTGCCCCTTCTCTGGTCGATACCTCTATGTATTGCTGCAAAAAACTATCATACACACATTTTACAAACTCCAAACCATCCAGCCCATTTACAGAATGTGTTTCCCAGTCTATTTTTGGAAAATTGAAATCTCCCACAATCACTACCTTGTGCTTACTACTAATATCTGCTATCTCCTTACATATTTGCTCTTCCAATTCTCGCTCCCCATTTGGCAGCCTATAATACACCCCTAAAAGTGTTGCTACACCGTTCCCACTTCTCAGTTCCAACCAAATAGCCTCCCTAGACGAGCCCTCTAATCTATCCTGCCAAAGCACTGCTGTAATATCTTCTCTGACAAGCAATACAACACCTCCACCTTTGGTCCCTCCAATTCTATCACACCTGAAGCAACGAAATCCTGGAATATTTAGTTTCCAATCACAGCCCTCCTGCAACCATGTTTCACTGATTGCCACAACATCTTATTTCCAGGTGTCAATCCAGGCTCTAAGTTCATCCACCTTTCTTACAATGCTCCTAGCATTAAAATATACACATTTTAGAAACCCACCATCCCTTATTCTCTGTCTATTATCTTTTTCCTCTTTCTCGCCTACATTTTGGGTCCGAGTGCTTCCCTTCCCTGCCTCTTGCCCCACACCCTGTCCCCTGGCCCCCTCTACCCGAGTCCCTCCCCCCAGCCTTTCTAGTTTAAAATCTCCCCAGTAGCCTTTGCAAATCTCCCTGTTTTCTCCAGAGATGAGGCATGCTGATTTATTCCATCACTTGTATCCTTTGGCGGGTTTCAAAGTTTATTACTAAGTGTGGCCTATTGGAACCACTACTGACCAAAAGACTGAAGGGTTTATCTGCCAGGCTAAGTAGATGATAATAAAATCAAAACAAGTGATATATGTATCTAACCATGTTCTCACCAGTATATGGTTTGTAGATATATCACTTGACAACAATTGTTGGATTCTCCAACCCACTATTTATGTGGAGATGGAATTATGATTTCATATTAAGAACTTTCCCCATCTTTACAGATCCATAACAGCCGTAGAGGCTCAAAACTGAGATGTTGTGGCTCTTTATCAGCAGCAGGATTGGATGATACCACTATGTTGGACACAACACATCTCTCATTCTTTCATTTACTTTAAGCCACTATGCAGACTCTGGTTTAATGAGGAAATGTATGCAAGGGCAAGGTCAACTGGTGCATGGAAATACCATCTGTAAATTTCCTTCAATGTCCCACTTTCTTGACTCTTATCAATGTCCTTTCATTATTTATGAGTCAAGATCCCTGAACATCTTCATAATAACATTATGGAAAGAACATTACCACACTAATTGGTGGTATAAGAATCACTCTCAGCCTCATAATAAAAGTGAATTACTGATCTTGGGAGTACTGTACTTCTCCTATGGAAAAAAAAACGTCTTCCATTTCCGCTGAATTAACAGAAGTATACTGCATTGTCCACATCTTGTTTGGAGCTGCTATCAACATGAGATGAGTTTGCTCCCAGCAAAGTTTCAGCCCTCTTTGAGGGTCTACCATTGCCCCAGTTTCAGCTCAGCCTTCATGATGTGTTCCATTGCCTGGTGTTGCAGGGCCAGCTAATTTAGTACGAGGTTTTGAAATATTCATTAATGTTGGAAAATAAAACAACAAAATGAGAACGCTTGCAGTGCCAGATTTGCAGAATGATGGTATTACCTCCTCACTAAACATGTCATTATGTCTTTCGCTTGACTATTTATCGCACAGCAATCTCAAAAACAGTTTTGAAAAATTCCTTGGTGACTCAGAAACAATTGTGCAAATAGGCTTTGAATAGAATGAGAGCTACTTATTTCATGCCTATCTATTTTGAGATTATTTCACATCTAATATATATACCAGGGTTAGATTTAAAGGATTTGCAATCTAGTTCAAACATCATGGAAAAGGCCCAGATCCTCTTTCTCCCCTCCCCTCTGTAGAATTAGCCTTCTGCCACTGTTTTATCACCTAGGAACTGCAACCTCCAGAAATCTGTTCTTAACATGTGCCTGACAAGGTTGTGATCCAGTGAATAGGTCCATAGAGAGACACGTCACTAAAAGTGGCCTCTCAGCCCACTTGGTCTATGGTGACCATTAATTTTTACACTCATTCTATCCTACCCCTTTACATTTTTTAAACAGTGGAGATCGTTTATACTGGCAGGAAACTTGGTAGCAAAAGGGCACAGATTAAAGGTAACTGGCAAATGGATGAGGAAAAATGTTCTGTTATAGAGAGTGTGAGGGATTGGGAATTCACTGCCTGAAAGGATGGAGAAGTAAATCTGACATTAATTTTTGATAGTGGAATCGAATACATTTTTGATGGGGAGAAAAGTGCAGAGCTACATGGAACAGAATGGGTTGGTCAGTGAATTGATCACCATAAATTTCTCCTCTTGTGTTGGTGAGTAATAGTATCTTGGGGAAGTTGATGAGAATGTGGGGAGAATAAAACGGGTTGGATTTTTACATAATGTAAAAGTGGGTACTTGATGATTGATACAGATTTTGTAGGACGTAGGTCTTCTGTCCATGCCACATGATTATATGGCTCTATGAAAGATGGAGTGAAGTGAACCCAATGTTATATCCTTGCACTAAATGCTGTTCCCTTCATCCTTTACCTGTGCACTGTGGATGGCTTGATTGTATCATGTATAGTCTTTGACTGGGTAGCACGCAAACATCAGCTTTTCACTCTACCTTGGTACACGTGGCAACAATAAACTAAACTAGTTTATTATTTTAGTTTAGAACTTCATTGTCACAGATGGATGTCGGGGCCAAGTCATTGGGTATTTGTAAGGTGGAGATTACAAATACTTAAGATAGACACAAAGTACTGGAGTAACTCAGTTGACCAGGCAGCATCGCTGGTGAAAAGGAATAGGTGATGTTTCAGGTTGGAAACCTTCTTCAGACTGATTGACATATACTTAAGGGCCTGTCCCACCAGCATGCGACTCCAGGCGGTGAGCGCGACCTAACGTGGTCGCTTGAGCCGTCCGGCCTCGCGGGGCCGGTCCCACTTCGATCGCCGGAGCCGTATGAAGTTGTGCGGAGCTGGTCCCGACATCACGCGGGGCTCTGAAAAACTGACTGTGTTCAAAAATTCCGCGCGGCAACGGCCTGTCGGCCCGCAGCCGCCTCGACGCATTACGCACCGCCTCGCGTCGTGCCTCCGTGGCCCTCTCTGTGTGCTTCCTTGGCCCTCTCTGTGTGTCCCTCTCTCTGTTCCTCCGTGACCCTCTATACATGTGCTTCCGTGATCCTCTCTATGTGCCTCCGTGACCCTCTCTATGTGCCTCCTTGACCCTCTATATGTGTGCCTCCGTGGCCCTCTCTTTGTGTCCCTCTCTCTGTTCCTCCGTGACCCTCTATATGTGTGCCTCCATGACCCTCGCTCTGTGCCTCCATGACCCTCTCTCTGTGCCTCCGTGACCCTCTGTCTGAGCCTCCGTGACCCTCTCTCTGTGCCTCCATGACCCTCTCTATGTGCCTCCGTGACCCTCTATATGTGTGCCTCCGTGACCCTCTCTCTGTGCCTCCATGACCCGCTCTCTGTGCCTCCGTGGCCCTCCCTCTGTGTGCCTCCGTGCCCCTCTCTGTGTGCCTCTGTGTCCCTCTCTGTGTGTCCCTCTCTGTCCTTGCGAACTTACCGCGGACTTCACTCCAACTTCGCTCCAACTTCGCGCCACGTCGTGCCACTCACCCGACCTCCGCGTGGCTGGTTTGGTCACGCTCGCCGCATGCAGGCGCATGCTGGTGGGACCGGCCCTGTACGGGGATCACCCGACCTCCGCGCAGCCCCCGCTTCCAGTTTGGTCGCGCTCACCGCCTGGAGTCGCATGCTGATGGGACAGGACCTTTAGTTGTATAATGGGTGATGGGGAGAAGGCAGGACAATGGTGTTGAGAGGAAAAGATAGATCAGCCATGATTGAATGGCAGAGCGGATTTGATGGGCCAAATGACCTACTTCTGCTCCTATGATGTATGAACTACACTAAACTAAACAAGCATCTTCAAAGAGGTTCTTCCTTTGTTGTGAGAGTCTATCCTTGATAAACCTGGGCCAACTAAAAGCAATGAGGTCACCCAGTAACAGGGAGAGAATTCAAACGACCAGCTGAGGATTCAGACCCAAGGTGTGAGTGGCAGAAATTATGTCAAATGCAGGATTATCAGAGATCATCACGCTTTGCTCTCAGGTCCCCTCACAAACAACAGAGAGGCTTCTGTATGGTGAAGTTTCTCATCACAAAGAGATTTGTAGCAGCAGACTTGGTAATGACAAGAGCCCATTGTGCTTGGAATGGGTAGATTCTGGTTAGCAGACACTCTGTGGTCAGTGTGACAAAACATCAAATGAGTCCCCGCCACCCACTGCTGGAGCGCTGACAACTCGCACTGCAGATCTCGCTGTTTGCATTCAAACCATGCTCTATATGTGGAGATAACATACAGAGAGAAAATCATTCAACCAATAGTGTATGGCTGGTTTTAAAAAATTCCAGCAGAAGTTGCAACATTACGATAAATCATCCCTGTCTCTCAATTTACATTTCCTTGTCATCCAACCAATCATTTTGGTTGCAAAAGCTTGTCATCGCGAGGAATTAATTTTATTAAGGACCAGGTATTTGTTGCTCTCTATGCAGAAGAAATGTTAAGAACCTGTCGCCTGAGAATAACAGCTCAGTCCAGCCAGTTTATAGGTTGAATGTAACGAGGGGTAAGAGACTGCAATTCAAAGCAATGGTACAGCTTTAAAATACATCAGTCTGACACCACAGGATGCTACCTCTGAATATAGTTCTGTGTTGACAGCAACAAACACATTTGATAACTCAAGGCATAGATTCAGAATACGGTGACAAATTTCATCATTGTTGGCGGAGGAGTAGATGTAAATTTCCTGAAGGATGTGACTGTTGTTACAATTTCCATCGGGTCAGGTTTCTGTGAGGTACCCTGTGATGTTTTACTTTGTTTTACTTTGCTTTGTAAATGAAACTTGTTGTTATTAGGAATTATGCATAGGGTCCAGATGAGACCACACCCAACATATTGTGTACAATTCTGGTCTCCCTGGATGGATATATTTGCAATTGAGGGAATGCAGCAAAGATTCATCGATTGATTACTGAGATGGTTAGGTCGTAGGTTGAGGAGAGATTAAGTGGGGCACAATAAGCCCTGAGTTTAGAAGAATGAGAGGTGATCCCATCGAAAGCTACAAAATTCTTTACGGATGTGACAAGAATAATATGACAAGGGAAGTGTAAGCTCTTACCCATTCCAACAGCATGGAAACAGT
This sequence comes from Okamejei kenojei, assembly GCA_035221665.1. Taxonomy (NCBI): domain Eukaryota; kingdom Metazoa; phylum Chordata; class Chondrichthyes; order Rajiformes; family Rajidae; genus Okamejei; species Okamejei kenojei. The sequence goes on along the minus strand of CM069144.1, from coordinate 50,936,428 downwards.
CCCACTGAGTTCACGTTGATTAGTGATCGCCCATTCACACTTGTTCCATGTTATCTCACTGTCTCATCCATCCCCTGCATACTAGGGGCAATTTTATTTTTGCAGAGGCCAATTAACCTACAAATGCACACGACTTTGGGATGTGGAAGGACACCAGATCTGCCTTTGTGAGGTAGCGGCTCTACCAGCTGCGCCACTGTGCCTACTTCTGTTTCTTTCTCTTTTGTTTTTATGCCTAACTGCATCACAGATTCAATTTTGTTCCTGCCCTTTCCTGCCTAACTTGATGCTTCCCTGAAGACTCAGCTATTCCTATCCTACAAACCAAGCAAAATGTTTGTCATTCTGGGGAAGACTACATGGACACTACTGTCCGCTTCCAACACTTCTTTTAGTCACATTAGCAGAATGGTCCTTGTCACCACAGTGGTGCAGCTGCTTGAGTTGCTGCCTCACAGTTTCAGAGACCCAGGTTCAATTGTGTCCCTGGGTGCTGTCTGTGTGGAGTTTGCATGTTTTCCCTGTGACTACGTAGGTTTCCTCCCACATCATAAGGGCATACAGATTTGCAGGTTAATTGGCATCTGTAAAATTGGTCCTAATGTATAGGGAGTGCATGCAAAAGTGGGATAATATGGAACAAGTCCAAATGGGTGATCGATGGTCAGCCTACACTCTGTGGCCAAAGGGCATGTTTCTATGCTGTCCCACTAAACTAAAGTAAAATTAATTGCATCTTGTTTGGCTTTTCTGCTCCAGTGACACTTTCTCCATCCTTGTGCACTTCATTTGAACCTTCTCACTTCCACTGTTCATTCTCTATTGCCCGCTTAGGTACAATTAGAATTGTTTAATTGAAACAATGTAATTGATGGGATCGGAATGTGGCCGGCCTGGTCGAAAGTTATTGCCTAACCCAATTTATCCCAGGGAAAGTGGTGCTCAGCCCTTTCTTGAACCAGTGCAATCTGTGTGGGTGAGGATACCTACACTTTGCTGCTGGGTCAGGCCTTCCAGGATCTGAGAGGTAGCGGCTCTACCAGCTGCCCCACTGTGCCTACTTCTGTTTCTTTCTCTTTTGCTTTTATGCCTAACTGCTAAAATAAAATGATAACAATATTTCCAATTAAGATGGAGGGAAATTTGAAGCTGCCGTTCACTCTGCTAGCTACCTTTTATAATTTCAAGGTCTAGGGTTGCTGAGATGAGCACACTTACAAGACAGGCACAGGCATGTCAGAGAGTACACCCCATTAAGGTAAAGTCTATCTTGCAGGATGAAAGAAATGAAGGGCTTAAATCAGTGCCCTTGGTGGAGAGCCTTGTCCACTATCAACACAGGTTGCTAAAAGTATTAACAATGGTAATTACCAGTGATAGGCTGAAAGGCCTGTTTCTGTGTTGCAATCTTCAATGATTCAATGTCATAAAACAACAGAATAAATTAATCTGAGTGATCAGATCAAAATGAGCAATATAGGCCCTTTGCTCAAGTTGTTTTTGTCAATGGTATTAGATATTGGACATAGGATTCAATGCAGCCATTTCAAACGTTCAACTTCCAAACATTAGTAATTGTGACCAAACTTTTAAAATATTCCTTGGTTGAATAATGCTTAGGGATGTGAAAATTGCCGAATAAATGCAAGACTTTTTCCAATTATCTGCGATTCAGCAGTGTTACCACAATTTTATAGCTGTAGTGACTATGTGAGAAACTAGGTTAGCGGGGACTTAGATCTAAGTGGTTATGTTTCATGGAGTTCATTATGAAACTGAATTTTAATTGCATTTGTGTTGATGCTTGGCAGCTTGGTCATGAAAACCAACAGCTGCATGGCTAATGAATGATCGTCTTGAACCCTTTTGTTTTCAGCCTGCTACTGGGTGCAAGCTGGCACATATATCTGAAAACTGAATGTGGAGCACAGCCAATTTTATAAATGAAGTTTAGTGGTGATTAGGGCTCTGTTCCCTGCATGATTCACCCTGTAGAACATACCGCAAAGAACCCCACTCACCTACTGCGAAGTAGGAATAACATTAACATAAATTATTTGACTACATTAAATTAATTCAGTAATTCAATTTTTTATGACCGTTAATTGCTCTCCTTTGAGCAAGAATATTTTTTAACACTGGGATGAAGAGGGAATTGAATGTCCTCTGTCCCACTCCCACTTTTGACCTATCTTTTTTAACCTCCTACAGAGTTTTAATGTAGTTTGAGGCAGCTCGCCTCATCATTCAAGAGGGCACACTAAACTCTCCAAGATCAACACTGAGTTCCACAATTGCAGGTGTAAGTAAATTGGGGTAGGAGACATTTCAAAGATGTTTCCTTAATTATGGCCTGATAATGGCAAAAAAAAACTTGTATTTACATTTTGGAAAAATACATCTGCCCCTACTCTTAAAATGTGGATTACAAACATGTCTGAGACGCTACATCTTGAAGATATGAGACTTGTCTTAGCAGGAAAATCAGAGCAATTTTCAAAGATATGGATTCCTTTCATTGATTCATTACAAGGATAGTAAGGTGCAACACAACTCTGGAATTAAACCGATTTACGGACTGGGTGATGGGTGGGGTGAGAAATGAAGCAGGTATATCAACACTTTTTGGGTTATTTTTTTCTTTTCTTTTTTCCATTTTTGTCTTTTTATTTCTTTAAGTTTTTACTTACTCTTTGACTGCACTCATTTGGTAGTTTAGGGGTTCTATTCTTACGCACTCACTTTCTCTTTCACTTTCTTTCTTGCTCTTCCTCAAAGGTACTATGTCATATGCCACGGTTTATACTTTTGTACTCTGCTTCTAATAAAAATATAATTTAAAAAATAATAATAATGTTTAAAAAAGTAAATTGGGCTGGGTGGCATGTGTTGCAACCCTGTTTTGACGAATGCAATCAACCCGGCGTGCACAATCAAATAAGATCAAATAGAACAAGTTGTCGTACAACTTTAGGCTGAGCACGCCATACGCAAGAAGAAAGTAGTAAATTCACCACTCACACTTATGTCACTTCTGAACCCATAATTGCCTTTGTTACTTGTTCCCATTACAACAGTTCTTTTCTTTGCATCCCTTCTCATTATTTAATACACATATGGTAGCCTTCCACCCCCACCCCACATCCCTAGCAATTCCTTTCTCCACTGCCTACTCCCAGCATCAAAAAACGTGTTTTATCTCCCAACCTTTCTCAATCATGATGAAATGTCATCAGCCTGAAACATTAACTCAGTTTTTCCTTCTCCACAGATGATGATTGGCCAGCTGCCTGCTTTCATTAACGAGTGAGGACTTGGTTTCTTCACCACTTATAGTTTCCTTTAAAAGAGTTCCTCAGGCTCCTGGAATATACTTATATTTAATAATGGCACATTCTGGTTAGTGAAATCTACAGTCAATTTGATTAAAAAATCAAATTATTTCTTCTGCTGGAGCGACAACTCACACACCGCACACGCTTGCTCTTTGCATTCAAACCATGCTCTATATTCGGGGAGAGCATACAGAAAGGAAATAATTCATCTCTTAGTGTATAGCTGGTTTTAAATCTTCCAGCAGAAGGTTGTAACACTGGAATAAAACTTCTCTGTCTCTTAGTTTACATTTCCCTGTCATCTGAACAGGCATTTTGGCTGCAAAACTTCGTCATCAGGAGGACTTAATTTCATTAAGGGTCATGTCTTTGTCACTCTCTATGAAACAATATTAAGGACATTCTCAGCTGAGAATAACTGTTCAATTTATAGATTGTGGGTAGCAAGGAGAAAGAGGTTACATTTCAACGGAATGGTACAACTTTAGAAGACATCAGTCTGACAACGCAGTACACTACTCTGAATATAGCTCCTTATTAACAGCACTAAACAAGTCCAATGACTCAAGGCACAGCTTCAGAATATGATGATAAATATCATCAATGTTGGATGAGAGGCACAGATGTTAATTTGTCCGTATATTGTAACTCATTTAGACTTTAGACCAGAGATACAGCGTGGAAATAGTCCCTTTGGCTCACAGAGTATACGCCGACCAGCGATCACTCACCTAAAAACATGAAGACAATTTTTACCAAAGCTAATCAACCTACATTTTTGGAGTGTGGGATAAAGTCAGAGCACTTGGAGAAAACTCACGTGGTCACAAGGAGAATGTACAAACTTTGTATAGACCTCACAGGTAGTCAGGACCGAACCTGGGCCTCTGGTGCTGTAAGGCAATAACTCTACCATTGCGCCACTGTGCTATTACAATTTTCAATTGATCATCTTCTTAAGAGATGATCTCATGAGATTTTACTTTGTAAATCAAAGTTGCTGATGTTGATATTGTTAAGACCGATACATAGGGAGGGGAGAGTGAAGATACAAGACAGTGGGAAAATAGGAGGAGGGGGGTCCCCAACGGATTAAAGATGAAGAGTGTGTTGAGTAAAGAAAAGCTAAAATTCAAAGAGGAATGCTTGTGATTTATTTTACTAGATGGCACAATAAATGCTGTAACTATTAAGAATAGTGTACCCCTCCATGCAATTTTAGAGAATTATATAGAAATGTAACATTTACATTTTAGTGTGAATGACATGTAAGAGCGTAACTAAATTTGCAACTTCACAGCAAATTAAATTGTCAATAAATGCACACAGCAAGACTGGATAGCACTGAGGCATGAGTAGATAAGTGCCATAGAATTACCAGACAATAACGGTCTTCAATGAGAAGAGAGACTAACCACCTATGCCTGATATTTAATGTGCATTTAATAGACACATACTGTGTCTATAAAAACAAGTCGGAGGCTGGTATGCTGCAGTGACTGATCCTGACACCCCAAACACTTTCCATCATTTGCAAAGCACAAGTCAGGAGCATGATGGGATTCTTCCACTTGCTGCATGAACGCAGCTCCAAGAGTGTTTACGAAGCTCAACAATGTACAGGACAAAATGGCAGCATAATTTCTTAGCCCATTCACCATCCTAAAGTTTCACTACAGGTACATGGTGGCTGCAGTGTGAACCATCAACAAAATGACCCACAGTTACTGTCCGAAGCTACTCTGACAGTGTTCCCGAGATCTGCAACCTGTCCCACCAAGAAAACAAAGACTTTAGGTGCAGAGGAACACAACTGCAATGATTCAAGAAGGTGGCTCACCATCACCTTCTCAAGACCAATAAATGCCGTCCTTGCCCACAACATCCAGTTTCCAGAATTAATTAATAAAAACCAACACTAAAATTGATAATTATTTTAAAAGAATCAACTTGGAATAACCAAATGAAAATGTTGAATGCTGGACACTTGAAATCAAAGCTGAGAGTTTTGGAAATACTCAGCAGGTCAAGAAGTATCGGAGGAGTGAGAAACAAGTTAATGTTTCAAGATGAAGAGCTTTCCCACTATTTCTCTTCTCCCAGATTTTATTTGCTCATAGCATGTGAATGTCAGCAGTAAAGCCTTTCATTGCCAGCCCTAATTGCACCTGCAATTGAGAGCCTTGCTGTCATTTCAGACAAGCGGCTCCAGAGTCACAGACCAGACTAACCAAGGAATGCTGGTTTCATTCCCGAAAGAACATCAGTAAACATGATTTTCTTTTCTCCCAACACTCATATTTTACGCTAACCATTACTGATGCTAGTTTTTTTCTTTCAGATTTATTAAAATACATTTTTCCACCATTCATTATTGATCAAAGAAAAAACCCCAAAACATCTGGATAGTATTCGCGCTACCATGTCTTATACCTCAAGCCAAACCTTTTAAGTGTTTAGTATTTTATGTTGTTAATTTAAAACATTTGTGAAAGTTGACCTTGCTACAAACTGTTCTTCCCAGAATTTAGTAAGGCTGTATACATGACAACATGTAAAATTAAGTGCTATCATTTTGAACAGATAGAGCTCTAGGGGCTGGTGGAATCAAGGGATATGGGGAGAAGGCAGGCACGGGTTATTGATTGGGGATGATCAGCCATGATCACAATGATTGGCGGTGCTGGCTCAAAGGGCCAAATGGCCTCCACCTGTACCTATTTTCTATGTTTCTACGAACTTCCATTTATAAAAAGTACACTTGCTTATTCAATATAATTCAAAAATGTATTATAAATATATGTTATAGGAGTGGAATTAGGCCATTCTGCCCTTCAAATCTACACCATTCATTCACGGCTGATCTATCTTTCCCTCTCAACTTAGTTCAGCTAAGTATATATATTGTCACGTATACCGAGATACAGTGAAAAGCAACCCCATTCTCCTGCCTTCTTCCCATAATGCTTGACACACTTACCAATCAACTTATCTGTCAATGAGTCTGAAGAAGGGTTCCAACCCGAAACATCACCTATTCCTGACCCACTGAGTTACTCCAGCATTTTATGTCTATCTTAAGTATCTGTCAAATATATCCAATGATTTGGCCCTCACAGTCGTCTGTGGCAATGAATTCCTAAACAAAAATAATAAGCTAGCTTAGTTTATTATTTAAGTTTAGGAATTCATTATTGAGTTTAGTTTATTATTGTGAAGTGTACTGAGGTACAGTGAAAAGCCTTTGTTTGCCTGCTATCCAGTGAAAGAAAAGACTATACATGAATACGATCAAGCCATCCACAGTGCACAGGTAAAGGATAAAGGGAACAGCATTTAGTGCAAGGATATACATTGAGTTCACTCAATTCATAGAGTCATAGAATCATATAGCATTGAGAGAGGCCCTTCGGCCCACCAAATCTGTATCGATTATCAAGCAACCATTTTTACATTAAGCCTTTCCTAACCCATTTTATTCTCCCCACATTTCCATCAACTTCCCCAAACTACTATTACTGAGCAACACAGGAGGGGACATTTACGTTGGTCAATTAACTCACTAACCCACTCTGTTCCATGTAGCTCTGCACTTTTCTCCTCTTCAAAAAATTATTCAGTTCCACTTTCAAACATTACTGTCAGATTGACTTCCACCATCCTTTCAGGCAGTGAATTCCCAATCCCACAAACTGTCTATATCTGAACATTTCTCATCATCCCTTTTGCCAATTACCTTAAATCTGTGCCCTGTTGCCACCAAGTTTCCTGCCAGTTTCCAATGTTTAAAATACAAAAAGGGTTACACATCCACACTAATCAAAATTCCACCAATCTCTGCCTTAAAAATATCCATTGACTTGGCCTCCACACCCTTCTGTGCCAATGATACCATGTAAACGTTTACCATGTAATACCATGTGAATAAAATATCAATATTTGGCTTTGCTGATAGGGATAACATTAATACTTCCTGTGTGTACAGCAATAAATAGTTAATATATTTGAAAGTAATTAGGTTAGCCAGATTAAAATGGCAGGAAATCTCTTAACATGTTGTGGCTTTTTGAATTGTTTACTATTCACAATGGGACCATGCTTGTTAAGCAGTCCACATATACAAAGCGCTGACAGAACCCCATGTAGCTTCATAAGACACGGTCGGGCAGTCCCAGCCTGGTTAATGTAAATAAAAGAATATGTGCCAGAGCTGTCACAGGGAGGTGGGAAGATTAAGTACAGAGAGTGAAAGGAAGTTGGTACCAAGGTTGAATCCAGCCCAGCATAAATCTGAACAGCATCATACTAGATCAAAACAAGTCTAATAAAAGACAAAACAAGCCCAGGTTCTCTATCCCTCATGATAATAACCTCTTAATTTTTAAAAAACTGACTGTGTAGCTCCACATAATATAGTGTATGATCTTGGCATCAGCCACATCATCAAATGTAAAAGAAGCAATTCAGTAACTCATCTTGAATGCACTGAGTTGTGCAAGATGGATTTTCCGAAACAAAATGACAATGCCAAGTCATCTGTCTGTCCTTAGATCACAATGATAAAACCATGCTATTTCGCAAATAAACAAGTGCAGTTATTTCCACGGGTAATGGTGTTTTCTCTTCATTTCAAGACTGGTTCTTTTAATGCAAACCTTTTTCCAGCATGAAATAAATTAAAAGCAATCTTCGTGCCACAGTAAACCAGTCATGGATAATGTTCTGCCTGTGAATGGCGAGGGCATTCATGCAATGGACACTTACTGCCATCCTTAAGAAATAACTGTTGAGCAACCCCACATGGGAAGGAGCTGCATGAGGAAGCTGAAGATGGGTTCATGTGGGAGGCTGGAAATTGCTAAGCAACTGATGGATTGAATTGTTACTAAATGAATGTAATGATTGATTAGATGCAATTAAAAATCAGTATGGAACTGTCAGGACTGGAACGATTTGCTGAATAATTGCAAGGTTCTATTTATCCCCGAATTTCCAATATTTGAAAATCATGAGAGGAATAGATAGGGTGAAGGCAAGGCACGGGCTTTTACACTGGATAGGGGAATCAAAAACCGGAAGACATTGGTTTTAGGTGAGAGGAGCACGATTTAATAGGAATCTGAAAGGCAACTTTTTCATGTGGGGTACATGGTTCGAGCTGCCAGAAGAGGTCGTGGAGGTAAGTACTATAGCAGTATTTAAGGGCAAATATCTGGATAGGAAAGGTATAAAGAGGGATATAAGGCAAATGCGTGAAAATGGGACTAGTTTAATGGGCCATCTTGATCTGCATGGACTAGTTGGCAGAAGGGCCTGTTTCCATACTCTATGATTCAATTTATTTAAACTTTGGCTCAGTATCTGATATTGAACAGAGATGGAGAACCAATGATCAGTCATTGATAATGTCAGTATTTGGCTAGTACTTGATTATGGGAGACTGTGACTCAGTTCTATGACAATGTCAGCATATTGGGCCAATGGAAAAAAACACTGGAAGTGGGCTTCACTCCATGACAAGAATGACTGCTGATACAGATTCACACTCCAGGAGTCTTCAGTGAGTAGCCTTGTTTTTCCCTCTACTGATTCCATCTGACCTGCTGAGTTTCCAGCATTTTCAGTTTTTATGTTGTATTTTCAGCACCTACAAAGTTTAGTACTTGAAATGCGGCATTTCTCTAGACAAACAGTGAAAGCTGTGACGAGGCCCAGGAATCAAGCACTTTTCTTGAATAAAAACTCTTAGCTTGTCTTCCTCTCTGCGAAGCACCATAACTGATCACTGAGATTAATTGCAACAGCTCTCCCAACTTTCAAAATAAGTTGGGAAAGAATGATTGTGTTATTTTCAGACAATGAATTTTGTGTTTGAACACCTTTGTTTTGTTTTAGCCACAAAGTTTCTCCATTACCAGCTTCTTAGGGCACTACAGTGGTGTAGCAGTAGAGTTGTTGCCTTGCAGCGCTAGAGACCCAGTTTCAACCCTGACTATGGGTGCTGTCTGTACGGAGTTTATACATTCTCCCTGTGACAGTGTGGGTTTTCTCCAGGTGCTCCAGTTTCCTCCAACACTCCAAAAATGTACAGGTTTTAGATTAATTGGCTTCGGTAAAATTGTAAATTGTCCGTAATGTGTAGGATAGTGCTAGTGTAGCGGGTTAAGGGCCCATTTAGACAGTGAGACATGTACATGGATAGGACAGGTTTGGAAGGGAAGGGAATACAGGCAGGTGGGACTAGGTTCTGTTTCCACACTGTATCACTCTATGACTATGATTCTAGGGGTCTGTTTCCACACTGTATCCCCAAAGTAAAGCTTTGACCAATGTAAAAGTTGAATATCAACATTAACAGAAGTTGGAAAACAAAAGGTTTTCTGTCAAATACCCAACAGCAAAAGGTTAAAATAAATGTGCAGATAATTGACGAGCTGCTGATAAATCTCGGTCTACCCACATACTGTAACTGTCTGATAAGTATTTTTTCACGCAGGGCAGATGTCGGCACAACAAAGAGTTATAAATAAAAACAATGAATTATGTGATCCCACCACAGGGGGTCAACACTACTGGGAAACCCAACAAGTTTTCTACTATTTGCAAACAGGAGCCCCATGGGAAAGATCTAAGGAGTGCAAGACATTCCCCACAGTCAAGCTTAATAATGGTCTGAACCATCTCATGCCTCAGCGTCTCATCCCATTTCCAGCATAGACCAACTCAACAGCAGCATGGAAAGTGCAATGGAGTTTAGACAAGGCGCAGAGAAAGTGAATGTGCTTAACAATTTCAAAGAGAGAGAAAGAGAAATAGAAAGACATGTATTCATGACGAACTATACACAACCCTATCATGATATTGTTAAATACTTTAAAAACAATTCTCACTTCTGCTGTGGCCAGTTTTATAAAGAGGCAAGGAAAGGGAAATGGCATCATTTTAATGTATTAATAGTATGTCAGGCATTTACTGAAGCTTTAGATTATATGTTTAGTTTACAGAATCAGAGTGGCCCCTTGGTCCACTGTGTTCATGCGACCATCAAGAACCCAGTCACACTAGTTCTATGTTATCCCACTGAAGGGGCAGCACAATGGTGCAGCAGTAGAATTGCCGCCTTACAGTGCCAGAGACCCGGGTTCAATCCTGACTACGGGTGCTGTCTGTATAGAGTTTGTACATTCTCCGAGTGACCTGTGTGGGCTCCAAATACATACAGGTTCGTAGGTTAATTGGCTTGGTATAATTGTAAAATTCTTCCTATTGCGTGTAGGGTAGTGTAAATATGTGGGGATCGCTGGACAGCGTAGGCTCGGTGGGCCGAAGGGGCTGTTTCTGTGCTGTATCTCTAAACTAAACTAAACTAAACTTTTGCATGCACTCCTTACACACTAGGGGCAATTTTACAGAGGCCAATTAATCTACAAATCCTCACGTCTTTGGGATGTGGGAGGAAATCGAAGGATTCAGAGGAAACCCATGCGGTCACAGGGAGAATGCGTAAACTCCACACTTGCAAAAGTTTCGAGGTCAGGGTCAAACCTGGGTCCCTGGAGCTGTGTGTTACATAAACAGAATACACTGGAAGGATCCAGCATGTTAGGCAGCATCTGTGGAAAGTGAGACAACATTAACATTTCACATCAAAGACAAGATGGCTTCATTATCAGTTTATTGATACAGGAATCTTGGACACAATCAGAATCATACAAGTGCGCAGTAAGGAAACAAGCTCTTTTGCCCACCTTACACATGCCGACTCAGTTGGCTATCTAAATTGCTCCAATTTTCCTGCATTTGGTCCATATTCCTCCAAACCTTTTCTATCCACGTACCTGTCCAAATGTCTTTTAAACATTGTAATTGTACCTGCCCTGACCATTTACTCTGGCAACTCATGCCACATACTCACCATCCTCTGTGTGAAAAAGTTGGCTGTCGGGTCCCCTTTCCTCTCTCACCATAAATCTATGCTTCTAGTTTTAGACTCTCCTACCATGGGGAAAAAGACTGTGACCATCCACCTTGTGTATACCCCTCAAGATTTAAATTATCTCTATAAGGTTATCCACCAATGTCTTGGAAGGGTCCCAACCCGTAGGTGGCTGCTATTTGTATACATTGGGTATGCAGCAAAGAATCTCACAGTGCCGAATAAATTTCAAGATCCTTCTTTATGTTTACAAAGCCCTTAACGGGCTTGCTCCCACCTACATCAAAAGTCTGCTTACTCACCACACCACCTCCAGGTCCCTCAGATCGGCCGACTTGGGGTTACTGAACATCTCGCGGTCTAGGCAAAAGCTCAGGAGCGACCGCGCCTTTGCGGTTGCAGCTCCTAGACTGTGGAACAGTATCCCTCTTCCCATCAGAACTGCCCCTTCCATCGACTCTTTTAAGTCGAGACTTAAAACTCATATTTACTCTCAAGCCTTTCTTGACGTCCTCTGAGGGAGGGCTATATGTATGTATTTATGTATGTACTTAATCTATGAACCGCTGTTGTATAACGTTAGTATCTCCGCCAATGTAAAGCACTTTGGTCAACGAGAGTTGTTTTATAAATGTGCTATATAAATAAAAGTGACTTGACTTGACTTGACTAGTCACATGTGACAATAAAGTATTCCATTCCAACCTGAAACATCGCCTCTCCATTCCCTCCACAGGTGTTGCCTGACCCACTGAGTTCAATCAGCACTTTGCATTTTGCTCAAGATTCAAGCATCTGCAGCTTCTTGTGTGTCCATCTCAACCCCTGTAACATGTGCCCTGATTGATGAAGGCGAACAAGCCAAATGACTTCTTCACAACCCTCTCTACCCATGTCGCCACTTTCAAGGAATTATCTACTTGTACTGCCAGGTCTCCCAGTTTGGCAAGATTTCCGCGATCCTGCCATTTAGTGTATTAGTCCTGTCTTGGTCCTGTCCGTTAAATACCATCTGCCATTCTTTGGCCCACTTTCCCAGTTGATGTAGATCATGTTGTCATTTTAGACAACTTTCCTTACTTCCACTATACCACCAAATTTGCTGTCATCACCACACCTATTAATCGTGCCAACTACATTCTTATTCTAATCGTTAATATAAATGACAAACATCAAGGGATCAAGCACTGATCCCTGGGGCATACTGCTGCTCACGGGCTTCCAACCTGTTAAACAATGCTTCATTACCACCATCTGACTTCTACCAATGTTGTACAGAGTTAGCCAGCTCACCCTGAATCCAATGTGAACTAACCTTCTGGGCCACCCTACTATGTAAGAACTTGTAAATTGCCTTGTCAAACTACATGTAGACAACGTCTACTACCGTACTCTCAATGATCTTGTTGGTCATCCCTTCAAAAAACTCAATCAAATTCACGAATTATTTTTGTCCCATTCTTCCCTTCCCCCATCCTCTCTCAATTAAAGCTTGTTTTGTCTTTTCCCCAATTCTGATTTAAGGGTCTGCATGCTAAAACATTAAAGGGCCTGTCCCACTTGGGCGACCTAATCAGCGAGTTCTGGCGAGTTTGCCCTCGACTCATACTCGCAGCATGGTCGACACGAGGTCGTAGGAGGTCTTCGTAACTCTTCTGCATGCTCGAGAGTGGTCTCCGCGTACTCAAGGCCTCAGTTAGGTCGCGGCGCTTTTTTCAATATGTTAAAAAATGCCCGCGAGTAAAAAAAGGTCACCATGGAAAAAATTGATACTTGTTTTAATTGTAGGTTTAGTCGTAGTAGGTCGGCATGTTGGTCATGGGTAATCGAGGGTAGTTGAAGGTAGTTGAAGGTAGTCATAGATAGTCTTCATCATAGTCGAAGGGAGGTCGAAGGAGATCGAAGAAGGTAACCTTCACTCTCCACTATTAGGTGTCCAATTTTCCCAAAGTTTATCGTAGCTAGTCGTAGCTAGTCAAAGCTGGTCTTCAACATAGTCGAAGGAGGTCTTCTACATAGTCGAAGGTGGTCTTCAACATGTCATTTTTTCAAACTATTTTAAACTCGCTAATTAGGTCGCCCAAGTGGGACAGCCCCTTAACCCTGTTTCTCTTACTGCAAAAGCTGCCCACCCGGCCCAGTGTTTCTTGAACACTCTGTTTTTGTTTCTGATTTCCAGCATCTGCAGCTTTTTAAATTTCATTTACTGGCCTATGTTTGTTTTTCCATTACCAGCTGAAATAACATGGTTGGCATGCTGAGCTTCTGCCTATTTAGAAAGTCAATTGAGATTGTAATGTCTGCAAAGAATAAAAGATACAGAAGAAATTTGATAATTGTAGAATACTTGATGTTATCTAAACAGATATAATGTGGCATTTGGCAAAGCCTGTAGTTATGCTGCTCTGAGCTTTGGAGAGAAATAATATTCCTGTGGCTACAAAAAAAGAATATTGCATGAAAGTAAAACCTCTAAAAAGGAAGGAATACTGAGTAAAAACTAGAAGCTGTGTACCATAAAAAGAAAGATAATGCAGCATTAGAGCTGAGAACATTTTCATAATTTGCAAGATTAACAAAAAGATTCCTTCAGGAAAGGAATATGGAAAGCTCTATGAGGAGTGGAGAGTACTGGTTAAAAGAGTTGAACAAGAGTTGTTTTTTAACCCCGAGATTCAGCATTTTTTTAAAGATTATCAAATGATCTGTTCCCCTGGGTATCATTGTTAAAGTTCATCCTGAGAAGCTGCATTGCAGAGGGCTGGCTCTCTGATCTAAGTAAGGGCTGTTTCCAGGGATGCACGCTGAGACAAACACTGCTGCAGGAACATCATCATCTCGATGAGACTTTGGTCTTCCTTAAATTTGGTGGTCTTCCTGTGCAGATGGATGTCCATAACGGTATTCTGGCGATTAACACATTCCAGCCTGCAGGATGCACTGAAGCTTGGCGCAACACACTTTGTGGGGAAGGACTGGAGTCTAAGCATTTTTCTGCCATGAGACAGTGAGGAGCAGGGTCCTGTGTAAAAGCTTCTCAAGCACTAGTAGTTTTATATTGCACAAAGGGGGCCACATCCTGTAAATGGCAATGATGCTCTGTATACAGAACATGCTCATAATACAAATATATGGAGCGAAGAACACTATGAATGTAGAAACTAAACAACATTATGAATGCAAAAAAAGCCATGCACTGTTTTTCATATTTGTTGTTTATGTTTATGAATAACATTTATTTCGAGATTAAAAAGTATTTTCCGAGGAATGTCAGGTGGAGGTGGGAAGGATAGTCCTCTCCACCTCTCCTGATTCCTTCGAGCTATAATCATGCAGCTCTACGTGCACCAAATTTGTGCTGGGTACTTTAATGAACCAATTACTGACGTACAAACCCTCTCATGGAAGGGGTGAAGTGAAACTTGGAGGGAAATGTGAGTATGGTAAAGATGATCAAAATAGGAGGAGGGTGCATGATATGGGGGCAGAGTTTGAAAGGACAGATGCCAAAACAATTGAAACAATTATCTTCTTCTTCTTGCGTACGGCGTGCACAGCCTAAAGTTGTAGGACAACTTGTTCTATTTGATCTTATTTGATTGTGCACGCCAGGTTGATTGCATTCGTTGAAACAGGGCGGACCATGTGAAGGTTGCAATCCCCCACCCCAAAACAATTATCAATGACAGTGAATACAAGCATGGGACTGGGTGGATGATGGAAGCTATGGGCTGAAAAATGTATAACAACATCACGACCATCCCTTGACCAAGTTCTCTCCAGTTATTGACCTCCCACAGCCCCAATTTGTGTTTCACCTTGGACACAATGAACTACAGATGCTGGAATCTTGAGCAAAACACAAAGTGCTGGAGGAATTCAATAGGTCAGGGTTTGTTTAACCTTTCCTATCTGCTCAACTTTTGTTACATTCCTCAGACCTTCTGAACCAGTACCACAGCACTTTTATGTAATCAGACCTGATCAAGAAGGGGACAGTGGACCCGGTGGGCTAGTTACTCGAGAGCCCAACTTCACTGTTCTTGCAGTTTTCTTTTGTTTCTGATGCTAAATCAAACTGGTCGCAGATGCAAGCCCACCGTGGATCGCAGCAGGCGATAGTAACATCATCTGCATATGGAATTTAATACAGAGAACTTGAGGTGATGCATTTTGGAAAGTCCAACACGGGTAGGGCCTACACAGTGAGTGGTAGGGCTCTGGGAAGTGTTGTAGAGCAGAGTAGGAAAATTGAGAACCAGAGCTCATAGGTTTAAGGTGAAGGTGGAAAGATTTTATAGGAATCTGAGGGGTAACTTTTTATGGAATGAACTGCTGGAGGAGGTAGTCAAGGCAGGTACTATTGCAATGTTTAAGAAGCAATTAGACAGGTACATGGATAGGATGTATAGAGGGATATGGGCCAATCGCAGGCAAATGGGACTAATGTAGATGGGACATGTTGGTCAGGTGGGCAGATTGGGCCAAAGTGGGCAGTGTTTTCACGTGTAAGACTCTATGACTCCAGAAAGCAACCCTGTCTGATTCCAGACCTGAAGGGGAAACTAAGGATTTGAGTACAGGAGCAGGGAGGTTCTACTTCAGTTGTACAGGGTCTTGGTGAGACCACACCTGGAGTATTGCGTGCAGTTTTGGTCTCCAAATCTGAGGAAGGACATTATTGCCATAGAGGGAGTGCAGAGAAGGTTCACCAGACTGATTCCTGGGATGTCAGGACTGTCTTATGAAGAAGGACTGGATAGACTCGGTTTATACTCTCTGGAATTTAGGAGATTAAGAGGGGATCTTATAGAAACTTACAAAATTCTTAAGGGGTTGGACAGGCTAGATGCAGGAATATTGTTCCCGATGTTGGGGAAGTCCAGGACAAGGGGTCACAGCTTAAGGATAAGGGGGAAATCCTTTAAGACCGAGATGAGAAAGACTTTCTTCACACAGAGAGTGGTGAGTCTCTGGAA
The DNA here is from genome assembly GCA_035221665.1 of Okamejei kenojei. Lineage (NCBI taxonomy): Eukaryota > Metazoa > Chordata > Chondrichthyes > Rajiformes > Rajidae > Okamejei > Okamejei kenojei. Next base: position 50,920,178 of record CM069144.1, on the reverse strand, counting down.
CTCTCTGCCACAGAGGGTAGTTGAGGCCAGTTCATTGGCTATATTTAAGAGTGAGTTGGATGTGGCCCTTGTGGCTAAGGGGATCAGAGGGTATGGAGAGAAGGCAGGTACGGGATACTGAGTTGGATGATCAGCCATGATCATATTGAATGGCGGTGCAGGCTCGAAGGGCTGAATGGCCTACTCCTGCACCTAATTTCTATGTTTCTATGTTTCTATGTTTCTATGTTTCTATCTGTTTCCATCCATTGATTTGCACTTTGGATATTTGTGTATTGGATCCAACTTCTAATTCCGTCCCCAAATTAATCAAATTTTGAATGCAAACAATTCTGGTCAATGCCAAGTTAAGCTTATACAAATCTACATCAATTTCCATGTTTGCCACATTAAGATGTAATTAATATTATTATGATCAAATATATTAATGAACACAGAAAATACTTCAGAAAACTGAGGATATTAAAGATAAAATCCAATATTTTCATGGTCAGCGAAATCTAAATGTTCCCAAACTGAAAGAGCAGCAGGAAAGGAGAAAGGCAAGCTGCTGGAAAAAGAAAAGAACACAAATAAGATGTTTGCTGCATAAAAGAATGCTGCATATAAGAGAAGAGGCAAACTGCATAAAAATGCTGTGAAATTCCATGTACTGTAAGTAGAGCAAAATGCAGTGTGAAAGAGATGGGGAATGTTTCCTAAAGCAAACATAAAAAGCTTCATAAAAGGAAGACTGCATACGGAAGAGAGGCAATGCTACATTAAGGGAGTAGGAATGCTGCATATGGGAATGCTGTATAAAAGTACAGGAAATGGTACATAAAGGGAGAAGGAATGACGCAGCAAGGGAAGGGGGAATGCTGCATATAGGGAGATGGGACGGTGGATATGTGAGAGACGGAAAGGTGTGCAAAGGGAGAGGGAAAGGTGCCTAAAGAGAAGAGGGAATGGTGCCTAAAGAGTATGCGGAATATTGTATAAGGGAGAAGGAATGGTGCATAAAGGAGATAGGGAATGTTGCGGAAAAGGGAATGGTGCAGAAAAGGAAGAGGAACTTCGACATAAAAGGGAGAGGGAATAATGCATAAAATGGAGAGAGTGAGTGCAGCAGAAAAGGAAGAGAGAATGGTGCCTAAAGAGGAGAGGGGAATGCTGAATAAAGGGGAGAGAGGAAATGCTTCATAAAATGGAGTGAGGGAGTGCTGTATTAGTGGAAGAGGGGAATAGATGTGCTTATTGGCTCAATGAAGGTTAAGGCATTGCTCTATAAAAGGGAAGCAAAATGTTGTTTGAAAATAGAGAGACATTTTACGGAAATGCTATATGGAAAGCAAGGGGAATATCACATAGAAAAGCAAGGGGAAGGTTATGTGAGAGGGGGTTGCTGTTAAGAGGAAGCGGGATGCTGTATAAAGGATAAAGAGCTGCTGCTGCAAAAAACATTGCTGCATAAAAGGAGAACAAATGTGTCTACAAATGGGACAAAGGGTAATGGGACTGTTACATTGATTATGAGTGTGGAGATGCAGGAAAAGAGAATGGAATGAGGTGTCAAAGGGAGAATGGGAATACTGCATGAACAAAATGGAAATACTATGTGGTGGCAAAGGGAATGCTGCAATAAAAGAAGATTGAAATGCTGCAAAAACAGAAGGTGAAGGTTGCTTATGACAGATAAATGAATGATGCATTAAAAAAGAGTGGGGCATACCACTTAAATATGTCAATATTATATCAGAGAGGGTTGCTGCATGAAGGAGAAAAAAATTCTGCGTAAAATGGCAGATGATTGCTGCATAAAAGTAATGGGGATGCTGCATAAAAGGAGGCTGTTTAAGGAGGAGTATTGAATGCTACATAGAGGGAACAGGTGATTGCTGCATGTTTTGTTAAAATGTACTATTTGTCTCTTTTTTTTCCTGTAGTATTTACAACTTGAAAATAGTCTCTGAATAACAACATAATTTCTGGTTCCAACCAGATATTCTAATTAAGATATTCAAAATTTGCATTTCAATTTTTCTCTTTTGATCCATTTTTTTCTGTGCAATCTAACACAAATTCTGTGCATTATTAAATGTAATATTGTTTGTTAAAATGACTGTTTATAATTAAAATAACTTTCACTGAGGTCAACAATAAGCTATGGAACTCCATACTGAGAAATTTCCAACTTAGCTTGTATGACAAATCCTAATGCAGGTCCACCACCGATTCTCCGGCAACTGGTGGTCCTCTAATCTGGACAAAATTACAAGAGCGCACTCGAAATCCCCCTCCCCTCCCCCCCAGAAGCCCTCTCACACCCCCCGGAAATGTAGCCCCTAGGCTGGGTGAGGCAGCCGATCTCGATCTCACCGGGACTTCCGCACAGATCAGCGGGTCGAATTTGCCCCCTGCGGCCGGGACTCTGGAGCTCGGGCCTGGCCGGAGCTGGCAGATCCGTTACCATAGTCGACTATGCAGGCTTGGATATTAGCCCCCAACCCCCCTCCCTCCCTAGGCCAAGACCTCTGTTGGTCCGGCAAAATGGATAATACGGCAAGGCTCTGGAACCAAGAGTGCCAGAAAGTCAGTGGTGGACCTAAACTCAATATGCTGTCATAAACAGTGGGCCAGGAAGCATTCTTGGAGAGAAAAGGTTTGGGTTGGAACCCTTCAACTGAATTGAGAGCATAGAAGGGAGGGAGTACTGGCTATTTGTTCTGCCTTTTCATCCAGATGACGGATCTTGATTCAAAATGTCAGCTGCTCCCTCACATATGCTGCTTGAGTTCCATCTGAGTTCCTTGTTTAATGCTAGAGATTCCAGCATCTGCAGTCTCTAGTATCTCAAAATATGTTGCCATGTTACTCTTAGTCGCAGAGAAGGCCACTGAGTAGCTGGGCAAAGCTAATTAAAACTGTTTTCAATAATACTGATTGATTAATTGGATATGAACCACAATTACCTATAGAGTATTGGACAGACACATGAGTAGGCAGGGAATGGAAAGTTACAGACCATAAGTAGGAAGATGTGTAGTTCAACATGACATAATGGTCGCTACAGACATGTTGGGCCGAAGTTGCTGTTTCTGTGCTGCGCTGTTCTATGGTGGAATACAATAGATTTTTCTATCGGGCCCCTCCTGCCCTATCTGTGGCAAAAGCTGTTGGGATCCTACATTGTCCTCATTAGTCATGCCGGAATCTATAGAACTGGAAATGGCAAGGCCAAGGACAGGCCAAGAAGAAAAGAATGTAGTAGGACGGATCTGCAGATGCTGGTTTACACTGAAGACAGACACAAAATGCTGGAGCAACTGAGCGGGACAGGCAGCATCTCTGGATAGAAGGAATGGGTGACATTTTGGGTCAAGACCCTTCTTCAGATTGAGAGGCAGGGTCTCTATGTAGGCCTAAGAATGGTGGCCTGACTGTGCAAGAATAATAGATTTTACTTCGGAGTCACGTGAGTGACTACGTGAATAGAAGCCCGTACAGCCGTTGGTGCGTCATGACGTCAGACGCTGGTGCAGTCGGCCGGTTGGAGCAGCAGCGCTCCTCCGAGCGGTAAGTTTAAACCGAGGGTTACACGAAGAGCTGGAGAATTTAGCGGGTGCAGCAGCATCTAAGGAGCGAAGGAGATGGGCGACGTTGCGGGTCGAGACCCTTCTTCAGACTTCACCCTCGATTCTCCAGCATCTGCAGTTCTTCGTTAACAAGTTTAAACGGAGGTAAGGTTTTTAAAATTTTTTACCACATGTCATTTTCTGCGACGGTTTGGAGTTCTTAGAGAATGTTGCAGAAAGTGAAGAAGGTGTCGGCGAGGCGCTCCGGGGGTAGAAAGGTAAAGTGGCAGGAGAGTGTTGAGGATGGAGGCCCGTCTGGTACACCTGGTCCGGTGCTGGCTACACAGCCAGTGGTTGCGGACCCACTGCCGGGGGGCAGTGGAGGCTTGTCAGTAGGGGGAAGGCCACTGGCAAGTCTCTGTGGCCCGTAGATGAGTCGGGCCTGGAGGTTATACCCTCCATAGGAGAGTCCGTTTGCTCACGGCTCTCCCACGTCGAGATTCTATTACAAAAGAATGCTCGACAGGGACCAGCTCCGTGAGGAGGAGTGGTGCCCAAACCAGGCTGATGGAGAGCTTGTGCTAGCAGCGCCTGTTTCAGGGCTGCAGAACTATCCTGCCTGTGAGGAGGATGTTCTATCAGTGCAGTTTGCTGACACTGATTCTATGCTGGGGGAGAGCAGTAAAGGTGTTCGGTTGGAGGTAATTCCGAACATTGCTGGGAAGTTTGTTGAGCGTAGAGAGGCAGGAAAGGCAATTGATGTAGAATTGGCCGAAGCAATTCAGTATATGCTCTCCCACCAGTTACAGGAGCTAGCTATGGATGAAGTAGCAAAAAACTATAAAGCTCCTGTTAATTGTGATCTCCTGAAGGTACCGGTGGTTAATCACCAAATTTGGTCATAGATCGGTATGCCTGCTAGGGCCCAGGAGATGAAGTTTAAAAAAGTGCTTAAACTGTTGTCAGCAGGTATTACAGCTGTGGTGAAAGTTATTGATACAAACGATATGGTTGAAGCACACCAGGATGAACTGGGATTCCTTTGTAATGCATTTTGAAATTAATAATATCGGGAGGGCCGCTATTAGGCCAGTGCTAACTCGAATTTGGCGAGTTTGTGCAAACCGACCAGTGTACCACCACGAAATCTGTTGTTTGGTGGTAACCTTGCAAAAAGGGTCAAAGACTGTCATGAGGTTGTTATAACCATGGCCCTCATTAAGCCAGCTGGCAAGCAAGGCAAAAAAGGTTCTCTACAAGAAGTCGAGGACAACAAGGTCCGCAAGGAAAGATGCAGGTAAGGAAATATAACATTGACAGACGATGAATTAACTGATGTTCCTGTTCACATTGGGGAAGGTTAAAAATTGTTTCTCAAACAATGGCAGCAGTTGACATCAGATTTGTTCATACTTAGTGTATTGAAGGGGTGAAAAAATTGAATTTTACTCTAAGGACAGTCTACCTAATCAACATTTTCAGATAAGGAAAATGTGATTATTCAAGCAGGGATTCAGTCGTTACATAAGAAAGGGGTAATTGAGCCTTCTGTCTATCAAAGTCAACAATTTATGTCAAGTATATTTCCCAGATCTAAAAAGACTGGGGGATGTAGAATTATTCTGGATTTATCGAATTTGAACAAATTTGTTTGTTATAGGCATTTCAAAATGGAGACCTTTACCACGGGCAAACATCTAGCGTCCAAAGGGTATTATATGGCAAACATTGATTTAAAGAATGTGTATTACGCAGTGTCTATTCATGGTGATGATAGGAGATTGACTGAGCTGTGGCAATTCAGGGCATTGCCGAATGGATTAACTTCAGCTCCTAGATTATTTACTAAATTGGTAAAACCTGTGTTAGCATTACTTAGAGCTCAGGGGCATGTGGTAATGGCCTATTTAGATGATATTCTGATTGTTGGAAAGACTCATGCTGAAACTCAATCATCAGTTTCAGTTGTTAAAATCACTTTTGAACAAATGGGATTTGTTATTCACCCAGATAAATCTAAATTACCCACCAGTCCAAATTATTGATTATCTGGGATTTACCATTAATCCCAATCACATGTTGGTAACTTTGCCCAGGGATAAATTGAATCAGTTAATTGAGGACTGTGTTAATCTCATTGAAGAACAACGGCCTTCGATTAGACAAGTAGCCAGTTTAATTGGGAAATTGTTGCAGCCTTTCCAGCTGTGCAGTATGGTCCTCTGCATTATCAACAATTACAACGATCAAAGGAACAGGCACTGAGAATACAAAGGGGCCATTTTTGATAGGCCTATGCAGTTGTCAGCTGGGGCGATTGCTGACATACAATGGTGGATAGTACATGTTTCAAAAAGTTTAAGGAAGGTTTTGGTGGAATCACCGTCACTGATATTACAGACTGATGTAAGTGCACTTGGTTGGGGTGTATGTATTTCCTCCATTCTGTCTCATCAGCAGATGTTTGCAAAAGATCAAGGAGGACTCCGCTTCAGGGGTATTGGTAGTGCCAGATTGGCCTACACAAGCATGGTTTCCCATTGTATTACAAATGGCTAGGGAGCCTTACATGCATATGCCCAAGAATAAAAATCTACTGGTAAATCCAGTCACTGGGGATCAACATCCTTTATATGATCGTATTGATCTGTTAATTTGCAGATTTTAAGGAGGCCATACCTGGGGAGAGGACTGTCTCATCGGACTGTGGATGTTCTCACGTCGGCCTGCAGGGATAGTACACAGCAGCAATATTGGAGTTTGTCAACTCTTTATTTTGACCAAAAAATTAAGTTACAGTGCGATTAAATCAGCCAGAAGTGCGCTGTCTTATTTACCTATGAATGCAGAATTGCATACAGTAGGGACACATCCGTTAGTTTCACGATTCATGAAGGGAGTTTTCAATTCTAATCCTCCTAAACCCAGGTATGCCGGTATTTGGAATGTGAGTGAGGTTTTTATGGTTCTTCGCCAGTGGGCTCCGATTACAAGCCTATCAGTAGCCAAATTATCTATGAAGGTGGTCATGCTTATGGCGTTGGTTTCAGCTCAACGTGTACAAATGTTGCAAAAGCTACGGCTAGATAGAATGTATGTGTCGGCTGATGCCATTTTATTTTATGTCTATAATTTGCTTAAACATAATAGAAGAGGCATGACAGGATGTAAGATTGTGTTTTCAGCATACCCCGCAGATGATCGCTTGTGTGTGTAGTCTCACATTTATCTCGTTACATTGAGATTACTAAACCTCTGAGAGGAACAGAGTTGGCTTTGTTTATTAGTCACAAAAAACCACACAGTAAGGTGTCGGTGCAAACGATTTCAAGGTGGCTAAAGCAGGTCCTGGCAAGTGCTGGAATTGATACTGATAAATTCAAATCTCATTCCACCAGGGCGGCATCAACTTCCGCGGCAAGGGCGATGGACGTGCCAATAGACCATATCCTCGCGGCCGCAGGATGGTCCAGTGAGCTAACTTTTCAGAGGTTTTATCACAAGCCGATTTCAAGGCTCGGGGTGCTTGCTGATTCTGGTTTCAGTACTGTTACACTTTTCCCCTGAGTTAGAGGGGTTTGTTATGATTTGTTTGTAAATAAACTGTTATTTCATTTAACAAATGTATTACTGATGCATGATTGATTGATAACGACTTTTGAGTCAATCCAGGCAGTGTGAACGTCGGATTTGGGTCTGCGGCGTGAATTCACAGTGCTTTGAAGTCTTCACGTAGTCGCTCGCGTGACTCCGAAGTAAAATAGTAAGATTAAACGAGAACTTACCAGTTTGAAGTTTGATCTTTATTTTATGAGGAGTCGAGTTGAGGGACTACGTGCCCTCCGCTCCCACCCTCATAGATCTCATCTGGTAGTTCTAGTTTTATCATCTTACCATTATACTTCGGTCGTTGTTAGCTGTGAATTCATTCCGCTGCTTTGAAGATTGACGCACCAACGGCTGTACGGGCTTCTATTCACGTAGTCCCTCAACTCGACTCCTCATAAAATAAAGATCAAACTTCAAACTGGTAAGTTCTTGTTTAATCTTACTATTTCTTCCCTTCAAGCAAATGGGGCTTTGACGTGGCATATGTTTTGTGCTTATTACTAAGACCATTTTATTTTGTAATTCTAAAGATTATTTACTTGCTTGAAGCATTTCTCAAGCTTCCATGGGAAAATTAAAAGGTTTCTGGAGCTATATAGCAGAATACTGGCTGTGCGTACATAGGAAAGGAATGGTGCTGATGCCGGTGGTGGGCTGGGCTGTGGTGCTGGGCTGTGGGCTGGGCTGTGAGCTCACCTCCAGCAGCCTTGGAGGCACCCTTAATGTCCTGAGGTCTGCTCCGGGAGGCGCCCCAGAGCATTGAGGCCGTGTGGGCCAAGTGTCCAGACGAGGCATTGGTGGAGGCCCTGCAGCAGCTTGTGTCTGATTAGATCGAGCACCATTCCAAGTGGCATGGATCGGAGATGGCCTGCACCAGCAGGGAGCTGTGGAGCACACCAACTGCACTGCCAGGCCAGGCCAAACCATGCAACTCCGACCCAGTGCCGCCACCAAGACAACCTGCCTTTGTGTCCAAGACTGTAACATTTTTTAAGATCTCTGAGCTTGAATTGTATAAAGATGGTGCCAGAAACATGATGATTCTTGAGTACTGCCTCAGGGTTGTCTATTATTCTTACACTCTTCTACTTAAGTATGATTGTGCATATAGATAGAAAAGTGTTCACTGAACTGTATGCTAATAAGGGATTTCACTGGAACTAGGTACATCTGACAATAAAGTACCGCTGAAACACTGAGTTCTTCAACCACTGTCCTGCTATTTAGAAAGATTACTTTCTTGATTCAGGTTTTAGACAGGTATATTTCCAGTACCCTGAGATGCCTGCTTTAAGTGGTCCAAATCTTAGAGCATCAAGAAGGGCAGGAATTGTACATGAGGGTACTAAGAGCTGGGTTTGAGGCCTAGATCATCAAATACTCTTTTCTTCGGTTGGCTGGCGCATTGAAGATGGTAATGATCTTCATCATTGATGTCAGCCTTCATTGAAAGGGGGTCTTGAGATTGGGGAAAAGGCTCATGCTTTCAAGGGTCTCGTCATGGACTGTTGAAGGGAATGTACAGTGGGACAGTGTGGAAGAAAACTTTTGTTTTTAATATTGAGGGTTATTCTTTTGGATGGATCTATGAAGACCTGGAGTTTGGCCTCTGAATGTGAGCCGATGCAAGCATCATCTATATACTGCAGCTCCATATAGAGATTGGGTTGACCTTGCTTTTGGAGGGGAGGTGGCATAGGTAGAATGGTTTCCCACTAGTCCCATTGATTAGCTCCAGTCCAGTAAGAAGCTTGTTGGAGATGAGTTGAAAACTAAATACTGAGAACAGTGATGGGGCAGTGATGAGACCTGGCTCAACATCAGCCTCAACTGAGATCAGATCGGTGGTGAATGCACTGAATAAGATCATGGCTTGTATACAGTCATGAAGTAGATGTAAGGATGTGAAAAATTATTGCATGCTGCTAGTCTTGAGAAATATGTTTCTAAACCATCTTGATCGACAGTGTTGATGTTTTTTTGTGATGTTAAAAGAAGCTATATTTTGTGACTGATACTACTTTGCTTCATTTCACTAGGAGTTGACATGTAATGAAGATCATGTCTGTTGCAACTCCAGATGAATGGAACTCAAACTATAATTCAGGAAGCAGCTCGAAGGCTTGTGGGTGTGGATGGTACACCCACATGTCAACTTCCAGTGGTTAGGGTACAAAGACACCCAGGCCTATGAATGTCAACATCTTTCAAAATCTCATCATATAACAAATATTCACCTTTCCTTTCTTTTTAACCAAAGTGATAACTTCAGGTTTGCCACATGCTCACCCATTCACTTAATACATCCATAACCCTTGAAGCTTCACAACATCCTCCCCACAACTCACGAAGGCCATCCAGCTTTGTAGTATCAGCAAACTTGGATCCACTACACTTGGTCTTCTCCTCCATACCGTTGATATAGACTGTGAACAGTGAGTGCATCAATCCTGATCCTCTCAACCTGATTATTCCTACTCTGTTTCTGTCCTTCCACCCAATCCTCAGCCACACTAGTACATTACACCCACTCCCGCTCTAATTTTGTTTAATGAGCTTTTATGTGAGACTTTATCAAAAGGCCCTGAAAATCCAAATAAACCATACCAACTGATTCCCTTTAACTATAATGCTTATTATAATTTTTAAAAATCCCATGAGATTAATCAATGTTTTCAGTGTGAACAAATGTGAGGGAAAGATGATAACTCCTGGCCAAGGATAAATATTGGCCAGGATATTGTGGAGAACGCTGTTACCCTTCTTCGTGTAGTGCCATGGAATATCTTGCGTCTCTTGAGAAGGCAGGTGGGATTAATGACTCATCCAAAAATTGGTTATTGTGCATCAAAACTTGTAACAATTTAGCCCTGTGTCATAGGCAGAATTTGTTTCATATAATAGTGCTAACCTTAATGGGCTATAATAGGATTAACTTACTACAAGGAGGTTGGCTGTTTCCCTGACAAATAATAGACCATTTTCTAGTTCGCATTTCAGGATAAGCATCGCATTTCAACTGTCAATATATTATACAAAGTAACAATGAATCATAATTGAACATGATTCAAAAAAATAAACACAAAGAAAAATAAAGTTAGTCATTTCCTACTTGTATTTCTGATATTGTGTGAAAACCTGGCGTCTTCCCAAAAAACGAACTAAAGAAGATGGCAATCTGGAGAAACTTCCTACATTGGTTATTGGGCTGTGATCGACCTACATCTGCACCCATGTAGTGCAGTTCTGCGTAGAGCAGCTGCACCACAATCTTAAAAAAACAGGCAAAGTTTGCAGAACAGCCACGTCCAAAGACACAAAACAAATATAACAACAGAGGAAATGTGCAACTAATATTTAATAGTAAGATTAAACGAGAACTTACCAGTTTGAAGTTTGATCTTTATTTTATGAGGAGTCGAGTTGAGGGACTACGTGAATAGAAGCCCGTACAGCCGTTGGTGCGTCAATCTTCAAAGCAGCGGAATGAATTCACAGCTAACAATGACCGAAGTATAACGGTAAGATGATAAAACTAGAACTACCAGATGAGATCTATGAGGGTGGGAGCGGAGGGCACGTAGTCCCTCAACTCGACTCCTCATAAAATAAAGATCAAACTTCAAACTGGTAAGATCTCGTTTAATCTTACTATTTTACTTCGGAGTCACGTGAGTGACTACGTGAAGACTTCAAAGCACTGTGAATTCACGCCGCAGACTCAAATCCGACGTTCACACTGCCTGGATTGACTCAAAAGTCGTTAACAATCAATCATGCATCAGTAATACATTTGTTAAATGAAATAACAGTTTATTTACAAACAAATCATACCAAACCCCTCTAACTCAGGGGAAAAATGTAACAGTACTGACACCAGAATCAGCAAACACCCCGAGCCTTGAAATCGGCTTGTGACAAAACCTCTGAAAAGTTTAGCTCACTGGACCACCCTGCGGCCGCGAGGACCTTGAAATCGTTTGCACCGACACCTTACTGTGTGGTTTTTTGTGACTAATAAACAAAGCCAACTCTGTTCCTCTCAGAGGTTTAGTAATCTCAATGTAACGAGATAAATGTGAGACTATACAGAAGCGATCATCTGCGGGGTATGCTGAAAACACCATCTTACATCCTGTCATGCCTCTTTTATTATGTTTAAGCAAATCATAGACATAAAATATAATGGCATCAGCCGACACATGCATTCTATCTAGCCGTAGCTTTTGCAATGTTTGTACACGTTGGGCTGAAACCAACACCAGAAGCATGACCACCTTCATAGTTAATTTGGCTATAGATAGGCTTGTAACCGGAGCCCACTGGCGAAGAAGCATAAAACCTCACTCACATTCCAAATACCGGCATACCTGAGTTTAGGAGGATTAGAATTGAAAACTCCCTTCATGAATCGTGAACTAACGGATGTGTCACTACTGTATGCAATTCTGCATTCATAGGTAAATAAGAAGACAGAGCACTTCTGGCTGAATTAATTGCACTGTAACTTAATTTTTTGGTCAAAATAAAGAGTTGACAAACTCCAATACATCCGTGATCCCTGCCGTGTGATATACAATATCCTGCTGTAGGCAGAATTGCTCCCACTTCCTTATATAGGTGATATATTGCTGCTGTGTACTATCCCTGCAGGCCGACGTGAGAACATCCACAGTCCGATGAGACTGTCCTCTCCCCAGGTATGGCCTCCTTAAAATCTGCAAATTAACAGATCAATACGATCCTATAAAGGATGTTGATCCCCAGTGACTGGATTTACCAGTAGATTTTTATTCTTGGGCATACGCATGTAAGGCTCCCTAGCCATTTGTAATACAACGGGAAACCATGCTCGTGTAGGCCAATCTGGCACTACCAATACCCCTGAAGCGGAGTCCTCCTTGATCTTTTGCAAACATCTGCTGATGAGACAGAATGAAGGAAATACATACACAAACATTCCTCCCCCAATGCAGCAAAAATGCATCCACTGCTACTGCCCAGTATCTGGCTACCATGAAACATATCTAGGTAACTGATGATTTAATCGAGATGCAAACAAGTCAATATCTGGCAATGCATACTGATCAATCATTTGGTTAAACACATCCTGATTTAACATCCATTCAATGTTGTCATTAAACTGACGTGACCTCTTCCTGGCAAATAAAGTGCTGAAAGCCAGATATTTTGGTCAATACACCAGCTCCAAATCTGGTTAGCCAGTCTATCACAAGACTGTGACTTAACTCCACCCATGTGGTTTACATATGCCACTGATGTGGTGTTGTGAATCTGAGCTGCACATGCAGATCCCTCCTTGTAGAACAATAAGCTTTGAGCCCATACCAGGTGCCCAACAACTCTAAATAATCAATCCCTCTTAATTGAGGAAGCGATGTCTCATCCACATTCCATCTGCCTCCACAACTAGAAGACATATCTGTTGCACCCCAACCCAGTGCACTCACATCAGTCTGTAATATCAGTGACGGTGATTCCACGAAACCTTCCTTAAATTTTTTGAAACATGTACTATCCACCATTGCATGTCAGCAATCGCCCCAGCTGAAAACTGCATAGGCCTATCAAAAATAGCCCCTTTGTATTCTCAGTGCCTGTTCCTTTGATGGTTGTAATTGTTGATAATGCAGAGGACAATACTGCACAGCTGGAAAGGCTGCAACAACTTCCCAATAAAACTGGCTACTTGTCTAATCAAAGGCCGTTGTTCTCCAACGAGATTAACACAGTCCTCAATTAACTGATTCAATTTATCCCTGGGCAAAGTTACCAACATGTGATTGGAATTAATGGTAAATCCCAGATAATCAATAATTTGGTCTGGTGATAATTTAGATTTATCTGGGTGAATAACAAATCCCATTTGTTCAAAAGTGATTTTAACAACTGAAACTGATGATTGAGTTTCAGCATGAGTCTTTCCAACAATCAGAATATCATCTAAATAGGCCATTACCACATGCCCCTGAGCTCTAAGCAATGCTAACACAGGTTTTACCAATTTAGTAAATAATCTAGGAGCTGAAGTTAATCCATTCGGCAATGTCCTGAATTGCCACAGCTCCGTCATCCAAATAAATTTCAAATATCTTCTATCATCACCATGAACAGACACTGCGTAATACGCATTCTATAAATCAATGGTTGCCATATAATACCCTTTGGACACTAGATGTTCACCCGTGGTAAAGTTCTCCATTTTGAAATGCCTATAACAAACAAATTTGTTCAAATTCGATAAATCCAGAATAATTCTACATCCCCCAGTCTTTTTAGATCTGGGAAAATATACTTGACAGAAATTGTTGACTTTGATGGACAGAAGGCTCAATTACCCCTTCTTATGTAACGACTGAATCTCTGCTTGAATAAGCACATTTTCCTCATCTGAAAAATAAGTTTACGACTAGGAAAATGTTGATTAGGTAGACTGTCATAGTAAAATCCAATTTTTCACCCCTTCAATACACTAAGTATGAACAAATCTGATGTCAACTGCTGCCATTGTTTGAGAACAATTTTAACCTTCCCCAATTTGAACAGGAACATCAGTTAATTAATCGTCTGTCAAATGTTATATTCTGACATCAGCATCTTTCCTTGCGGCCTTGTTGTCCTCGACTTCTTGTAGAGAACCTTTTTTGCCTTGCTTCCAGCTGGCTTAATGAGGGCCATGGTTAACAACCTCATAACAGTCTTTGACCCTTTTTGCAAGGTTACCACCAAACAACAGATTTCGTGGTGGTACACTGGTCGGTTTGCACAATTCGCCAAATTCGGGTTAGCACTGGCCTAATAGCGGCCCTCCCGACATTATTAATTTCAAAATGCATTACAAAGGAGTCCCAGTTCATCCTGGTGTGCTTCAACCACATCATTTGTATCAATAACTTTCACCACAGCTGTAATACCTGCTTACAACAGTTTAAGCACTTTTTTAAAACTTCATCTCCTGGGCCCTAGCAGGCAAACCCATCTATGCAAATTTGGTGATTAACCACCGGTACCTTCAGGAGATCATAATTAACAGGAGCTTTATAGTTTTTTGCTACTTCATCCATAGCTAGCTCCTGTAACTGGTGGGAGAGCATATACTGAATGGCTTCGGCCAATTCTACATCAATCGCCTTTCCTGCTTCTCTACACTCAGCAAACTTCCCAGCAATGTTCGGAATTACCTCCAACCGAACACCTTGCTCTCCCCCAGCATAGAAACAGTGTCAGCAAACGGCCCTGATAGAACATCCTCCTCACAGGCAGGATAGATCTGCAGCCCTGAAACAGGTGCTGCTAGCACAAGCTCTCCATCAGCCTGGCTTGGGCACCACTCCTCCTCAAGGAGCTGGAACATCCTCCTCACAGGCAGGATAGTTCTGCAGCCCTGAAACAGGTGCTGCTAGCACAAGCTCTCCATCAGCCTGGCTTGGGCACCACTCCTCCTCACGGAGCTGGTCCCTTTCGAGCATTCTTTTGTAATAGAATCTCGACGTGGGAGAGCCGTGAGCAAACGGACTCTCCTATGGAGGGTATAACCTCCAGGCCCGACTCATTTACGGGCCACAGAGACTTGCCAGTGGCCTTCCGCCCTACTGTGCAAGCCTCCACTGCCCCCCGGCAGTGGGTCCGCAACCACTGGCTGTGCAGCCAGCACCGGACCAGGTGTACCAGACGGGCCTCCATCCTCAACACTCTCCTGGTCACTCTCCTTTCTACCCCCGGAGCGCCTCGCCGACACCTTCTTCACTTTCTGCAACATATCTACTCCCAACCGTCGCAGAAAATGACCTGTGGTAAAGTATTGCAACAAACCTTACCTCCGTTTTAAACTTGTTAACGAAACTGCAGATGCTGGAGAATGGAGGGTGAAGTCTGAAGAAGGGTCTCGACCCGAAACGTCGCCCATCTCCTTCGCTCCTTAGATGCTGCTGCACCCGCTGAATTCTCCAGCTTTTCGTGTAACCTGTTTAAACTTACCGCTCGGAGGAGCGCTGCTGCTCCAACCGTTCCCGACTGCACCAGCATCTGACGTCATGACGCACCAACGGCTGTACGGGCTTCTATTCACGTAATCACTCACGTGACTCCGAAGTAAAATAGTAAAGTCATACGGAACTGCAGATGCAGATCTTGAGTAAAACACCAAGTGCTGGAATAACTCTGCAGGTCATTCCCTTCAGCATCCCACAAGGGAATGGACAGGTGACAATTCGGAAACCAGACCCTTCTTCAGACTCATAGACTGATATAATAGTTCTGCTTACAGTTATTATTCTTATACTGGTTTTGGTATTATGGAATTAATAACACTTTATAATTTTAATAAAGTTAGTAACTGTACATAAGAGATTCAACCAAACCACCAGTTCGGTGCTGGATATTACAAATAATCAAACAACACCATAAATATATTTATTTGGTAAGGTGCTAAAGGGGATAAAAGAAATTCATTGCTTGGACAGTGTTGGTCGGGGTTAAGGAACCTTCTCCCTCGGCTCCAAATCTCATAACTTACCTTAATGTGGTCAACAATTCTTTACAAAATTCCATTTCCGACATACTTTACTGAACTCAAACATGCCTCTCGTTAGATTCTTACTAAATCTCCTTATTGAACTAATGCGCCAACAAACCAGCAGTCAATGTTCATCAACACTATCTTCTAACATGTAAAGGAAATACTTGTTTTCACACAATGTCTTTCAAAATCGCAATAGGATTTAGAGTTGATTAATAGTTGGATTTAGAGTTGATAGTGTGACGATGCTAATGTATATCAATATGTCAGCAAAGGCAAACAAGGAATACCTGTGGTGCTTGTGGCACTTGACATTTTGTATGCTAGACCAGCTAATTTACGTGGGCTTATTTTTTAATGAAAATAATTATGCAAATGACTAGGTATAGTTTGAGCAGGAATCTCCCCCTTGTTTTCAAAGCAGTAATGGTACACAAGCTGTATTTTATGTTGACTGATGAAATTTGCCTGTTATGGAGACAGCACCCAGAAACACACATTTCCTTGATTAATGGTGTGCTCCAGAGCTCCATCGGTCAAAGCCATACATAATGTAGCTACGACATCAAGCTCTGACTCTTCTGGCCACAGAACTGTGGTTTCTACAACTTCACCCATTCTTTGTTCAGAAAATCAATGTTCATATACTTCGGTTTTTATAAGTTGTTACATTTTAAACTTCAGCATATATTACTGGCATGGTGGCGAAGCGGTAGAGTTGCTGCCTCACAGCACCAGAGGCCTGGGCTCAATCCTGATTATGGTTTTTTGTACGGTGTTTGTATGTTCTCCCTGTGACTGGGTCAGTTTTCTCCGGGTGTTCCGGTTTCCACCCACTCCGAAGATGTACAGTTTTGTAGGTTAATTGACTTTTATAAATTGCTAATTGTCCCTAGTGTGTAGGATAGTGCTAGTGTACGGGGTGATCACTGGTTGACCTGCACTCAGTGGGCAGAAGGGCCTGTTTCCACGCTGTATCTAAAATCTAAAGCATTCCTAAGAAACATCTATCGGCAATGAATTGTGACTTGTGATCAAAATAATCTGATCAAAAATAAGAAATTTGGAGCTCTGAAAAGTTTTTTTAATCTGGAGTTGTGAGGAAGTGGAATTAACGATGGAAATTGATGGCTGAAATTCACCACACTAACTATTAAGAAAGGAGATGAGGAAATGTCATGAGGTAACAGGTAGCCAAACCTTCACATGGAATTTAACTGACAGTACAGGCCAACTACAAACCTGCAAGTCTTTGGGAAGTGGGAGGAAACTGGAGTCCCTGGAGAAAATCCAGGGAGAACGTGCAAATTCCACACTCATAGAAAGCAGCCATGGTCAGGATCGAACCTGGTGTCTGGCACTGTGAGGCAGGAGCTCTACCATCTGCGTCACTGTGCCGCCTATTTTTTACTTTGTAGTCTTTTTATTTTTTATTTTCAACACAAGAAGAATTAGAAGTGGAAGTTAGATTACATTTATTTTCAAATGGGGCTGTTCGAAGTTGGAGAGCCCTGTCATAACTAACCTATATTACTAAAAGTCTGATCTTGACCACTTCCTGTTCTGTATATTGATTTTTTTTTTAAAGCTGCCATTTACGGCTGTGATTTTTGGCCATCATACTCAGAGTCCCCCTCCGCTGTGCAGGACAAGAGGATTTTTCCATTTGATTAAAAATAAAATAGTTATTAGTGTTTAAAAAATGTTGAGATTCTCTCTCCTGAAGGCCACGCCCCTTCCGGAGGGACTATAAAAACCGGAAGTGTTGAGTGCCTCAGTCAGTCTCTGCAAGATGGGGGAGTGAGAGGGTCACATCTCTCAGTCTGAGCTGTGAATAATACTGAAAACATGTCTACTAAACTGTGAGTGTAGTTTTACTGACCTTGAGTGCCCTTAATGTGGTTTGAAAATGAAAATGTGGTTGGTTTGAAGTGAAGCACAGCAAATGGCTATTGGTGGGGGTTAGTTTGAAACGAAGCACTGCAAATGGTTGTTGGTGGTGGTTGTTTTGAAGTGAAGCACTGCTATTGGCTGTTGGTGGTGATTAGTTTGAAGTGAAGCATTGCAAATGGCAGTTGGTGGTAGTTGGTTTGAAGTGAAGCACTGCAAATGGCTGTTGGTGGTGGTTTTTTGAAGTGAAGCACTGCAAATAGCTGTTGGTGATGGTTGGTTTGAAGAGAAGCACTACAAATGGCTGTTGGTGGTTGGAACTTGACAACTTCCTGTTTGCACTGCATATTGATTTTAGATAAAACGCTACCACTTACGGCTGTGATTTTTGGCCATTTTACTCAGTCCCCCTCTGCTCATCATGTGCAGAGGATTCTTACCATCAATGAAAAATAAAAATGTTATTAGTGTTTAAAAAACTTTGAGAATCTCTCTCCTGTCAATCATGCCATGAAGGCCACCCCCCTTTGGTGGGAGGGGGAGGGATTATAAAACCCGGAAGTGTGGGTGTGGCTCAGTCTCTGCAAGATGGGGGAGGGAGAGGTCACGACTCTGTCTGAGCTGTGAATCAACTGAACATACTGAATGTCTACTGAACTGTGAGTGTGATGTTTATGTGATGTTTTGTGTGGGTTTATTGTGGTTTTATGATGGTTTTACCCTGCTTGAAATGGGATAAAACTGCATTTGAATGAGGTGGCCTTGCACCCTGCATAAAATAGTATGAAACTGCATTTGAAATTGGTCGCCTTGCACCCTGCATGAAATGGTATGAAACTCCATTTGAATTTGGTGGCTTTGCACCCTGCTTGAAGTGGTATGAAACTGCACTTGAACTTGGTGACCTTGCACCCTGCTTGAAGTCTGCAGTTGAATTTGGTGGCCTTGCACCCTACTTGAAGTGGTCAGAAACTGCACTTGAATTTGGTGGCCTTGCACCCTGCTTGACGTGATCGGAAACTGTACTTGAATTTGGCGGCCTTGCACCCTGCTTGAAATGGAATTTCAAGGAATAGCCGTGAGTCAACTGCCAGCCCACCAGCCGTGAGTGAGCTGCCAGCACATCAGGCTTGAGTGACTGAGCTGCCACCCCAAGAATCCATTTGGCCCACAATGTCCATGCTAGCCCTCTGGAAACCAATCCCTTCAGCCCACATCAACCATACTAGCGCTCCAGAAAGCCTGCCCCCCCCCCCCCCCCACTGGCCACTGGAATTGGTGGACAGGTGGAATATTGCGCTGGGGGATCAGCCCTCCTGTGTGAACATGGGACCCAACGGGTCCCACTTAGTCTAGTTACTTTTGAAAGTCCTTTATTTGATTTCAAAAATGAAGAACAAACATTTCTGTGGAGCAAGTAGGTGGATGGTATTAGAGTAAAAATAGTTCAGTGGAGTTTAACACCAGAGCTCAGATAATGATCTAAATGGATTGTTTTTGTGCTGCAACAATTCATGATTCTGTGAACACTCTAGCATCTTTTCATTTAATATTCTCAAATGTCTTTGCATTGACTATTGGTAACACTGCGCTAACAATGCCACATCGATTAGCCCTGTCTAAACACAATGGCCTTTTTTTCTACAAAGGTATCCAGGATGAATGTTTGTGACAACAGAAAAAGAACCATCTCCCTCCAGAGTTCAGATTCAATAATACTTTCAAATGTTGTTTTCTGTCCACTGGGTCACACAAAATATAATGCCATTCTGATTTGTTTACAGTCACTCCTCCCACCTATTAATTTCTCCAAATAATGTTCTAACACAATTAAGAAGAAGAATACTTTGTTTCCCCCAGTCTTCACAACATACAGCTAACTTGGCACAAACTGTAGTCATGTCTTTGGCTGGCCTTGTAGAACGACTATCGATGAATAGAACATCAGAAGGTTCAAGGAGAGTGCAAACCTTTCCAGTAGCAAATCTTTTTAATTACATGAGATCAGAGTGTGGAGGCAGAACTCTTGTCCTTGGCATTATTCTACATTAGTGAAAACGACATAACTTAAGATTTCAAACAAGCAATTCTTGGCATTTCTGGAGAAGGCCTTCAGACAAAAGCGGATTCCCAAATTGAGTAGTTGTCCACTATAGCTGCTCAATTGAATTAGTGGTTTTCTCCATGCTTAAAATGATTATTCTGACCCCATATATTCAATCTCGCAAATTTAGCTGAGCAGTAAAAGTACTATTTGATTGCCTGCTTAACATAAGTCTTCTTTTGAATGGCCAAACTTGGAACAACAATAAGTTTAGTTTATGGCTAGTTAACTGCCTAATGTTCCTCAGGAAAGAGTGCATCAGACATAATTCACCATCAAATTGGTATATGGGGTCAGTGTTGTTTGATGATCGAAGTTTCATCACTCACCTTCTATGGAAGTTGGATTGACATTAAATATGCCAGTGGCAATATGCAATTTAGAAATCTTGCTCCTGAGAACTTGAGAAAATGACACTGATTACTTCACAAAAGTTTTCAGAATGGATGGAAATTGAGGCTTTCCCTATTCTAAAAATGGTGGAGTAACTCAGTGGGTCAGGCAGCATCTCTGGAGAAAGGAATAATTGATGTTTCGGGTTGTAAACCATCTTCAGATGTTCTGACCTGACAAGTCACCTAAAACGTCACCTATTCCTTTTTCTCGAGTGATGCTGCCTGACCCGCTGAGTTACTCCACCATTTTGCGTCTATCTTCAGTAAAAAACAACATTTGCAGTTCCTTCCTGCACACCTGATCTGAAAATACTGGGTTGGTTACTGACCTGATGTGAAGCCATGTGAGCATTTGAGTGGTGCCCCCGCCAAACACCCAGACGGTGAAGAACACGATCATCAGGGTGGTGGTGAACATCATCTGCTTGGGCTTCGAGTTGGTATCTCGGATTGCCAGGGCAAACGCAATAGCACCACGCAAGCCTAGGAACAAAGGGTTAAATTATGTTAATCCACAGATGTAGGTGACAAGCGACCAGGGCTTTAGCAGCCAATCAGCCTAGTTATCACCAGAAAGAGAAGTTGAAACTTTGAATCTCTGCTTGGCAAAATAGACACAGCAAAAACACGTGCCTGAACCAGAATTCATTCTTCTGCTTATCCAGCTCAAGGGACATGTGTTGTCTAGTCATTGAAACTCCTGATTGCTCAATCAGAACAATATGCAGTGAGTGAACTTAAAAACAGAAATAGCTCCACATTTGCATCAATTCAGAACAAATGACCTAAATTTCCCTTTAAATTAATCACACTTGTCAAAAGATAGATCAATGTTCCCTCGGTGCATTTTAGCATCCAATAAGATAGTTGGCAGATTATCATCCACTTCTGGTCTCAGAAAGAAAAGTGGTTTTGATTGTTGTTGTGTTTTGAGTTGGAACCATCATAAGGTGAGCAATAGGTAGCTGGTGTAGGGAGAGGGTATATCCCCCTATATGATTGTAAAAGAATATTCAGCTGGTGGTGCGGGTGCTTCTACAACATACAGGTGAGCAGAGAGTGGAAACACAGGTACTGCTCACTAAACTGAGTGTTGGTTGGGAAGAAAGCTTGCTGGTAGACTGTTTATTAATTGAGTTGCTGAGACCCGGGTTTGATCCTGACTGTGGGTGCCGTCTGTACAGGGTTTGTATGTTGACTCCTTGGGGTTTCTCTGGGTGGTCCTGTTTCCTCCCACATTGCAAAGATGTACAGGTTTGTAGATTAATTTGCTTCTGTAAAATTGTAAATTGTTCCTAGTATGCAGGATAGCGCTAGTTCACGGGGTGATCGCTGGTTGACATGGACTTGATGGGCTGAACGGGCCTGTTTCCACACTGTATCTCTAAAGTTTAAAGTATGATGTAGTCAAGCGTTCAAGAGTCATTTATTGTCACATGCACCAACTGGTACAGTGAAATTTGAATTACCATACAGCCATACGAATAAAAAGAACACAACACATGATAGAATTTAACATGAACATCCCCACACAGCAGAATTAACGTTTCCCACTGTGAGGGAAGGCAATAAAGTTCAGTCCTCTTCCTCTATGTTCACCTGTGGTCGGGGCCTTTGGGCCCTCCGCATTTGCCGTAACGGCAGCCCGATGTTTCAGGCCCTCTCGCCGGGATGATCGGAGCACCGGCGTCGGAACGGAAGAACACTCTCAGTGGCTTGGAGTTTCCGAATCGGCCACTTCCTACCGGCAACCACGGCTCCCGAAGTCCACAGGCCAACACTGGCGATCCCCGACAAAGATCCCAGGCTCCGCGATGTTAAAGTCACTGCCGCCCGCGGCTGGAAGATCCGCAAACACAGCTCCACAGTGTTAATCAGCAGGCCCAACGCTCCGGAGCTCTACACGGCGATCCCCGGTAAGACATCGCCCTCTCCGCGATGGAATCCAGTGCTGCGCCACTGCTGAAGCTCTGGCCAGTCTCCGGCAGGAAAGGCCACGCCAATCCAGACGGTAGGCCACGAGGCGTGGGGCGAGGATGCGACTCGGAGAATAGACGCATTCCGACCAGGAAGTGACTGGGAAACGGTTTCCCCCTTCCCCTCCCCACCTCCCCCCACGTAAAAAAGACTAAGAAACCGCCAGGAACATACTTTTAAACAGACTAAAAATAACAAAAAGGGTGAAAGGACGAACAGACTGATTGTGATAAAAATATGCCGTGTTGTTGTTTAGCATTTATCCATGGTAACTGGAATATGGTCTAGTTGCAGATATTTCAAGAAAACCTAAATGGATTTTTTAAAAAGGTCTTCTCACTTTCCCAGCGTGAATTAGTTCTTGGCACATGAAAGACTTTGACTAAATGGCATGACCAGTCAGGGAGGGTAAAATCTGACGAGCCAGTAGATAGTGTGAGCCACAGGTCTGTCTATTGTCCTCTTGTCTGAGCCTCAGACTGTTCCTGGTTCAAATCTCAATCCAGAGACTCTGTCAAGAATGAACTTCCAGTAGTTCACTGAGGGAATGTTGCAAAATGTCTCAGAGGTGATATGGAATGGTAACAGGCCCTTCAGCTCATTGTGCCTGTGTCAACCTTCTATCACCTCTTTATACATTGTTGAAATTACTGTCTTTCAGGCGTACCATTAGACCGAGTCCTTGTTTGTTCCCTGGGTTGGTATTTTGCACTATTTTGAGAATGAACACGGGATTTCTCTCGAGAACTGGTCAATAATTATCCGTTAACTGGTAACAGTGGAACTGATTTTTGGGTCATTAACCTATTGCAGTTTGAGTGAGCTAGCTGTGTCCAAGTTTGCTACATGATTTTTCGCATGATGATATTTCAAAAGTATATTATTGGATATAAAGAGATTTGGGAAATACCAAGGTTGTGAAAGGCATTGTCAATGTCTGGTCTTTTACTTTTCTTTTTCATTAGAGGCTACAGAGCCACAGCAAGGGCAGATTTAGATGGTTTGCATTTACACAATCCCCTTAAATGTGTTAGAAATAGTCACTATTGTAACATGGAGGTGGGGTGGGGAGAGACCCATTACTGCCCCTTCATCATTCAGACTGCCACAACTGGAAAATGCTAACACCTATATTGCTGTAATGTTAGTGGTCCTGATGTGCAGCATGGACCGAGAAAGAGCTGAAGCCCAATCTATCTATACCATTACTAAAACTCTCATCTTGACCACTTACAGTTCGCGTTTTTTTAAATTTGCGCAAAAACGATTTTCCCGCCACCTTTCTCACCATTCGCCTCTGCTCCAAGTGAACCAAGTTTTGTTCCGATTGGTGAAATATTAGAAAAGTTATGAAGGATTAAAAAATTGTGAGATCAGCAGATTGGTCTTCCCGCCTGTCAGTCACCATGGAGGCACCCGCAGAGAATAAAACCCCGGAGGCGGGGCTGAGTCCGTGAGCAGCGTGCGGGCAGCGAGCAGAGAGCAGTGTGAGCCAGGAGCT
Organism: Okamejei kenojei; assembly: GCA_035221665.1. Taxonomy (NCBI): domain Eukaryota; kingdom Metazoa; phylum Chordata; class Chondrichthyes; order Rajiformes; family Rajidae; genus Okamejei; species Okamejei kenojei. The sequence continues at coordinate 50,896,609 of CM069144.1, read as the reverse complement.
GTTGAACCGAAACCTCCGAGTGAAGTCGGAGTGGGAGTGGGACCGGGAGCTGCTGCGTGAGGTCAAAAGCTGAAGGTGCGGGATGAGCAGAGTGCGAGCTGCATCTGTTGCGACCACTCCCCTCTCCCACTCCCTCCCTTCCGCCTCCTCCATATACCCCTTCCCCCACCCCCCTTCTCCCACCCCGGCCTCCCCCTTTCCCCACACCCCCTCTTCCCCACACACCCCATTCCACATGCCCCTCCCCCTCCCCACAGAAAGTGGGGGAGTGCTGGGGGATGGGGGGAAATGAGCAGTTATGGGCTATGGGTGAGTGGTGAAATATTGCGTTGGAGGGTCCAGGCCGCCCGTGTGACTGGGACCCAAAGGGGTCCCACTTAGTCTAGTCCTCATTAAAAACAAAGGTTTAAACCTGCACAAAGGGATATCCACACTATTTTGAGACAGACTCTGAGACAGTCAATCAGGCCCAGTATACCCAGCTGTGAGGTAAAGTCATTCAACACATTGGAGCACGTCTAATGAATGGGGGAATCAAACGTGAAATTAGAATAAAACATCAAGAGCATTAAATGAACTTCCGTAGTTTTTTTTCCAAAAATAGAGTGGAGTTCAATTTCCCTATTAGTAACAGAAGGAAGATGAAGATCTGAGAAACCTCATCACACGGTTTATAACCAATGAAATTTTAAACTGTTCTCTCCAAATAATCTTATTTTCGTTTTGGGGGATTTTCTTCTCAGATTTCAATTCTATTTGGGATTCCCTGTTTAATTTATGATGTAATTTGCCACAAGCAAATTATCTAAAGTCAGTCGATGCCAGTCCACTACGAACTTGTACATCTTTGGAGTTTGGGAGGAAACCGGAGCACTTGGGGAAAACCCATGTGGTCACGGGGAGAACGTACAAACTCCATACAGACAGCACCCATAGTCAGGATCGAACCCGGGTCTTTGGTGCCTTAAGGCAGTAGCTCTACAGCTGTGCCACCATGCCACCCTGCTTCTATGCTGCAGTTCTCTATAACTAAAAGTAAAATCCCATGTGATCAATGGACAACCATCAAGTTAAATCCAGAACTGGCTTGGGTAAGAGTAGAGCAAGAGATTGAGCACACATCCCCGAGGGGCACCGGTGTTGTGGATCACAGTGGAGGAAATGTTATGACCAATTCTAACCGACTGAGATCTGCTACGCAGCACATCCAGAAGTCAGTTGCAGCTGGAGGTCCTAAGTCTTAGGTCAAATGAGGTTATTCAGTATTATGGAGTTGAAGGCTGAGTTGTCATCAAAGAATAGTATCTTGGCGTAAGTATCTTTACTGTCAAGGTGATCGATACCTGAATATAGTGCAAGAGATATAGTGTCTTCAGTCAAGCTATTTTTTTTCCTGTAGGTGAATTGTAAGGGGGCTGGATTGTCCAGAAGACTGGCATAAATGTCGGCCATTGTCAACCTTTCAAAGTGCTACATTTATGGTTGATGTTTGAGCTATTGGGCAGTAGTCATTGCGACAGGTTACTTTTTTTAGGACTGGAATGATTGAGGTTTTGTTGAAGTGGATGTGGACAAAAGAAGTGTGAGGTTGAAGATGTCGGTGAAAACTGTGGCCAGTTGATTGAGGCACAACTTCAGAACCTGTCCAGTGACCCCCATCCGGGCTGGCTGCTTTCCAAAAGTTTACCCTTGTGAAAGCAAATCTGCATTCTGCCGCTGAGATGTATGGGACAGACTCAGCAGAGGATCGGGAGGGGGCGGGGGGGGGGGGCGGGGGGGGGGGGGGGGGGGGGGGGGGGGAATGCGCCGAGGTGGAATCTTGTTTGAAAGTTCAAAACTAGTGTTAAATGCATTCAGCTTATCAGTAAAGATAATAATAATAATAATAATAATAATATATTTTATTGTCATTGCACATATGTGCAACGAGATTTGATTTGCAGCTTCCATCCGATGTCATAACTTAAACAACTAACAAAATTTAGGTTTAGATACCCCAATGCATTGTTACCAGATATCACCCTTAACTGGCTGGTAACCAATGATAGTATTCAGGCCCTGAAACTGTCACCTGGCTTTCTGCTGATTACATTGAGCATCCAGCCTGTTTTGGAAGTCTCTATTGGCATCCCTGTTAGCCTTGTGGAGATCATACTCGCCCTTCTTGTACAGTTCGGGATCGATCCTGGACTTGAGCAGTGAGTGAGTCGCCCTGTTAATCCAAGGTTTCTGGTTAGGATAGACCCTGATTATTTTGTCAGAATGCAGTCATCCACATATTCCTTGATGAAACGGGTGGCGACTGAGATATACTCATTAAAGTTAAATATTGTGGCCTTGAACATGTTAAAATCCATTGACTCAAGACAGTCTTGAAGTAGACTCTTGGCCTCCACAGATTACTGCTGTATTACTCTTGTTGTTGCTGCCTCATGTCTCAGTATCGGTCTTTAAGTTGGCAGAAACAGCACTGATAGATGATCAAGCTGATTGAAGTGAAGGATGAAATGATGGGTGCACTTGATGGTGGTATAGCAGTGATCAAGAGTGTTAACAACCCACATAGGTATGTGGTATTCTGTTCCTGATGTTAGCTTGACTGAAGTCACCAGCAATAATGAACAGGGGTATCAGGATTTGCTATCATAAGAGAGTTGATGACTGAGTATAATTTGTCCAGTACCAGCTTGGTGTTGGCATGGGGTGGTATGTAGACCACCAATAAGATAGTAGAGGCGAATTCCTATGTTTGATAAAGGGGACGGCATTTTATAAACAAGTATTCCAGACCAGGGGTGTAGAGTTAAGACTATCACATCAGTGCACTATGAATCATTAACAAAAAAGCAGATGCTTCTGCCTTTCCAATTGTCTGTGGGTTTTGTATGGTGCATGCAATAAATGTGGAAATGTTTCAGTGAAATAAAGGTTTTCCTTTGAAATGGCAGCCTTGCACCAAGCTCTTCAATGCTATTATCATGATTGAACAAGAACTGGAAGTACATATGCTGGGGAGGTGGGGGGCTGGCATGATGTCAAAATCCCCATAATTTCAGCCGCACCTGACTGCCTCGCTTTGTCGGTACGTACAGCTGTGCCAGTAGCGTCAACTCCACTAAAGATCGGTAGCTCTTTTGGAATGGCAATTATTTACGGGAAATGTTCAGTGCTGGAACTAAGAACTTTCTCATCACTGGAATGTATAAATAATAAGGAGAAGTGATCATAAAGCCTTGTGTATAATGTCATCACTCTCCAATAAAGAGAAAGTCACGAGTGGAGAATTTTAGTTGCAAGAATATCTAGACTGTGTTTGTTTCCTTAAGGAGATTTAATTGAGGTGTTTAATTGAATGAGAGACCCAGACAGAGTAGAGTGGAAGGACTTATTTCTCTTAATGGAAAGATCAGTAACCAAGGGCTTTGGTTTGAAGAAGCTGCTAGAGAGATTACAAGGGAGAACATTTCATTTAGAGTGTTGTGAAAGTCCAGAACTCGTTTCCCAAAGAGAGTGGAGACAGAAACCCTTGTTGCATTTTAAAATACGAGCATGGACAGAGTGAGAATGCAATCAGGCTGGGTACCTATTTGCCACAGCCTTGCACACTGCTATAAGTTTCAATGGTAATTATAAAATATAACTTTATTAGGTGTTTATATGAAAAAAGATGGAACTTCAGTTATTTACTGAGTACTGTAGATCATTTTTTTAATGCAGACTTTTTAAATACAAGTTTAATGAATGGTGAAGATAGCCACTGTCACTAAACAATCCATACTCCCATGGCTCATTAGGCACAGGCACTTGTTGATATCATTATCACAGGTTGGCAATCCAGGCCTGGAAACCACATCTTCCAGAGAGAGCCTGAAAGCTTAGATGAAGCTAGGCTTGATAGTTATTGGGACTGGCAGTTGTAATTGTCTAAAGGAGTTCATATCAGGGGATTAATAGTGTTTGCTAACGTCTAGAGCCTGAGATAAAAGAAAAATCAATGGCTTTCCAAATAGCAGTTTTAGTGCAATTCTCTTCAAGCTATTCAACATTGATTTCAGCTGCGATGGGACTCAGGCTTTCTCCTTGGGATTTCTCACGTGCCACTGCTGGACTCATTCCTGAACCTTTGACACTATGTGCTTTTGCAGTGAACATAACGATAATCTCCAACTGAGTGGCAGATTTTGCCCCCTATTCTTTCCTTTAAAAATGAGTAGTGCAGCTTGGTGCAAAACGGCCTTTTGCCGCTTGCAGTGACTTTTCTGATTTGTAGCTGAATAAACCTAGCTTGCATGGGCACAGGACTGCTGTATAACTCTGTCCAGAATTTGGAAAATATTCAATAACTGTTCATCTCACTCAGTGACATCACAGGATGATTAGAATGGGAAATGGGGGTGGGGAAGTTTCCCAACTGTATCTTATTTGGCAACAGGGATCGAGATGCACTATGGGGATTATCCCATCTGGTCTTGGCAAAGGTAACTTGTGAGTGGTTAATATTGAGATTGGATGCTTGAAATATGAACCACTCTATGCCCAAGAACAAATAATGAGCATCTGAAAGAGGAGAAAGATAGGAAGCAAATTATCTTTATTATATCGATGACAATATGACTCTTCTCCAAACTTTGTAAACTCAGTTAGTCAGATCTTCACTTTGAGAGGGATGAATCGATGATTAAAGACCACTGATATCCTGTGGTTCGTCAGAAAAGGGGACTGATGTTTGAATCTGCCATTCATCCTGGACCTGTTCTGCGCATTGGATACACTACTTTAATGACTCAGCATGGGAACCCGGACTACAAATGCCAACATTCAGGGCTGTGAAATGTAGACCTGCGTGTTTAAGTACAAATGGAATCAACTTGTGGATCAAATAATTTTTTCACAGCATGCAGACAGGAAGTGGCTGATTTACACTGTGTAAGCTCCCACAAGTAGCAACGTAATGATGACCACCCACTTTCAGTGATATTGCTGAAGGGATAAACATCTACCAGGACATTGGAGAGAATTCTCCCCTTTTTCAAAATATTGTCACTGGGGTCTTTCATGGCAAACTGAGACAGTAGATGGGACCTTCTTTAAATGTCCCTTCCAGTGAATAGCCTCACCAATAGTCTGCCGTTCTCAGAACCACACAAGAATGCGCTTGCATTTCTGGTCCATGGCAGCATAATTTTCTGACTCTGAGATGACCAACTAAAGCAATGGTCAGAATCCAAGGCAGAGCATTAACAATTCCACTGCAGAAATTACATTAAAGCGACCTTTTGTTTTCAATAATTTTGGAGAGCAGGCTGTTAAACTAGGTTATTGTTAAAACACCAATGCACAAACAGGGCTATCTGTCCCTGTGTTTCACAATGCAGCTAGTCACCACGCTGTTAGTTCCAACCAGATTGTCAAATCTTAACAGGATACCTCTTAACAGCTCATCAGCCATAGGTACATGGTCTTTTACCCGTTAATGGAAAAAAAAACAGGTTCTATTAATACCAGATTGTATTCCATTCATTTGGGGATAATCTGAAAACATCTGGTTTATGCATACATCTGGCCTAACCATCTGTGGGTAGCTCCCAACTCATGTACTGTGATTCCACTGGCTGTTCAAAACAGAGCTAGAATCAATAGACAATAGGTGCAGGAGTAGACCATTCGGATCTTCGAGCCAGCACCGCCATTCAATGTGATCATCGCTGATCATCCCCAATCAGTACCCCGTTCCTGCCTTCTCCCCATATCCCCTGACTCCGCTATCTTTAAGAGCCCTATCTAGCTCTCTCTTGAAAGTATCCAGCGAACCGGCCTTCATCGCCCTCTGAGGCAGAGAATTCCACACTCACAACTCTCTGTGTGAAAAGGTGTTTCCTCATCTATGTTCTAAATGGCTTACCCCTTATTCTTAAGCAGCGACCCCTGGTTCTGGACACTCCCAAGATCGGGAACATGTTTCTTGCCTCTAGCGTGTCCTATCCCTAAATAATCTCATATGTTTCAATAAAATCCCCTCTCATCCTTCTAAACTTCAGAGTATACAAGCCATTCTCTCAGCATATGACATTCCCGGGAATTAACCTATGCTGCACTCCCTCAATAGCAATAATATCCTTCCTCAAATTAGGGGACCCAAATTGCACACAATACTCCAGGTGAGCTCTCCAAAGAAGAGCAGGAAGCGGGAGGTTTGGATAATGTTTAACGAGCAACAGAAGATGCCTTAAAATAGCATCCTCCTCACAGTTCACACTGCCACCCAGCTTTGTGTCATCTGCAAATTTGCTAATGTTACTTTGAATCTCTTCATCCAAATCATTGATGTATATTGTAAATAGCTGCAGTCCCAGCACCGGGCCTTGCAGTACCCCACTAGTCACTGCCTGCCATTCTGCAAGGGATCCGTTAATCCCTACTCTTTGTTTCCTGTCTGCCAACCAATTTTACATCCATGTCAGCACTCTACCCCGAATACCATGTGCCCTAATTTTGGCCACTAATCTCCTATGTGGGACCTTATCAAATGCTTTCTGAAAGTCCAGGTACAATACATCCACTGGCTCTCCCTTGTCCATTTTCCTAGTTACATCCTCAAAAAATCCAGAAGATTAGTCAAGCATGATTTCCCTCTCGTAAATCCATGCTGACTCGGACCGATCCTGTTACTGTTATCCAAATGTGCGGCTATTTCATCTTTTATGATTGACTCCAGCATCTTCCCCACCACCGATGTCAGGCTATCTGGTCAAAAATTCTCTGTTTTCTCTCTCCCTCCTTTCTTAAAAAGTGGGATAACATTAGCTACCCTCCAATCCACAGGAACTGATCCTGAATCTATAGAACATTGGAAAATGATCACCAATGCATCCACGGTTTCTAGAGCCACTTCCTTAAGTACCCTGGGATGCAGACCATCAGGCCCTGGGGATTTATCAGCCTTCAGTCCCATATGTCTACCCCACACCATTTCCTGCCTAATGTGGATTTCCTTCAGTTCCTCCGTCACCCCAGGACCTCTGGCCACTACTATATCAGGAAGATTGTTTGTGTCCTCCTTAGTGAAGACAGATTCAAAGTTCCTGTTCAACTCATCTGCCATTTCCTTGTTCCCCATAATAAATTCACCTTTTTCAGTCTTCAAGGATCCAACTTTGGTCTTAACTATTTTTTTTCTTCTTCACATACCTAAAGAAGCTTTTACTATCCTCCTTTATATTCTTGGCTAGTTTACCTTCATAGCTCATCTTTTCTCCCCATATTGCTTTTTTAGTTCTTCTGTTGCTCTTTAAACATTACCCAATCCTCTTGCTTCCCGCTCATCTTTGCTACGTTGTACTTCTCTTTTATTTTTATACTGTCCCTGAAGTCCCTTGTCAGCCACGGTCGCCTTGGAATCTTTCTTCCTCTTTGGAATGAACTGATCCTGCACCTTCTGCATTATTCCCAGAAATACCTGCCATTGTTGTTCTACTGTCATCCCTGCTAGGGTCTCTTTCCAGTCAACTTTGGCCAGCTCCTCCCTCATGGCTCCATAGTCCCTTTTATTCAACTGTAACACTGACATCTCCGATTTACCCTTCTCCCTCTCCAATTGCAGATTGAACCTGACCATATTATGGTCACTACGTCCTAATGGCTCCTTAAGCTCAAGTTCCTTTATCAAATCTTGTTCATTGCGCAACACTAAATCCAGAATTGCCTTCTCCCTGGTAGGCTCTGTATCGGCAGATTATTACATCGTTCAAGAGATCGCTCCGTTATCTCTCTAGCCACTCTCTAACAGCTACTGGGCAAGAAGCCCAGTGGCAAACACGCCACTGACTACGTAATAAATCCCACCCACATAATTACGGGCAGACTAAAATTGAAAGGCAAATGACATAATTAAAAATGACACACAAAATAAGGCCAAATGGTCACTAAAGGCTCCAAGACAAGCTGTTGTAAGAATCCATCACGGAGGCACTCCACAAACTCCCTTTCTTGGGGTCCAGTACCAACCTGATTTTCCCAGTTTACCTGCATGTCGAAATCTCCCATAACAACTGAAGCATTACCTTTACTACAAGCCAATTTTAACTCCTGATTCAACTTGCACCCTATATCCAGGCTACTGTTTCGGGGCCTGTAGATAAGTCCCATTAGGGTATTTTTACCCTTACAATTCCTTAAGTCTATCCATACTGATTCCACAGCTCCTGTTTCAATGTCACCCTTTGCATTCCTCACCAACAGAGCTACACCAACCCCTCTGCCCACCTTTTTGTCTTTTCGATAGGAGGTATGCCCTTGAATATTCAGTTCCCAGCCCTGGCCCTCTTGCAGCCGTGTCTCTGTAATTCCCACAAGATCATACTTGGCAATTTCTAACTGAGCCTCAAGCTCGTCCACTTTATTTCTTATACTTCGTGCATTCATATACAACTCTTTGACCTCGGTATTCACCTCCCCTCTCGCACTGCTCGCAATTGGCCCTGACCTTACTCTCTCATCCCTTCTCGAACTTTCCTTCCCATTAATTCGGGAGTCTTTTGTAACTTTTCCTATACTCACTTCCCTAATCAAAATTCTCTGCTTCCAAAAAATACCGTGAAAGGCAAACAATTAAGGTAGAGACCCTTGTCAGGTAGGTTTCTTACTTGTGACAACTAACATTTGCTCTAGTGATACAGGCAATTAATAGTTTAATAGAAAGCTAAAAATAAATAAACTGCTGGAAGAACACAGCGGGTCAAGCAATATGTCTCCACGTGTCCCACTTTAGTGTCTTGTGTCTTCAATTTAAATGGAAATGTTTGATTTCATTCATTGACAAGGTTGCAACACAGTAGGGGTATGCAAATATGGATACATATTGATTTGTGGACTTTTTAGTTTAGTTTAGAGATACATGGCGAAAACAGGCCCACCGAGTCCTCGTTGACCACCAATCCCCGCACATTAACACTATCCTACACACACTAGGGACAATTTACAATTATACCAAGCCAATTAACCTACAAATCTGTACATCTTTGGAATGTGGGAGGAAACCGGAGATCCGTTATAAAACCCATGCAGGTCAAGGGAAGAACGTACAAACTCCACACAGACAGCACTTGTCGTCAGGATCGAATCTGGATCTCTGGTGCTGTAAGGCAGCAACTCTGCCACTGCACCACCTTGTCGCCCTTGGTTGCTTTATGTTGGAAGTATGACAAGGTATTAAATTAATTTGACCAAATAAGGCCAAAGAGAGAGAGGTTTATGGATTAACGTGACGCTGATCATTGCAGAATAACCATGTAGATTACATTATGGTCCCATGTAGGGGACCATAATCAAACTGAAGACGCATGAGCTATGGTTCTATGGCAACACTTGCTTCTTAGTCATTAAGGATGTAGGTTCAAGACTCGTTAAGGATACTTGGACATCAATTGCTGCAGTACACTGACTTTTTGATTTAAAGGGAAATGAGGAATGGGTCTGACAGGATTGCTCTAAGAGCTGGTACAGACACAATGAATCAAACTGGCTACTCTCATGCTGCAACAATTCAGATTCTAGTAGAAACAAAAGTATGAATGCAAGATAAAATGTAATTTTGGATTCACCCCTTATGCCCCTTGAAGATCACTACAAGCAATGATGACATGAAGATTCTACAAATACCACCAACAACCTACATTAAGGCAACTCCTTTAATCAAGAACACAGACATAATCAGGCAAAATATTTTTAAAATTATGACAGCAACAAAGGAGGCCCATTGGCTCACTGAGACGGCTGGATCTATGTCGGCCAACAGTCCTATTTCTCTGAAGTGGAGTCTGAAGAAGGGTTCCGACCCAAAACGCCCCCCATTCTTTTTCTCCGGAGATGCTGTCTGACTTGCTGAGTTACTCCAGCACGTTATGTCTATCTTCTGTCCTATTTCTCCATTCCCCCACTTTCCCATAAAGCCCAGCAACTTATTCTGTCTCAGGTTCTTATCCAGCATCCTGCTGAAGCTATTGAATGATCCTGCTTCCACAACCCCCTAACATAATTGAGTTTCAGATCGTAACGACAGTCTGAGTAAAAGTGCTTTAAATCACATCCTCCATGTATCTTTAACTAAGATTATGTGACTGGTCCTTCAACCATCCATTGCTGGGGCAAACTTCCTTCTATTTTCTAATTTAAATTTCTCATTTTGTGCACTTGTCAAGGACAAGGTATCATCATTCAGAAGCAACTGACTTACCTGAAAACATCATCATGTGTTGGAAGTTCCAAGGAATCCTCTTTTTCCGTCTCAGGTTCAGCAGAAAGGTCAGAGGGTATATGTTACAAGCACGCCCCACAAAGATAGCGAGCTATTGAAGCCATATGTTAAGGAAAACAGCAAAGATATCAGCTAATATATACTTACTGTAGATTACAGTTTGGATCTTTAGATTACTCGGTATATTACTGACCAAGAATACCTATCTCACTGAACCAAGACGTTTCTGTGAACCTTATTTCATTAAAGGAACATTATATCTACAAGTAATTGTTCAGATAAGAACAATGCCCCTTATACATTATCTTCAGATCACTTTAAAGGTCAAACTACTAAAGGAAAAATTACTGGAATAAATATAAAGGATAGAAATTCAGGGAATCTGGAAATCGTGAAAACCTGCAAAGATTAATTTGAGGAAATTGCCTTTTATTCTTTATTTTAGTTATTTGTTCATAGGAAATGTATGTTGGGGACAATATTAGGTTTATTGTCCATCTGAAAATGCCCCTGAACTGAGGTTGCTGTTAAGAGTCAACCACCTTTTCTGAATGTGAAGTCACATTTAGGCCAGATTCCTTTCCTTGCATGACATTATTGAACATTATTTACTGGTGCTAGCTTTTTATTCCAGATCTATTTAATTATGTGAATTTACACTCCACTCTGTACTTCTATCTCTGGAACAATGTTCAGGACTGAATATTGGTCCATCAATTAGCCAAGGTTCCAGGAACAGAGAATTCATGGCAATCAGAACTCCACGATGAAATAATTAAGCATCCTGCAGTCTAAGAGAAGTCCATCTACCTATTCCACTCGTAAACATCCTTAGTTCAGCGACATTCAAAGCATTCAAAGATCTATCAGCTCTTAATAGGTCTGTAATGATATGTGCTGGAAAGTGGAGTAGTCTTAAAATATGTTAAGAATTCAACCTGGAACTTTTCCATTAGCGTGCATGCTGCACTGTAAGAAAGAACAGTGGAGGCATGGTGGCACAGCGGCATTGTTGCTGCCTTACAGCGCCGTGGACCTGGGTTCGATCCTGACTACGGGTGCTGTCTGTATGGAGATTGTAGGTTCTCCCCGTGACCTGCAAGAGTTTTCCCCGGGATCTCCAGTTTCCTTCCAACATTCAAAAGATGTACAGGTTTGTAGGTTAATTTGCTCGGTAAAATTGTAATTTGCCCTAGTGTGTAGGATAGTGTTAATGTGCGGAGATTGGAGCGGACTTGGTGGGCCGAAGGGCCTGTTTCCGCGCTGTATCTCCAAACTAAACTAAACATTTTAGCTAGATCCAACACAATTCTTCTATTTGAAGAGTTCTCATAAAAGAGATGTTTACATTCAGACATGGATAGGGCATTGGACCGTCCAAATGTTTGGGCGTTAAGTCACCTCATGCTTTAGGGCCTCCTCCCCGCAATCTCTTACTCACTTAACGATGTTCACCAAGAAGCTGCCCTGTGTGTCTCTTGCCTCTAGGTCTACCCCTTTGCCACTGTGGAATAGTCCTTCCCTCCATTCAACCCACCACCCCATCCCACCCCACCCCACCATTATTTAGCATGCATGCATTCTTTACTTGCACTCTGTAGCAGTTGTGCTTGTTGCTTATATTGTGATATGACCCTTTAAAGGATACGTTTTAAAGTTAAGAATTGTGAGGAATGGGATCGTCGACATGGGGAATTAAAAACCTCAAGTTTGTTGTTTCTCGAGCAGAGAAGTGTTACGTGACGTTAACAAATTGAGCAATTTTTCGAATTTATTTGAAACAGTGTTAGGGAGAGAGCTAACATCATTTAGTGTAGAACATGGAACAGAAGAAATGTTGTAGGGCAATTAATAATATGCATTAATCAGGACAAAATATATCCAGCATGATGTTTCTCCCATACAAGTGCATTATTGTATTCCGGTTTGGATTAAAGCAGTTAAATATCATGAACAAGAACACAAAATGCTGGACATTTTTAATAGCTGCAGAGAAGAAGTCAATGCTAATGTTTCAGATCCATGACCTTGCATCAGATGGTTAGGCAGGTTTCTGACTGAAGGGTGCTCACTAATAATTATGTGGATGGCAGCTTCACACCATTGTGTCCTCAACAAGCTATAATGCTTTCATTATTTTTTATCTAAGTCATGTTCATTCCAGGTCTGTAAAACTGACATCCGCTTCTATTCAAAGTGAAGGTGCATTCAGCAAGATGTCTTCAAGATCCTCCACAACTCACCCCAGTTGCCTGTAATATCAGCCAAGCTAGAAACCATCCATTCTTTTTTGGCCATTAATTGATCCCATACCAGTCCTAAGCAATTGAATGTTGAAAATCAGAAGCTGTTCATGCTGGTAGAAATGACAAATTATGTTCATCCCTGATTTTTAACCAAGGTTAGAATTTATTGGCAATCTCTTTGGTGCGCTGCCTTCTTAAACCACTGCAGTCTGTGCAGTGATGAATAGAGTTCACAGATTCTGCCAGAGTAATGAGGAAGAAACAGATATATTTCCAATTAAGGATGGAGTGAAGTACGGAGGGGAACGCATTGGTAATAGTTCTGCTTCTGCTCCCTTGCCCTTCTAGGTGGTAGAGATCAAGAGGTTGGGAGGTGCTGCTGAAAACGTTTTGACAAGTTTACGTAGTGAACAAAGCGGGTGGTGCGAGTATGGAACGAGTTGTTAGAGGAGGTTGTTGAGGCAGGTACCATAACAACATTTAAAAGACACTATGAGTGGTACACGGATAGAAAATGTTTAGAGGGATATGGGCCAAATGCAGGCTGGTGGGACTAACGAAGATGGGGCATTTTGGTCGGCATGGACAAATTGGGCCAAAGGGCCTGCATGACTTTTTGATACTAATTCAGTAGATGATGCACACTGTAGCTGTGGTACATTAATTGTGGAGAAGGGAATATTCTATGTGGGAAACTGCTTAAACTAAGCTCTGACCTGGAAGCTTCTGAGTGTTACTGATAAGTTGTGAATGCAGGCAGGTGGAGGATAGTCCTTTAGATTCCTGACATAGAGAGTGAAATTGATTTAGAAAGATTAGACATCCACAATAAGACTAGCTAGCCTTTGACTTGCTCATTTCCACAAATTTAAGTAGCCAGCCCAGCTGTTTCTTGTCAATGGTGACCAGAAGATTGATGATGAGCAACTTGACAATGGTAATGTTGTTGAGTGCCAAGGAGAAATCGTTAGACTCTCTTTTGTTGGAGATGGTAACTACTGGCATTTTGGCGGTACGAATATTATTTGCCATTTGATCAGAGCTTATCCCACCACTGTGCAGATCCTGGGCACAGACAGCTTCACTACAAGCAAATATTCCCAAATATAACCTTATTAAGACCCATAGAAATGATGCCCAGGGATTGACACAATTGATAGCCAACAACTTAAACTTCCTACCCTTGGGCTGAGCTGCCACAAATCTGTGCAATCTTTTCCCCTTGACATCCACTGACTTCAGTTTTACAAATACTTCTACCCTGATCTCATACTTCATCAAACCTTGCTTTGATGTCACTTCATTTTACCACTGGAAATGATGATTTGTGAGCACGTTTTTAAGGAAAAAAGTACCAGCTGATTACACTATTCACATCTTTTTCCATCTCTTTGTGAAGAAGGAAAATCCATGATCTCCAGAGAAGCTGCCTGACCCGTCGAGTTACTGCAGCACTTTGTGTCTTAAAAAAAGGATTAAATGTTAACAACCAATTTAACTAGCGAAACATATGTTACAGCAGAATGTTATTCATGTCTTGGCAATTCCATTCGAGGTGATAGATGTTCAATACTTTAATCAGGAGATATTATTTGCCCTTACCCTTCTCAGCAGTTCTTCCAACTGTTGTTCAACATGAAGTACAGAATCAGCACTTGAAGCAGGGCAGGAAATAATCAGGAAGAGATTTTTTGCCCATGTTCAACCTGAGCCATGAGGTCTGGAATCAATGCAAAGGGTTCACATGGCAACCACCTCCGGAAGGTTGCCACAGTAACATTGGATTGATAACTACTCCAGAAGAAAAATGTGTGGACGCGATTAGTTGAGGCAGTTGAGATTAGTTGCTATTAGTTTAGTTTAGTTTAGTTTAGAAATACAGCATGGAACAGAACCTTCGACCTGCTGAGTCCATGCTGACCAGAGGTCCCATACACTAGCACTATCCTACACACTGGGGAGAATATTCCATTTTTATTTTACTGAAGCCAATTAACTTACAAACCTCTGCGTCTTTGGAGTGTGGGAGGAAACCGGAGCACCCAGGGAAAACCCACATGGGCAAGGGGAGAACGTACACACTCCGTACAGACAGCACTCATAGTCGGGATCCAACCCGGGTCTCTGGTGCTGTAAGGCAGCACCTCAACTGTAGCGCCACCATGTCACCTTTTAAGCTTGAAGGAACATAAAGAGCAGGAGTATGTCAGCAGTTGAACCATTGCAGAAGATCAACCTTGGCTTCAGCTCCAATTTCTTGACTGTTTACTACGATCATCAACTCCCCTAAAGACCAAATTAATCCATCTGTTCTGACCAGGTGCATATTCAACGGTTCATCCACCAGAATTTAGCATTAGGGAATTGTAAAGATTTCAAACATTTACAGGGAAAAAAAAATACCCTAAATGGATGACTCTTCATTCTAAAACATTAGTTGTAGACTTCTCCTAAAATGTCAAAACATCCTCTCAACATTTTGCAGGACAATAGACTGAGACAACAATCCTTGCATCACAACTTGGATCAAAGTCGGTGGGCCTAAGACCTGTTTCCGCACTGTATCGCTAAACAAAACTAAACTTGACTAAACTTAAATCACTCACATCCCATGTCCCAAAGTGTTTATTTAAAATATATATTTATCCAGTGCTTTGTCGGTGGGGGCGCTGCAAGTCAGCTGCCCTGCCAGCAGCGTGTTGGTTATTTCAACTTTTTGGGGTTTTTTGGTGTGTCTAAATGGACAACATATTTTTTTAAAAAGATACAGTGCTTACATTCAAAATCTAGAGCTAAATTCGTCTCTCACACATTTCATATCTGTGGACTTTCACCCTTTATAGTCATGATTTTATAATATATTTGCAAATTCCTAGTGAACGCAAAAATTGAGCTGAGGAAAAGTTGGAAGTTGAAAGTAAATGAGGACCAAGAGGAATTGACTGCAAGATAATTCCTCCACCTCTGCCTCATGATGATAAGGACAGACTCACACTGATTACTGCTCAGTAGCAAGGGATTCACTTTAAAATGAAGATGAGAAGAATATGGAATTTATTAAAAAGCACTCAGATCTATTTTGTGCCATTGGAGAGATTTTTTGCATTAAATATTATTCTACATTCTATCATGACTCTATTCATTTAAGATTTGATTATTTACAGTACCTCGTGCAGTCATTAGGATTATTTAAAACAGTTTGATATTCAAGTGGAAACGGCTTGGTATTCCCAAAAGCTGCTTTTGCTCCTGGACTAAAATACATTTCTGTATTTTGGAAGTATATTAATTATTGTGTGACAGAGGTCCAAGACACATAGAAACATAGAAAATAGGTGCAGGAGTAGGCCATTCGGCCCTTCGAGCCTGCACCGCCATTCAATATGATCATGGCTGATCATCCAACTCAGTATCCTGTACCTGCCTTCTCTCCATACCCCCTGATCCCTTTAGCCACAAGGGCCACACTAACTCCCTCTTAAATATAGCCAATGTACTGGCCTCAACTATCTTCTGTGGCAGAGAATTCTACAGATTCACCACTCTCTGTGTGAAAAATTATTTTTTCATCTCGATCCTAAAGGACTTCCCCCTTATCCTTAAACTGTGACCCTTTGTTCTGGACTTCCACAACATCGGGACTCACCGGGTTCTCTATCCTAATGGTCACATATTTGCTACTGCAGTGGAACTGATGACTTATTCGTCACAATCAATCTCAGTCAGTCAGTTAGGAAACGGCATGATTGGGCCTGCTCTTGCTGGAGTTTAGAAGGATGAGAGGGGAACTCATTGAAACTTATGCCTGGATAGAGTGGATGTGGAGAAGTTGTTTCCACTAGTGGGAGAGTCTAGAAGCAGAGGCCATATTCTCAGAATAAAAGGACGTACCTTTAGAAAGATGAGGAAGATTTTCTTTAGTCATAATCTGAAGTCACCTGGTCTTGGCAAGTTTATCATTCTCAGCGCATGTTGCGACAAGAGTGGCACAGTGGCGCAGCGGTAAGGTAACTGCCTTACAGCCCAGAGACCCGGTTTCCATCCTGACAACGGCTCTTGTCTGTACGGAGATTGTACTTTCTCCCCGTGACCTGCGTGAGTTTTCTCCGAGATCTTCGATTTCTTCCCACACTCCAAAGACGTACAGGTTAGTTGGCTTTGTAAAGATGCAAATTGTCCCTAGTATGTGTAGGATAGTGTTAACGTGCAGGGATTGCTGGTCGGTGCAGACTCGGTGGGCCTAAAGGCCTGTTTCCGCACTGTATCTCTAAACAAAACTAAACTTAACTAAACTTAAATCACTCACATCCCATGTCCCAAAGTGTTTATTTTTTAAAAGATATTTATCCAGTGCTTGGTCGGTGGGGGCGCTGCGGGTCGGCTGCCCTGCCAGCAGCGTGTTTGTTATTTCAACTTTTTGGGGGTTTTTTGGTGTGTCTAATGTTAGTTTAGGTTCTCTTGGTGTGTCTTGTGTGGAGGGCGGTGGGGGGAGAAAAGAGGGGAACTGCTTTCGGTCGCCTCTTCGACGGAGAGGCGACTTTTTCCATGTAGCCTCCCTCGCGGCCTAACAGCATGGATTGGTGCGGCCTTTCCCGGAGTCAGGCCCGGAGCATCAGCAGCAGGTGTAGCGTGGACTTTTCCATCGAACACTTGCCAGGGGTAGCCAGAGAGGAGAGCTCCGATCGCTGGCCTGGTGATTTTGGCATCATGGGGCTATGGTCCACGGAGCTACCAGCCGCGGGCGTGGCGTGGACTTACCATCCGGAGTCTGGGATCACTTGCCGGGGATCGCCGGAGAAGAGCTCTGATCGCCGGCCTGCGGCCTATAACATCCTGAAGCCGTGGTCTCCAGTAGGAAAGTGCCAATTCGGGCACTCTAAGTGTGTTTGACCATCCCAACGTCGGAGTTTGGATCATCCCAATGAGAGGGCCTGTACATCGGGCCGTCCGTAGCGGCGACTACGGAGGGTTTATGGCTCTGACCACAGGTGAACAAAAGAGGAGGACTGGCTGAACCTTGTTGCCTTCCACCACAGTGAAGAATGCTGTGGTGGATATTTGTGTTAAATCTTATTGTGTATTGTGTGTTCTTTTTAAGTGTATCACTGCTGGCAAATTCATTTCACTGCACCTTTGGGTGCATGTGACGAATAAAATTGACTTTGACTTTGACTCTACACCTGGATGATTCAATACTGCACTCTGCATCTTGGGAGCTGCTCCACTGATTGGCCAATTGCTTACCAAAGCACTGAGGGGATTTTAATCCCCAAGGGCAGGCTGGAATGTCTGTAGTGAGGAGAGGGACGTTACTCAAGAGAGGGAAGTGTATTTCCTTCTCTGTTTTAACAGGGCTGGATAATGGGTGGGATAACTAACCTGTTCTTCATGGACAGTCTGTCATTTAAGTATTTTAATTAATCACCATCTTTAAATTTCTGCTGTATTAGACTGAAAATCTTGGGCTTAGTTATGAAGCAAAGATAAAGCTAAATTATGTTTAAAGATCATGACTAGTTCTTTAAAGCTAATCTTTTGGACTATCTCAAAATCATTCTCCCCTTTCTTTTTCCACTGAGTAGTAGATAGAACAGCACAGGAACAGGCCTTTCAGTCCACAATGTCTGTGCTGAACATAATGCCAAGACAAACTCTTATCTGCCTGTACATGATTCATATCCCTCCATCATCTGTATATCCATGTGCCTATCTAAAACTCTCTGAAATGCCACAATCATATCTGATTCCATCGCTACCCCAGTGGCGTGTTCCAGACACCCATCACCTTCTATGTAAATATACTTGCCTTGCACATTTCTTTAAACTTTGCCCCTCTCAAATTAAAGCTATGGTCTCTGGTTTTTATGTTTCCAACCGGGGGAAAATGGTTTGGAATGGTATGATAACACACAATATAGATAACACAGGAACCAGACTGATTCCTGGGATGGCAGGACTTTCATATGATGAAAGACTGGATAGACTTGGCTTGTACTCGCTAGAATTTATAAGATTGAGGGGGGATCTTATAGAAACTTACAAAATTCTTAAGGGGTTGGACAGGCAGGAAGATTGTTCCTGATGTTGGGGAAGTCCAGAACAAGGGGTCACAGTTTAAGGATAAAGGGGAAGTCTTTTAGGACCAAGATGAGAATTTTTTTTTTTCACAGAGAGTGGTGAATCTGTGGAATTCTCTGCCACAGAAGGTAGTTGAGGCCAGTTAATTGGCTATATTTAAGAGGGAGTTAGATGTGGCCCTTGTGGCTAAAGAGATCAGGGGGTATGGAGAGAAGGCAGGTACAGGATACTGAGTTGGATGATCAGCCATGATCATATTGAATGGTGGTGCAGGCTCGAAGGGCCGAATGGCCTATTCCTGCACCTATTTTCTATGTTTCTATGTAATATAAAAATGCTAATCCTGATAAGTGGTGGAACAACTGCTACCTTGGACTATAGTGGCATGCTATAAAATTCTTAGTTTAGCCAACAAAGAAAGAAAATTATTCTGAGATTTTGTGGATTAGTTTTAATTATAAAAATACTCTTTCGAAATGTTGCCCTGGGAATTTGATTTAAAGAATGCATCCACTGAGCCAGGCATTGTTATTTCTCCATTCTGATCCAATGACTGTTCAACACCACAGCTTTCGATACAATGGATTGCTTATTTTATGACAACTGCACACACAAGCCAGAAAAAAGAAACACCATTATTTTCCAGCTATCTTGGCCCCTGCACAGAAAGGGTCAAATCAGAAATAATCTTTGACTCACTATGAGGGGAGCTCATAAATCAGGTCAGATCTCTGGTCTCCATGGCAATTACAAAGTGGCTGGCTGATAGAAATATGAATCTTCTGGCATGATAATAACTAAGCTGAATTTATTTTAATTGATCTCTAAATGAGGCAACTATCTGCGGAATGTCTCTCAGTAACTGATACTAAGTGAAGGGGATTTTCGAATGAAGTTCCCAATATCTTTCTTCCTCCATCTGTGCAAAAATCACCTGGAGGTCATAAACCTTGCACGTTTGAAACACACGATTTTAACATTGTGGATTCACTTTGCCTTTGTCCAACCTTTGGCTAAAGAGAACATACATTCTGGAATTGTCTCTCCAGAATCCTTCATCACACGATTAAGCAGTGCTTTTTTTTATGATCGTATGTGTTGTTACAACGTACCAGCGCTTCTAAAAACCTAAAAATTAGAAATTCAAATTTTGTAGAATTTTTAGTATTATATGAAGATCACTAAAGCTTAAAAAATAAAATATGTTAATTATATAAGGCAGTCAGGCCCTTAAACAGTTTATAGGACGAAGATTTGTTATAGGCGCTAACAGCAAGGAACATTGTGTATTCCGGCACCTTTGTCGTCAATTACACTGCAATTATCTGTTTCTGAATCACTCCTCTTGGACCAACTCTCTTTCCACATGTGGCTGCCATTCTTATATGCTTTGCATCTTGAAGAAGAACAATGAGATTTATTCACTTTGTTAAAAGCTCTGGGAAAATATCACCGCAGTTGAATACATCACCAATCACTTATACCGTACCAAAACGGCAAATAAAGAATCATAAGACCATATGCGGTTCAGTCAAAGGATACAAAGGCTCCAAAAATGAAGAGGGCATTGAAGATGTGGTTCTGGTAGGTGAACAGAGCAACTCCCATGTAACAGAAGATGAAGTTCTCAGCCATAAAATTCATAAATTCAAAAAGCTGCAAAACAAAATGTTTAATTTTGGTTACAGCCAAGAAAAACCAACTCAAGAATACAAGAAAATCAGAGATATTCAACTGGTCCCTCAAGCCTGCCCTGTTAATTCAATATCTGCCCCAGGCCTGATCTCTACTAATTGAGGGCCGGTTCTATAAGACCCTCAATTAATTAATTGATTAAAAATCTTTCCACCTCCTCTTTGAATACCTAGCTCCTCTGTGGTAGAGAATTTCACAGGTTCAACACTTTAAGTAAGCAGAAATTCCCCTGCAAATATGCTTTAAATGATTGCTCCCTTAACTAGTGGAAACATCTCAATATCAAGATTGTCACACCCCTCAGGATTGTGTACTGTATGTTTCAATAAGATCATCCCTCATTCTTCTAAACTCAAAGTCAAAGTCAAAGTCAAGTTTATTCACATACGAGATGTGCAGTGAAATGAAAAGTGGCAATGCTCGTGGATTATGCAAAAAAACTACAAAACAGAATGGAACAGAAACACATATTCACATATTGCATATTTGTGGGAGCAAAAAAAGAAAAAAACCCAGCAATTTAAAAAAAGACACAACAGTAAAGAGGTACAGTAAAGTTAGTCCCTGGTGAGATAGGAGTTTACAGTCCTAATGGCCTCTGGGAAGAAACTCCTTCTCATCCGCTCCGTTTTCTAGCATGGCAACGGAGGCGTTTGCGTGACCGTAGCAGCTGGAACAGTCCGTTGCTGGGGTGGAAGGGGTCTCCCATGATCTTGTTGGCTCTGGAGTTGCACCTTCTGATGTATAGTTCCTGCAGTTGGGCGAGTGTAGTTCCATAGTGCGTTCGGCCGAACGCACTACTCTCTGCAGAGCCTTCTTGTCCTGGGCAGAGCAGTTCCCAAACCAAATCGTGATGTTTCCGGACAAAATGCTTTCCACAGCCGCTGAGTAGAAGCACTGGAGGATCCTCAGAGACACTCTGAATTTCCTCAATTGCCTGAGTTTGTAAAGGCACTGCCTTACCTTACTCACAAGTGCTGCAGTGTGTGATGTCCATGTCATATCCTCTGAGATGTGGACTCCCAGGTATTTAAAGCAGCTCACCCTATCCACAGTATCCCCATTTATCTTCAATGGTGTGTACGTCCTCGGATGGTGTGCCCTCCTAAAGTCCACGATCAGCTCCTTGTTTTTTTTGATATTCAAGAGGAGGCTGTTGTCCTAACACCAGAGTGCCAGATCAGCTACCTCCTCCCGGTAGGCCTTCTCATCGCTGTCTGAGATCAGGCCCACCACCACAGTGTCATTAGCAAACTTTATTATCGAGTTGGAGCTGAACCTAGCCACACCGTCATGTGTGTACAGGGAGTACAATAGGGGGCTGAGGATGCAACCCTGGGGGGATCCTGTGCTCAGGATGAGGGACTTCGATGTATTTCCTCCCATCTTGACTACCTGGGGCCTGGCGGTGAGAAAGTCCAGGACCCAGGCACACAGAGGGGTGTTGAGTCCCAATTCCAGCAGCTTCTCGGCAAGTCTGGTGGGGTCTATTGTGTTGAAGGCTGAACTGAAGTCTATGAACAGCATCCTCACATAGCCCCCCTTCTGGCTGTCAAGATGAGAGAGAAACTCTGAAGAATACAAGTCTAACTTTTTCTATCCCTTTGCACAGGACATCCATCTCATTCCAGATATTAGTCCAGTGCATCTTTTCCGGATCACCTCCATATTCTAGTGTGTCCTTTAAGTAGAAAGGTCAGAACTGTACACAATACTCCGATATTATATGTCAAATTTATTTCTCTAATTTTGAAACACCAAATCCCTAGCAATAAAGGCTGAAATTATGCTCGTTAATTAGCAGCATTACTTAGATTTTGCACCCTTCATGACAGCCTTTTGTGTCTTATATAGAAAAACACCGAGATCCCTCTGTATTCACTCATTTACAATCTTTCTACATTTCATCCATAAATCCACAACCTCGTATGTACTGTACCTAGATAAAACCCCATTTGCCGACTTTTTGCCTCTTTGTTCAACGTATCCAAAACCCTATTGCAGAATCCAAATCTCATTGCAACATGTCTTCCTACTTATTTTTATATCATCAGCAAATTTGAATAACTTAGATTCTGCTCCCTTCTCCAAATCATTAATAGATTAAATAAACAAATGTCATAAACTGATTCTTGGAGTAATCCAGTTTACATCTTCCCAGTCTGGAAAAAATGAATCTCTACAGAATATAACTCTTACGTGATAACCAATCATCAATCCATGTTAGCACACTTCCCCCAATAAGTAAGTAAGTAAGTTTATTGGAGAAACCGTGATCAAAAAGGCTGTGCTCCCCAGGACTTCTCGGTCTTTTGGCTAAGATCAAGTGTGGTATCTGTTCTTATCTGTTCTGAGTGAAAGAGACTATCTGTTCTTATTAGTACAGTTCTGGCGGTCCCTTGGGGACAAGGGCCGTGGATTGCGGAGCAAAATCGTTGAGGAGTTGGTCGGCTGCAGGCTTAGAGGTGGATCCATGCTGGTTGGGAAACCAACCTAACACCTTATTCAGCCACAATGTCAGCAGGAGCAGGAGTGCAGGGTATTCGGAATACCCTGCGAATAAGGGTCAAGGACCTCAGCAAGGGGACCCCCTTCTCACGAGACCTGTTCGTGAAGAAGGTCTTGCTAGAGGCCTGTAAATTTGAGGCCAAGGACATCTACTGCCTCCAGGATTTCCCGGCTAACGGATATTTTGACGTTACCTTCAAGTATCCGACGGGATGGCAGAAAGTGATGGAAGACGTCCGGGAGAGGGGGAAATGAAGCTCCGCTGTCGCTGCTGAAAGTGCAGCCGCTCTTCACCCTCCCCCACCCAGAAGAAAGGTTCATTACGGTGCACATGTTTAACCCACATGTGCCCGTAGTGGATGTCCTCACCTTCCTTGCACGCTATGTTGAGGGAACAGGAGACTGTGTGGACGTGAAGGACATGCACTGATTAGGACGAGCAAGCGGCAAGTTAAGGTATAGCTGAGGGTGGCCAAGGATGGAGAAATCGTCCACCCCCTTTCGGTTTTCGCGATTGGAGGAAACCGAGGATACTTGAGCTATGTAGGGCAACCCAGGCTGTGCAGGAAATGCAACAAGCTGGGCATGTGATGGCCCAATGCACTGCAGTTTGTCTGCAAAAACTGCAAGACGGAGGGTCATGAGATAAAGGACTGTCAGGTCAGCAAGAACTGCAACCTGTGCGGGGAGGCAGGCCACCTTTAACAGGGCTTGCCCTAAAAGAGCCTGCACCTACACACAGGCAACAAGAGGAGCTGCTGCCAGCACTACAAAGGGGGGTGAGGCACCCCCCACCACTGCCAAGACCCCAGCAGAAAGAGGGAACACGGATGAGGACAGCCCCACCACCTTGAGGCCCCAAGTGCCAGAAGGAGACGCCCAGCATCCTGCCCAGGAGGGAGAGTCGATGGAGGAGGGGGAACAGCAGGAGAAATGGACAACGGTGAAGTACAAGAAGAGGGGTCAGCCCAAAGAGTCGAGGCCGGAAAGGAGTGGTAAGTCCAAAAGAAAATCACAAAAAAGGTGTCTTTCTCTTACAGAAGGCAGCAACCTCTCCTCCTCGTCGGAGGATCAGGCGACCGGGAAGTCCCAACGAGGGAGGCAGAGGAAGAAATCGGGGGAGGAAACGAGAGAGGCCACGACGATCACCTCCCAGCCCCAGGAGACCGAGAGCAGAGAAGTGGCCGAGGGGCTCCAGCCCCAGGACATCGGGAGCAGCACAGTGGTTGTGGGGCTCCAGCCCCAGGACATCAGGAGCAGCACAGTGGTTGTGGGGCTCCAGCCCCAGGACATTGGGAGCAGTGCAGCGGTCGAGGGGCTCCAGCCTCTGGAGAGAGGGATCATCACAGCGGCCAGTGGGCCCCAGCTCCGGGCGAACAGGAGCAGCGCAACGGCCGATGGGCCCCAGCTCCGGGCGACCGGGAGCAGCGCAGAGGCCATTGGGCCCCAGCTACCGGAGACAGAGGAAGTGGCATGCCCAAAAGGGGGTGGAACGAGAAGGCCCCCCCCCAACAACACCTTTGGTTATGCCACCTGAAACCCACCTCACCACTGGATTCCTGAGCCCAGGAAAGCTGAGGCAATTCACCAAAGCGGTGGGAATGAGAGGACACGGAAATGGTCAGTGACTCTAAAGACAATGGAGCTCAAACTGGCATCTTTAAACGTGCGCAGTATAAAGAGCACTACGCGATGTGTTAATGCCTTACAGTACCTGGCCAAGGTCAAGCCAGATGTGACTTTTCTTCAGGAGTGCGGGCTGCCACACCTCCGCTGCTATCGGAGGTGGTCGCGATGGTGGCCCCACGGACTGTCTGTGTGGTCGGGGGGGAATGACTGTCGTGCTTCCGGCCTGGGGATTTTGCTGCGGGGAGGGAACTTCGCCATTACTGAGGTCAGGGAAGTGGTTGGGGGTCATCTCCTCGTGGTGGATGTTATGTACCATGGCTCTCCGCTCCGGCTGATTAATGTGTATGCCTCACCCACGCAGAGCGAGCAGCTGGCCGTTCTCCAGCAGCTCCCAGTGCTGCTGGCCACGTCCCGGCAGCTCGTTCTGGCCGGTGACTTCAACTGCATCCACCCGGACCAAACCTGTGCTGTACCTGGCAGGAAATTCTCAGACAGCCTAGCGCTACTGAGAGATACCATCGCCTACATGCAGGACAGACGGGTGGATGCCTGCCTAGTCAGCTTGGACCAGGAGACAGGATTTCGCACACGTACATGAGGGACGTGCTCTTCAAAATGGGTTTTGGGGATGGAATCAGGAATTGGATCAAACTGCTCTACACCAACATCCGTAGTGCGGTCCAAATCAATGGGTGGGAATCAGACAATTTCCCTGTAAGGTCTGGAGTCAGGCAGGGTTGCTCTCTCTCTCTCCTGTCTTGTTTGTCTGCTGTATTGAACCCTTTGGGGAATCCATCAGGAAGGATGCGAGCGTAAGAGGAGTGACATTGCCAGGCAGTGGGGGCATTCAAGTAAAGACCTCCCTGTACATGGACGATATCGCTGTCTTCTGCTCGGATCCAGGGTCGGTCCGCAGACTAATTAGTATCTGCGACCAGTTTGAGTCGGCCACGGGAGCCAGGGTGAACCGCAGGAAGAGCGAGGCCATGCTCTTTGGCAACTGGCCCGACAGATCTTCCGTCCCCTTCACCATCAAGCCTGACTTCTTGAAGGTGCTGGGGATCTGGTTCGGGGGGGCTGAGGCATGTAACAAAAATTGGCTGGAGCGGATAGCCAGGGTGGGGAGGAAGCTGGAGCTGTGGAGGCAACGCTCCCTCTCCATAACGGGAAAGAATTTGGTCATTAGGTGTGAGGTGCTCTCGGGGCTGCTGTACTTGGCACAAGTGTGGCCTGTCCCTCCCTCCTACGCCACAGGGATCACCCGGGCCATCTTCCAGTACATATGGGGGTCGAGGATGGACCGGGTGCAACGGGCCACAATGTACAAGTCAGCAGACAACGGGGGTAAAAGCGTGCCCAACGTCACCCTCATTCTGATGGCCACCTTCGTGTGTGGCTGCATCAGGCGGAGTGTAGAGCAAAGGCACTTGGGCACCAAGTGTCACTACCTGCTGAGGTTCTACCTGTCCCCGGTGTTGAGAAGGATGGGCCTGGCGCAGGTGCCACGCAATGTGCCAGTCAGCTGGACATTGCCGCCCCATCTGTCGTCGGTGGAAGGGTTCTTCCGGACCAACACCTTTGACCACATGTCCATTGGGCAGTGGTCAGCACAGAATGTCCTGCAGGCACTGCAGGGAAAGGACTCTATGGACCCGGTGGCGTGGTTCCCTGAGCAGACTGCCCAGCTTGTCTGGCAAAATGCCTCATCGCCAGAACTCACCAACAAGCACCAAGACCTGGCTTGGCTGGCGGTGAGGGGAGCCCTCCCAGTCAGATCCTTCCTGCACGTCGGAAATTCACTGCCAGCGCACGCTGCCCTCGGGATGGCTGCTATGGCGAGGAGACGGTTGCCCACCTCTTTACAGAGTGTTAAAAGAGTCTGGAGAAAAATGCAAGGGTCCCTGGTACGCTTTATCCCGAATAGCTCCGTCACAGAGGATTCGGTGATTTACGGACTGTTCCCAGGGACACATTCAGAGGCTGACATCGAGTGCTGCTGGAGGGTCATCAACTCGGTAAAAGACGCCCTTTGGTCTGCCCGAGCATTGTTCACCACCCAGCAGAGCGAGATGTCCGTCAGGGAATGTTGCCGACTGGCCCGTTGCAGACTGCAGGAGTACGTGCTGAGGGACGCACTGAAGCTCGGTGCAGCCAACGCCAAGGCTCGGTGGGGGAGGGCCACAGTCTAAGGCCCTTCCGCTGCTGGACATGGGGGGCACAGTATGGTGGAGACGCCCCTCAAAATAAGGGAAGGTATCCCACGCCAGTGGGCCACATGAGTGGCACGGGTGGGGGACTGATTTTTGAAATTTGGGGAAAAGAAATGTCTAAACTGTATTCATCAATTTGTACAGCCTCCGAAAATGTCGGATGGATTTTCTGCAAGGTTCATGTATTGTATATATTTATCATTTGAATAAAGTCTATTTTGAAATTTAAAAAAAAAAGTTTATTGGCCAAGTATTCACATACAAGGAATTTGCCTTGGTGCTCCGCCCACAAGTAACAACATGACATACAGTGACAGTTACGAATGGCTCAGAAAGCACTAAACATTAATAATAATAAAACATTAATGATAAAACACCATTGATCAAGCATGTGAACCAACATAATACCAGATCAAAGGGAGGCTACAGATTTTTGGCTGCTGAGTAGAGCAACTACTCGTGGATAAAAACTATTTTTATATCTGGCTGTGGCAGCTTTGACAATCTGAGAGATTTTGTAAATGAGTGGAATACTGAGAGATTTTGTCTTGTGCACTCATCTTTCAGGTAGCAATTTTTTGAAATCCAAATACAGTATATCAACAGGTTCCCCTCTTTCGATGTATATCTCAAAGAATTCCAGCAAAATTGGCGAACATGATTGTCCTTTGATAAAATCACAATAACTTGGTTTGATTGTATTCATTTCCAAATGACCTGCTATTATTTCGTGATTACCGACTCCACACATGGGCGGCACTATGGCACGGTGGTAGAGTTGCTGCCTGACAGTGCCAGAGAGCCGGGTTTGATCCTGACTATGTGGTGCGGATTTGTACATTCTCCCTGTGACCAAGGGGGTTTCCCCCACCTGCTCCGGCAGAAAAAAAAGCTTCAGAGGATGGAACCAACCAAGGAGAGATATCTGAAGGACTGCAGGGAAAATGCTGGGAACTATAGGCTGATGAGCTTAACATCTGTACTTGGTGAGTTACTGGAGAGTATTCCGAGGGAAAGGTTATACAGGCATTTGGATGGGCAAGGGCTGATTAGGGATAGTCAGTGTGATTTTGTATGTGGGAGGTCGTGTCTCACAAATCTGATTGATTTTTTTGAAGACGTGACCAAAAACGTTGATGAGGGTAGAGCTGTAGACGTTTTGTACATGAACTTCAGTATGGCATTCGACAAGGTTACGCATGTTAGGCTGCTCTGGAATCGAAGGATTCCTGCCCTGGGATCCAAGGAGAGATAGCTGAATGTATAGCAAATTGGCTTCATGGAAGGAAGCATAGGATGGTGGAAGGTTGCTTCTTGGACTGGAGGCCTGTGACTAGTGGTATGCCTCAGGGTTCGGTGCTGGACCCGTTACTGTTTGTCATCTAGATCAATGACTTGGATAGGAGCATATAGGGCAAGATTAGCAAGTTTGCTGAAGATACAAAAGGTAGTGGTTTTGCTGATAGTGAAGAAGGTTGTGAAAGATTGCAGCAGGATCTAGATCGATTGGCCAGGCGGGCGGAGGAATGGTTGATAGAATTTAATACAGAAAAGTCTGAGGTGTGGCAATTTGGGACGTCGAACAAGGGCAGGACCTACATATTAAATGGTAGGTCTCTGGGTAGTGTTATAGAGCAGAGGTATCTAGGAGTACGGGTGCAAGGTTCCTTGAAGGTCGAGTCGCAGGTAGATAAGGTGGTCAAAAAGGCTTTTGGCACTTTGGCCTTCATACTCTTCATTGAGTATAGAAGTTGAGAGGTCATGTTGCAGTTGTATGAGATGTTGGTGAGACCGTATTTAGAATATTGTGTCCAGTTCTGGGCACCGTGTCATAGGAAAGATATAGCCAAGTTTGAAAGGGTTCAGAAAAGATTTACAAGGATGTTGCCAGGACTAGAGGGTGTGAGCTATAGGGAGAGGTTGAGTAGGCTGGGTCTCTACTCCATGGGGCACAGGAGGATGAGGGGAGATCTTATAGAGGTGTACAAAATCATGAGGGGAATAGATCGGGTAGATACACAGAGTCTTTTGTGCGAGTAGGGGAATCGAGGACCAGAGGACATAGGTTCAAGGTGAAGGGGAAAAGATTTAATAAGAATCCGAGGGGTAACTTTTTCACTCATGGTGGTGGGTGTATGGAACAAGCTGCCAGAGGAGGTAGTTGAGGCTGGGACTGTCCCATCGTTTAAGAAACAGTTAGACAGGTACATGGATAGGACAGGTTTGGAGGGATATGGACCAAGCACAGGCAAGTGAGACTAGTGTAGCTGGGACATTGTTGGCTGGTGTGGGCGAGTTGGGCCGAAGGGCCTGTTTCCACACTGTATCACACTATGACTCTGTGACTACGACTCTCAGCTCTGAGAGTGACCAGGCAATGCACCTTTAAGCAGGGAACACTATAGGTGGTAAACTAGTGACTTGCTTTGTAAAACAGTTCTTTATTATGGACCCAAACAGTGCTAAAATAATTTCAAATCCAAGAGCCAAACCTTCAAACCTCTGACTAATTGATCTCAAATAGCCACAACTAATCCGAGCTTTGCAGCTTCCAAGGTAGTGTCACACATGACAACATTTATTATTTATCTTTCAGAAGAACATCTATCTCTAAAAGACCTTTGAACCCCACAGCACTTACTTAAGGGCCATCAACCAAATTACTCCTTTTAAGTTGAAATGGAGTAAACAGAAAATGGCCCTGACATCACCATGTTAGAGTACCTAATGGGCAAAGGTTAACATGATTTACACTCAAGTCATCAATTCACATTTTTGTCCACCGATTTGGTAGACATTTAGAATTTACTTTAGACTTTAGAGATATAACAAGGAAACAGGCCTTTCCCCAACGAGTCCACACCGACCAGTGATCACACATCCCCTCCGAGACTCCTATCATCCGGTTTGTTTCTCTCCCAAACTCTACCAAACTGCCCATCATGCACACACTTATCCCACTGGGTTTATTCACCCTTCACCCTACTGTTCCCCTTGGCCCGAATGAGTTTCTTCCTCAGCTAATGCTGTTCTACCATGTATCCGTATATATCTATAGCCAATTGACCTTGATTGTAGAACTACATCATGACATGGCTAACGCAGAGCCACCAGAACCTTTAGGGTCACTGGCTTTGATTTCTCCCTTGGGATGCTGCTGTTTCAGGCACTCTTCATAAGACAAGACACAGATTGCCGGAGTAACAGTGGATCAGGCAGCATTTCTGGAGAACATGGATAAGTGACGCTTTGGGTCAGGATCCTTCTTCAGGTTTAAAGGGGCCTCTACTCCCCGTACCTATTCCAATCTCATCCCCTCTCAATGCATCGGCCATAACTCATTGTAACAATAAAAATATTGTTATCAAAGCTGCCGGCAAGGGAGGTGTTTTTGTGGCAGGCCGACCTTTACTGTGCCAGCTCTCAGAAACCTCCTCATATCTGCCCCATGACCATGACACCACAGATGAACACTGATGTTCTGATGCTGAATCAGACATTTGTCCCTGAACCTCACTTCAGCACTTGGATTGTCCGAGATCAATCCTTGTTAGAATGCAGGACCAGACAAGGACTGCATTTTGAAAGCACAAATATTCTCCAACACACTGTAGTGCTCTACTCCTAATGACCATACTCCATAACACTGTGCAGTGGAGCAAGAAATAGCAACAAGAAAGCAGCACCACCTGGCAGAAAGTTTGATTACATTATCTGTACCCTTAAGAGTCGAGCTAGCTGAATCTGTTATGTGTGCCCATTATTGTTCCCTCTCCATAATCATTGGATGCTCTGCAAGCAAGATGCATGGTTTGCTGGAACTAAATGGTAAATGCATTCTTACAAGCAACAACCTAACAAAGAGCCAACAAAATAAGACTCTGATTTATGAGTCTGACTAACTTGCTTGATGGCCTTCTTTAAGTAATAGCTGTGGGGTTCAAAAGTCTTTGGAGACAGATGTTTATGAGAAGACAGATGATGTATTTTGCCATCAGAGACAATGCACTGGAAGCTGCAATGCTGTCATTAGCTGTGAGGTTTCAAGGTTTGGATTTTATCATCATTTGCTTCCATAATAAAGGAATCTTTTGCCAAGCAAGAATTACATTTTAAAGATATCAAGTTGAGGGTGTCTAAGGCAGAGAATTCATCTAATTCAATGCCAAACACTTCTATTCTCAAGCGGTTTTCAAAGAAACGTATTGTAAAGCACTTTTTTAATTTACTGAAGTACATTCAGTGATTCAACTCACATACTCCAGCAGAAAAAAGACCGATGAGCATCTGGTTTGCTAACAAAGATAAAAGATCAATAAATACAGACTTCAAGGAATAGTTGGCACATCTGGACCAAGTTAGTGCAAAAATCGAAGTGCTGGAGGATGTACAAACTTAGTGTGAAATGAGTCTGAGGAAGTGTTCCGACCTGAAACATCATCTATTCTTTTTCTCCAGAGATGTTGCCTGACTCACTGAACCACACCGCACTATGTGTCTATCATAAGATCATAAGTGATAGGAGAAGAATTAGGCCATTCGGCCCATCAAGTCTACTCCACCATTCAATCACGGCTGATCTATCTTTCCATCCTAACTCCCCATTCTCCTGCCTTCTCCCCATACCCTCTGACACCCATACTAATCAAGAATATATCTATCTCTGCCATAAATATATCCACTGACTTTGCCTCCACAGCCTTCTGTGGCACAGAATTCCACAAATCTTCGGTATCTAGTAAACCAGCATCTGCAATTCCTTCCTGCAGAAGCACTGGAGGAACTCAGGGATAAGGTAGCATCTGTGGAGTGAATGGACAGGTGAGGTTTCATGATAGGACTCTTCTTCAGTCAGAGAAGAGAGGTAAACCTGTCATGAGGTTCACCAGTGATCAAAGCTGTCTTTGCGATTGAACGCTCCTGAAGGTCTGACATACATGAACAACAGGACAGCACAGTGGCGCAGCGATAGAGTTGCTGCCTATCAGCGCCTGGGTTCAAAAGGAGGGAGAGAGAAAGCGGGGAATTACAGACCAGTTAGTCTAACATCGGTAGTGGGGAAACTGCTAGAGTCAGTTATTAAAGATGGGATAGCAGCGCATTTGGAAAGTGGTGAAATCATTGAACAAAGTCAGCATGGATTTACACAAAAGGTAAATCATGTCTGACGAATCTTATAGAATTTTTCGAGGACGTAACTAGTAGAGTGGATAAGGGAGAACCAGTGGATGTGTTATATCTGGGCTTTCAGAAGGCTTTCAACAAGGTCCCACATAAGAGATTTGTATATAAACTTAAAGCACAATTAGTGGTTCAATAATGATGTGGATAGAGAACTGGCTGGCAGACAGGAAGCAAAGGGCAGGAGTAAACGGGTCCTTTTCAGAATGGCAGGCAGTGAGTAGTGGGGTACCACAAGGCTCATTGCTGGGACCCCAGCTATTTACAATATACATTAATGATTTGGACGAGGGAATTGAATGCAACATCTCCAAATTTGCAGATGACACCAAGCTGGGGGGTATAGTTAGGTGTGAGGAAGATGCTAGGAGGCTGCAGGGTGATTTGGATAGGCTGAGTGAATGGGCAGATGCATGGCAGATGCAGTATGATGTGGATAAATGTGAGGTTATCCACTTTGGTGGCAAAAACATGAGGGTAGACTATTATCTGAATGGTGGCAGATTAGGAAAAGGGGAGATGCAACAAGACCTGGGTGTCATGGTACACCAGTCATTGAAAGTAGGCATGCAGGTGCAACAGACAGTGAAGAAAGCAAATGGTATGTTAGCATTCATAGCAAAAGGATTTGAGTATAGGAGCAGGGAGGTTCTACTGCAGTTGTACAGGGTTTTGGTGAGACCACACTTGCAGTATTGCGTACAGTTTTGGTCTCCAAATCTGAGGAAAGACATTCTTGCCATAGAGGGGGTTCAGAGAAGGCTCACCAGACTGATTCCTGGGATAGTCGGGACTTTCATATGAAGAAAGACTGGATAGACTCGGCTTGTACTCACTGGAATTTAGAAGATTGAGGGGGGATCTTATAGAAATTTACAAAATTCTTAAGGGGTTGGACAAGCTAGATGCAGGAAGATTGTTCCTGATGTTGGGGGAGTCCAGAACAAGGGGTCACAGTCTAAGGATAAAGGGGAATTCCTTCAGGACTGAGATGAGGAAAACATTCTTTACACAGAGAGTGGTGAGTCTCTGGAATTCTCTGCCACAGAAGGTCGTTGAGGCCAGTTCATTGGCTATATCCAAGAGGGAGTTGGATGTGGCTCTTGTGGCTAAAGGGATCAGGGGGAAAGGAGAGAAGGCAGGTACGGAATATTGAGTTGGATGATCAGCCTTGTTCATCTTGAATGGCAGTGCAGGCTTGAAGGGCCGAATGGCCTACTCCTGCACCTATTTTTCTATGTTTCTATGATTCTGACTAGGGATGCTTTCTGTACGGAGTTTGCATGTTCTCACTGTGACCGTGTGGGTTTCCCCCGGGTGCTCCGGTTTCGTCACACACTCTAAAGACGTACAGGCTTGTAGCTTAATTGGCTTTGGTAAAAATTATAAACTGTCCCTAGTATGTGGGATAGTGCTAGTGTACAGGGATTGATGGCGGGCGTGAACTCAGTGGGCCGAAGGGCCAGTGTTAGCGCTGTATCTGTAAACTAAAGTAAACAGTCAAAGAGCTGGAGGAATTCAGCGGCTAGGCAGCATCTGTGGAGGGAAATGGACAGACCATGTTTTGGGTCGGGGCCCTACTTCAGACCACTTTCCTCCATGCCCAACCCACTGAGTTCTGTCAGCACTTTGTTCTTTGTACAAGATTCCTGCATCTATCGTCTCTTGTGTTGGAATTTAGGAAGACTCAGAAACATTCAGCCAATAAAAAAATAGAATAATGTTTAAAAGAATTTAAACCTATTAAAAAACATTACAATTACAAAATAGGACACAAATGCTGGAGTAACTCAGATGGGTCATGCAGCATCTCTGGAGAACATGGATAGGTGACATTTCATGTCGGGACCCTTATGCATTAAAAATAACAAGCCTGATGATGACGAAGATTCTTAAAACAAATGTTTAAATTAAGCAAAGTAAATCAAATCTAATGGCTTTCTCACTGTTCTTCCTTTAGACTTTAGAGACAGCGTGGAAACAGGCCCTTTGGCCCACCATGTTCGCGCCACCCAGTGATCACTAATACACTAACCTACACACACCATGGACACTTTGAAAAACTCATTGAAGCCAATTGACCTACAAACCTGCACTTCTTTGGAGAGTGGGAGGAAACCGGATTACCCTGAGAAATCCCACGTGGTCACAGGGAGAATATACAAAATCCATACAGACAGCACCTGCAGTCAGAATTGAACCCGGGTCTCTGGCGCTGTAAGGCAGTTTTTTTTTATTTTTAAAGGCAGTTACACTACCGTTATGCCATTGTGCCACCCCTTATTGATTTCAACTAGGCAAGTATGCACACACTCAGTAGATAGTTATCCCAACAGAATAGCTGGGAAATCTGAGAATAGCTGTGATTTTCTATTGGACTTGGTTGGATCTTCTGGAGCTGACATTCAATTTTCATCTTCTTCGCAGTTCTACATAATATACAGCAGGCTTAAGTGAATCAGGCAACTTTTAAATTAGAGTTCTGATACTCTAAATTAAACAAAAAGGTGAGACCTGATAATTAGGCTATTATAGTCTAGTTAATCTAACACTGTCGGAATTAATGAAGCCCATAATACGAGGATATAGTAACAAAATACCTTGAAATTTTTCTGCTGAATAAGGGGGGTTAAGGTGATTTAGAAAGTGTATATCATGCTTGATTTATTTTATTGAATTTTATGAGATGACCAAAGGAATACACAGGGAAATGTGTTACAGATGTCATTTTTATCGACTGCCACACTAAATTTTGCAAAATCCCTCTTAAAAGACCTTGAGAAGAAATTGAACCTCTGAAAACGTTTTAACGTATTTAAGAGATTGGGTGGAAATTAAGAGACTAAAAAATAGAGAGAATGGATAAGATCCCCAAGTGGCCAGTGGTGTCCTGCAAGGACTTGTTTTGGACCATCCACTATTCCAGATACACTACAACTTTGATACTCTGCGATCTGATTGTTCAGAAATCCTGATGATCTGGCAGCTGGATCACCAGAGCAAACCCTGTTATCCACAGTACCTTCAAACTCATTGGGGGCCTGTTTCTCATGTGCAAGAAGGAAATGCAGATGCTGGTTTAAACCGAAGATAGGCACAAAAGCTGGAGTAGCTCAGTGGGTCAGACAGCATCTCTGGAGAAACGTCACCAATTCCTTTTCTCCAGAGATGCTGTCTGATCCACTGAGTTACTCCAGCTTTTTGTGTCTATCTTCGGCCTGCATCTCATGCTCAGCAGGGTCCTGTTTCCTGTGCTCCCTTTAATCATACTGTGTTCTGTTTCCTGCACTTCCTTTAACACACTAGCACCTGGCTCTACACTCTATTTAAACTACCCAGGGCCACATTTCCCAAACTTCCTCTAAACTCATTGAATTTTGCTTTGCTCACTTTAAATTCACTTGGTTCGCTGAGAAATGTATTTTCCTACTACGTAACATCTAAAATTAAGTTAATTAAAAGTTTGGTATATTAATTGAAATAATAATTAATAGTCTGGAAAATATGCCCGTTCAGCACCATCAATGTCCCAAAGATGTCAGATAATCAAAGTTTAGTTTAGCTTAGAGATACAGCGTGGAAACAGACCCTTCGGCCCACCGAGTCAGCACCGACCAGCGATCCCCACACATTAACACAAGCCTACACACACTCGGGACAATTTACACTTATACCAAGCCAATCAACCTACACACCTGTACGTTTTTGGAGTGTGGGAGGAAACTGAAGATCTCGGAGAAAACCCACACGGTCACTCCATAAAGTCAGCAGCCGCAGTCGGGATGGAACCCGGGTCTCTAGCGCTGCAAGCGCTGTAAGGCAGCAACTCTACCATTGTGCCACCATGCCGCCCATAAGTCTTACAAGTTTTAATCTTCTGTGTCAGCCATAGACAGATCACTTTCCCATTGCAGTTCTGTGCCTTAGAGCAGTTATTTATTTTTTATATCACGTTTTATTTCTTGCCCTGAAGTTGTTCTCACTGCACATTATTAAGTACTAAAAATAAGTATTAAACATGTTAAATCCTCTGCATTTCTTGTTGTATGAATGATTTATTGTCTCGAGTACAGATGCGAGATTTATTTGTAGAAAGGGACTCCAGATACTGGTATATACCATAGATAGACACAAAGTGCTGGAGTAACTCAACAGGACAGGCAACATCTCTGGAGAAAAAGGATGGTTGATGTTTTGGGTCGGAACCCTCGTCTGAAGAAGTGTCCTGACCTGAAACGTCACCCATTCTTTTTCTCCAGAGATGCTGCCTGACCGCTGAGTTACTCCAGCACTTTGTGTCTATCTGCGAGATTTATTTTCTGAGTAAAGATTGTGTAGCCAGAGATAAGATGTCATGTATCCCCTCAGGCTCAAGAGCAGAGTTCTTTCTGCCTTGATAATGGCTGAATGGAGGTTCTGACTTAGTGTCAAGGATATGGACAATAGAGAGGATTGTCTGAATATATTCAATACATTGTTGAATCCTCAGGGCTGTACCTGCATGATCAGATACTTGCAATGAAAACAGATGCTGTCCATTTGTCTGATAGCAATCAATGTAAACAATAAATGGTGATTGTCTCACCAGTGGATTGATGATAAGTGATGCAAGCCCATAAAAGGACTTGCAGAAGAACTGCAATAATAGAACTGGACAGAAGAACATTGGTTTGGGAAGAAATTGTACAAAGGAATGATTGTCAAAGACCTCAGGAACGATAAATCTGGAGACTAATCATTGCAAGGAAGAAGTAATCCCCCATGTCTGGGAATGGGAGTCGGAAAAGTATTTTGCCATGAGCCTGGCCAATTCACAAGTGTACCGATAATATCCCATATTGGTAACAGAAGTTAAATGTAATGATCCATGTTAATTCATCATTTTAGGCAAGGGTAATTAAGTAGTCTGGAAACTGAACTCTTGTTAAATGCCCGGAAGTATTGTCACCTGCTGATAGACAACAATTGCATTATTGCTCAAGCCGAATGAGTGACAGCCGGAGCAAGGTGCAATGTACAGTAGTACTTTACTGGACCATCAGCCTATGTCCTGGACCACAGGTGGAGAGGCAAAGATTTAAAACCCACCACGGCAGCCTGGCAAGTTAAATTCATGTAATTAATTATCTGGGTTTAACCAAAAATAACCAAAAATGTCTGAAGAAGACCCGATCTAAAACATTGCTGTCCATTCTTTCCACCAATGCTGCCCAACTCCCTACGTTCAGCATCTTGTGTTTTGTTCAATAGTCCAGCATCTGCAGTTCCTTGCATCACCAAATCTACTAGATTGTCATAATAACACATCATACAGCACAGAGCAGGCCCCCATACCAAATAATACCGACCGTAAATATCATAACATTTAAGAAATATTTGGACAGGTGCATGGATAGAAAGGGGTTTAGTGGGTTCTGGGCCAAACGCTGGCAGGTGGGACTAGTGCAGATGGGGCACGTTGGATGGGGTGAGCACATTGGGCAGAAGTTCCTGTTTTCACGCTGTATCACTATGACTCTATTTACACCAATCCCTCATTAATCTGTTTTTTTTTAAACTCTCCCCACATTCCCATCAACTACCCACAGAATCTATCACTCACCCACACACAAAGGGCAATTTACAATGGTCAATGAACCTACCAATCTGCACATACTTGGGAGTAAACAGGAGCACCTGGAAAAAAACCAAACATAAGCACAGGAAAAACATGCAAACTGTTCAGACAGCACCTGATGCCAGGATTGAACCATGGTCTCTGACACTGAGACAGTAGCTCTACTTGCTGCGCCACTTTATCAGCACCTCATTTAATTTAGGTTAGTTTAGTTTAGTTTAGTTTTGAGATAAAGTGTGAAAACAGGCCGTTGCCCCCCCGGGTCTGTGCCGACCAACAACCACCTGTACACTAGTTCTATCCTACACACGAGGGACAATTTACAGAAGCTGAACTTACAAATCTGCACGTCTTAGAATGTAGGAGGAAACCGGAGCACCTGGAGAAAACCTATGTGGTCATAAGTGATAGAAGCAGAATTAGGCCATTCGGCCCTTTCAGTGCTCTGCATTCAATCATGGCTAATTTATCTCTCCCTCCTAACTCCATTCTCCTGCCTTCTCCCCACAACCCCTGACATCCTTGTCACATGGAGAATGTACAAAATCAGTGCAGACAACACCTGTACTCAGGATCGAACACAGGTCACTGGCGCTGTAAGTCTGCAGCTCT
The DNA here is from genome assembly GCA_035221665.1 of Okamejei kenojei. NCBI lineage: Eukaryota > Metazoa > Chordata > Chondrichthyes > Rajiformes > Rajidae > Okamejei > Okamejei kenojei. The sequence continues at coordinate 50,858,581 of CM069144.1, read as the reverse complement.
ACCGTTGTGCCACAGTGCTGCGTGTAAACTGGAGCACCTGGAGAAAATCCACATGTGCAGCGGACAAAGATGCAAACAGCATCGACAGCACCTGATGCCAGGATTGAACCATGGTCTCAGATTCTGTGGGATAGTAGCTCTACTAGCTTTGCCACTTTGTCAGTACCTTATTCAGGGAAGAAAATCTGCATCCTTTCCCATTCTGGCTGGTATGTGATTCCAGACCGATCAATGTACCTCATCAATTCAGCAGCAACCGTGGTGGAACATTAAATGCTGGCATTACCAGCCATGTCGACGTCTTGTAACTAAGTATTTAAGAAACGAAGGATAAGTAATACCTGCTGAGAAGTCCTATTGAAGAAATACAATGGTGTCGGAGAGTGAATGTGCACATCTGAAATTGAAATGGGATTATTGCTTCAGAGAAAATATCCGTTCTTATTGCCATCATATATAGAGCAGTGAATTTTCTCTGCAATTGTCATACTGTAGTGCTAAAATGCCATTACCATCAAATATTTGAAGATGCTGCAAAACAAGTCCTAAAGGAATATTGACTTCATGACATATAGCTTTAAGCAGCATCGATTTATATAAAGCAGGACTTGGAGGAGTATTGGATTTGTGACGTCAGAGCATGCTTTTTATCTGGTCATTTTCGACCATGAATTACAAGAAAATGTAATTCCACTGTAAGTAATGGATGCCGAATTGAAACTTTTGTGGTGGAAGACTAGCAGGATGCCCTCTGAATACGATCCTGTATAATTATGTGTCTCACAGAGCACAGACGTATTGAGTCGGTTAAGAAAGGCAGGACTGCTGGATTGAAGAGTAGCCGCAATGCATGCAGTCGATTGCGAAAGATTCAGAGCCTTTTTTATTCACACAAACTTTTCGGGTCTTTGTACAAACTTCCCACGGATGTCACTTTGTTCACCTATTGAAGCTATTAAATTATGTAAGTGTCTTTCCTCTCACAGCTCCAACTGCTGTCTCATTAACATTGGAGTTTCTGCATTAAAATAGCCCATTTGTAGGTGTTCTGGCAATGTTTTGAATTACTTAAGCTGCTTAAAGGTTATGTAAGATTAAAAAAATAATTGTCAGGAAATTGGCTTTCGGAATATTTGCGAGTGCATTTTCCATAGCAACAAAGCCTTTAGAGAATTAACCAGCACAAACACCCAAGTTCCATTTCCCAGCCGAGTTTGGAAGACTGCATCTGAAATGACACACAAAAAATTGGGACAACCTTCTTTTAAGAAATCATTATCGTGACTTGCTCCCCTTAACTAGCAAATCAAGCTAATTGTCAGCCATCCTTGTAAGCCTGACTTGATTCCAATGTGGCAATGCTTGCAATGTGACAATTCCGTATCCGACTTCTCGGTCCTGGGCCTCCTCCACGGCCAGAGTGAGCAACACCGCAAGTTGGAGGAACAGCACCTCATATTCCGCTTGGGGAGTCTGCATCCTCTGGGCTTGAACATTGAATTTTCTCAATTCTGTTAACCCTTGTTGTCTCCTCCCCTTCCCACCTCTCCCTCAGCCCTCGGGCCCTGGCATTCCCTCTCTCTCTATCTCTCCCCCACCCTAGTCGCACTAGCTTCTCATTTTCACACTACAAACAGCTTACAATGGCTTGTTCCCTTTATCATCGATACTTTTTTGCATATCTTTCATTCATTGTTCTTTATCTCTCCACTTCACCGTCTATGTCTCTCGTTTCCCTGATCCCTGACCAGTCTGAAGAAGGGTCTCGACCCGAAACGTCGCCTATCTCCTTCGCTCCTTAGATGCTGCTGCACCCGCTGAGTTTCTCCAACCTTTTGTGTACCCTCGATTCTCCAGAATCTGCAGTTCCTTCTTTAACACCTGCTAGACATGGAACCCATGTTATTTATGCACCAACTCACAGGGTCATAGAGTCGTACAGCACTGAAATACGTTCTTCAGTCTAACCCGTTTATGCCCCATCTAAGCTCATCCCATTTACCCTCAATTGGCACCGTGGTGCAGTGGAGAGCCAGAGACAGTGCCATTGACCTGTTTGCAATCCTGAATATGGGTGCTGTCTGTGTGGAATTTGTACATTCTCTCTGTGACAGCATGAATTTTCTCTGGATGCTCCGGTTTTTTCCCACATTCCAAAGTCGTGCAGGTTTCTAGGTTAATTAACTTCTGTAAATTGTCCCTAGTGTGCCTTTCATTTTCAACATAATGAAATGCAAGCCAAGCATATTTCAAAGTGCTTTCCAGTCAATGAAAATCATTTGAATTGTAGTTACTATTGTTGAACAGTAAACATGGCAAGCAATTTGTGTACAGTAAATTTCTGCCAGTGGCAATTTGATAATGACAAGATCGTTTGACTATTTAGCAACATTGACTGATAAATATTGGATGACACGCTGAGCATGAAGTCAGGGAATCTTTAATGACCATTTCATGCTGTGGACATTTGTTTCCTGTGCTGAAGATAATACCTCCAACAGTGCAGCCTGCATTCAGGTAACAGCTGGCAGTCACGGTGGCATGATGGCGTGGTGGTAGACTTGCTGCCTTCCAGTGCCAGAGACCTGGGTTCGATCTTGACAATGGGTGCCGTCTGTACGGAGTTTGCACATTCCCCTTGCGACCGCGTGGGTTTTCTCTGTGTGCTCTGGTTTCCTCTCACGCTCCAAAGACGTACAGATTTGTAGGTTAATTGGCTTTGGTAAAATTGTAAATTGCCCTTAGTGTGTAGGATAGTGCTAGTGTACGGGGTGATCGATGGTCGGCGCGGACTCTGTGGGTGGAAGGGCCTGTTTCTGTGCTCTATCTCTAAAGTCTAAAGCTGATATTATTGCGATCAATCCACTGGACTGCTACTTGAATCTGTAACCTTAAGACTCAAGAGTCTAAAAGTGCCACCGACTGCACCACAGCTGACAAACCTTACAAGAAATGGACTGACAATCACAGCCGGCGGCCACTGCAGGCCTCCGTTGCAACCTGACAACATGTACATGCATAAACTCACACAGATGACAGCCGTTCTCTTCCTACTCCTCGTATAGATTCTCATTATGCTCTGCTGGGAATCATTTTTGACAATGCCAAGTTATCACATTCTTTCTGTTTCAGCTGAAACAAAATTTTAAAGAAGCAAATGCCAGAAAGCAAGACCAATGTGCCACTGGTTCTCCAGAATCCTTTAATATATTTGCTTTTTACATACATTGTTAAAGTAGGCCTTAAGAAAGGTACGATCCATTGCATTAGTCAAATGGAATTCTATTCATTCAGCATTCACAGTCTTCATGAGTAGAGAATGCTAAAGATTCCATACCATGTAAGTGCAGACATTTCTCATTGTCGAAAATGACCAACACCCTTTGTTGAGACTTTCATACGATACACTATGTTAAGCTACTGTTTGAGCGCCTACTGACAGCACTCATCAATGTGTCTGGCCTCTTGTGCTTTCTTAGCTTCACGTGAATTAAGACAATGTGTATCACGGTAGAAGTTCAGACCACTCCCACCTTGTGTCTGAATTGCATGGTTGTGATAACTTGGCCAAAATATTTAGGCAAGCTCTTGCTTTGTCTGAAGAAATATCCCAACCTAAAACGTCACCTTGGTCTTTTCTTTTTATTAGTTTATTGTATTATCTATTGAGTATTGTGTTTATAAACCTGTTGTGCTGCTGCTTTAGTTAGTTTAGTTTAGTTTAGAGATACTGCATAGACACAGGCCCTTCATCCCACCGATCTGCACTCACCAGTGATCCCGGCTCATTAACATTATCCAACACACACCAGGGACAATTTACAATTTTACTGAGCCAATTAGCTTACAAGCCTGTACATCTTTGGAATTGCAAGCATGAATTTAATTGTTCTATTTCGGTGACATATGGCAATAAAACAGTTGACTCTACCCATGTTCTCCAGAGATGCTATCTGACCCGCTGAGTTACCCCAGCACTGTGAGTCTGTTTTTGTAAACCAGCATTTGCAGTTCCTTGTTTCTACATCTTGCATGGATTGGCCAGGGACTTTGGTAAACCTGGCATCTCTGGGTTCACCAGGGTGCAGGATTACCATGATAGCTTGCTATTAAAATGCTGTTTCAAAAAACAAAATGAGTCCAGTAAAATTAAACTCAAATTAATTCATATAAACTAAACCAGACGTAAAAACTGTGGCCATTATTCCAGGTTTTCTTGGTCTGGAAATGATTTTTAAATTCCTTCATTGATGGGCTGCCAACAGTATCGGCAATGACAGTGTTCCCAGTCTATGCCCACCGATCCTGAAGTGAGGAGGCAGTCAAGTCAGCCACACTGTTTAGTTTAGAGATACAAAGTGGCAATAGGCCCTTCGGCCCACCAAGACCGTGTCTACCAACGATCATGTGTACATTAGCTCCATCCTACACACTAGGGGACATTTTACAGAAGACAATTAACTTACAAACCTGCACTTCTTTTGAATGTGGGAGGAAATCGGAGCGCCTGGAGGAAACCCGCTGGACCACAAGTTGAACGTGCAAGCTCCACACAGACAGCACCCATGGTCAGGATTGAACCCGGTATCTGGTGCTGTGAGGCAGCAACGCTACTGCTACACCACTGTGCCACCCAAACTGGTGTGTCAGGAGTAACATTTAGTGTGGCAAGTCTCTGTCCCTGAAGGATATCTGTGATCCAAATGTGTTTCTGTGACAATCCAGTAGTTTCATGATCCCCATCATCATATTTTTTTCAAAATCCTGATTAATCACTTCATGAGTCAAGTCAAGTGTTTTATTGTCATTTGTCCCAAAAAGGAACAATGAAATTCTTACTTGCAGCAGCACAACAGACATGTAAACAAAATACTCAATAGACACCATAATAAACAACAAAAATAAGTTCAATATATAAAAACAAATATCTAATATAGTGCAAAGACAGAAATGATGCCCACACGGCCCAAGTTCTGAGTTTTGTTAGAGTTCGTAGTGTTCAATAGCTTGATGGCTGTTGGGAATAAACAGCTCCTGAATGTGGAAGTTGACGTTTTCAGACTCCTATACTTTCTTCAATTTTGATTCAACCTTGGAGTTAAATTTGCCAGCTGCCATGGTAGAATTTAAACTCATGCCTCTGCATCAGTGGTACAAAGTTCTGGGTGATAGTCCATTAATCCAAGCACAATGGCAGTCTCCCACTGCACAAATGTAAACTACACCGGGAGAAATAAATCATCCCATGCAGTGAAATAAGGATCTAAATACACACCGTAACACAAATATGGAGAGGAGATTTCCCAAACGGTTGTAACTTTGTTGAAATTATTATTAATCGCCTACAATTAAGGTCGCACTACCTAGCCAGCTGACTAAATCCCAATGGTAAATCTCCAAATGCGAGCAAAATAGAGGTGGTTTCCATATAAAGGTGGGTGGGAGGTACGCACACACGTTAAACCTGTTGCCTCCTTCCACACAGAACCATATCACACAGGAATAAGCCCTTCAGCCCACAATCTGTGCTAACCATGACGCCAATTTAAACTGCATATCTGCCAGTACAGGGTCTATGTCCCTCCATTCCCTGCCTATTTATTTGTCTGGGAATCTTATGGATTTATCCATTGGATTTGCCTCTTCTTCTACTTCTCACCTCAGAAAGGACCTTTACCACCCAAAGTATTTGCAGAAGCTCCCTGACGTCCGCAGAGATACGTCCCCTGGACCCTTGCATAAGTCAGATGATATGCAAGTTGGAAGTGCTACTGCGCACACTTAAATTTACTATTCGACGCGGAGACCACGTGGGAGCTCCGAAGCATCTGAGGCTTGCAGAAACGACCATTTAGTTTAGTTTATTATTGTCACGTGCAGCAAGACATCGATAGCTATTTTGTTCGTGCTATCCAGTCAATGAAAATACTATAGATTATTACAATCATGCCTTCCTCAGTGCACAGATACAGGATAATGGATATAACATTCAGTACAACATGAAATCCAGTAAAGCCCTATTAAAGATAGAAACATAGAAATTAGGTGCAGGAGTAGGCCATTCAGCCCTTCGAGCCTGCACCGCCATTCAATATGATCATGGCTGATCATCCAACTCAGTATCCCGTACCTGCCTTCTCTCCATACCCTCTGATCCCCTTAGCCACAAGGGCCACATCCAACTCACTCTTAAATATAGCCAATGAACTGGCCTCAACTACCCTCTGTGGCAGAGAGTTCCAGAGACTCACCACTCTCTGTGTGAAGAAAGTCTTTCTCATCTCGGTCTTAGGATTTCCCCCTTATCCTTAAGCTGTGACCCCTTGTCCTGGACTTCCCCAACATCGGGAACAATCTTCCTGCATCTAGCCTGTCCAACCCCTTAAGAATTTTGTAAGTTTCTATAAGATCCCCTCTTAATCTCCTAAATTCCAGAGAGTATAAACCGAGTCTATCCAGTCTTTCTTCATAAGACAGTCCTGACATCCCAGGAATCAGTCTGGTGAACCTTCTCTGCACTCCCTCTATGGCAATAATGTCCTTCCTCAGATTTGGAGACCAAAACTGCACGCAACTCCAGGTGTGGTCTCACCAAGACCCTGTACAACTGAAGTAGAACCTCCCTGCTCCTGTACATCCAAATCCTTTTGCTATGAAAGCTAACATACCATTCGCTTTTTTCACTGCCTGCTGCACCTGCATGCCTACTTTCAATGACTGGTGTACCATGACACCCAGGTCTCGCTGCATCTCCCCTTTTCCTAATCGGCCACCATTTAAAATAATAGTCTGCTTTCCTGTTTTTGCCATAACCTCACATTTATCCACATTATACTGCATCTGCCAAACATTTTGCCCACTCACCCAGCCTATCCAAGTCACCTTGCAGTCTCCTAGCATCCTCCTCACAGCGAACACTGCCCCCCAGCTTAGTGTCATCCGCAACTTGGAGATATTGCCTTCAATTCCCTCATCCAGATCATTAATATATATTGTAAATAAGCACTGAGCCCTGCGGTACCCCACTAGTTACTGCCTGCCATTGTGAAAAGGACCCTTTACTCCTACTCTTTGCTTCCTGTTTGCCAGCCAGTTCTCTATCCACATCAATACTGAACCCCTAATACCGTATGCTTTAAGTTTGTATACTAATCTCTTATGTGGGACCTTGTCGAAAGCCTTCTGGAAGTCCAGATATACCACATCCACTGTTCTCCCTTATCCACGCTACTAGTTACATCCTCGAAAAATTCCACAAGATTCGTCAGACATGATTTACCTTTTGTAAATCCATGCTGACTTTGTCCAATGATTTCACCACTTTCAATGTGCTGCTATCCCATCTTTAATAACTGACTCTAGCAGTTTCCCCACTACCGATGTTAGACTAACTGGTCTGTAATTGTTTCTCTCTCCCTCCCTTCTTACAAAGAGGGGTTACATTTGCTACCCGCCAATCCTCAGGAACTCCAGAATCTAAAGAGTTTTGAAAGATTATCACTAATGCATCCACTATTTCCTGAGCTACTTCCTTAAGTACTCTGGGATGCAGCCTATCTGGCCCTGGGGATTTATCGGCCTTTAATCTATTCAATTTACCCAACACCACTTCCCGACTGACCTGGATTTCACTCAATTCCTCCTTTGACCCACGGTCCCCTGCTATTTCAGGCAGATTATTTATGTCTTCCTTAGTGAAGACGGAACCAAAGTAGTTATTCAATTGGTCCGCCATATCCTTGTTCCCCATGATCAACTCAGGATAAACAAGGATAGTTTGAAGGTCTTCACTGAGGCAGATGGGAGGTCAGGACCACACTCGTTGAAGAGAGGACAGTTTAGTTGCCTGATAACACGTGGGAAGAAACTGTCACGGAATCAGGATGTAAGTGTTTTGGAACTTCTGTACCTCTTGTCTGATTAGAGCGGGGAGAAGAGGGAGCGATCGGGGTGGACTGACACTGGTCTTGCCAAAACAACATGAAGTGCAGATGGAGTCAACGGAAGGGAGGCTGGTGTGCATAATGGACTGCGCTACAGCCACACATCTCTGCAATTTCTTGCGGTCTTAAATGGAGCTGTTCCCAAACCATGCTGTGATGCATCCCAATAAAATGCTTTCCACGGCGCATCTGTAGAAGTTGGTGAGGTTTGTTGGGGATATGCCAAACTTCCTAAACCTTCTAATGAAGCAGAGGCGTTCTTGGCCATTTGCCATTGAATTTAAATTCAAGTGATGAAATTTAAAGAGCGAGTGCCAGTGTTATGAACCAATGGGATGGTCATGAAAATTGAATTGGTTCATTGAGTTCATGACCATGTGCAATTCTTAGTCCAGACTTTTACGAGTATTGTGTTCCGTTCTGGGCACCATGTTATAGGAAAATATGTTGTCAAGCTGGAAAGGGTACAGAGAAGATTTACAAGGATGTTGCCAGGGCTGGTCGGTCTGAGCTATAGGGAGAGGTTGATTGAACTGGGACTCTACCCCTTGTAGCGCAGGAGGATGAGGAGTGATCTTATTGAGGTGTATAAAATCATGAGAGGAATAGATCAGGTAGATGCATGAGAGTGCCCAAGAGTCGCTTGCCCAGAGATAAGTGAATAGTGGACCAGAGGGCATGGGTTTCAGCTGAAGTGGAAAAGATTTAATAGGAATCCGAGGGGTAACATTTTCACACAAATGGTGGTGGGTGTATGGAACAAGCTGCCAGAGGAGGTAGTTGAGGCTGGGACTATCCCATTGTTTAAGAAACAGTTAGACAGGTACATGGATAGGACAGGTTTGGAGGGATATGGACCAAGCGCAGGCAAGTGGGACTAGTGTAGCTGGGACATTGTTGGTCGGTGTGCGTGAGTTGGGCCGAAGGGCCTGTTTCTACACTGTATCACTATGATTGTACTGATCGTTATTGGTGCAGCAGTAGAGTTTTGCGTTACATCACCATAGATCTGGGTTTGATTCTGACTACTGGTGCTGTGTGTACGGATTTGAATGTTCTCCCTGTGACCCTGTGGGTTTTTTCAAAATGTTGAGAGTGACACAAGAAGTTGGAGTAACTCAGCGGGTCAGGTAGCATCTCTGGAAAAAAGGTATAGGTCACCTTTCAGATGGAAACCTTTCTTCAGACCACTGCTCTTTGACGTATGTTGATTTGATTACGATGCTGATCCATTCCCCATACAACCTCTCATCGAGGGCCCAGAAATATTTGAGTCTGCAGATTGAAAAGGGTATTTGGAACCTTACAACAAAAGTGTCCCAAACACATGCAACCAGCGTTCCTCCCTTACATAATCTCCCACCTTACACACTGCTCTGTATTCCACAAAATGAGCATTTGTTCCAGTCAAATTAATATTCGCCCCCTGCTCCCACGCACATCTGACCTTCATCGCTAATGTTCTAAAACACTCTTACCAGAGTAAATAAATTCCTCTTCGATTAACAAGAACAGGCTGATATAACACCTCCGGGCTGTCATTCAGTATAACAGCCCTTCACAAAGCTGCGCACCCAAAGTGCGGGAGAAGTAGCATCAGTGTTATCCCCACAGAATCCTCTGAACTGAGAGCAGGATAAGTGAACTAATGTTAGGGCAACACCCCCACAACAATGGCTCTGAACACATTCAACCATCATTGGTAGGTCGCTCACGCTCTGCATATACCTGCCGCTAGACTCCTGAAACAAACATACAACAAACAGGGGCAACATGGCGCATCTCGTAGAGCTTTATTTATTATTATTATTAAATCATTGAAAACATTAGCGATGCAATGGTGCTGGTTTCAGATGGGCATCCTTACAATGCTTTGTACAACAGTGATCGCAACTTCTACCGAAATGTGGATGGCCATTGGCTCGCTAGGAGCTCATCCACCCTTTGACAGGTCTTGTTTTTGGTCCTGCTGGGGGTCTACAGCCCCCTCCTCGCCTGGCAAACCAGGTGTGGGAGACGGTTTAGTCGCCGACTATCTGATCATGGAGCAGGCAGCACGGGATTACATGGGACCCGTGGCAGAGGGAACTCCCCCTGACCTGGCAGCAGAGCTGCTGCCTCAATCTGCTAGAGACCTGGGTTCGATCCCGACCTCAGGTGCTGTCCGTGTGGAGTTTGCATGTTTTCCCTGTGACAGCATGGGTTTCTTCCGGGTGCTCTGGTTTCCTCTCACATCCCAGAGACATGCAAGTTTGTAGTTTCCTTCTCTCCAGAGATGCTGCCTGTCCTGCTGAGTTGCTCTAGGCTTTTGTGTTTATCTTCAGTTTAAACCAGCATCTGCAGTTCCTTCCCATGCAGGCTTGTAGTTTAGTTTAGTTTAGTTTATTGTCATGTGTACCGAGGTACAGTGAAATGCACTTGTTATGTGCTAACTAGTATGCGAAAGACAATACATGATCACATTTGAGCCATTCACCGTGTCTGTAAGGATGGATATGAAGGTGGGATAACATAGGACTAGTGTAAATGAGCGGTCAATGGTCGGCGTTGACTCGGTGGACCAAAGCGTCTGCTTCCAATGCTGTATCTCTAAACTAAATTACACTAAATTGCAAGCTCCATCACTGCAAGATGTTTCCAGGAGGAGAGAGGAAATGCTTCAAGGATGTTTTCAAATCCTCCTTGGGAAAATCTAACATCCTCACGGGAATCCTTGGCCTGCGATGGCTAAGAATAGAGGAGCAAACAGAAGGACAAGGGCACCTTGAATCTCTATTTACAAAGTATGTCCACAACAGTAGAAGAAACACACCACATTCTGAAATGTGCCAGCGATATCTGTTCCACTTATGGTATCGACTGGAAATCCTCTGTCAGACTCAGTAGGCAGTTTCATAGAGTTGGAGTGGAATGCAATTACACTCAACCCAAAACTGCTTTAAAGAAAAGACTGAAGGTAATCAGTGGAAATAACCCAACAACTTGCACTGTCGAAAGACTGCACCACAGTCCCAAAATGTCGTCCATTCCCTTGCCTCCACAGATGCTGTCTGACCTGCTGAGTGACTCCAGCACTAGATTCCAGCATCTGCAATCTCGCATCTCCAGCTTGCATTGTAAGCTTGGATCAGATGCATCGGAAGCAATATCTATATAATTGAAAGTCTCATCTTGACTACTTCCTGTCTGCGCTGTATATTGATTTTAGAAAAAACGCTACCCTGTATCGCTGTGATTTTTGGCCATCATACTCACAGTCCTCGGCTGAGCCAGCCAGAGGATTTTTCCCATAAATGAAAAATAAAATAGTTATGAGTGTTTAAAAAACCTTGAGATCAGCTGATTGGTCCTCTCGTCTGTCAATCACCGTGATGAAGGTAACACCTCTTCCGGGGATGGGGGGTGGGGGGGAGGACTATAAAACCCCGGATGCCTGGACGTGAGTCAGTCACTGCACGATCGCGAGGGAGAGGCCACGACTGTCATTCTAAGCTGTGAATCAGCTGAACTGTGAGTCTGCAATGTACTTGCAATAAATTATTTGTTAGCCCTTAATGGCAATGCCATGAGTTGTTTGGCCTGCTGCCCTGCCTGTGCTTGAAACTGCAATGCTTTATTAGGTCCGACTGTGTTTGGAAAGAATAAATGCTTTATTAGGTTTGACTGCGTTTAGACCAAATGTCCTGCTCATTTTGTGACTTTCGCTTAGTGGACAGGTCGTGCTGATTGCATAATTTCCCGTGAGTGCAGAGGGCGCACTGATTGCGTAAGTTGCGGTAAGCGCAGAGGTCACGCTGATTGAGGAAGTGCCGCTGATTGCAGAAACCCCAAAGTGGAGAGGCCGTGCTCAGCCGTGTGAGTGATTCAAGAAAATTTACTGTCATATATATGCTGTGTGAGTCAGTATGTGTGAGTGTATGTGTGTGTGTGTGTGTGTGTGTGTGTGTGTTGGAATTGGTGGAGAGGTGGAATATTGCGTTGGGGGACCAGCCCTCCCGTGTGAAGCTGGGACCCAACGGGTCCCACTTAGTCTAGTTTTCCAATATAGTCACCCTTGGATGTTTACGAGAAAGAGATTAGTTTAAACAGATATATCAATGGCTTCTGTAGCTCACTTTAACTCAGTGCCTTACATACAGCACATCTTCACATTGTTGCCATGGCTACAGCAGTTTGGTTTACATGATACAATAAACAGCTTGATCACCAGACACTATCCTTTATAACCTCTGCAGCAAAAAAAGGCTCTGCAAATCCAACCTTCCTACTCAATTGAGAATTTTTAAGAGCATCGTCATGCAAAACACAAATCCTTATACAAACTGCTGAAGGAGCTCAGGAGATCAGCAGAACCTGTGGAGGAAAATGATTTCATTTAGTTCCAACATAAAACATGGAAACTAGTCATTTGGCCCATCAAGTCCAATGATCACCACACACAGGCTCTCATCCTACACACGCAGGACAGTTTCCAGAAACAAATAACCAACAAACCTGCATGTCTTTGGAGCGTGGGAGAAAACCGGAGCGCTCGGAGAAAACCCGTACGGTCACAGGGAGAACATACAGACTGCACTTGGGATCATGATCGAACCCATGATCCATGATGAGAAAAAGATTAGTTAAAACAAATGTAGGTCCCTTGCAGTCAGAAACAGGTGAATTGATCATGGGGAACAAAGACATGGCAGACCAATTGAATAGCTACTTTGGCTCTGTCTTCACTAAGGAAGACATAAATAATCTGCCGGAAATAGCAGGGGACCGGGGGTCAAATGAGATGGAGGAACTGAGTGAAATCCAGGTTAGCCGGGAAGTGGTGTTAGGTAAATGGAATGGATTAAAGGCTGATAAATCCCCAGGGCCAGATAGGCTGCATCCCAGAGTACTTAAGGAAGTAGCCCCAGAAATAGTGGATTTTTTTTTTTTTTTAAATATACTTTATTCAAATAATAAATATATACAATACATTAACCTTGCGGAAAATCCATCCGACATTTTCGGAGGCTGTACAATGCAGAAATAGTGGATGCATTAGTGATAATTTTTCAAAACTCTTTAGATTCTGGAGTAGTTCCAGAGGATTGGAGGGCAGCTAATGTAACCCCACTTTTTAAAAAGGGAGGGAGAGAGAAAACGGGGAATTACAGACCAGTTAGTCCAACATCGGTAGTGGGGAAAATGCTAGAGTCAGTTATTAAAGATGGGATAGCAGCACATTTGGAAAGCGGTGAAATCATTGGACAAAGTCAGCATGGATTTATGAAATGTAAATCACGTCTGACGAATCTTATAGAATTTTTGGAGGATGTAACTAGTAGAGTGGATAAGGGAGAACCAGTGGATGTGTTATATCTGGACTTTCAAAAGGCTTTCGACAAGGTCCCACATAAGAGATTAGCATACAAACTTAAAGCACACGGTATTGGGGGTTCAGTATTGATGTGGATAGAGAACTGGCTGGCAGACAGGGAGCAAAGAGCAGGAGTTAACGCGTCATTTTCAGAATGGCAGGCAGTGACTAGTGGGGAACCGCAAGGCTCAGTGCTGGGATCCCAGCTATTTACAATATATATTAATGATCTGGATGAGGGAATTGAATGCAACATCTCCAAGTTTGCGGATGACACGAAGCTGGGGGGCAGTGTTAGCTGTGAGTAGGATGCTTGGAGGCTGCAAGGTGACTTGGATAGGTTGGGTGAGTGGGCAAATGCATGGCAGATGCAGTATAATGTGGATAAATGTGAGGTTATCCACTTTGATGACAAAACAGGAAAGTAGACAAAAACAGTTCAAGTATTATTTGAATGGTGGCCGATTAGGAAAAGGGGAGATGCAACGAGACCTGGGTGTCATGGTACACCAGTCATTGAAAGTAGGCATGCAGGTGCAGCAGGCAGTGAAGAAAGCGACTGGTATGTTAGCATTCATAGCAAAAGGATTTGAGTATAGGAGCAGGGAGGTTCTACTGCAGTTGTACAGGGGTTTGGTGAGACCACACCTGAAGTATTGCTTACAGTTTTGGTCTCCTAATCTGAGGAAAGACAGTCTTGCCATAGAGGGAGTACAGAGAAGGTTCACTAGACTGATTCCTGGGATGTCAGGACTTTCACATGAAGAAAGACTGGACAGACTCGGCTTATACTCGCTAGAATTTAGAAGATTGAGGGGGGATCTTATGGAAACTTACAAAATTCTTAAGGGTTAGGACAGGCTGGATGCAGGAAGATTATTCCCAATGTTGGTGAAGTCCAGAACAAGGGGTCATGGTCTAAGGATAAGGGGGAAGTCTTTTTGGACCAAGATGAGAAAAACATTTTTCACACAGAGAGTGGTGAATCTGTGGAATTCTCTGCCACAGAAGGTAGTTGCGACCACTTCATTGGCTATATTTAAGAGGGAGTTAGATGTGGCCCTTGTGGTTAAGGGGATCAGGGGGTAAGGAGAGAAGGCAGGTACGGGATACTGAGTTGGATGATTAGCCATGATCATATTGAATGGCGGTGCAGGCTCGAAGGGCCGAATGGCCTCCTCCTGCTATTTTCTATGTTTCTATGTTTCTAACCCGGGTCTCTGGCGCTGTGAGGCAGCAATTCTACCGTTGTGCCACTGTGCCGCCTATGGCTAGATGTTTTGGTTCGGTACCTATGTTGAACCTGGCAATGTGACAGAAGGGCCTTCCTCTGAATAAGAAATGACACAGAATTCCACTGAATTATCAGTGCATTTATCGAGCAAGATGGCATTGATAATCTACATTTATTCAATTACAGTATTTGGTATAGGCAAGTCGCAATAAAACTCTACCAAACTTCTACAGTTGAACTGAAGAAGGAAAAAAATGTATAAAATTCTGGAGTAACTCAATGGGTCAGGCAGTATCTCTGGAGGGTATGGATAGACAACGTTTTAGATCAGGACCCTTCTTCAGACAACAAAGAGTCCCGACCAGAAACATCGCCTATCCTTGTCCTTTACTGATGCTGCCTAATCTGCTGAGTTACTCCACCATCTCGTGTTTTTTGTAAATCAGGAACTGCGGTTCCTTGTTTCCCCACCGCAGAAAGTCTCCTGACTAGCTGCATTGTGTCCTGGTCTGGGAATTCCAACACACAGGAATGCAAGCTGCAGAGTGGTGAACTCAGCCCCATTCATTAAGGGCACTCCCGGCCTGGCAACAAATGTAGTCATTGCCCCACGAAGGCGGCAACTATCATCAAAGATCCTCACCATTTGGGCTATGCCATCTTCTCGTTGCTGCCTTCGGGCAGGAGGTAACCAGTCAGAGTCTTTTTTACAAGGTAGAAATGTCAAATACTAGAGGGCATAGTTTTAAGTCCCACACCACCAGGTTCAGGACTGGCTGCCTGTCCTCACCAGCACAATCCAAATCCTACTTTAGCTACAGAACATTATGGACTACCTCTTGCATTAACAAGGACTTGTTTTCCAGTTGTATTTTGAACTATTGTCTTGTTTTTTGCACAGTTCTTTCATGTTGTGGAATTTATGTGTAATTAATGCATAAATGTATATATAATTTAAGTATAATTTGTTTTTAACATAGATACATAGACAATAGGTGCTGAAGTAGGCCAAACGTCAATGTGATCATGGCTGATCATCCACAATCAGTACCGTGTTCCTGCCTTCTCCCCATATCCCTTGATTCCGCGAGCCCGATCCCCTCCATGTTTTCAGAGGTGGGGGGGACAATCCCCACCACATTTTGTGAAACATGCATTTTGCAATCAGTTCCCATCCGACCTCGCGGCCACACACATGGTCAGCTAGCTCAGACTCTGAAGAGAATTAGACCACTATGCTGCCCACTTACATTTGCCTTCCTTACAATCATCATAGACTCCACTTGTTGAATGGCTTCATTCAGTGTTACAACCATGACATGATTCTGCGAGTGTGTGTGGAAGGAACTGCAGATGCTAGCGTATACCAAAGATAGACACAAAGTGCTGCAGTAACTCAGATGGTCAGGCAGCTTCTCTGGAGTTAAAGGATGGATGACGTTTCGGGTCGGGACCCTTGTTCGAACATGAGGAAACCTACATGGTCAGAGGGAGAATGGGCAAACTCCACACAGGTGGCACCTGAAGTCAGGATTGAACCCGGGTCTCTGGCGCTGTGAGGCAGCAGCTCTAGTGGTTGAAGTCTGAAGAAGGGTCCCGACCAGAAACCTCACCCATGATTTTTCACCGTATGATTCCACGACACTGATGGCAAACTAACTTTCCAGAAACTGAATGGTATGCATATAATAATGTAGCAATTCACGTTTTATCAAAGCTGTTCTCGATTGTTAGTAATCACATTCAATTTAACAGGTAATTTTCAGTGATCCACAAGACAACAACACACCTGTTCACAACTAAACCAGAGGACAAACAGGTGATGAGTGCTACTGAAAATTAACCAACAATGATGGTTTCTTCATTGGTTTGTTAGCTTTCTTTTATATGTGCCATTTATAATACTTGTCATTACATTTTAACTCTTGAAATAAAATATCCACCTGGATCAATGCAGTTTGCTCAATTTCAGAAGGAAATCCACCTTAGGAAAAAGCTTCAATGCTTTTATTACAAAGCATCTGCTTCTCAACTAGAGCTGAAGACTCGATGGGAAATTAAAGGGCCTGTCCCACTTACGTGATTTTTTTCGGCGACTGCTGGCACCCTTCACTAATTACCGTCCACGGGGCCCACAGCTGAAGCATCCGAAGCCTCCCGTGTGTGTGTGTAAGTGTGAGCGCATGTGCGAGTGGCCGCCAAGAAATTGTGTTTCCCCCCCCCCCCCCCCCATGTTTTGATAGCGATTTCCATGCATGCATCCCGGGAATTAACCTTGTGAACCTACGCTGCACTCCCTCAATAGCAAGAATGTCCTCAAATTAGGAGACCAAAACTGCACACAATAGTCCAGGTGTGGTCTCATCAGGGCACTGTACAGCTGCAGAAGGACCTCTTTGCTTCTGTACTCAATTCCTCTCGTTATGAAGGCCAACATGCCATTAGCTTTCTTCACTACCTGCTGTACCTGCATCTGAGTTGTGTGAGTCTTTGTGTTGTGTGCCTTTGATGCTGCTGCAAGCAAGATCTTCATTGTACCTGCACCTCACCGTACTTGCACATATGACAACAAACTCGCCTTGACTATTTCACAGAGGTCCAGTGGGGAGTAATCCATGCATCCAAGCGAATAATTAACATTACTGAGGAGCAGACATCTCATCATGATTGTACGTGTAAATTATCTTACCTATTCCTTACAGTATAGCAATCACTATATTTTAAAATTAATTCATTGGCTGAGGTTGCAAAAGGTGCTGTATAACAGCAAGCCATTCCCAGATGTATTTGCAGTTAGTTCCTAGTGGAGATTGGAAAAGCAGAACTGAAAATGGCAAAGTGATTGTGAAGATTTGGGTGGATTCCAAATGGTTGTTCTTGTGCCAACATCCACTGGCAAGTCAGCTCTTCCTTTCAAGTGAAACGTATCGTGTAATAGCAATCCGAAGGAAGCTTGCCTTGGGCAAAGAATAACCCAGTTTACCATCAATGCACAGTGGAAAGAGAAACAAGAGATCTTTCTGACTGACTGATAAAACTAAGGCGATGCAAACACTGATCATGGCCAGAAATATAAATTAGATTTATTAAGAAATAAATCAAAAACACAAATAAAAACATTCAATAAATAAATCAATGTTTCTTAGGTAACTTCAAGAATCTGGTTCAATACAATAAAAAACCTACCATTCAGGTGATTATTTACACTCCAGCAACACTTCTACATTATTGCTTACCTTGCTAATTTATAAAGGAAATTAGATACTTACTGGAAGACTAAGTGCAGCCTTGCAAACTCACTACCACTGGACCCAATCTGTGGAAATAACTGGGGTGGAGATATAATTGCAGGAGACATTAAAGAATTTCTGCTGTAAACAAAATGAAATTGTTGCATTAATCTGTCAGTGTCTGAATGGAGATGTGTCCTATACCATTCTCAGACCAGAGGTTCTGAAGCATTCAAGAGGTGAACATCAAGAGGTAGAATAAACTATTGTGTAATTGTCAACTATGGTGTCATAACGTCATACGCGATTGCCATCAGCCCATTGTCTACTCTGCCATTCAATCATGGCTGATCTATCTCCCTCCTAACCCCATTCTCCTGCCTTTCCCCCATAACCCCTGACACCCATACTAATCAAAGTGTATTAGTACAACCCGTGTACAAGAAAGAATGGAGCTGTGAATACCAGCACACAAATGTGGACGGCAGTAAAGAAGTGGAGGCAGTGGATCGGCTAAGCAACTACACTGAAGGCAGCAAGAGATCACAGCAAGGATGTTTACATCTTAGTCCTTATCGATAAGTCTGTCAATGGAAGGATCAATCCTTTTGGTAGATGGACAGAGAGAACAAGAAACTAACTGGAGGGTATGAGAGGGACAAGTACCCATTGTGAACATAGAAGACACAAGTGGCTTTAATTAGGATGCGCCAAAGGTGGTGGGTAAAATGGAAGTGAAGAAATAATTCAATCATGGCAGAATTACAGAATGGTTGCAGTATGGAAAGACAACATTTGGGCCAAGACGTCTGCATCAGCTCAACCCAGCTGGTTCCACTTCCCTGTTCTCTCCCCATAGGGCTGCAAATTCTTTCCTTTCAAATACTTATCTAACTCACTTTGAACACTACACATGAATCCATTAAAACCTTTGGCAGACCCTACAACTCACTGCATTAAAAAAAATCATTTCCTCATGTTACCTTTGGTACTTCTACCAACAAACCTTCATTCTATCTCAGCAGGTACTTGGCCCCTCTATCAAAGGGAACTATTTCTATCCAATAAGTCTATACCCTACCTGCCAACTTGTGAGATTGAAAAATCGGAATCCTATTAGTCTGACGTCAGTGACGGCGGGGCACGTGACGTCAGTAAGGGGCGGGGCAGGTGACGTCAGTAAGGGGCGGGGCAAGTGACGTCAGTAAGGGGCGGGGTACGTGACGTCAGTGAGGGCGGGAAAGTGACCTCAGGGGGGTTACACAAAATGCTGGAGAAACTCAGCGGGTGCAGCAACATCTAAGGAGCGAAGGAGATGGGCGACGTTTCGGGTCGAGACCCTTCTCAGTCTGAAGAAGGGTCTCGACCCAAAACGTGCCTATCTCCTTCGCTCCTTAGATGCTGCTGCACCCGCTGAGTTTCTCCAGCTTTTTGTGTAACCCTCGATTCTCCAGCATCTGCAGTTTCTTCGTCAACTCTCAGTTTGTGAGTGTTGGTGAGGCGGGAACGGGCTGGCCCCGACCCGACCTGACGCGCTCGCGGTCACTCACCGGGCTGACAGTCCCGGCGGCGGCGGCCGGCAGCGGCGCTGAGGTGAGGTGACCGGTGAGTGTTGCCCGTCTGGGCCGGACCGGACCATCTCTCCCTGCCCCTCATCGCCTCTTCCCTGCCCTGAAGTGATAATGAACGTATTTGGCTTACTACCCCA
The DNA here is from genome assembly GCA_035221665.1 of Okamejei kenojei. Classification (NCBI taxonomy): domain Eukaryota; kingdom Metazoa; phylum Chordata; class Chondrichthyes; order Rajiformes; family Rajidae; genus Okamejei; species Okamejei kenojei. The sequence continues at coordinate 50,839,113 of CM069144.1, read as the reverse complement.
CGGGATGATCGTTGATTTCCCCTCTCCACCCTCCTCCCCGGTGCCCACCTGACTCGCACCTACTTCTCCCCTGCGCTTCTGAGTCTAGACCTCCAGCCGTTCCATCCCAATTCCGATTTTTTTGTCTCAATATTCCGAGAAAAAAAATCGGAAAAAAAAAAACACATAGAAAGTTTCTGTGTGTTTTTTTTTCCGATTTTTTTTCTCGGAATATTGAGACAAAAAATCGGAATTCGGAATTGGGATGGAAAAATCGGAAGAATTCCGCCCAAATCGGAATGGTTGGCAGGTATGCTATACCCTTTGTGATTTTATGTATCCCTATCAATTTTAAACCCATTTTCCCCATAAAGGACATTCCCTGCTTTTCCAATCTATCCAAACAACTAAAACCCTTCAACCTTGGAGTTTTTTTTTTTGTAAATCTTCTTTGCACATCTCTCAAGCTTTCATATCTTTCCAAACGTTTGGTGCTGAGAAGGAGACACATCACTCCATTCATGAACACCCCAGTGTTCCTAACAGTTGATCATGTCAGTGTGACACGGTGAAGCTGCTGCCGCACAGCTCAAGTGGCCCAGGTACCGACATCGAATCCTCTCCGTGCGGTGTTTGTATGTTCTCCCTATGACTGTGTGTGTTTTCTCCGACTGCTCCAGTTTCTACCTACATCCCAAAGATATGCAGGTTGGTAGGTTAATTGGCCACTGTAAATTGCCTCCATGTGTAGATAAATGCTGGAGTTTTGGGAAAGTTGATGGAATGTGCAGAGAATAAAATGGGATCAGTGTAGGATTAAGGTAAATGGGTGCTTCATGATTGGTACAGACTTGGTGGGCAGCAGGACCTATCTCTGTGCTGTATGATTCTGTGATCCTTACTCATATACTGTTTCCTATGCCTCTCTTAGTGAAAGCCTGACACAACGATCACATTGAGGGGTTATTTTTTTTAAGAGACACAGCATGATAATACTCCCTTCTGCTCACCAAGTTCATGTTGGCCATTGATCACCTAATCACATTATGTTTTCCCACTTTCTCATCCACTCCCTATATGTTGGGGTGATGACAGAGGCTAATTAACCTATCAACCTGCACCTCTATAGGATGTGGGAGAAAACCGAAACACCTGGAGGAAGCCCATGCATTCACAGGGAGAACGATTGAATATCCATTGAAACCTTCCCTCAGAAATCAACATGCAAAATTCACACCGACACCACCCGAGGTCAGAATCGAACCTGGGCCTCTGGAGCAGTGAGACATCTCTATCAGCCTCATCACTGCCCCACTTCTGTCTTTCTGTTCTCCTGAGCTGCAGTGCTTTACCGTAAGGAGAAAAGGAAAATTCTTGTATGCTTTTTAAACCACTTTCTCACTCTGCCTTACACTTTAACTAAACTACATACTTCGTTCCACAGATGTCTCTGCCTTTGTAGACCTTTTACAATTAATAGTCACCCTTTTACTGAATATCAACTCTTCTCAACCTTCCTGCCAAGAAGTTACACTACATATTTCTCAGTATTAAATTCCATCTGCCACAAATTTTCCCATTCCTCCAGGCTGAATTAATAAAATAATTTTATTATCATCCTGCCAAAAGCAGTGGGAAAGACAGAAGAAGGTGTGCACAGCTGGTAGAGCTGCTGCCTCACAGCACTAGGTTCCATCCTGACCTCAAGTGCTGTCTGTGTGGGATTTGCACGTTCTCCCTATGACCGAGTGAGCTTCCACCGGATGCTCCAGTTTCCTCCTACATCCGCAACTTGCGCATGCTTGTTGGTTAATAGTCCTTTGTAAAATTGTCCCTAATGTGAAGGGAATAGATGGAAAAGTGGGATATCATAGAACTCATGTGAATGGTCAGCGTGGACTCTGTGAGCTGAAGAGACTGTTTCTCTGCTGTATTTCTAAACTAAACTAAACAATATATACAAGGACCATGGAGGCAAAGACGTTGATTGAATTAGGGAATATTTAGTGTCATAAATCTTCTGATGAAAGCCACTGATTACAACTGTTAGCAAATTTCTGGACATTTTTTGCCCAGGACCATTCAAGAAGATTAACATCTTTGTCATAGGCTGGTTCACTGGGCAGAGGTGTCAGGTCCAGTAATGATGCTTCCATTCTGACAAGGACACAGAAGCAGCCAGAAACCTGCAGAAAGAGTACGGTACTAATCCATCCTCCTGTCACAATGTTAAAATGTTGGAACAAAGGTTGAGAATTAATAAAGACTGTCTGCACTGGTGAAAATCCAGTCAGATTCAGCTGTAGAGATACGGGCAGAGAGCTTGTTTAAAACCTGCTTGTGACATAACATATCGAGTGATTATAGGATTGTCATAGGTTCATAGGAGCAGAATTAGGCCATTCGGCCGATCAAGTCTACTCCACCATTCAATCGTGGCTGATTAATCTTTCCCTCCAAACCTCATTCTCCTGTTTTTTCTACATAACCCCTGACACCATCACTAATCAACCAATCTGCATCTTAAAAATATCAAATGAGGTGGCCTCCACAGCCCTCTGTGGCAATGCATTCCACAGATTCACCACACTCTGATTAAAGAAATTCCTCCTCCTCTCCTTTCCAAAGGTACGTCCTTTTATTCTGAGGCTATGGCCTATGGTCCTAGATTGTCCCACGAGTGGAAACATCCTATCCACGTCCACTCTTTCCAGACCATTCACTATTCGTTAAGTTTCAATGAAGTCCTCCCTCATTCTTCAAAACCTCAGCAAGTACAGGCCCAGTGCCATCGACCGCTCATCATATGTTAATCCAATCATTCCTGGGATCTTCTCGTAAACTTCCTCCGGATCCTTTCCAACGCCAGCACATCCTTCCTCAAATATGGGTGCAAAACTGCTGTTTTATACAGACACTATACACAGGTTTCCTGTGAAAAAGGGATTCTGGTTCCTCTATCCTGTTCAAATTATGTAAATGTCAAAACAGAGAGGCTGTCATTTACTAGTGTTGTGAAATCTTAGAGTCTTGGAATCAGGTTACATGTTAACAGGCCCTTCTGCCCAACTCGTTCATGCCAACCAAGATGCCCTATCTAAGCTAGTTCGACTTTGCCCGCGTGTGGTCCAATCCCGCTAAACCTTTCCTATCCATGTGCCTGTCCAAGTGCCTTTTAAATGCTACTATATATAGTACTTGCCTCAACTACCTCTGCTGGCAGTTCATTCCATACACCCACCACTCACTGAATGAAAATGTTGCCCCTCAGGTTCCTAGTAAATATTTTCCCTTTAAACTTAAACCTGTATCCTCTGGTTTTTAATTCTTCCTACCGTGGGCAAAAGACTCTGCATTCACCCTGAGCATTATTTTCCTCATGTGTAATTTCACTGAAGCACAGCTTGTAGTAAGGTCCCTTTCCCCAGAGGGTGAAGCAGCACAGCTCAGGACAGAAAGACAGAAATAAAATGTAGACATGATCACCCTGCCTCAGGCCTTCATTTCTTCCTTAATTCTTTCTCGTTCAGTCACAAATGTAGTCTGATTCCAGCCCTTCTATCTATGATCCTGCTTCTGTTACTTTGCTTGGATAGCAGTGCTTTGATTTTTATAGCGTAGAGCTGTAGATTGATGTCCTGCACCAAGAACAGAGCACGTGACTGGGACTTGACAGAACAGTAATCGTTGACAACCTTTGGAGACCTTTAAACTATCTTTAACCTGACTTTATCAGACTTCAATATGATATTGTTGTACCCTTTATCCGTGCACTATGGATTGGTTGATGATATTCACTTATAGTGTTTTCTTTGACTGGATAGCATCCAAACAAAGGTTTTTCACTCTACCTCAGTACATGTCACAATAATTAACTGAACTAAGCAACTCTCTTCACTAAGAGAGGACTAGCAAGTAATGAATATGTCTGCAGCAGTTGTAGCTGGCACATTTAAATTATTTTTCCCTAAACTAATCATGTATATTTTTTGCATCTCATTGAAATAGAATGAAGTAGTATTACTTTGAATTTTTCAATTCGGTCTCTGCTGGCTGGGTGGCTAGAAGCTGAGCCCAAGGGCACTTTAGTGCAAGTGCAAGGGTTGTTGGAATGGGGTGGATGATGGGAGTCATGCTGATTTCATTCTGAGGTGATTTGACTGATTCTTGTTAAATTTTGCTTTAGAGTTGGCACAATTATCTTTGAAGTATAAGCTGTAAGCTGTGCTTCAGTAAAATGAAGCAGGAGGAGAAAGTAATGCACAAGGTGAATGCAGAGTCTTTTAAAAGCATTATGAAAATACACTTCGCATGCAATACTTTAATATTAAGATCATTAAAGCAGAGAGGGAATCAAATGGCACGGAAACAGATTATCTTGGCCCTCACTGACCATCAACTTGCACCAATTCTACACAAATCTCATTTTTTATTCCTCTCACATTCCTATCAACTGCCCCCAATTGTACCACTCACCTACATATCGGGGTCATTTGCAGAGGTCACTTAACCTACAACGCTTAGTTGGAGGTTGTAGTATTGAATAGCCTGATGGGTGTTGGGAGGAAACTGCTCCTGAATCTGGACGTTAGTTTACATGCTCCTACATCTTCTTCCCGATGGCAGGAGTGAAATGAGAGCATGGCCAGGCCATCTTTTTCTAAGCACTAACAACTGTGGGAATCAAAACCTCCACCCTCCTTCACGTGATCCTGACTCTGTAGTTGGGCATGCAGGCCTGAAGGGATGTTGTAGCTGAGTGCAGACGTTCCAACTCTCCTCACAGCTTTATGTAAAGACCAGAAGGAATTTCTCCTATTCAGTGCCAGCATTCAAACAATTACTGCCAAAAGCAAGTTGGCTGGGTTTTAACCTCACAGGTCTCCCGCTGTGAAAATAATGTTTTTTACATCTCTCTTGTCCCACAACTAAAATCAAACCTTTGCCATCCATGAAAGGCATAACAATGTAGCAAATAACCAAGGATACCTTTTCCATTATCTTTGATTCTGCACTGTTCATTTTAACATGCATTCGCCACAATGTTATTAAATTCTCGCTAATCCCTCTCCACTTTTTAATTATAATGATAACATTCTTCCTCCAAACTAGTGTTGATTCACTTGAATCCAACATTTTACTCCCTCTGGCATTAATTATACTGCCTCAGCCTGTCCAAACTACCTTATTGCAAAATTATCCTCCGCAGCTCACTTGGATTTCACTCGAGTTATTTCTGATTCTGCCTCCCTTAAGATATATTCTGGGCAGTGGAATTTCTTCTCCCTTCTGCCACCGTTTGTTTGCAGAATGTACCAGCTGCTGTATGCTGAATTTATCCATCCTGTATAACTAACTAACTGAAAAAACATGTCTTCTGTGGAATCTACAGCAAATTCATCCGCTACTCAAGAAAATAGGAACAGGAGTAGGCCCTTCAAGCCTGCTCAGCAATCCAATAAGAACAAGGCTGATCTATGCTGGCCTCAACTCTTCTTTAGTGCTAGTTCCTACAGATCTCAATTTCTCCATCTTTCAAATGTTTATCTATTTCCACCTTAAAAACATTTACTGATCTAGCCTCCACTACCTCAAGAACAGAGAATTCCAGAGATTCACTATCCTCCGAAGGAAGACATTTCAACGCACTCACTTTTTAAATGACTGGCCGAATGTTCTAACTATGTCCCCTTATTCATGACTCTCCCCTCTGTCAAGCCCCCTTAGGATCTTTGAACCCTCCTTCTTCTAAACTTCCTTAACACAGATCTACAGAAGACACAGAGGGTTGTAGTAGCTCAGCTGGTCAGGCAGCATCTCAAGAGAACGTGTATAGGTAACGTTTTCGGTCGGGACCCATCCTGGGGAATGTTGCTCCAACATGTCCAGCCTAACCTGGGAATTTTAAGTTCAAGTGAATCAACACAGGATTGGAGGAAGGAATGTAAGGTGGAGAGGAGTGAAAATTCACAATACCCAAATGTGCCAGGCAAAAGGCATTCATATATTTTATACAGAGATATGTAATAAACACAAATGTTAGTAAGTGTAGGAAAGAACTGCAGATGCTGGTTTAAATCGAAGATACATACAAAATGCTGGAGTAACTCAGTGGGACAGGCAGCATCTCTGGAGAGATGGAATGGGTGACCTTTCGGGTCGAGACCTTCTTCAGACTAGTTAGTAAATGTTAGTAAAACTGTTCTTCAGCAACAGTAGAATCAACCATGATGCTTCCAGAATCAACTATAACAGTGAAATAAAGTGGCTTTGAAAGGAGGAGATACGATGTTTATGCTCCCAAAGTTCTTAGCGCACGTGATAAATGACTTACATCTCCTGACAGTAGTATATATCAACATCAAAATGCTTGAAAATATAACGTGTAACAAGCTAATTACTATCTCAAAAAACTGTCTTTCAAACTCGTTTTTTTCACGTTCTTTGCAGCAAGATAGAAACATAGAAACATAGAAAATAGGTGCAGGAGTAGGCCCTTCGGCCCTTCGAGCCTGCACCGCCATTCAATATGATCATGGCTGATCATCCAACTCAGTATCCTGTAACTGCCTTCTCTCCATACCCCCTGATCCCTTTAGCCACAAGGGCCACATCTAACTCCCTCTTAAATATAGCCAATGAGAATTCCAGAGACTCACCACTCTCTGTGTGAAAAATGATTTTCTCATCTCGGTTATAAAAGACTTCCCCCTTATCCTTAAACTGTGACCCCTTGTTCTGGACATCCCCAACATCGGGAACAATCTTCCTGCACCTAGCCTGTCCAACCCCTTAAGAATTTTGTAAGTCTCTATAAGATCCCCCCTCAATCTTCTAAATTCCAGCGAGTACAAGCCGACTCTATCCAGTCTTTCTTCATATGGAAGTCCTGCCATCCCAGGAATCAGTCTGGTGAACCTTCTCTGTACTCCCATCCCTGTACTTTAAGATGCTATAAAGTATATATATATGGCCTTCCCAATATTGAATTGCAGAACCTAAGTTTCAAATTCCGTAAACAGACAATATTTAAACAATGGCTATGGTGTCTAAGTTAGTGAATTTGGAAGCTAATTGTTCAGACCAGAGAAATCTGTTCAGTTGGCAGTGTATGAGGTTAGCTCGTTTGCACCTCCATAACCATCAGGAATAGCTGTAAAGAGGCGGAAAAATAAGGCAAACATTCACACTTAACAGCTGAACAGTGATCCATGCTGGAGAAGTATACTGCAGCGACCCTGAAAGGAAATTGAATCAATCTCAGCTCTCCAATGACCTAGCAACATTTGCTGCCCCTTACTCAAAGGACGCGAGGGCAGATGGCAGCAAGAAACAAACTTTCCTGCAACTGGCACCAGCATCTTCAAGAGGAGGCTCATGCAGGTGATGGGAGGAGGGAATTGATTAAGCTGCTTTGGAAATAAATGTACTGCTGGATGTGATGGACTTTGTTTGTTTGCTTGAACAGAAAATGGACAATTTTGCGGGTCATAAGTTCATAAGTGATAGGTGCAGAATTAGGCCATTCGGCCCATCAAGCCTACTCTGCCATTCAATCAAGGCTGATCTATCTTTCTCTCTCAACCCCATTTTCCTGCCTATACCCCATAACCCATGATACCCGTAGTAATCAAGAATCTGTCAATCTCCGCCTTAAAAATATCCATTGACGGCTTCCACAGCCGTCTATGGCAATGCATTCCATAGATTCACCATCCTCTGACTAAAGGAATCCCTCCTCATCTCCTTTCGAAAGGTATGTCCTTTTATTCTGAGGCTATGGCATCTGGTCCTGGACTCTCCCACTAGTGGAAACATCCTCTCCACATCCACTCTATCCAGGCCTTTCACTTTTCGATACGTTTTAGTGAGGTGACCCCTCATCCTTCTAAACTCCAGCGAGTACAGGCCTAGTGTCATCAAATTCTCATTATATGTTAACCCACTCATTCCTGGGATTATTCTCGTAAACCTCCTCTGGACCCTCTCCAGCGCCAGCACATCCTTCCTCGGATATGGGGCCCAAAACTACTCACAATTGCTCAGAAAAAAAGCCCGAAACAACATAGTTTGATTAACAAGCTGCTATCACTTCAGCTGTTTAGGCGGTGCTGCAGAATTTCCGTGCGGGTCTGGCTGGTGTCCGGATGGCTGGTCCTATCTACTAGTTCTGATGGTGGTACTGTGTTGACTTAAAGAAGCTGATCAGGAAAAAATGACAAATACTGCAAATGTCTGTCAAGCAAAGGAGAAATACTGAAGTCTCTGTGTCAGCAATGGAAAGAAGCTGGAAGAAAGTTACATACGAATCAATGGGAGGACAACAAAATTAAACAGTCTCTAAAGATTATACAACATTATATTCTGATAAGTAACTTTTATCTCATGTCTCTGTAACAGATGTGAAATATAGTTTGGTAGCTTATGCCAATGTCTTCCTTCGAGTTATGGGAAAGCTTGATAAGCAAAACTAATGTCAGGAATTGATGGAAAATATACACAGGTACTAATATAGCACCTTCAACTCTGAAAAACATCCCAAGGTACTGCTGACAAACCCACCAGCAACACAACTACAACACTAAAGATTTGTGGAGAGAATGAAATGGAACCAGTATAAGTGGATGCGTGATGATTAGTTCAGGCCCTGCCGTTCAAAGGGCCTGCATCCAGGCTGTCTGATCAATTACTTGAAAGGTTTTGCAGGTGGGAAGGTAATGCCTTTCACAGAAAATTCCAGAGAGAAATGGAAAACTGTGGGGAGGCTGAAACACCAAAAAAACCCTCCAGTAATAATGGCTGCTTATATAGCACCATAAACGTAACAAAATATCCCAAGAACGGTCTTGTGCAAAATCTAACAGCTGGCCACATAGGGCTATACTACAGCTGTTGACTAGAGGTTTGGTCAGGAAGTACATTGGAATAGGAGAAGGTTACTGTGGTAGGAAGGGATATGTCTTGGACTGTTTTAAAGAGGAAGGATTTTAAATTTACCCCCTGCAATGACACAGCTGCGGCTGGCCAAGGTTGAACTAACAGCTCAGTGAGATAGGATGCAGGTCTATAAGGAGCTGGATCTGTTGGTAATTACACTGTCTGGATATCAGCAGACAAGAAATATAAACTCAATCTGCAAGATGTAGAAGGTAGACAAAAATGCTGGAGAAACTCAGTGGGTGAGGCAGCATCTACGAAGCGAAGGAAATAGGCAAGGTTTTGGGTTGATACCCTTCTTCAGACTGACGTGAGGGTGGGGGGGGGGGGGGGGGGGGTTGGGGCGGGAAGAAGAAAGGAAGAGGCGGAGACAGTGGGAGAGCTGAGAAGGGGAGGAGAAAGCAGGGACTACCTGAAATTAGAGAAGTCAATGTTCATACCGCTGGGGTGCCAACTGCCCAAGCGAAATATGAGGTGTTGCTCCTCCAATTTACAGTGTTCCTCACTCCAGCCATGGAGGAGGCCCAGAACAGAAAGGTCGGATTCGGAATGGGAGGGGGAGTTGAAGTGCTGAGCCACCGGGAGATCAGATAGGTTAATGCGAACCGAGCGGAGGTGTTGGACGAAGTGATTGCCAAACCAACACTTGGTCTCACCGATGTAGATCAGTTGACATCTAGAGCAGCGGATGCAATAGATGTGGTTGGAAGAGGTGCAGGTGAACCTCTGCCGCACCTGGAAAGATTGCTTGGATCCTTGAATGGAGTCAAGTGGGGAGGTAAAGCGACAAGTGTAGCATTACCTGCGGTTGCAAGGGAAAGTGCCAAGAGAGGGGGTGGTTTGAGTGGGAAGGGACGAATTGACCAGGGATTTACGGAGGGAACGGTCTCTGCGGAAAGCAGACAGGGGAGGAGATGGGAAAATGTGGCCAGTGGTGGGATCCCGTTGGAGGTGGCGAAAATGTTGGAGGATTTTTTGTTGTATGTGACGGCTGGTAGGGTGGAATGTGAGGACAAGGGGGACTCTGCCCTTGTTACGAGTGGGGGGATGGGGGGATGGGGAGTGAGAGTAGAGTTGCGGGGTTTTGAAGAGACCCTGGTGAGAGCCTCATCTATAGTAGAAGAGGGGAACCCCCGTTCCCTGGAAAATGAGGACATCTCCGATGCCCTGGTGTGGAACATCTCATCCTGGGTGCAGATGCAGCGTAGATGGAGGAATTGGGAGTAGGGGATGGAGTCCTTGCAGGAAGCAGGGTGGGAGAAAGTATAGTCCAGATAGCCATGGGCCGATTTTCCAGCATCTGCAGTTCCTTCTTATGCAAGATGCAGAAGCTTGGTATGAGGATATTAGCAGCTGTTGCATGAAGAACAAGATGCTCTTGTAGAAACAAGGAACTACAGATGCCAAGTAAAGACACAAAGTGCTTGATAACTCAGCGGGTCAGGCAACATCCCTGAAGAACATGGATAGGAGACATTATGGGTCGGGACCCTTCTTCAGACTGATTGCAGGGGTGGGGGGAAATAAAAGTCGAAGTGAGGAGTGGCAAGACAAAACATATTAGGTCATGGGTGAACACAGGTGAAGGGGGGTTTTAATAGCCAGATCGTTGGACAAAGGCCAGCGATGAACACACACAGGGCGTGAGACAAAAGGATTGGGGAGTTGCGAATTGTGAAGCTTTAGGATTGACGAGGTGCAAATTGTTTAGTAGGTGGAAAGGAAAGATTGTTATAGTAGGTGGAGGGGAGGGGAGAGATAAGTGCAAGATAAGCCAGGGCTCAGGGGAAGGGAAAGAAAGAGGGTGGGGGAGAGGGAGTTATGATGGAGAAAGGGGAGGGGGGGGGGTTATATAGGTTACTTACATTTATCAATTTTAGTTAATCAGTATTAAAGTTAATCTGTATTAAAATTAATCATTATTTCTGAGGTGAAGTCTCACTGTGGGACGGCGTGTGCTCAATGCCCTATAAATGTATCCCACAATGTGAGATAACCGTGTATTTAAATATAGTAACAGGAAAGATCTAAGCTATAACCTTGGCCCAGGGTTTGCATGCAACCGATGAAAACTGAATAAAACACACCAAGCCTTAATTTCCTCTGGCAGGTCATTGAACAATGCCCATCATTAGAATGCCCTTGAAGGTAGACAAAAGTGCTGGAGAAACTCAGCAGGTGTGGCAGATCTATGGAGCAAAGGAAATAGGCGACGTTTCGGGTCTGAAGAAGGATTTCGGCCCGGAACGTTGCCTATTTCCTTCGCTCCATAGATGCTGCCGCACCCGCTGAGTTTCTCCAGCATTTTTGTCTACCTTCCATTTTCCAGCATCTGCAGTTCCTTCTTAAACATTAGACTGCCCTTGTCTACTTAAACTTAATAATACTGCATGTTGCAGGAGGTAGACATTGATACCGTCACAGCAAGAGGATAACTGGGCATCCAAGTGGGTATCTCTATAACACATCAGAATAAAGGATTGTGAAACTAAAAGTGGATGAACTAAGGAGGACGTGGGTCAATCGAATTAAATCATGTACAGATACTAAAGAGAGTACAAAATATTGGAGTGATATATTGGCAGAGAATACAGACAGGGGGAAAATAATGCAAACATTTATGAAATGGCAGGGCTAGGGGAAAGGTGTAGAGAGATTTAGGAGTGTAGGAGCATAGTTCTTTGAAAGTGGCATCACAAGTAGATATTAGGGTGGTCAAGAGGGCTTTTGGTACATTCGCCTTCACCAATCAGGGTATAGAAGTTCTCTACTAAGTATAGAAGTTGGGATGTTATCTTACAGTTGTTCAAGACATTAGTGAGACAGCATTTGGGCTTTGTGTTCAGTTTTAGTCACCCTGCTATCAGTAGAATGTAGTTAAGTTGGAAAGTGTGCAGAGAAGATGTATGAGGATGTTGCCAGGACTTGAGAGGTCTTTATTCCTTGAAGCACAGGAGAACGAGGGGTGATTTTAGAGGTGTATAATATCATGAGGGGAAGCGATTGCATAAATGCTGAGACCTACAATAAGGGAATCAAGAACCAGGGTATATACGTTTATGGTGAGAGGGGGAAAATGTAATCGTAACCTGAGGGGCAGCTTTTCCCACATATATAGCGAACGAGTGCCCAGAGGAGACAGTTGAGGCAGGTTCTACAACAACATTTAAAAGGCATTTGGACAGGTACAAGGACAGGTGTTTATTGGATATGGGCCTAACACGGACAGGTGCGACTAGTGTAGGTGGAGCATATTGGTCAGCATGGTCACGTTGGGCTGAAAGACCTGATTCTGTGCTGTATGACTCAATGACAATGACACAATTTAACATTTTCAATGTCTCAAATCTGAATTAAAATAAGAAAGAAACAGACTACTAGAGTGGTTGCTGGCAATAAATAATTTATTGGATTTGAATGGATTAATTTGAATTTTCTCAAAAATGTTCAGCTTTTCTCTAACCTGCAAATACCTCTTCCCCCGCCAACAATGGGCCTCTCCACCCATCCTCGGTCATCTGTTGCCGGGCCTGATTTGTTCTGGTCTTTTCCCACCTCTATTTCCCCCCCCTCTACTTTCAGTCTGCGGAAGGGTCCCGACCCGAAATGTCAACCGTCCTTTTTCTCCAGAGATGCTGCCCAACCCGCTGAGTTACACCAGCACTTTGTGTCTATAATACAGGCACTTTGTCTGTTCAATAGACCTCAGTAACAAAGCAGACAGCAAGGTGATGTTTGTACAGATATAATGACAGGGCAATGCACTTCACCTCGTAATTCCCATTGTGTCTAAAGTTGTTGAACCAATTTGCACTTAATTAAGAGTGAACATCATTAAGCTGCGTGTTTTATTGACAGCAAATGGTGGGGAGCTATTAATTTAAGGTGGGGTGCTATTAAAATGGAGCTATTAATTTAAGTTTTCATATGGATGTATCGGCCCAAATTTGATTATTTCTGAGGCATCACTGTAATTGACTGTCACTGTACAATTCACCAGATGGGACGGTGACCATGAACATTAATGACAGCGCTTGGGAAACAGGTCTTGCTGACCATGACAAAGCGAGAGAGCAGAATGAACACACACACATACAGTTGGAATCACACATTCTTCTGTGGACTAAGCTGCAAATCTTTTCAGATCATTAATTAATTTCTCCAGCATTGTAGCTGCTCTGAGTCACTTACTGGTGGCCACAGGCTGGCATTTCCAGCAGATTAAATGTACTACTTTGATTTTGCCTTTTGAGGAGTCGCTTAACCACAGGGATGTGGCAGTGGCATTTAAAAGAAACAGTACTGACAGAAGCATTTAGTTGACGTGGTGGGCGGCAGAGATTTACATCAAGCCGAGTTGACGGTACCAGTTGAGAACTGAAATGGAAATGCTGCTTTGCTGTTGTTGGACAAAGGTGCGCACTGGAGAGTGAGAAGGCACTTTCAGTAGTTGTGTAATTTCATCAATATGAAACGTGAAAGTACAAAGAACAGAAACAAACCAATTCCCAGCTACTGGCAACTGCATTTTCACAAACATTGATATTAGAAGGTAAAATGGAAGCTGCTACAGCATATTATGGTTCACATAATAAGTGAAGCAGTTCCCATAGCACCAAGACAAGGTGGTGACAGAGGAGAAATCCTTTATCACATATAAATGCATCTGGTTCTTTTTAATGAATGAATTTTTCAAACTGAGTGACACAACACAATGACTTGCCTGTTGCCCTGTGGCAAGGGTTCGAGTCCAATCCACAGTTATAATGATCTTTGTCAAAACTGGAGTCTTGCTCCACCACTCGTAACATCTCAAGGACACTACGCTTACCCAAGAAGATATGTTCCCTATTATCTTTTGCTGGAGGTAATAGGTGATCTATATGTTGAGGTGACACAAGGTGCAAACCTCATAAATAGGAACTACATCTGTTTCAATCAAATTAGCAGAAAATTCCATTTTGCAAATAGAATAGTAATACAGTGTATAGTAGCTATTTAGCTTAACTCAGTATATTATAATTATATCCAGTTACCTTTAATTTTATCTGCCTGTAATTATGTGGGTGGGATTTACAGGTAGTCTGGGCCGTGTTCGTGGTTAGGTTTCTAGTGCAGACTGCCAGATAGTTTTTAGTTTAGCTCGGTGAAGACTATGGGGAAGATATATTTTTCGACCACGATCACGACATTTATCACGAGTATGATTGAAACGTTCATATGCTGGAAATCGATGTATTATACAAGAAGTTTTTATGAGTGACTTTACTGTTTTGTACTACTACAATAAAGAAACTATTAATCAAGAGGTATACAAAAATGCTGGAGAAACTCAGCGGGTGAGGCAGCATCTATGGAGTGAAGGAAATAGGCAACGTTTCGGGCCGAAACCCTTCTGCTGAGTGTTTTTGGAATATTCATCTCTCGACGGCTTTGAATGTCTCGTGGAGAGCTCGTGGAATGCGTAAGTTTACCTTCTGAACCATGGTCAGCAAATTAGTGGCTATCGAAGGCTAAAACCTTGATATGTCGTAAAGACTGTCACTACACAATGTCTTTGCAGGATAAACAAACTGACCACAGCAGATGCAGCAATACTCTTGCACCTTGAAACCAGACAGCATTCTGCTGAATCAGGCCTGATAGGATGACCTTCAAGGTGTCACGGAAATCAACACAAACTGTTGAAATAATGAAAGTACTTTTGAAACAAATACAGCATCTCATACATGTTTTCATCCTATAACAAAATAGGTGCTGACAGGTGTATGTTTATACTTCATAGATTCATAGTTATACAGCAATAGAGAGGGGTGGAAGATTGCAACCTTCACGTGGTCCGCCCTGTTTTGACGAATGCAATCAACTCGATGTGCACAAACAGAAGATCAAATCGAACAAGTTGTCCTACAACTTTAGGCTGTGCACGCCACACGACAGAAGAAGAAGCAAGAGAGAAACACCCTTCAGCCTAGCTCATCTATACTGACGAAGATCTATGCTAATCCTGTTTGTCTACATTTGGTTATATCCCTCTGAACCATGTACCTGTCCAAATGTCTTCAACGCTGTAATTGTACCTGCCTCTACCATCTCCTTCAGCAGCTTGATCCATTTACCCACTGCTCTTTGTCCCTTTAGATCTTTCAACTCTCACCTTAATGCCCACTAGATTTAGACCCCTATCCTATCAGAAGACTATCCATACTATCAATGCTCTGTATAATTTCATAAATATAAAGTCATTCATCAGCCTCCTTTGGCCCAGGGAAAATAGACCTATCCTATCTAATTTATCCTTCTAACTCCAGCCTTGCAGTCCAGGCAACGTTCCTGTGAATCTCTCTGTGCACCTCTCTTGCATAATTACAGCCTTTCTATGGCATGCTGACCAGAACTGCACACAATACCTCTTGTGTGGCCTAAACAACAATTTGTACAACTGTAACATGAGGCCCCAATTTCTGTACTCAAAGCCTCAGTCGATGAAGGCAAGCATACCACTGACCTTCCTTGTCTTCCTAATGATGTCACCACTTTCAGGGAACTATGTACTTGTACACCAAGATCTTTCTGTTCAATAAAATAGTAAGATTAAATGAGAACTTACCAGTTCGAAGTTTGATCTGTATTTTATGAGGAGTTACGATGAGGGATTACGTGAAGACCCCGTCCAGCACGCATGCGCGACATTTCTTCAAAGCAGCGGTGTGGATTCACAGAAAAACACAACAATTGAAATAAATATAGTAAAGAAAAAAATAAGAACTTAATTACCAGTTGATCTGTATAATAGAGGGTGGGAGCGGAGGGCACGTAATCCCTCATCGTAACTCCTCATAAAATACAGATCAAACTTCGAACTGGTAAGTTCTCATTTAATCTTACTATTTTACTTCGGAGTCACGTGAGTGACTACGTGAAGACTTCAAAGTTCTGTGAATCCGAACCGTGAACCAGCTCATGCTTCACTCACTGCCTGAGGACCTTAGAGGGAGCAAGCATGTTATACAATCAACAATAACCTGTTTGTGAACAATAAAGGTTTATTAATGATAACAAAAAAAAAACAGAGAGCTCCCCCGGCTTAAATTAAATATTAGCTGCAGACTCTAAAATTCTGTCTGCAAATGTAGCAGGTTCTGCCAGCGGCTTATTATAAAACCTTTGGAAAGTTCTCTCTGAGGACCATCCTGCTCTGGCCAGAATATGGTCCATAGGCACATCCATTCGCCTAGCCGCCGACGTAGATGCAGCCCTGGTGGAATGAGATTTGTAAACATTAGTATCGACTCCCGCGGACTTAAGCACCTGCTTGAGCCATCTTGAAATGGTTTGGCTCGTCACCTGACCATGAGGCTTCTTGTGGCTTATCCATAAGGCTTTTTTCTCTCCCTCTTAAGTTATATGTTGTGTCTATGTAATTGGCGAGATGGGTCTTGGCACACAACCGTGGGTCATGTGAATATGCCCAGAACTCCATTACTGGAGGCGTGGTACCTGGTCTAGTTTGTTTGACCAGTCCCTGAATGTGAAATGTGATACAGTCCAATGACTCTGTCATGCTGTCCAGCCTCAGAAGGTGGAGGGACTGTACCCTTTGAGCTGACACTAGTGCCATGAGCATGACTGATTTCAGTGTAAGTTGTTCCAGCGTGAGTGACCTGGGTGGTGGCCATCCCCTAAGGTACGTCAGTACAATGCTGACATCCCAGATCTGAGTGTACCTAGGCCTAGGGGAATTGGTGTTAAAAATGCCCCTCATGATTTTGACCACTAGTGGATGGGACCCCAAAGTCAGTTGTCCTGCTGCTGGAACCAAATAAGCTGACAACACACTCCTGGCTGTATTAATGGCGCTGTAGCTGAGTCCTTCCCGATGTAATCCAACCAGAAACTCCACAACACTGGTGGCTGTAGCTGTAGTGTAGGTAGTTCCTGTTTTGGAGCAATACCGTTCCCATTTTCTTATGTTGGTCAGGTATTGTCTCCTGGTGGACTCCCGGTGGGATGCGGTCATCATGTTGATGGCGTCCTCAGACAGTCCCAGGCCCAGTAGAGGTCTTTTTAGAATCTGCAAGCCAGGAGATTGACTCAGTCATGGCACGGGTGACTAATGCCTGACACTGGGTGGATTAATAACTCTCGACTGCTGGGGAATTCCAACGGTGTTTCAACAGCCATGTCGAAGGCCACTGGGAACCATGGCTGTGTAGGCCAGTCGGGTATTATCAAGATTCCTGAAGCGGAATCCAATTGAATCTTGCGCAATACCCGACTGATGAGGCAGAAGGGAGGAAAAGCATAAAAGAACATTTTTCCCCCAATGCAGCGAGAATGCATCAACTGCTGCTGCCTCAGGGTCTGGTTCCCAAGCGACATACGTTGGTACCTGGTGATTCAGCCTGGATGCAAATAGATCGATATCTGGTGTGCCATATTGCTTTGTAATTTCAGCAAATATTTTGGGATTTAACATCCATTCGATGTTATCATTGAACCTGCGTGACCTGGTGTCTGCCACTGTATTTTGCTTACCTGGTAGGTAAGTTGCTGATAACCAAATATGTCTTTCAACACACCATTGCCAGATTAGGTTGGCCAAATTGCCACACGATATCGACTTTACACCACCCATGTGGTTGATATAAGCCACCACCGTGGTATTATCTAATTGCAACCGGACATGTGCATGATGCGTATTAGATGAATATGCTTTTAACCCATAAAACGCACCCAACATTTCTAAGTAGTTGATACCCCGTGTCTGTAGGCAAGATGATTCAAATTTAGTCCATCTGCCCCCTGTACTGGATTGCATGTTAGTTGCTCCCCAGCCCAAAGCACTGGCATCCGTTTGAATGGTTAATACTGGGTTTGGTGATTATTATGGGACTGGAGCTGAGCCTTACGTTCCTTGCCCACCATTGTAACTCTGGAATGGATTCAGCAGTTAAACTCATAGCTCGGTCAAAGTGACCTGAGTTTTGCTTTAGTGCATGCATTTTTGCTCTTTGCAAATTTTGATAGTGCAAAGGCCCAAATTGTACAGCTGGAAAAGCTGCTACCATTTTGCCAATAACTCTAGCTACCTCCCGTATGGTTGGCTGATGTTTATTCATGAGTTCGTTGCATGATAGTGCCAATTCTGATGCTTTCCCCTTCGGCAGAGTTACAATCATGCGAACAGTATCAATCGTAAATCCAAGATAGTCCCATGGCAGTGGACGGTGTAAAATTGGATTTATCTGGATGTACGACAAACCCCAAAGTTTCAAACAAACGTTTGGTGGCTGCTACTGCCAAAATGGCTGTCTCCAAGGTTTTCCCTACTATTAAAATGTCGTCTAAATACGCCATGACTATATGCTTTTGTTTCCTCAACAATGCCAAGGCAGGTTTTAAGATTTTAGTGAACAGCCTTGGAGCGGAGGTTAGCCCATTTGGTAAGGCTTTAAATTGCCATAGCTGTTTCATCCAGATAAATTTTAAGTATTTACGATGCTCCTTGTGTATGGGTACTGAGTAGTAGGCATCTTTTAAATCAATGCTTGCTAGAAAGTACCCTCTAGAAACCAATAGTCTGGCTGTTTCAAAAGTATCCATCTTGAAATGTATATACCTGACAGACTTGTTTAAAGTAGTTAAGTCAATGATGATGCGACGTCCACCATCTTTTTTGATTTTAGTGAAAATATTAGACACAAATTCCAAAGGTTCATGTTTTGTTCTTTCAATGACACCTTTTGCTTGTAACCTCATCAGTTCAGCTTGACCCTCTTGTTTCTTTTTGACTGAGAGGGTGAATACCCTTTTGGGTATATGCTGAACTGGCGGAATGTTTTCATGAACAAAGTCAATTTTGTAGCCATGAACGCTGCTGAGTATATACTTGTCATTAGTGATGGATTCCCATGCATCCAAAAACAAGTGCAATCTCCCCCTGTTAGTATAGAGCCCCTACTGCTCATATGCTGAGAGGAACCAGACCCACCTACCTCCATGGTTATTGGTGCTTCTTCTGCCTCTTCGCTGGGCGATGAGGCGTCTGCTGGGCTGTAGAGGGTTGATGTTGATGTTGATGTTGTTGGGGGTGGCGCATTTTCCCTGGGGTCCAGCTCTGGGCCCTGGCCTAAAAAAGGCTTACGGGGAATGGTTGCGGACCCCGAGCTTTCACCAGTCCCATAGTGTGGTCGACGACTGGTGGACGCCATGGGGTACTGCCGCCTGGGTTTGTTAGGTCTGCTCGGTCCCAAACCTGCCCTCACGAGACCAAAGGTCTTGGATTCTTCCTCTAGGTCTTTCACCTTTTTTGGAAGGTCTTTCCCAAAGAGCAGAATAGGAGGTTCTGAACCCCGGTGTTTTGCATAGTCCCGCAAATTTAGGGTTGAGGGCAGGCTTGATAATTTCCTTCCGTAAATTGTTTATTTCATATTGAGTGGTGCACAGCAGAGCTAATGTGTCTTGCTGATTTGTGGAGATGTCCGCACCATCAATGGACCGAGCATAAGATGTTATTCCTGCAGTCAGGAGTTTAAGGATTTTCTGGAGCTTCAACTCCAGGTTCCTGAAGTTCTGCCCCAAATGTCCCCAAATTTGGCTGTTTACAGCGGGTACATTCAATGATGTACAATTTACTGGGGCTGTATATAGTTCAAGAGCCTCATTGACCACCTGTTCTTGTAGGGGTTTTGAGGACAGGTGGTTAATGCTGGCTGCAAGTTTCGGCTCTAATGGCCGACCTGCTTGTGGAATGGCCACGTAGCGGTTGACCACACCCAGCAGCTCTTCCTGATCCTGTACACCCTGCGTACTCCCGATATCTTCAGCCAGTGACCCCTCTTCTTGACCAGCCCAGACCTGGTCGCCAATGCTGCCTTCAAAAGTAGGTGAATCAATGGCCAGTGCCGTAAAGGGCACTGCGGGAGTGCCTGAACTCCCTTGGCGAGGCTGCTGCTGCTCTCTCAGCAGATCTCGCTGGAGCAATTGCTCCATAAGCCGTTCCATGCGGCTTAGGCGGCTGCCTGTGTCGCTCTCGAGCGGTGTGGCATCTTCATCCGAATCGTCGGACACTACCGCCCGGTTCTGGCTGCAGGTACCTCCAGCCCGCTGCTCAGGCAGCACGAGCGGTGCTGGGCTCGGCTCGGTAGTTATACCCGCCGCCTCTTGCCCCCCCTCCAAAGAGCATTCCTCAATGGAGGACGAACGGGGGCGAGCTGCAGACTTCTTTCCTCTGGTCTTGCTCATTCTTTCTGGAAAACAAGCAGACCACAGAGAAAAAGACACACGGCCACGGTAAAACTTACCTGTCGGCCCGACTTTTCAAATTGTAGCGGGAGCGCCTTGAACTCCCGTTCGTCGCGGGTGCACTGCATGAACGCTAAAGGTCGCGCATGCGTGCTGGACGGGGTCTTCACGTAGTCACTCACGTGACTCCGAAATAAAATTCCCCAGTTTTCTCTCATTCTCTGTGCATATTGTAGCCCGGTTTACCTTACCAAAATGCACCAGTTTGCACATGTCCAAGTTAAATTCCATCAGCAATTTCCTTTCCCATCTTCCCAGGAACAACTGACGAAGAGGTGGCCAGACAGAAATGTCTGAGAGTGCGCCCAACTGGGGAGATCTCCAAAGAACTGCCAACAACCGAGTGAGGTTGATTAAAGAGCTTAAGAAGAAGAAGATTTTCCCAGTTGATCTAGAACCTGTTGTATCGTTAGACAACCGTCTTCACTGTCAACTACACACAGCAGGTTTGGTGTTTGTAATGGACAAACACCAAACTTACGAATCATACCAGTTCATCACCACCTGGATGGTTGCTGCTCAAGAGATCTGCCTGCAACCACCAACATTCTATGATTTATAGTTGGGCGGTAAATGCTGCCCTTGCCAACAGTAACTACAATAATTGAAAAAAAAAACAGTTGTCATTGATATGCATATTATCATAATTTCAAGAGCCAGCATTGTTAAGTCTCCTTTATGCTGGCGATACGAAGCATAACTAGGCGACCATATGGCCGAACACTTGTGTCGGTCTGCCAAGATATGCTGGAGTTCCCGGTTGCTAACCACTCCTTCCCATTCTCATACTGAACATTCAGCCCTGAGCCTCCTCCTGTGCCAGAGTGAGGTCACATGCAAACCGGAGGAACAGCACCTCAGCTTGGGTAGCTTACAACCCTGGCCTTTGTCACTTACTGCATCCACCTGCCGATCAACAACCCCACCCCCCCCTAATTCCACATCATTTAACAGGCATTGTCCCACCCTCACCTCTCTTTTCTCACCACTGCTCCATCAGTCTGAAGAAGGATCCCAACCCAAAACGCCAATTCCTGTTGCCTGACCTGCTGAGTTCCTCCTGCACTGCTTTTCACTCAAGATTCCAACATCTGCAGTTTCTCGTGTCTCCATAGTTAAGCTCTGGTAGTGTTCGCTTTGTTTGCAGTGTTTAGACAAGTCCGACTGTGCTGAAATGCAGCTCAGGTTAACCAGGTGCAAATCTTCCCTCCGGCAAAGTCAGAAGTGAAATGAATTTGCAACTAGTACAACTACTATTAAATGGATACAATTAAACAACATAAACTTGACCATAATTCTACATTAATCTGAAAGGCCATTAGTGAAAAATGGAAATATAACTGTGGTTTTGGTTTACCAGAAGTAAATAATTTATATTTTTCACGCCAGTAACAATATAAATCTAGTGTATTGCTACGATAACCATGCGCAATATATTGGCCAAAAACAGGTCGGAAGGAAGTCATATAGTGAATTACAGCTCAGAATCAGCAAAATTAATCTGTGTTATACAGTAGCTTTCTTGGGCAACAGTCTGGATCATCAATAAAACAAGAAAAATATGTCATTGTGGTTTTATTGGTACAGTGAAGCATAGCATCTACACGGTGCCTCACAACTATTTTTGCTCCAAATTTCTCCTAACCTGTATCCGCTCATTGTTATTGCTTCCTCTGACCATTGCTCTTGCAGCTACAGGAAGCACATGCAGTCTTAGCCAGCCACCGTGGTGATAGCGAGACATTGTACTATAGGGAAAGGTTTAGTCTGCTAGGACTCTACTCCTTGGAGCACAGGAGGATGAGGCGTGATCTTACAGAGGTGTACAAAACCATGAGAGGAATAGATCTGGTAGACGCACAGAGTCTCTTGCCCAGAGTGGGGTAATCGAGAACCAGAGGACATAGGTGTAAGGTGAGGGGGGAAAGATTTAATAGGAACCTGAGAAGTAGCGTTTTCACACAAAGTGGCGGGAGTATGGAATGAGCTGCTGGAGGAGATAGGTAGGTACTATTGCAACATTTAAGAAACATGTAGACAGGTACATGCATAGGACAAGTTTAGAGGGAATTCGGCCAAATGTAGGAATGTGGGGCAAGTGTAGTTGGGACATGTTGGGCCAATGCTGGTGGAGTCTTTCATGCTGTAAGACTCCACCCGCAAACAACAATGTGGGGAAACAGGGAAAAGGAACACAAAATGGAAATTGATTGCGTGGGGGTGGAGAGTGATCTATAGCGGAGGAGAAAGAGATGCCCTGAGGAGGAAAGAGGGAGAAAGAAAATTCAATGGCAGTAGAAAGTATGGAACTGGGGAAGAAGGGTAATTGAACAGGGGAGAAGAAGGGTTGAGTGGTGTGGTTGAAGGTTCGAGTGGGAGGGGAAAAAGATCAAATGTGGATGAAAAAATATTAAGCAGGAGATAGGGGATCAACTGTTGGTTCAAGAAAGAGGATCAAGTGGGGAGGAGGAATATAATTTAGTGGAGGGGGATAGAATGAAAGAGGAAAATCTCTGTACCATGAAACCTATTCCACCCACTTCATTCTCTTTACTGCACAACTCTGCTGAGTGCTGGCCAATTAACCTCCGAATTTGGTTGCCAGGAACCAAATTTGTTGGCTAAATGTTGAAAGGTGGTCTTCGTCCAGAGCTATTGCTTCAAGTCTTTTGTCCAACGAATGCCTTTATTACAAGAATCTTCTGATTCTGCCTCCCAATGTGTTATATCTGAAGTACATTGTCACTTAAATACACATCGAAGGTTACTTCCTACCTGCTTTGTCCTCATCTTTGCTTCATCAGAAAGATTATTGTAGGTGTAATGAGCTTGAGTGATTCCACAGAAGAGAATGGCAACGATTCCTGGGACATGGAAAGAATATTGCATGCCTTTAGTGAAGTATTTTATCTCATGACTCTGAAATGCTTGAGTTATAACACGAACCATAAGAGAAGTTGGTTTGTCATCAGGACCACTTAAAAGGCAGAGTTTGTAGGAAGGTAACTGCAGATGCTGATTTACACCAAAGATAGACACAAAATGCTGGAATAACTCAGTGGGTCAGGCAGCATCTCTGGAGAAAACTATTAGGTGATGGCTCGAGTCTGAGGAAGGGTCTCGACCTAAAACGTTATGTATTCCCTTTCTCCAGAGATCTTGCCAGGCCGCTGAGATACTCTAGCATTGTGTGTCTATCCCCTTAAGAAGAAATTGAGTTTGAACTTTGCTCAAAGGGCTTTAATTTGAGTTTTTTTTTATTTTAGGATTCCTAAGGAACACTTTAGAGAAGTTTACAGCTATGATTTGGCTGGGCAATACTGCTAACTACATCGGTAAATGTCTGTAACAATGTCTAGAAGCAGTGATTATTACCTCTTTATAGACCTGTGCATAATGATCAGCTGTTATCTGTGCCTGAGTCAGTTCCAGATAGATTTGTCCATTGCCAGAGCTTTGATTGAGCCAATTTAATTCCTTTACTTATTAGTCTGTCACGGATGTACATGAAGTTGTTGCATCAGTTGTCTCGTACAAATCCTAAAATACACCAGTGATGTTTGCAGGCTTGCAATCCTGATACAGGAACACAACAACGTATGAACTGGGCTTCAGGAAGCACAAAGTTTAACTTTGTTTCCTAATGGATTACATCAGAACTGGTTAGCTCTGATACAAACTGGAAATAGAGTATAGTTTATCGTGGCATCATGTTTAGCACAGACATTGTGGGCCCTGCAGTACGTCACATGGACAGGCCCTTCGGACCACAACGACTATATCAAACATGATGCCAAGATTAACTAAGCTCATCTCTTTGCTCATGGGGTGGAAGATTGCAACTTTATGTGGTCCGCCCTGTTTCGACTAATGCAATCAACTCAACGTGCACAAACAGAAGATCAAGTAGAACAAGTTGTCCAACAACTTTAGGCTGTGCACGCCACACGAAAAGAAGCTCATGATTGATATCCCTCAATTCTCTATGCATCCATGTGAAGGAATACAGCTAACTACATTGGTAAATGCCTGTAACCACTGAAGTGTTGGTAATCAAAAGCTGTTGAATTTGGCGTCACATGCTAAAGGTTGTAACATGCTTAGGTGGAAGATGAGATGCTGTTCCTTGAACTTAAACTGGACCTTGTTGGAACAATGCAAGATGCCAAAGTTAGAGATGTCAGTGGAAATATGTGGACAACTGATGTAACAGGCAAGTGGAAGCAACAGGCAATAGTCATATTTCCTGATGCAGAGATGTTCTGCAAAACAGTGACCCAAGCTGGGCTTGGTTTCTCCAATGCACAGAAGCACGAATGACATGCACTAATGCTTTACTTGGTAGGAGCGTGTGGGTGCCTGGATGGTGGGAAAGGAGGAAGCAGAAGATCAGATGGTGAGTTACTTCTGTTGTGTGGGATGTGGTGCGAGAAGGAAAATGCGCAGTGTTGGAGATGGAAGAGTGAAATAGAAATGAATGACGGAAACAAACCCTTTAGAATGCTAGAAGGAAGGAGAGAGGAAAAATAATTTGGTGCAGATAATGTTGAAGATGACAAAAGACACAGATTAATGCTCTGAATGTGGAGTTTAGTGAGTTTGAAAGGTGCGGATAAGGGAAATCCTGCCATTGGCTTAGGCAAGACAAAAAAGTGATAAGGGCAGAAGTGTAGGAAATAGTGTTTAATTTCATTTAGTAAAGAGATACAGCATGGAAATAGATTCCACACTGACCAGCGATCACCCTTACACTAGCACTATCCTACACACTTCGAAACAATTTACAATTTTTACCAAAGCCAATTAACCTACAAACCTGTATGTCTTTGGATTATGGGAGGAAACCGGAGCTTCCGGGGAAAACCCATGCAGCACGTGGAGAACATGTACAGTCAGCACCCGTAGTCAGTGTTGAACCTGGGTCTCTGGTGCTGTACGGCAGCAACTCTACCACGGCACCACTGTGCTGCTCGAAAAATATGGAACACTTCATATATATGCGTGCCATCCTTGCTCAGGGGCCATGCTAATCTTCTCAGTATCGTTCCAATCTTTTCCGAATTGAGCACATATGTGGGGGGGGGGGTGGGGGGGGGGGGGGGGGGTGGGGGGGGGGGTGGGGGGGGGGGTTGAGAGCTCTGGCAACTGTGGGCAGTGCATCCTTGTAGACAACATATGCCAGTACACACATAACAGTTCACCTGACTCTATTTGCTACAGTTCATCAATCAAATTTTGAAGTCATAGAGACATAGAATGATACCATGTGAAAACAGGCTCTTTGGCCCAACTCGCCCACACCGGCCAACATGTCCCAGCTATCCTTAGAAGTGCCGGTATACCGTATCAACGCTTTCCACTAAAAACAAGCAATGGTGTAGGGAATGCACCCAATCTTTTGTGAGATGCTGCAATGAATAAAAGGTTGCAGAGTTTGGAAAAAAACTTAACTTCAGACCATTCTAAGCTGTGCCCTATGGCACCATAGGGGTTTCCAGGATTCTGCCAGAAAATTGCAATCATTTTACTTCATTTAGGAAGTTCATAAGTTCTAGGAACAGAATTAAGCCATTCGGCCCATCAAGTCTATTTGGCATGCTAGCTTTCAGTCAGGGAATTGAGGACAGGAATTGGAATGTTATGTTGCAGTTGTACAAAACATTGGGTGAGTTCATAGTTGGAATAATGTGTTTCCTTTTGGTAGCCCTGCCATGGGAAAGGTGTCATTAAGCTGGAAGATCTACAAGAATGTTGCCACGGCTCGCGGGTCTGAGCTACAGGGAGAGTTAGGGCAGGCTCAGAAGTTATTCCATGGGGCATCGGGGACTGAGGCGTGATGTTACAGAGGTGCACGAAAACACGAGCAGCATAGATAAGATGAACGCACATCTTTTTCCCAGGAAAATGGAATCAAAAACTAGAGGGCACAGGTTGAAGGTGAGAGGGGAAAGATCTGAGAGGTACTTGAGGGACAAACTCCTCACATAGAGGGCAGTGCGTACATGGGAATGAGCTTCCAGAGGAAGTGGTAGGGACAGTTACAATAACAACATTTAAGAAACAATTGGATAGATACACAGGTAGGAAAGGTTTGGAAGGATATGGGCTAACGCGGAAAAGTGAGACTAGTTGACATGAACATCAAGGTTGGCATGGACTAGATGGGCCAAAGAGACTGTTTCTACTCTATAACTATTTTTCAGATTAAATGACACCATGGAAATGCAAATCGCCCATCCCTATAGTCATATAATTTATGTTGAACAGTAATATTTGGAACAAGCTACCCAAGTCACTGCAGCAAAGCAAACAATTAAAAACAAGCACAATATTGACAATTTCTTTTGAGGCACTGCTGTATCTGTAAACTGTTTTGCATTTCAGATAATATGGCGTTGCCCGAGTCATACTGATCTCACCCACTCACAGATGGATTCATGTGTTTGGGCCACAGAATAACAAGCATCAATGTGTTGAGCAGTGTTTGAGGTATTTTCTGCAGCTGGCACTGCTAACATTCATGGCCACTACGCAGCCCAAGTTGTGGCTGGCTGCAGGATTGTGGCCGTGTTTTCCAACACGTTTTCTTTTCCTAGAAACCAGATAAATCAAAGACATTGAATACCCTGATTTTGATATGGAATTCTGTGATGTAGATTTGGCACAGGATTTTCTCTCACTATGATCCCAATACAAACTCTAACTAAAAGAACATGCAAAGTGTTTGGCAGGTGGTGCCCTCCAGATTAATCCATTACCATAAGACCATAAGGCATAGGAGCAGAATCAGGCCATTCAGCCCATCAAATCCACCCCGCCATTCAATCATGGCTAATCAATTTTTCCCTCTCAACCCCAGCCTTCTCCCCATAACCTTTGATGCCCATGGACCTATCAATCTCCGCCTTAAAAATACTCAATGTCTTTGCCTCCACAGCCATCTGTGGCAAATTAATTCCACAGATTCAACACCCTTAGGCAATAGGAATTCCTCCTTATCTCTATCTTAATGGTACGAGCTTTAATTCTGAGACTGACCTCTGGTTCGAGACTCTCCCATTACTGGAAACGTTGTTTCCATGACCACGATATCTAGGCCAATAGCAAATACAAAGACCAAGGAAATCAAGAAGAACAAAAGCATGTTGTTTTGGGAAACACGCTAAGATAAGGTGCCATCTGAAGGAGCTTCGCAGATTTTCCATATCCCACAGTTTCATCTCAACCCACTGTGTGCAAAGATGTCATTAAATCACTAGTTTTTAAGATTTCTATGCATGATCGTGCTGCCAAAAGGTACATCACACTAGCATTAGTCCTCAGTGTTCATTGAGAAAGGCGAGGTCACAAAACAATCTTCCAGCAAACCTTCCCCAAGCACATTCACTGATCCTTAGAGAAGCTGGTTATATAGTGAAGGCGACCAAAAAACAGACACTCCCTATCTTACGCAGTAAGCGACTTACACAAATTTGAACTTACGTGAACAATTCTGAACTCAGTCCCGAGCGCAAGCAAGGCAGTTTGTAATTCCCACAACGCCGTACGATTACTCAAGTTTACAATGGAAACGGCCCCATAGCAGAGGCGTCCACGTCGCGGGGCTGGAAACTGGGAGTATCCTGAGCTAATTCTGCTACCACCATAATCTATTGTGACAAGTGATGGCTTCCACTGATTGTCGCCGGAAGCTTGCGTCCTTTTCAGAACGGACTATGAGAGCGAGGTCAACATTTGTAACAAGATGGACACGAAAAGAAGAAGAAGACAATGGAAACCAGCAATGGCGCCGGTGCTTACCCAGAAGGCCACGTACTGCAGAAGGTGCCCTGGACGCAGCCATGAGTTAATGCTCTTGATGAGTTATTTCGGGCAGCGGATGGGGTTAGTGATTTTACTTCGGAGTCACATGAGTGACTACGTGAATAGAAGCCCGTACAGCCGTTGGTGCGTCATGACGTCAGACGTTGGTGCAGTCGGGCGGTTGGAGCAGCAGCGCTCCTCCGAGCGGTAAGATTAAAAACGGAGGTAAGGTTGTTGAAATTTTTACCACAGGTCATTTCTGCGACGGTTTGAAGTTCTTGGAGATATGTTGCAGAAAGTAAAGAAGGTGTCGGCGAGGCGCTCCGCAGGTAGAAAGGGGACCAGCTCCGTGAGGAGGAGTGGTGCCCAAGCCAGGCTGATGGAGAGCTTGTGCTAGCAGCACCTGTTCCAGGGCTGCAGAACTATCCTGCCTGTGAGGAGGATGTTCTATCAGTGCAGTTTGCTGACACTGATTCTATGCTGGGGGAGAGCAGTAAAGAAGTTCGGTTGGAGGTAATTCCGAACATTGCTGGGAAGTTTGCTGAGCCTAGAGAGGCAGGAGAGGCGATTGATGGAGAATTGGCTGAAGCCATTCAGTATATGCTCTCCCACCAGTGACAGAAGCTAGCGATGGATGAAGCAGCAAAAAACTATAAAGCTCCTGTTAATTGTGATCTCCTGAAGGTACCGGTGGTTAATCACCAAATTTGGTCACAGATGGGTATGGGCCCAGGAGATGAAGTTTCAAAAAGTGCTTAAACTGTTGTCAGCAGGTATTACAGCTGTGGTGAAAGTTATTGATCCAAGCAATATGGTTGAAGCACACCAGGAGGGACTGGGATTCCTTTGTAATGCATTTTTTGAAATCAATAACATCAGGAGGGCCGCTATTAGGCCAGTGCTTAATCCGAATTTGGCAAGTTTGTGCAAACCGACCAGTGTACCACCACAAAATCTGTTGTTTGGAGGTAACCTTGCAAAAAGGGTCAAAGAATGTTATGAAGATGTTAAAACTATGGCCCTCATTAAGCCGGCTGGTAAGCAAGGCAAAAGGTTTTCTCCGTATTGGAAAGGAACTAATGTGGATGCAGGAGAAGGAACTTCAGGTCTTCAATTTCGGAACTGGCAGGCTGCCAGCATGAAGGGGAAGGTGCCTTTCTCCACAAGAGGTCGAGGACAACAAGGTCCGCAAGGAAAGATGCAGGTAAGGAAAACATCGACAGACGATGAATTAATTGATGTTCCTGTTCAAATTGGGGGAAGGTTAAAATTGTTTCTCAAACAATGGCAGCAGTTGACATCAGATTTGTTCATACTTAGTAGTATTGAAGGGGTGAAAATTGAATTTTACTCTAAGGACAGTCTACCTAATCAACATTTTCCTAGTCATAAACTTATTTTTTCAGATGAAGAAAATGTGCTTATTCAAGCAGAGATTCAGTCGTTACATAAGAAAGGGGTAATTGAGCCTTCTGTCTATCAAAGTCGACAATTTGTGTCAAATATATTTCCCAGATCTAAAAAGACTGGGGGGTGTAGAATTATTTTGGATTTATCGAGTTTGAACAAGTTTGTTTGTTATAGGCATTTCAAAATGGAAACCTTTACCACGGCCAAACATCTAGTGTCCAAAAGGTGTTATATGGCAACTATTGATTTAAAGGATGCGTATTACTCAGTGTCTATTCATGAGGATAATAGAAGATATTTGAAATTTTTTTGGATGACTCAGCTGTGGCAATTCAGGGCATTGCCGAATGGATTAACTTCAGCTCTTAGATTATTTACTAAATTGGTAAAACCTGTGTTAGCGTTACTTAGAGCTAAGGGGCATGTGGTAATGGCCTACTTAGATGATATTCTGATTGTTGGAAAGACTCATGCTGAAACTCAATCATCAGTTGTTAAAATCACTTTTGAACAAATGGGATTTGTTATTCACCCAGATAAATCTAAATTATCACCAGTCCAAATTATTGATTATCTGGGATTTACCATTAATTCCAATCACATGTTGGTAACTTTGCCCAGGGATAAATTGAATCAGTTAATTGAGGACTGTGTTAATCTCGTTGGAGAACAAAGGCCTTCGATTAGACAAGTAGCCAGGTTAATTGGGAAGTTTGTGGCAGCATTTCCAGCTGTGCAGTATGGTCCTCTGCATTATCAACAATTACAACGATCAATGGAACAGGCACTAAGAGAATACAAAGGGGCCATTTTGATAGGCCTATGCAGTTTCAGCTGGGCGATTGCTGACATACAATGGTGGATAGCAAATGTTTCAACAAGTTTTAGGAACGTTTTGGTGGAACCACCGTCACTGATATTACAGACTGATGTAAGTGCACTGGGTTGGGGTGCAACAGATATGTCTTCTAGTTGTGGAGGCAGATGGGATGTGGATGAGACATCGCTTCTTCAACTAAGAGGGATTAATTATTTAGAGTTGTTTGGCACCTGGTATGGGCTCAAAGCTTATTGTTCTACAAGGAGGGACTTGCATGTGCAGGTTCAGATTGACAACACCACAGCAGTGGCATATGTAAACCACATGGGTGGAGTTAAGTCACAGTCTTGTGATAGACTGGCTAACCAGATTTGGAGCTGGTGTATTGACCAAAATATCTGGCTTTCAGCACTTTATTTGCCAGGAAGATTCAACACTGTAACTGACACTAGGTCACGTCAGTTTAATGACAACATTGAATGGATGTTAAATCAGGATGTATTTAACCAAATGATTGTTCAGTATGGAATGCCAGATATTGACTTGTTTGCATCTCGATTAAATCATCAGTTACCTAGATATGTTTCATGGGAACCAAATCTTGGGGCAGTAGCAGTGGATGCGTTTTCGCTGCATTGGGGTGGAATGTTTGTGTATGTATTTCCTCCATTCTGTCTCATCAGAATGAAGGAAATGGATGTTTGCAAAAGATCAAGGAGGACTCCGCTTCAGGGGTATTGGTAGTGCCAGATTGGCCTACACAAGCATGGTTTCCCATTGTATTACAAATGGCTAGGGAGCCTTACATGATTATTCCCAAGAATAAAAATCTACTGGTAAATCCAGTCACTGGGGATCAACATCCTTTACATGATCGTATTGATCTGTTAATTTGCAGATTTTAAGGAGGCCATACCTGGGGAGAGGACTGTCTCACCGGACTGTGGATGTTCTCATGTCAGCCTGCAGGGATAGTACACAGCAGCAATATATCACCTATATAAGGAAGTGGGAGCAATTCTGCCTACAGCAGTATATTGTATATCACACTGCAGGGATCACGGACGTATTGGAGTTTTTGTCAACTCTTTATTTGGACCAAAAATTAAGTTACAGTGCGATCAATTCAGCCAGAAGTGCTCTGTCTTCTTATTTACCTATGAATGCAGAATTACATACAGTAGGGACACACCCGTTAGTTTCACGATTCATGAAGGGAGTTTTCAATTCTAATCCTCCTAAACCCAGGTATGCCGGGATTTGGAATGTGAGTGAGGTTCTTATGGTTCTTCGCCAGTGGGCTCCGGTTACAAGCCTATCTATAGCCAAATTAACTATTAAGGTGGTCATGCTTATGGCGTTGGTTTCAGCTCAACGTGTACAAACGTTGCAAAAGCTACGGCTAGATAGAATGCATGTGTCGGCAGATGCCATTATATTTTATGTCTATGATTTGCTTAAACATAATAGAAGAGGCATGACAGGATGTAAGATTGTGTTTTCAGCATACCCCGCAGATGATCGCTTGTGTGTAGTTTCACATTTATCTCGTTACATTGAGATTACTAAACCTCTGAGAGGAACAGAGTCGGCTTTGTTTATTAGTCACAAAAAACTACACAGTAAGGTGTCGATGCAAACAATTTCAAGGTGGCTAAAGCAGGTCCTGGCAAGTGCTGGAATTGATACTGATAAATTCAAATCTCATTCCACCAGGGCGGCATCAACTTCCGCGGCAAGGGCGATGGACTTGCCAATAGACCATATCCTCGCGGCCGCAGGATGGTCCAGTGAGCTAACTTTTCAGAGGTTTTATCACAAGCCGATTTCAAGGCTCGGGGTGTTTGCTGATTCTGGTTTCAGTACTGTTACACTTTCCCCCTGAGTTAGAGGGGTTTGTTATGATTTGTTTGTAAATAAATTGTTATTCATTTAACAAATGTTGTTACTGATGCATGATTGATTGTTAACGACTTTGAGTCAATCCAGGCAGTGTGAACATCGGATTTGGGTCTGCGGCGTGAATTCACAGTGCTTTGAAGTCTTCACGTAGTCACTCACGTGACTCCGAAGTAAAATAGTAAGATTAAACGAGAACTTACCAGTTTGAAGTTTGATCTTTATTTTATGAGGAGTCGAGTTGAGGGACTACGTACCCTCCGCTCCCACCCTCATAGATCTCATCTGGTAGTTCTAGTTTTATCATCTTACCATTATACTTCAGTCATTGTTAGCTGTGAATTCATTCCGCTGCTTTGAAGATTGACGCACCAACGGCTGTACGGGCTTCTATTCACGTAGTCCCTCAACTCGACTCCTCATAAAATAAAGATCAAACTTCAAACTGGTAAGTTCTCATTTAATCTTACTATTCACAGTATGTAACCCTTACATAAGTCGGGGAATGCCTGTATGTACTTTTAAATAGCTTCACGTCACTTTTATTTTTGCAGGGCAATGATGGTGTCCAATAGCTGAGTGGACATTTAAATATGAGCAACATCATTTTAATGTTCTTATGCTGATGAAGACTGCCTTTTGCAGTACATTTTGTCCAAATGTATATATCAACTCTCCTTTGAGAGGATGGTGCCAATACATGGAGATAGATTAATTGTCCACATCACAAGGAAAAAATGCTCCATTCTTGCAGTCTGCATACATAGAACAAGGAGGTGCCAGTCAAAGATTATAATCTTCACATAATCAGTGCAAAGTGAGTTTTTCAGCTCACCTTTGGCAGTAAGTGAATTCATTGCACACAACTGGTCAGCTATAACTCTGCTAGACCTTGGACGGTTCAGTGTTGGTCTCCCATTTCCCAACTGCTTCACTGGGTGCACGGGGCGAGACTAGACAGAAACTCTGCACCAAGTAAAAATAAATGACTTTCCAACTAAGGAGCTGGCTTGGTCTGACAGATGGTGACAACCTGCAATGTGTGAGCAATACTCAAACTCACTTGCAATTGACTATGAACTGTACAAATTGAACAATAATAACCAGAGCTCTAGTAAACAAGACACCCAGATGCAGGCTCTACCCTGCATCATAAGTTCATAAGTACACAGGATTGTCTGTGTCCATGATCCCAATGCAAACTCTAATCAAAGGAACATGCAGATTGTTTGGTGGGAGGTGGCCTCCAGAGTGAATCCATAACCATAAGAACATACGACACAGGAGCAGAATTAGGCTATTCGGTCCATCGAATCTGCTCCGTCTTTCGATCATGGCTGGTTAATCTTCCCTCTCAACCCCATTCTCCTGCCTTCTTCCCGTAACCTTTGACACCCTCACTAATCAAACAAACCCTGTCAATCTCTCCTTTAAAAACACACAATGACCTGACCTCCACAGCTGTTGGTGGCAAAGAATTTCACAGATTCATCACCATCCGGAGGAAGAAATTCCTCCTCATTTCCTTTCTAAAGCAATGACTAGACTCAGGAACAGCTTCCTCCCTTCTGAGGGTACTGCCCAGTTGACCTCTACCCCAATGAGGACATTGGACTTTGATTAAGAAACAAATGTGCTGCAACACTCTGTCTTACCCTTTCCTCTATCTTTTCTATTTGAGTCTGAACTGATTGTACCCGAGTATGGTATATCTGATCTGGTCGGATAGCATGCAAACCACAAGGGCACTCACAATTTCTTTTGGCAAGGAGAAAAGCTGAAGGTATCGTCAGTTTGGTGTCCACTTCACTCTGAACGCAAAAAAATTGTAAAGCTTCTGGAAATTTCCATTGAGAAGCCAGAGCTTATTACCTTAGGCTTCAGGCAACCTCGTGCACTAACATTTAATTCTATCTCTGAAAAGTTTAAAAAAAATGAAGCCTATCATCAACTCAGCCATTATTCATCCTCAGAGATATTGATGCATTCGTGCAGAGAACAATTCATGGCCAGATTGCCTGGGTCATTTTAAGTCAGCAAGACAAATAAAAATGGCCACTGACCAATTGTGCATTAACAATTTGTATTATTTTCTGGAAGAACCCCAATAGGTGTCACAGCATCATTCACCAAATGGCCATTGGCATTAACTGGACTTTGTTAGGAGGAAAGATTTGGCTTCAGTGCAGAAGACTTGCACATTTCATTGTGTTGGCTCTAATGCTTATCACTCCCTCATAATATGACCAAGGAACTGCATGGAGTAAAATCAATCATAAAATCAACACCACTAATACTAAGAACTAGGGATGATGCCAACAATCTGTGAAAGCACTTGAGAGCAGCAGGTCTGGGAATTAAATACCAAAGATTGCTGTGCAAATTTGGGAAGGTTTCAGAACAGCAATATGTACAAAGACATTTGGGGAAAAGAGAACGTTCATGGCTGACATGAAGGAAATGTAGAAGAATGATTAATGGTCTTCACATCAAGAACATGGCCTTGGAACGCAACAGAGATCAATGAAGTAGAACTTTGACAAACTGAAAATAAGAAACTGGCAGCAACCTAATGTTTCACAAATTAGTAATGGAGAAAACTTTGGAATTGTGTATAGTTAGCCTCGGCATCAGGAAATGAAAATATCATATCTGAAGATGGTCCCGTGCCCTACTGCCAACAAGGCAGCCCCCACTAAAATTAAGTAGTGACAAAACCATTTCACAGAGAAACAATATCCCATTGGTGAAAACTCTATGCTACAACAGCAAGAGAAATTAGCAGTAAATCACTGGACCTAATAAAATCTGGAGCGCATTACAGAAGTAGATGTGGAGCCCACCGTAGATGACTTAAGCAATGCTGTTTTCTAATTATCTAAAGGCACAACTCCTAGCTAAAAAATGTTACTCCAGTGGAAATTCTTGTATGTGTGAACGTCTACCACCGCATTTCCATCAGCTACAACTGAAATGCTGGAAAGAAGGTGTAATATCACAATAAATACATGATGCAAATACCATCACATTGTACAAAAATAATGGAGATAAAGATGACTGTGACAACTGCTGTGGTATTAATTCAGTACATAAAGCTTACATAAGCAACATCCTGGTGCACTATCAACAGCTTGTAACAAGTTGCAACAAGTTGTAACAAAGCTAAACTGGGTTGGAAGATCAATTGTATTCATGATTTTTCTTTCTGTGTCAACTTCAAAAGTGCTGAGAGCAAAATTGACCATTGCATGTCACCAAGCATCTGACAACCATCAGCTGTGCTAGGTTATTTGTAGTGCTGGAAAAGACAGACTGTTAAAACATATATGCTTTTCCACAACAAAATAAGGCACTGTTCTATTTGATGGATCTATTTTGGAATGCTGGAGAAAGGTTGCACGAAACAAGGATATGCTTTTTCTCCTACTTTCTTGGAAACTTCTTGGTATTTCTGGACTCTGTGTTATAGTCATACAGCATGGAAACAGGCCATTCGGCCCACTTGCCCACACTGACCAACATGTCCCACCTACCTGCACTATCCATGTGCATATCTAAATGTTTCCTAAACGTTGTGATAGCACCTGTCTCAATTCACCTACAGCTCGTTCCTTACACCCACCACCCTTGGTGTGAAAAAGTTACCATTCAGGTTCCTATTAAATCTTTCCCCCACCTTCAACCTATGTCCTGTGGTTCTCCTGTGGTTAAGACTTTAGAAACATAGAAACATAGAAATTAGGTGCAGGAGGAGGCCATTCGGCCCTTCGAGCCAGCACCATCATTCATTGTGATCATGGCTGATCGGCCCCAATCAATAACCCATGCCTGCGTTTCTGGCATATTTCAATGTGGATTGTTAAAGAAGGAACTGCAGATGCTGGAAAATTGAAGGTAGACAAAAATGCTGGAGAAACTCAGCGGGTGAGGCAGCATCTATGGAGCGAAGGAAATAGGCAATGTTTCTGGTCGAGACTCTTCAACAATCAATGTGGATTACCTATTTCAATTATTGTGCTCAACAGATAGACACAAAATGCTGGAGTAACTCTGCGGGACAGGCAGCATGTCTGGATAGTAGGAATGGATGACGTTTCGGGTTCCTCTCAATTCCTTTCCCTCCACAGATGCTGCTCGACCTGCTGCGTTTGCTCGACCTGCAGGACTTTGAATGTAGTGTGTGCTTACAAGCAAGATTGGATGGGATACTCTTTCAATCTGTTATTATTCAAGATGAAGATTAAAGTCAATAAGGTGCAGAGCAGGAAGTTTTCCTTCCCAGATAATGTTGCTCTTATAACCCACAGCAAAGATGTACAACAAGATTTATGGATCTCATTTCAAGAGCTTGTCAGATAATTGCTCTCTTTATGAGCATAAAGAAAACAGTTGTACTACAACAGAAAGCGTCACAAGGTCCATTAATCACCCTTAATGAGAGACAGTTAGTTGTACAGTTACCTAAGTTGTCCCAACCTTTCACTGGATGAAGTATTCAATGTTCACTTAGAAGAGCTGCTCTTGTAGACTAATTAAAAGAGCATGAGATTACTCCAAGCTCACAGTCAAAATCCAAAATGCCAGTGTACATGACAGATAAGGAAACACAACTTATATAACCAGGAGCAAAGTGAAATAGTTTCCAACTGCACTGCCTGCACAAATATTAAATGGACCCACCACACTTAAAGTTCTCCATAGAGAAACATTTTCAAGGGTGACAACAGAATCAAGCGTATACAATTTACTGAGCATCTGAGCAGACTGTTGGGTGGATGCATGCTCAGGGACATGCATTATAGGGAACTATCAGAGGGATCAAAAAGATGCAGGCGAGTGGATCGTGAAGGCATTTAGAATTGATCTTGATTTATGGCAAATGGTCAGAAAAATGCGTGTCATTATCCCTGCAATGACACACATTTTTGCCAAGGACAATGAATAGGCTGCAAAAGCATCCATAGGAAGCAGGCAGATTCTTACCTATCCAATTGTGCCACCACCACTTACAATGACTGCACAGATTGTGCAAAGTTCCCACTGAACTATTTAATCATGTCTAACACTGCAATATCCATCGTCCCCTGCAGATGAAAGGATGCCAACAGTTCTGAATATGTTACCTGCTGCCATCTAAAAGGATCTAAAAACAGTTGCATTTGCCCAGCCTGACAATAAAGATTTCACAACTCCAAACAAGTTCCATTAGTCTGAGGACTGGTCTTGACCTAAGGTGTCGTCTCTCTATTTCCCTCCACAAACACTACCTGACCCGCTGAGTTCTTCCAGCAGTTGTGTTTTGCTCAAGTTCCACTAGTAGTCTGCATCCTCCATCTATTAGCTCTTGCACACATGAGCAATGGCACAAGACAACGATGCAGTTACAACCACATTGTCAAAACGTTCAACAAACTTTCAACATGATTTTACACGATTAACTAATTGAGGAGTCCTGTTCGATTGGTAGATATCATTTTAGTGTGAGAACTAGGAATGAATGGAGTTCATATCTTTATGCAATTGTGGGTAGACAAACGTGCTGGAGAAACTCAGCGGGTGCAGCAGCATCTATGGAGCGAAGGAAATCAGCAATGTTTCAGGCCGAAAACCTTCCTCAGATTATGCAATTGTGCTTTATTTGTCACATGTGCAACTGCACAGTAATTTTTTTTTGCATATTTACACATGCAGGTGCCTTCCATGTTTTGGTGCCATTTCCAAAGTCTGGTCTGCCCACACGCTTATAGTGTTGCAGCTCCCGATCGAGGCAAGCCCCAAGCTCCTGCAGGGCCTTGCTCTGTCGCCTTCAACCGTATCAGCCCGCCAACTGATGTCCCTCTCCTCGCCCGGCCAGCGCTGGGGGCATTACCACGGTTCATCCTCCAACCGGCCCTTGCTCCTCACATCCGATGTCCCCAGGGGCTCCTTCCCAGTTGCATGGTCTACCGAGCCTTTGAGTCCTCCAGGCGGGTTCCCGGTTCCACGGCTGCGGCACCGGAGGAAGGCCTCTGTCGCGGGGCACCCAGGAACACATGGGTGTGCAAGGGATTTAGTGCAAATTATGCACATGAAGGGCATTCTAATGGACATGCAGATGTCCCGATATCTGTAATTGGCCTCCATTTAAATATAACGTACCAAATTCCACTCCACTTAGAGATAACATGGTGCAACCCTGCCTTATATAATCTGGTCTCCCGATTCTGTTCAAGTGGATAAGGGCTCTGTCTGTACGCAGTAATGTCATATCCATTATTGCTGACCACATTTAACCTTCATAAGGTTGCTCCTGTAATAGCCAAGCACTGGAAGCATTAAGTAGATAGGTTGCAATTGTTCATCATTGAAGCAATACCTAAATAGCAAAGATGATGAAACTTGTGCTTCCATAGTACTGTACATCTAGTACAGTTGTACAATACTTTGCCTGGAGCTCTTCCAAAAAAAGATATGCATCTGGGAAATCTACTCTTTTTAATGCGAATAACCCCCAATGTGATGCACTTATTCCAGTATCGAAACATACCTATGTTATGTACCACTCACAGGCATGTTTACAGTAACTCGGTTAGAAACTGGGTCAACCCAAAGTTGAGGGTCTGTGAATACGCAGCATTCTGTATTTCATTATGGTTTTCTGACCTGACCACCACCTCCAGACGCACAGTACATCCTCTCTGGGCCAAACACAATATGCTTTATGTCTAACTCATCCAAATTTAAAGCATTTAATTTCCTGTTTATTGATTCTGAGTATATTCACTGGAGCCCATGATTTACTCGTTCTGAGGGTTTTTGTTGCAACGTCTCTATAGGAACCATATGACAGCACAATGTGTTACACAAAACTAAGATAATAAGCTTTCTCCCACAAATCTCTTTGTTCCTCCTGTGATGGTGAGTTATCAAAATCCTTAAGAAAAAGCTCTCTAGAACATTGCATTTTTCATGCTCTGACCACGGTAAGTTGTCCCTGTACATGGATGGATGGATGGTGCAATCCAAGGGGAATGTGGGGAGAAACAAAATGGGAATAGTCTAGGTTTAATGAAAATGGGTGCTTGAAGGTCAGCATGGGTTTAGTGGGTTGAAAGGCCTGTTTCATGCTGTGTGTATCACTGATAACATTACAGCAGCCTATTATGGTTTATTATTAAAGGGCCTGTCCCATTTAGGCAATTTTTTAGGCGACTAGGCTGTCGCCACACGGTCGCCGGGGTGTTGCCTGTATTGTCGTGAGTCGTCTCCTCAGTCGCCCAAAGAGTCGTCGCGTTTTTCTGGTCGCCGCTGGATTTTGAAATGTTCAGAACTTTTCGGCGACAGTCGGCGACCGTGGGCTTGTCGTAGCCTGTCTTCTCCTGACGTAGATGCTGTTGTAGGTTGTCGTAGGTTGTCGCCAGGTGCTGACTTTGGTGAATTCCATTGTCGTAGTCGCCGGCAGTCTCCTAAAAAATCCTCTAAGTGGGACAGGCCCATTAGTCCAGTCGCCGGTTTTTTGGCGACCTGCTCCGACTATGACTGTCACCTAAAAAATTGCCTAGTGGGACAGGCCCACTAGGGTTTCGACCTCAGATGTCACCCATTGAGTCTGAAGAAGGGTCTCGATCCAAAATGTTATCCATTCCTTTTCTCCAGAGATGTTGCCTGTTACTCCAACATTTTGTGTCTATTTTCGATTTAAACCAGCATCTGCAGTTCTTTCCTACACAGCCTGTTGTTAGCATTGGGACTAATGCCAGTTCATGGTGCTGACATTCAACTTAGCACAAACACAATATGGATGAGAGCATGTTTAAGAAGGAACTGCTGATGCTGGAAAAATTGAAGGTAGACAAAAATGCTGGAGAAACTCAGCGGGTGAGGCAGCATCTATGGAGCGAAGGAATAGATGACGTTTCGGGTCGAGACCCTTCATCAGACTGATGTGGGAGTGGGGGGGGCGGGAAGAAGAAAGGAAGTGGCGGAGACAGTGGGCTGAGGGAGAGCTGGGAAGGAGAGGGGAAAGAGGGAGAAAGCAAGGACTACCTGAAACTGGAGAAGTCAATGTTCATACTGCCGGGGTGTAAACTCCCCTTAATGACAGCAGATCAGTTCACTATTATGCCCTGACAAGGAAAATAAAGTGGGATAGTGAATCTGTGGAATTCTTTGCCACAGAAGGTTGTGGAGGCCAAGTCAATGGATATTTTTTAAGGCATAGATAGATTGATTCTTGATTAAAATGGGTGTCAGGGGTTATGGTGAGAAGGCAGGGGAATGGGGTTAAGGGAGAGATGGATCAGCCATGATTGAATGGCAGAGTAAACTTGATGGGCCGAATGGCCTAATTATGTTCCTATCACTTATGATCATATGAATCACTCTAGTCCACCTGCTCCTCATCCCCATTCCTACATTTGGGATAAAACTCTGACCATCTACCTATCTACAGTATAAACCATCAGATGCCCCTTTTCCTGAAACCTCGCCTGAAAGTTAATACTCTCTAATCCAGCTCTATCCTATACTCTCTATCCTGGTGAACATCTTCTGCACCCTCTCTGAAGCTTCCATGTCCTTCCTGCAATGTGGCGACCAGAACGGAACATGATACTCCAAATGTGGGTTAAATACTTCTTTACAGTCCTTCAGGGAAGCAAATCCATCATCATTAC
The DNA here is from genome assembly GCA_035221665.1 of Okamejei kenojei. Classification (NCBI taxonomy): domain Eukaryota; kingdom Metazoa; phylum Chordata; class Chondrichthyes; order Rajiformes; family Rajidae; genus Okamejei; species Okamejei kenojei. The sequence continues at coordinate 50,798,304 of CM069144.1, read as the reverse complement.
CAAGTCTGGTCTGTAAGTACTCTTAATTCAGTCTGCCTTTCAGTTCAGGGGTAATTAGGACTGGGCGATAAATCCTGTTCTTGTCAGCAGTGAATAGATAGAAAGGGGAGGGGAGGAGAAAGCAAAAGAAAGGATTTATGGAAGGATGGGGAGTTTAAATGACAAAAGGAATTATGGCATAAGGTGAAAGGTGGTGGGAAGGAGGTGGTGTGAATATTGATTTTATATTGAAGTCTCGTGGTGAGACTACGTGAAGAACCCACCAGCCCGCATGCGCGCCAATATGTCGACGCATGGTGCGAGAGTCGGTTGGGGATGAACGTCGGTCTCCCCAGCGACACGGTTTTAAAAACCGGGAGGTAAGTACAGGGGAAAAGGACAAATTCCGACGTTGGTTTAGGTTTCAGAATGGAGAAACCTAAAGCCAAAGGAAAACGGGCTGCTGAAAAGTCGGCGGCAGAAGACCGCGGCAATGGGAATGGTCGAAGGCCTTCGGTTTCTATTTCGGAGACGCTGGCAGGCGCTCCCTGCACAGCAACATCCGCTTCAACTCTGAAAGGAAGCAGTTTGGCAGCCCCGAGTTCGGGCAAGGCCAGGGCAAAATCGTCGAGAAACGTCCAAATGGACGACTCTGGGCTGGAAGGCACTGTCCCAACATCCATGGAGGATGTCATTTGCCGGCTCTCAAAATTAGAGAAGCTGATTGAGAGACTGGTGGAAAGAAATGTGCTCCGTACTCAGGAGACACTTACAGGCTGCTCCAGTCAGATGATGCGGAAGCAACACCTGGCTCAGGGTTGCGTTATAATATCTCCCGCTCAGAGGAGGGGAGTGTTGGAGATTATTTCATGGGTGACTCCGACTATGGGGATATTGATAAGAAATTTGAATCCCCTGAAGTAATGGATGATATGCTGCAGTTTAATCATAAGAAGGAGCTACCTGCTCTTGTCACAAAATTTGCCATCCCCTTGGGGATAGGAGAACCACTGGAGCAAGAACTGGCTAAGAGCATCAGCTATTCAACTTGCAAGGTCAGTAGATGGGTCTCAGCTCTCGGAAGTGCAGCAAGAAGCATTAGCACTTCTATGTAATATGCATTTTGAGCTAAATTGCTTTCGCAAAGATGCTATAAGGCCTGAAATAAATCCTAAATTTGCTCATTTATGTAGGGCCAGTAACGTGCAGCCTGCAAAGTATATTTTCGGAGAAGACTTAAGTAAGCAAGTTAAAGACTTGCAGGAAGAATTTAAGGCGGCTGCGGGGGTGGTGAAAACATCCTATGTGGGTAAGACTCCAGTATTCCGGAGGGCACATCACCTGTCACTATGGCAAGTGGCAGGAATCGCTACTCTGAGGCTGGTTGGATCACCAAGCCTACTCAATTTAGACCTAGCCAGAGGCCTTTTTTAGGCCCAGGCCCATCACGCCCACCATGGAAGATGCGCACTCCGTATGTTCCAGCAGGTAACGATACGGGAGTGAGAGGGCGGAGACAGAACAAAATCTAGGGTCTGCTGGCTCTAGTGATCAACCACCTATGGCCAGGTAGGTGAATGTGATTCCATCAGTCGCATGAGGCGTGCTGAGGAATTTTGAGTCAGAGGTTGAGGTTATTCTTAAACAGGTGGGAACAGATAACCTCAGATCCGTTTATCCTACAAAGCATAAATGGTTACAAAATTGAGTTCTTGGCTGACAAGTTTTCTCCTCGACAAGACTACCGAGACCCCCGTATATACGATCCAAAGAGGAAACATTTGGCTATTCAGGGTGGAGATAGAGGTATTACATAACAAAGGGGTGATTGAGCAGTCTGTCCAGGGGAATATATTTCTAAAATGTTCTCAAGGGAGAAGAAAAGTGGAGGATGCCGTATCATTCTTGATTTGGCTAGTTTGAACATTTGTTTGGAGAATAACCACTTTAAGATGGAAGATTTTCATACAGCAAATCAGCTGATTACAGAGCATTGTTTTATGACCTCCATAGATCTCAAGGATGCATACTACTCAGTTCCTATACATGAGAGTCATAGGAAGTATCTGGTTTATCTGGCAAGGCCAGTTATGGCAATTTAAGGCTTTACCTAATGGGTTGAGTTCAGCCCCTAGGCTATTTACTAAGATTCTTAAACCAGTGCTTGCCCTACTCAGATCTGAAGGGCATATTGCCATTGGGTTTATAGATGACATGCTCATAGTTGGGAAGATGTTATGTCCTCACAGAGCTTGCTGTTTCATCTACCAAGGTACTCCTTGAAAAATTGGGATTTGTTATTCATCCAGAAAAATCAATGCTGGAGATGCCAGGTAGATACAATATTGTAGCAGACACTAGGTCTCGGAATTTCAATGAACAAACAGAATGGATGTTAAATCAGGCAGTATTCAAGAAGATAATATCTCGATATGGAACACCTGAGATTGATCTGTTTGCTTCAAGACTTAACAATCAACTACCAAGATATGTAGCTTGGCAACCACACACAGGGGTTGAAGCAGTGGATGTGTTTTCTATAGACTGGGGGGAATATCATTTTATGCTTTTCCTCCATTCTGCCTTATTGGGAGATGCTTGCAGAAGATAATTCAGGACAAGGTATCAGGCATTTTAGTAGTACCAAATTGGCCTACTCAACCATGGTTTCCATTATTGAAAGGACTATTGAAGGAAGCTCCCATGGTTGTTCACAGACTTAAACAATGGTTATTTCAGCCTGTCACTCAGGCACCTCATCCATTGCATGATCGCATTGATTTATTATTTTGCAGGATTTAAGGAGACCTTTCGAGCAAATAGGACTAACCAACAGGACAGTGGACGTGATCACTGCAGCTTGGTGAGATGGCACAAGAAGCCAGTACTCCTCATACATAAAACAATGGAAAAAGTTTTGTGAGGAGGCACACCTAAATTACTTTAAGGCGGAAATAGCCGATGTTTTGGAATTCCTTTCAGTTTTATATTTTGAGAAACGTTTAAGTTATAGTGCTATTAACACTGCCCGCAGTGCTTTATCATCGTACCTAGTGCTCGGGTTCGGACATCAAACTATTGGCACTCATCCATTGGTGTCTAAGTTCATGAAAGGTGACTTTAACATGAACCCTCCAGGGCCTAGATATAATGATGTATGGAATGTGAGGGTTGTTTTAAGTTGCTTTGCAATCTGGCACCAGCTGCATCTCTGTCATTGGTTCAGCTCACTCATAAATTAGTGTTGCTTATGGCACTTATCTCAGCGCAAAGAGCTCAGTCTTTGCATAAACTTCGTCTGGATAACTCTGTTGTATCAGACAAAAAAGTGGATTTTATGTGAATGATTTGATAAAGCAGAGTAGGCCAGGTGTGTTGGGGTACAAATTAGAGCTGGCATCGTATCCACCGGATTGGAGAATGTGTGTTGCTACTTATGTGAAGAGATACATTAAGGTTACAAAAAATCTTCGAGGTGATGAACAATCTTTCTTTATAAGTTATAAAAAGCCACACAAGAGGGTGACGGTGCAAATCTAGGTTAATAAAGTTTTACGCTATTGGATGCGGGAGTAGATACTAATATTTTCAAGCCTCACTCTACCAGGGTTGCAGCTATATCAGCAGCAAATAAAATGGAGGTTCCTCTTGATCACATGCTTCCAACAGCGGGATGGTCAGATGAACGCACTTTTCGGAAGTTTTATAATAAGCCGATTAACAGGTCAATTTGCAGATAGAATTCTGAGTTGTGTTAATTGAGACAATGGTCTACCCCTGAGGTAAGGGGATTGTTTCTGTTAAAGAGTATGTACATGTATGTGATTTAACATAATGTTTGAATGAACTATGTTTTCTTTCAACCGTTTATGGTTTATTCTGTGTAGTGTGTTCACATACAGATTGGTTTACTGCATGAAACCACAGAACCTCGAAGGCTTCACATAGTCTCATCACGAGACTTCGATATAAAATAGAAAGATTCCCCCCCCCCCCCCTCTCCCCAACACCACCCCACCATGGGTCAGGCTGCAAATGTGATCACTGAGTTCAACAATTTCAGCTGGTCCACACTTGCATTTCAGAATTGTCACTTTCTCTCCGCTTTCCTTTGGCAATTTCAGATAATTATGTGTGTGATGATTGTGATTATGTGTGTCTTGTTGCTGTTGTGGTATGACTATATGGCAATTCAAATTCCTTGTATGTTGCAAAACATCCTTGGCCAATAAATTACGATTATGATTGTGATTATGATTAAATAGATGGACTAAGTGAGAAAGGCTGAAGATGTAAAGGAGGCAAAACTGGTATGAGATGATAAAACACAAAGTGCTGGCGGAACACAGCATCTCAGGAGAACATGGATCGGTGACGTTTCAAGTCAGGACCCTTCTTCAGACTCAAGGGACCTGACAGGAAACACCAGTATGAACAAGGGTCCCGACCCAAAACGTCAATGACACGTTCTCTTCATATGCTGCCCGACCCACTGAGGTACTCCAGCATTGTGTCTTCCTTTGTAAACCAGCATCTGCAGTTCTTTGTTTCTTCAGGGTATGAGATAAGGAAAAGAGTGGGGTGACTGGGTCGGGACAGTGGGAGATGTGGGTGCACAATGGGGTGCAGCAGGACGAACAGGAAAGAGAGGAGGTAGGGGACATTGAATTCTTCATGTTTAAGTCAATTTTACATCGTCAATGTATAGCTATTTTGTATGAAGCCGAGTGACCTCGTCTGATCACAAATCTACAGAAGAATGATAGCATTTAGAAAACTAGTTTTGCTTTTTCAGTTATTTCCACATTATTCTTTTAGCTTTTCAAAGTATTTTCTGTCAGAGAAGTTTACTTAGAAAGAAAAAAAGTTAGAGCTTGAGCAGTAAAGAGATAGGGGCCAGATTTATATTGAACAAGGAGTAAAATTCTTCATCAAGGTGAAATGAGTTTCCCATAAGAGAAAATTGTCTTCTCAATGTAGCTACTAAAATAATGAAGATTTAATAACACTTGTAAAATTGTGACAGGTTTCAAATTGTCTATTTCATCTTCCAATACTCCAGTTTTCAAAACCTTAACACAAAGCATATCACAGCCAAGATACATGTTAATAGAAATATGATTTTTTTAATTAATTTCCATTGATTTAGATTAAACTAATTTTCTAGATTTAATAAACCCCCATTGTTTTTGCTCACAGAATCAACAATGATACTGTTTTGCAGTTCCATCTTGTTTTAGCAATTCTTTCACTAACTGCAGCTGAGGATGGAAGTAGATTTCTTCCAAAATGCCTGTTACAGATGATTACTTCTGACTCAGAAATGCACAGAGGCGTGCAGTTCTGATATGTGTGATTCATGTGATTTTGTTAATGAAATGTAGACTAGCAGTTAATCATGTTTAGTTGGCAGTAATGATTCCGCTCTATTCCAGTAACTACTTATATGGTAAAATCGTTGAAATGCATTAAAAATCATTAAGATCGTTGGAAGCTTCCGGCGAGCGCCAAGGAGCTGTGCAAGAGCAGACCAGGAGGGTGTCGGAGAACAAGGACAGACCTGGTGGCTGCCGAGAACGATGACCCAGTGGATGCCCATGGCCATGTGCGGCAAGAGCTGGTCTGCTGCAATGACGAAGCCGCTGCCTGCAGGGGGAAGCGCAGAAGACCGGAGAGTCGAGGAGTAAGGATTCGCTGGTGGTGACGGACGTGAGGAGTGGACCTGTAGGAGAGGGACCGGGTCATTCCCTTCATCGCCTTCAAGGTCGGCTGCTGGAGGCATCCTCCATGAGGTGGTCTGGTGAGGAGAGGAGTTGGGTTGTGGGCTTGCAGCAGCCTGGGGTTTAATTGGATCGGGGGTGCTCCAGTACTTCCAATATGTGGACTGTACTTTGGACAATTATCCTTTATCTTTGTAAACGCCACCAAATTTTACTTCAGAGTCACATAAGCGACTACGTGAAGAAGGCCGTCAACCCGCATGAGCATCATTACGTCTGACGCATTGCGCGATGACTGACTGGCGGGCGCGTCGCTCCTTCCAGCGGTAAGTTTAAAACGCTCAGGTAAGTGGTTTTACTTTATCTGAGGTCGTTACTCCTGGTTCATTTACTATTCTTTCACAGATTACTCAAACTTTGCAGAGACTATGTCTAAGGTGAAGAGGCGGGCCGCAGCGAAGCCGGCTACTGAAGACCGCGGGCCTGCGGGTATACTGCCAAAGTCCCCCCTTGACTCAAGGATCTTTCGATTGTCTTCCACTCTTTGTGTCTCATCAGGATGGCTAGATCGTCAGCATACCGATAATTTCCAGCGATGGTCTTTGGGAGGTCATGGATATACACGTTGAAAAGCAGTGGAGCCAAGCGGGATTCCTGTGAGATGCCATTCTACAGTCTACGTAGCCCACTCTGCTGTCCATCACTGGTCTTAAGCACAAAGCTGCGGTTTGATATCAGCTCCATGATGTAGCCATGCGCATGTCTGGCAGCACCCGACGTAGCTTTGCAGTTAGTCCCCGGTGCCACACAGTGTCATAGGCAGCTGTCAGATCTATAAGAACAGCTCCTCATTTCCCTCAAAGCAGTGCTCGATGTCTTGGGTGAGGAGGGTTACCTGATCCGCAGTAGATCGACTTTGGCAGAAACAAGCCTGCTCGTAGGGTAGTTGAGGGTCTATGATGGGATTGATACGCCCGTGGATCAGCCTCTCAAGGAGTTTGTATGAGATGCAGAGGAGCGAGATTGGTCGGTAGCTTTTAGGATCATCCTTTGGCTTGTTCGGCTTTGGGAGAGCGATGAATGTTGCACGATGCCAGATCTTTGGGATTTTGCACTTCTCCTTGGAGGTACCGTTGGATCCAGTTGGTAGCAGCGTCTCCAAAATGTAGTAGAAACTCTGGGTGTATGCTGTCAGAGCCGGGGGCCTTTCATGCTTTAAACATCTTTCCCCAGTCGGCCTTGTGGAAGTTCCACAGCTTCACAGGTTTGCTCGATGTTGGTGCAACCAGTGGCGTTGTGACCGTGGGAACTTCTCCAGAACCCGGCGCGTTGGTGGCTGATAGTTCTTTGTGTAACTGGCAAAGGCTAGGTCTGGGTTTGTACCAGTGTTCCAGCAGGCTGAATGAAAGTTGTTTAGCTCTTTTAGATCATACAGAAGCGGGCGTTCATTGGCAGATGCCCAACTTATGAAGCAGTTTCCATCATTATTACATCTTGAGTAGCCCCATTTGGTGTGGTAGCAGTTGAAATCACCTGAGTATACACAGGGAGGGGTGAACACTGGTATGGATGTTGTAGCCAGACACACTGGGGGAGGCTTGTACACATTGATGATGGTGACGTCCTGGATCTTCACTGCAAGCCATTCCAGATCTGAGACTCCTGCAGACTGCCCTTCTATAGCCCAATCCATGTCATCTCTGATGAAAGTGGCCAGACCATATTTATAACTTGTGAAAGTAGCTAGCATGAAATCAGGAATTGCGAGTTTCTCCACTGTTTCGCAGTGTGTCTCCTGCAGGAGTATGACAGTCGCTTTGTTGGCGTATGCTAGTTGCTCAATGATGGATATCTTAGCATTGGTGAGACCTTCGACATTCAGCTGTAGTATCCCAGCATCCTTGTCTTTCACGGCAACTGCCGCCTGCTCTGAAAAGAGTGCGAAGCTTGGCTCAGGGCTGCGACACTCAGTCTCTGTCCAATCCTTGGTTTGGTTTCGTGTTATCGGCATCTGTCTCCAGGAAGTATTCCACGAGAGAAGACTAACTGGATTAACAGGAGAGACCTCGAGAAGGTTGCCGACATCTCTCCCAATGTTATGAAACATTGAGCCAGGAATCATCAAGAATTGCTACATGATACAGACAACGCCACATCACCTATATTATATAGCTTGCAGTTTCACCAAATTCAAAGGAATCAACCATTGGATTGAACTAATGACACATAACCTAGCATACATTCTATTTTGTAATCAAAGTGATAAAAAAAATTCAAAATCGGAATGGGTTAATCTGAGCTGTTGTCACAAGCAGGAATGTTTAGGTGCCATTGAGTGTCTGAGTGAGACCTACTGTTGTGAGCATTTCTTTGCATCAAGGAGTGTGAATACTTCATATGCTATCATTCAACGCACCACAAGCTTGCATACAATTTGTGTGCCAGCCGTTAATTAAAATGGGATACGATCGGAATCAAAGTGATCAAATCCAATGAGAATTAGAAGACAGATTACAAATGAAAGCAGAATATAGAAACAAGGAATTGCAGATGCTGGTCTACAAAAAAAAAACCAAAGCGCTGGAGTAAGTTAGGGGGTCAGGCAGCATGCTTGGAGGTCAGGGAATAGGCAATGTTCTGGGTTGCGTCTCTTCTTCAGACTGATTGTAGGGGGAGGAAAGGCATTTCCTTTGTCCCAATGAAGAGATGAAAAGAAGGTGTTCCACAAGCTTGGCTTTCTGAAAAGTAACTAGTAAGCTCGGCTTTCAACGAGGTAAGGTTTGGCGATCACAGTAATCTAGGCAGTATGTCAGGCTACAAGCTGAGAAATAAATTAACTCACCTTGCACTTGCACTCAGTTTACAAAATCATCTGCTTGACAGCAGTCACAGATTGGTTTCCACTGAAATTACTCTCTGCCAGTTGCAATGAATTGGAACAGCTGTTCAAATCGCCATCTATCACACTGGCAACATGTTCCAGCCGAGCTCAAAGAACATTAACATGCATCCAACAACAAATTTGAGATTATATGCTGCCTTTGACGAATAAAATTATTCCACAGCTTCTCGCAGATCTAACAAAAAATGTACACCTTGGTTTAAATGAAGGAATTGTAATGAGGGTGTTGAATGATAATTGAAAAGAGGAAAAGCAATTCCAAGCCCTCGGACATAAGCAGCTGTGGAGACAGCACCAATAGCAGGAGTTAATAAGACCGATGGCTCTTCGATGGCAGCCTCGTCTACAGTCTGTCTATCCTTTTTGTCTTTTTTTTTGTTATCTTTAGTGTGTTTTAAAAGTTAGTGTTAATGTTCTCTGGTTTGTTTTATGTGGAGGCCGGGGTTGGGGGAATTTTTTTCAATCTCTTACCTTGCCGGAGATACGATTGTTTTTCGGGTCGTATCTCTGGTCGCTCTGCGGCAGGGGATAGAGTACCTAACATCGTGAAGCTGGAGGCCTTGCTCGGGACTGACTTTGAGCCCCACCGCGGGGCGTGGACTTACCATTGGAGCCGATTCCTTGCCTGGGACCGACGCTCCAACCGCGGCCTGCAGACTTAAATATCAAGGGCTCACAGTCTCGGGAGAGACAGAGTCGGGAAGCTCCAAAACCGCACGACTTTCAACAAGCCCTGACCCGAGGTAGATTGCCTGGCGCAGGGGAGCTGAGGTTTCCCCCCAATTCAGGAGCTTGATCGCCCCGTTGAGGAGGCCCCCCACCAGCTACGGGAGTAAGATCGTCCCGTCAACAGAAGGTTAGAGGCCCCCTACCGCTAGAGGACAAAGAAAGGAAGAGATGTAACTTTTTTTTGCCTTCCATCATAGCGAGGAATGTGGAGGAGTTACTGTGGTGGATGTTTATGTTAAAATGTATTTTGGGTGGTCTGTGGCTTTTTATTAGTATGACTGTATGGCAAATCAAATTCCTCGTATGTCGTAAAACATACTTGGCTAATAAAATTCACTCCTCATTACATTTAGACATTTTTATATACACTTTTTAAAATAAAATCCTTCACCACCCCTCCCCCCACACACACTCACTCATTTTCTGGCCTCCTGCTGGCCAGGTACCATAACTGCAGCTGCTGCAGCCCGCTCTCCTCCAAAAACACCGCATTTTTTTTCCCCGCAGCCGATTTTCCCTGGCGATGCGGCTCCCGATTTCACTTCCTCCACTCCCCCCTCCTCCCCTCCCCCGTCAGTCATCATGCGCGTCATTACGTCTGAAGCATGTGCCAACGACGGACTGGCAGGTGCGATTGCGTCTCTCCAGCAGTAAGTTTTAAAAACCGAGTTAAGTGTTTAAACTAGTTACTTACGGTCGTTGCTTCGTGGGTTTCGGTTGTAAGTTTTCTTTCAACAGAAGGACCTACCATGTCTCCAGAATGATCTGCTCGAGAGGAGGGAGCAGTATCACGGCGGGTCTCCATGGGAGCTCGCGTCAGCAGCACCTTATACAGGGCTACATCTCCCTATCCATAGATGGGAGTACACGGAGTCAACAGTACCCTGACTCGGAGCAGGGAGGCACATCAGGAGAACACCCTGGGACCTAGGGGCTACTGTGCCGTTGTTGGCATCCAAGTTTGCCATACCCACCCATACCGGAGAGGCTCTGGATGAAGAACTGGCCACCACCATTAACTATCTGGCCTCGCACCAGCTAAAGGACCAGGTAATGGAGGAGACAACAGGCCGATATAGCACCCCTGTCAACTGTGCCTCCCTCAGTGTGCCTGCTTTAAACCATGCCATCTGGGGCCATATTGGGCCAGGGGTAAGAGCCCAGGAAGTAAAACTTCAGAAAATTCTGAAAATACTGGCCTCAGGGGTAACGGCTTTTGCCAGGTCTATTGAGGGCGGGCCACTGACGGAGACACAACAGGATGCAATGGGGCTCCTCTGCAATGCTTTATTTGAAATTAACTGTCTGCGGAAGAGTGCCATAGGACCGGCACTGAACCCGAAGTTTGCCGTGCTGTGTAAAGCCAACAATGTACAACCGGCAAACTATTTGTTTGGGGCAGACCTGCCGAAGCAGATCAGAGAGCTGGATGACGAGGCCAAGACTCTCCGCCTCATGAGCCGAACGGCCAATCCACCCAGGGCTCATCACTACGAGGGCATCCTTATGCCACCTTCCACAACAGGCGCAACCAGCCTAGAGGCTCGTGGACAGGAGGCAGAGCCCACCAGTCTCAGGGAGGGAGGCAGGAGGCCAGAACCACACAGGTGATAACACCAAAGGTAGGACTCTCTAGTCCCTTGTGGGACAAATCACACACCTCTAATTTGGGGGAAGGTCGAAAACTATTTTTGAATGAATGGACTTGGATAACAGCAGACCCGTTCATACTGCACAGTGTAGAAGGGTTTAAAATTGAGTTCCTTCTTGGCTCAGCACCACCCACTCAAAATGTACCAAACTGCACATATCTGTTCCCTCAACTGGAAAGGTTTGAGATACAGGCTGAAATTCAGACTAAAAGCAAAAGAGGTGATTCAGAGGTCTCGGACCAATTCGTATCAAATATATTCCCTAAGCCAAAAAAAGATGGAGGGAGTCGTATTATCCTAGACTTGACTGAACTCAATACCCATGTGCAGTATGAACATTTTAAAATGGACAACTTTGGTACAGCTACTCTCCAAAGGATGTTATATGGCTTGCATTGACCTCAAAGATGCTTATTACTCCGTATCAATACATAGGGAACACATGAGATATTTGAAATTTAATTGGATGGGGCAGATGTGGCAATTCAAGGCATTGCCAAATGGACTGACTTCGGCACCCAGGCTTTTTACAAAATTACTAAAACCAATCCTGGGACTGCTAAGAGCTCAGAGCCACATTATGATGGCTTAGTTGGATGATATTTTAATAATTGGCAACACAAAGGAATCAGCAATAGCATCTGTTTCAGCCACCAAACACCTGTTTGAGAGGTTGGGATTTGTGATCCATCCAGTTAAGTCGAAATTGACTCCAATCAAGGTAGTTGATTACCTAGGGTTTACCATCAACTCAAATCAAATGTCAGTGACTCTGCCAGCTGACAAGCAATCAGCATTGAAGGAAGCCTGCAATAAGCTAATTGCTAATCAGAGACCAGCAATCAGACAAGTAGCAAGCATAATTGGCAAGCTTGTTGCAGCCTTTTCAGGTACGAGCCCTCAAAGCTCATGCAGGAAAATTCGGGGAACATATGCATTTACCACCAGATGCTATTGCGGAGTTACACTGGTGGGCTACCAATGTAGCCTCGACTATCTACCTGCTAGGTAGATGTAATATGGTGGCAGACACTAGGTCACGGAAATTTAATCATAACACAGAATGGATGTTGAATCATGAAGTGTTTACAGACATTGTTGGCCGGTATGACACGCCAGACATTGATTTGTTTGCCTCCAGGTTGAATCACCAGTTACCCAAATATGTCTCATGGGAGCCTGATCCAGGGGCAGAAGCCGTGGATGCTTTCACACTGCATTGGGGAGGAATGTTCTTTAATGTTTTCCCACCGTTTTCCCTCATCAGCCGATGTTTGGTCAAAGTAAAACAGGACAATGCCACAGGCATTTTGGTAGTGCCAGATTGGCCTACACAATCTTGGTTCCCGCTTGTCCTTGGAATCATGACACAGCCCATGATGGCTGTCCCCAACAGCAGGGAGCTGATTGTACACGCGGTAACGGGGGACCATCATCCGCTACATGACCGAATCAATTTGTTGGTTTGCAGATTCTGAGAACACCTTTCCTGGGACTCGGACTGGCAGATCGAACGGTGGATGTTATTACAGCGGCCTGGAGGGACAGCACACAAAAGCAGTATATTTCCCACATCAAGAAGTGGGAGACATATTGCAGGGCATCTAACATCACATATGACACAGTGGGCATCATGGACATTTTAGAATTCCTATTCATGACCAAACATTAGGCTACAGTGCCATCAACAGTGCCAGGAGTGCACTGTCCTCATATATAGTACTGGGAACATGGGCCTTACCAGTGGGGAAGCATCCCCTTATCATCAGATTTATGAAAGGCATATATAACACTACACCCCCCCCCCAGGCCTCGATATACCAACACATGGGATGTAAGTGTGGTGCTGACACTACTCCGACAGTGGGGCCAGCCACCACATTACACTTACGAAAGCTCACCCTCGAGGTGGTCATGTTAATGGCGCTCGTTATTGCGCAACAAGTCCAGACCCTACACAAACTGCGACTCGACAACATGTACAACACTGCCAACACCATAACTTTTATCGTTTATGATTTAGTAAAACAGAGCAGGGCCAGGGTGCCGGGACCCAGCCTTGAGTTCTTGGCATACCCCGAAGATCCGCGACTGTGTGTGATAGATCACTTGCATCACTGCATTACAGTCACCAGCAGTCTCAGAGGCACAAAGTTAGTTATATTAATCAGCCACAAAATACCACATCATAGGGTGTCCATACAAACCATCTCCAGATGGCTAAAAGAGGTATTGGCACTTGCAGGAGTAGATACTGATGTTTACAAATCTCACTCCACCAGGGCAGCATCAACGTCAGCAGCAAGGGCTATGGACATGCCCCACGACAACATCCTAGCGGCGGCAGGATGGGCCAATGAGAGGATGTTCCGCCGGTTTTATAACAAACCTATTGCCGGACTGGGGGTGTTTGCACGTACCATTTTGAATTCTGTTTATAGTTTCCCCCCAGGTTGAGCCCCATTATTGTTTTTCATTTTGCATTAAAGCATCAGTTTTGTTCATCAACCATGTTATGTCTGAATGCTTTAACATTTTTTCTCACTCATCCATGCTCAATCCATTCAGTGTGTGACGCATGGATTCGAACCGGCGTGAAATCACAGAGCTTTGAAATCTTCACGTAGTCACTCACGTGACTCCGAAGTAAAATAGTAAGATTAAACGAGAACTTACCAGTTTGAAGTTTGATCTTGATTTTATGAGGAGTTACAATGAGCGATTACGTGCCCACTGCTCCCAACCCTCATATTATTGGGTAATCTGGTAGTTCTAGTTCTTCTAATCTTACTATCTTTAGGTGAACACCTTTTATCTGTGATTCCACACCGCTGCTTTGAAGATTGACGCGCATCACGATTGACGGCCTTCTTCACATAATCGCTCATCGTAACTCCTCATAAAAGCAAGATCAAACTTAAAACTGGTAAGTTATCGTTTAATCTTACTATTTTATTGTTGAAAAGCAATTCCATAGACACAAAAGAACATTAAGGAACATTCCAAGAGTAGAGCAACTGGAATCTTCATATTGTTATTATTTTACCAAATACCGCAGTTGTGAACAGTGTGATTAGATGAATTACAGAGGGCAAGTTTAATACAAACATGAACTCAAACACAGCACATGAGCCATTTAAAAAGACATTTTAAAAAAAACATTAAAAATTAAAAAAAATTTAAAAAAAGAAAATTAACAGACTTATAATAATTTATTAACACAAACTGTTCCCCGGCAACGTTGATTACACTGCGAGAGGGATAACCAAAGTTGCGTCTGGATTACTGAAATGGCCGAAGAAATGACCGACATTCCGCTCCGTTGTGTGCTACACGTCAGCCCTTTGGATTTAGCAGGAGTGGACTATCTTGCTCGCTCTAGGATCTTTGGTGCTGACAATGAGTGAGCACAATATTGTGCAGTCGGGAAAATAAAGGGCCTGTCCCACTTACGTGTCCTTGGCACGCAAATTACGCAACCTCGTGGTCGCGTTGAGGCACACGGGCATTGTATGGCCGCGGGGGCCGGTCCCACTGAGAAACGTGGGGGGGGGTATGTAGTTGTGCACGACATCGCGCGGGGCTCCGAAATTTTTGTAGCGAACAAAATCTTTGTGCGCCAATGGCCTGTCACGTCACTGACGGCCAAAGTGGGACAGGCCCAAGACCCTGGTGCAACGCAACGTCTCGCCTCCAACAGCAGCAGAAGCAGGCAAACGATCGCCGAACTCGGCCTGGGGCTCACGGCCGTTGCAGTCCAGATCTGCCCCCACTTCTACTCCCAGAGCAGGTCCAAGAAAATTGAAGATAGATACAAAATGCTGGAGTAACTCAGCGGGACCGGCCGCATCTCTGGAGAGAAGCAATGGGTAACATTTTGGGTCAAGACCCTTCTTTCAGACTGAAGAAGAGTCTTGACACAAAATGTCACCCATTCCTTCTCTCCGGAGATGCTGCCGGTCCCGCTGAGTTACTCCAGCATTGTGTGTCCATCTTCAAATGATGTAATGAGCTCCAGACGGCTGTGCAGGCGCATGAAATCGCGTGCGACCTTCGCGGGGCCGTCGCGCCTCAATGCGACCACGAGGTCACGTAATTAGCGTGCCAAGGACACGTAAGTGGGACAGGGGCTTAAGCTTTTCTTTAGTTTAGAGATACAGCAAGTATCACACCGACCAGCCATCCACACACATAAACACTATCCAACACACACTGTGGACAATTTTACATTACAGTGCCCTCCATAATGTTTGGGATAAAGACCCATTATTTATTTATTTTTTCTCTGTACTCCACAATTTGAGATTTGTAATAGAAAAAATTACTTGTGGTTAAAGTGCACATTGTTAGATTTTATTAAAGGGTATTTTTACACATTTTGGTTTTCACCATGTAGAAATGACAGCTGTGTTTATACATAGTCCCCCCCATTTCAGGGCACCATAATGTTTGGGACACATGGCTTCACAGGTGTTTGTAATTGCTCAGGTGTGTTTAATTGCCTCCTTAATGCAGGTATAAGAGAGATCACAGCACCTAATCTTTCCTCCAGTCTTTCCATCACCTTTGGAAGCTTTTATTACTGTTTATCAACATGAGGACCGAAGTTGTGCCAATGAAAGTCAAAGAAGCCATTATGAGACTGAGAAACAAGAATAAAACTGTTAGAGACATCAGCCAAACCTTAGGCTTACCAAAACCAACTGTTTGGAACATCATTAAGAAGAAAGAGAGCACTGTGAACTTACTAATCGCAAAGGGACTGGCAGGCCAAGGAAGACCTCCACACCTGATGACACCAGTCCGACAGAGCAGAAACACTCTTCAGGAGTCAGGTGTGGATTTGTCAATGACCACTGTCCGCAGAAGACTTCATGAACAGAAATACAGAGGCTACACTGCAAGATGAAAACCACTGGTTAGCCTAAAAAATAGGATGGCCAGGTTACAGTTTGCCAAGAGGTACTTAAAAGAGCACCCACAGTTCTGGAAAAAGGTCTTGTGGACAGATGAGATGAAGATTAACTTATATCAGAGTGATGGCAAGAACAAAGTATAGAGGAGAGAAGGAACTGCCCAAGATCCAGTGTACCACCTCATCTGTGAAACACAGTGGTGGGGGTGTTATGGTCTGGGCATGTGTGGCTGCTGAGGGTACTGGTTCACTTACCTTCATTGATAATACAACTGTTGATGGTAGTAGCATAACAAGTGTATAGACCCAACTTATCTGCTCAAGTTCAAACAAATACCTCAAAACTCATTGGCCAGCAGTTCATTCTACAGCAAGACAATAATCCCAAACATACGGTAAAGCAACAGAGGAGGTTTTCATAGCTAAAAAATGGTCAATTCTTGAGTGGCCAAGTCAATCACCCGATCTGAACCCAATTGAGCATGCCTTTTATATGCTGAAGAGAAAACTGAAATGGACTAGCCTCCAAAACCAGCATGCTAAAGATGGCTGCAATACAGGCCTGGCAGAACATCACCAGAGAAGACACATCACTGGTAATGTCCATTAGTCATGTCAAGCAGTCATTATATGCAAAGGGTATTCAACACAATACTAAACGTAACTACATGACATTTCTGTCTCCCAAATATTATGGTGCCCTGAAATGGGGGAACTATGTATAAACACTGTAAATAAATTGTCCCAAACATTATAGAGGGCACTGTATACCAAGCCAATTAATCTACAAATCTGTATGTCTTTGGAGTGAGGGAGGAAACTGAAGATCGCGGATAAAATCCGCACAGGTCATGGGGAGAACATACAAATTCCGTTCAGACAAGCATCCGTAGTCAGGATCAAACCCAGGTCTCTGGTGCTGTAAGGCAGCATCTCTACCACTGCACCACCAAGAGATTTGGGTGAACTGAAGTTTATACAGGATGGAACGGCAATCAAAAATGGAAGTGCGCAAATCTTAAAATGACCCACGATAAGGATTTCTCCAGTGGATTGGCAGAGACAAGGTGAGATAATCATCTCCAACATGCAGTCCACAGACGCCTTGTAACCAAGATTCAGGTTTGGCATTATGCGGGTTCTCTCTCCCTCTTGGCCAGCAGTCAATACCTGTTCCATTCTCTTGTGCTTATGCTGAACTCTCATCTCTTTGTAATTTCACTCGAATCTCATGGAAGGCATCTTGTCCATGCAACCAACATCCTGCTCCTTTGGCTGATAATTGCTACTCAGCACACAGCTGGCGTCTTGTCTCCATGGTTACAAACACTGTAAGTAGTCTTTGCTTCTTTTTCAGAGAAGACCAAGTACAATGTCATAGAAACATAGAAAATAGGTGCAGGAGGAGGCCCATTGTTCGGCCGAGCCAGCATCTTCGCCAGTGATTTTCATTTTCTTTAAACCCAGCAGCAAAATCTAACAAGGAATACTTTTATACTTTTGTCTATATTTTATGAAGGGATGTGGGCTTTGTCACTCACTGAGAGGCATCTATAGGCCCATGACCTTGAGAAGGTGGTAGGGTGAGCTGCCTTCTTGTACCACTGTAGTCATGGTGATTCGAGGTCAAGCACCGCTATTCAATATGATCATGGCTGATCGTCCGCTATCAATACCCCATGCCTGCCTTCTCCCCATATCCCTTGACTCCACTAGCCCATAGAGCTCTATCCAACTCTCTCTTAAATCCATCCAGTGATTTGGCCTCCACTGCCCTCTGTGGCAGGGAATTCCATAAATTCACAACTCTCTGGGTCAAAAAGTTTTTTCTCACCTCAGTCTTAAATGACCTCCCCTTTATTCTAAGACTGTGGCCCCTGGTTCTGGACTCACCCAACATTGGGAAAATTTTTCCTGCATCTAGCTTGTCCAGTCCTTTTATAATTTTATATGTTTCTATAAGATCCCACTCATCCTTCTAAACTCCAGTGAATACAAGCCTAGTCTTTTCAATCTTTCCTCGTATGACAGTCCCGCCATCCCAGGGATCAATCTCGTGAACCTCCGCTGCACTGCCTCAATCACAAGGATGTCCTTCCTCAAATTAGTAGACCAAAACTGAACACAATATTCCAGATGTGGTCTCACCAGAGACCTATACAACTGCAGAAGAACCTCTTTACTCCTGTACTGAAATCCTCTTGTTATGAAGGCCAACATTCCATTAGCTTTCTTCACTGCCTGCTGTACCTGCACGCCAACTCTCAGTGACTGGTGTACAAGGACACCCAGGTCTCGCTGTACCTCCCCCTTACCTAACCTAACCCCCATTGAGATAATAATCGGCCCCCTTGTTTTTGCCGCCAAAGTGGATAACCTCACATTTATCTATATTATACTGCATCTGCCACGCATCTTCCCACTCACTCAACCTGTCCAGGTCCCCCTGCAACTTCCTAACATCCTCTTCACAGTTCACACTGCCACCCAGCTTTGTGTCATCCACAAACTTGCTAGTGTTGCTCCTAATTCCCTTTTCCAAATCATTAATATATATGGTAAACAGTTGCGGCCCCAAAACCGAGCCTTGCGGCACTCCACTCGCCACTGCCTGCCTGACAAAATGTCAGTTTTCTCTTCTTTTCAAACCAGTCACCACTGAGTTCCATGTAACAAATCCATCCAGTACCCCTCTGTACTTGACTAAAACTTCCACTCAAACAAGAACTTGCCTCTTCTTGAATGGACTTTCACCATACAGATCCATGCTCACTGCACTTGTGACTCCCTAGCTAAACCTCTTCATACTGATTTCAGGTAGCACTGTTGAACCTCTCCAGAATGCATAGGACATCCATGTTGAATATTATTCTTTATCCATTAGGTCTCCTTTACTTTCTCCATTTCTTTGCATCTTTTATACTGCTGACCAAATCACCCTTCAACAACTCTCCTTTATTGCTTATCTCATTGGATATGCTCGTACAGTTATTTATCCATTGGTCAATAAACTAACTCCATCAACAGCCTCATTCCTAAGCCTTTCACTGTTATCCACCAGAGTTTGCCAATGATACAACCTTACCTTTTCATTGATAACATGCTGTCCAGTTGCCGCATAAGGGGCAACAGGATCAGCCTGCCTGTGTAAAATAGTGATTTACAACTATTGTACCGCTGGTAAAATCTCCACTGCTTCTCATCTGTTGGAATATTTGACTAAAATTTAAGCACAATATCCTCCAGTTCCCTTCTAATGCCATCAGCTCAACTTGATGAAGACAAATATCAACTTTTAAAATAATACGCATCACAGTTGCCCACTATCTTTACTTTCAGATCTTATGTCTCAATGCGTATATCGTCTTAAAATCTTTCTTCTTACATATTTTAGTTTTCTCATTAGAAGGCATATTAGGTATCCAATGGAATATGCCTTCTAATGAGAACTGTTCTGCAGGTAACCAACTAAGACTTTTCTGAAATGTGGCCACTTATCTACAAGTTTTCATGTAAAACAAAATCTTTCCCCTCTCACCTTAAACATAGTGTTCTCAATTCCTCTGTGGGTAAAAGTCACTGTACATTCACTCCATCTATTGCTCCCATGCTTTTATACACCTCTATGAGATCACCCCTCAGCTGCCTGCACTCCAAGGAATAAAGTCCTCGGCTGCCCAAAATATATATCCATAGAGGGTGTCAAAATGCCACAGTTAGTAGAGCCATTATCTCAAAGCGCCAGAGACTGATGCAATACAGAGCTCAGGTGTCTTCTTTGTGGATTTTCACCCACATCACAGTGTAGGTTAGGATAATTGGTCACTATAAATTGTCCCTGGCGTATCGGCAAGTGGTAGAATCTTTGGAGAAATGAATAAAAATGTGGGGAGAATAAAATAATGAGGTTAATGTGGGATTAGTGTTAATGGTGCTTTATGGCCAGTTTCTACTCGGTGGGTGAAAGGGCTTGTTTCTGTGCTGTATCTCTCCCTGATTCTATTACCGCAACTCTATTGTGTTACTGAGGTTGCTTCAAACAGATAATGTTTGCTTTCTTGGCACTAAATTGCCAAGGATATAATTCTGTTTCTGTTCAATATTTTCCTCCCCAACCGACATCTCTAAAACATATTGTCAGCCCTTGCCTGGGTCAATGGTAGCCGGAGATGTGTAAATTGGCTGCCAGCTTTACCAAGTTAAAACACAGTCAACGTTTTAAATGCACATGATGAACTGCAAAATGCTCTGGGATTTTCTGAATCGCAGAGGTTGGGATCCTCAGATTTGAAGGTTGTGAAAACCTCTACAGTCTTTCTTTGAAATGAGGATTGAATTATGTTTTCATATAATCATAAAATCATATAATTCATATATTTTCATAAATCAATGCGAGTCTCTATTTCCAACCCTGCTTCACCTGGTTTCCAAGTACAGTCATAGAATCCAACAACATTAAAACATGCCCTCTGCCCAAAGTGCCCATGCCAACCAAGATGCCTGATCTATCCTATTGCTAGTGTTTGCTAGTGCTGTCGGGGAGGATTTAAACTAATGTGGCAGGGGGATGGGTACAAGAGCAGAGAGGCAGGAGGGTGTAAAATGAGGGTAGAAGCATTAGGTAGCAAGGTGAAAAGTAAAAGTGGCAGGCAGACAAAACCAGGGCAAAAAAAAGGGCCACTTTTCAGCAAAATTGTATAAGGGGTAAGTGCGTTGTAAAGACAAGCCTGAAGGCTTTGTGTCCAATGCAAGGAATATTCGTTAATAAGGTGGACGAGTTGAACGTGCAGATAGATATCAGTAACGATTAGGATATAGTTGGGATCACGGAGACAATAGGGCTCCAGGGGGTGACGTAGGCTGGCGCGCTAAACATCCAGGGATATTCAATATTCAGGAGGGATAGAGAGAAGGAAAAGTGGAGGTAGGCTGGGGGTTATAATATAGCTGTTTGCTGGTCGTGCTGGTTAGAGAGGAGATTAACGCAATGGAAACCGGAAAGGACATTAGCTTGGAGGATGTGGAATCGGTATGGGTAGAAGCTACAAAACACTAAGGGGCAGAAATCGCTGGTGTGTGTTGTGTACAGGCCACCTAACAGTAGCAGAGAAGTTGGGGATGGATATCCAAACAGGGAAATTAGAATGCGTGCGACAAAGGCAAAACAGTTATAATGGGTTGACTTCAATCTACATATAGATTGGGTTAATCAAATTGGCAGGGGTGCTGAGGAAGAGGTTTTTTTGGAATGTATGCGGGATAGTTATCTAAATCAACATGTAGAGGAACCAACGAGAGAGCAGAGGCTATTTTATACTGGGTTTTTTGAGCGGTAGAAGGATGAGGGGAAATACAACACAACAAAGGGGGTAGTTCAGCCGTCTTGTTGTACGTGCCCCCTTGGGCAAGAGTTTTTTTTTGACCATAATATGGTTGAGTCTTCATTAGGAGGATGGACCAGAGCGAGTGACATTGTCTAATGTCAGAAACAATGGTTCTGAACTTAAAGAAGGTAACTTTGAGGGTATGAGACACGTGAATTGGCCAAGATTGACTGGCAATTAATTCTAAAAGGGATGTGACGGTGGATATACAATGGAAGACATTTAAAGAGACTACTGCATCTGGATGAACTACGAAAAAATTGATCATCCCAAGTTTGGCAAAAAGAATAAATCGCGGGGGAAGGTAGTGCATCTAGTGGATAACAAGGGAATTTCAGGGGATTGTATCAAGAAGCAAAGGATGATGCGTACAAGTATAGCCAGAGAAAAGCAGCATACCAGAGGACTGGGAGAAATTCAGAGACAGCGCAGAGGAGGACAAAGGGCTTAATTAAGAAAGGAAAAAATAGATTATGAAAGAAAACTGGCAGGGAACATAAAAACTGACTGCATAAAAGTTTTTATAGATATGTGCATAGAGAAAGAGGTTAGTTAAAACAAATGTAGGTCCCTTGCAGTCAGAAACAGGTGAGTTGATCATGGGGGAACAAGGATATGGCGGGGACCAATTGAATAACTACGCAGAGTGGTTCCGTCTTTCACTAAGGAAGACATAAATAATCTGACGGAAATAGCAGGGGACTGTGGGTCAAAGGAGGAATTGAGTGAATCCTATAGGTCAGTCGGGAAGTGGTTTGTTGGGTAAATTGAATAGATTAAAGGCGATAAATACCCTAGGGCCAGATAGGCTGCATCCCAGCTTGTACTTAAGGAAGTAGCTCAGGAAATAGTGGATGCATTAGAGTGATAATCTGTTTCAAAAAACTCTTTAGATTCTGGAGTAGTTCCTGAGGATTGGCGAGGTGAGGTAGCAAATGTAACCCCTCTTTTTAAGAAAGGTACGAGGGAGAGAGAAAACGGGGAATTACAGACCACGTTAGTCTAACATCGGTAGTAGGTGGCGGGGAAACTGCTAGAGTCAGTTATTAAAGATGGGATAGCAAGCACATTTGAAAGCATTTGGAAAATCATTGGACAAAGTCAGCATGGATGTACGAAAGGTAAATCATGTCTGACGAATCAGCATGTGGAATGTCCTTTCGAAGGACCTGTAACTAGTAGCGTGGATAAAGAGGAGAACCAGTGGATGTGGTATATCTGGACTTCCAGAAGGCTTTCGACAAAGGTCCCACATGAGAGAGCTCTTAGTATACAAAACTTAAAGCATACGGTATTAGGCGGTTCAGTATTGATGTGGATAGAGACCTGGCTGGCAAACAGGAAAAGCAAAAGAGTAGTGGTAAAAAAAAAAACAGGGGTCCTTTTCACAATGGCAGGCATTGACTAGTGGGGATTACCCCGCAGGGCTCAGTGCTGGGACCCCAGCTATTTACAATATACATGCAATGATCTGGATGAGGGAATTGGAAGGCAATATCTCCAAGTTTGCGGATGACACTAAGATTGGGGGGCAGATGTTAGCTGTGAGGAGCGGGATGCTAGGAGACTTTTATTTTGCAAGGTGACTTGGATAGGCTGGGTGAGTGGGCAAATGTTTGGCCAGATGCAGTATAATGTGGATAATGTGAGGTTATCCACTTTTGGTGGCAAACAGGAAAGCAGGACTATTATTTAAATGGTGCCGATAGGAAAAGGGGGATGGCAGCGGACCCTGGTGTCATGGTTACACCAGTCATGAGACATGTAGGCATGCAGGTGCAGCAGGCAGTGAAAAAAAGCGAATGGTATGTTAGCTTTCATGCAAAAGGATTTGAGTAAGGAATAGCAGGAGGTTTAGCTTTCAGTTGTACAGGGTCTTGGTGAGACCACACCTGGAAGTAGTGCGTACAGTTTTGGTCTCCCCCACACTCTGAGGAAGGATCATTATTGCCATAGAGCGGAGATGCGGAGCAAGGTTCACCAGAACTGATTCCTGGGATGTCAGGATAGTCTTATGAAGAAAGATGGATTGACTTGGTTTATACTCTCTGGAAATTTAGGAGATGAGGAGGGGATCTTTATAGAAACTTACAAAATTCTTTAAGGGTGTTGGACAGGCTAGATGCAGGAAGTATATGTTCCCGTGGTTGGGAAGTCCAGGACAAGGGGTACAGCTTAAGGATAAGGGGGAATCCTTTAAGACCGAGATGAGAACGACTTTTTTCACACAGAGGTGGTAAGTCTCTGGAACTCTCTGCACAGAGGGTAGTTGAGGCCTAGTTCATTGGCTATATTTAAGAGTGAGTTGGATGTGGCCCTTGTGGCTAAGGGTATCAGAGGGTATGGAGAGAAGGCAGGTACGGGATACTGAGTTGGCTGATCAGCCATGATCATGTTGAATGGCGGTGCAGGCTCGAAGGGCTGAATGGCCTACTCCTGCACCTAATTTCTAAGTTTCTATGTTTCTATGTATCCTAGTCCTGGCAGCATCTGGCAGCTCGTTCGATATAGCCTTACCGCATGTGAAAAAGTTGCCCCTCTGGTCCCTATTAAATCTTTGCCTTATCACCTTAAACATAGGGTTCCCAATTTCCTTATGGGTAAAAGTCACTGTGCATTCACGCCATCTATTGCTCCCATGAGTTTATACACCTCTATGAGATCACCCGTCAGCTGCCTGCACTCCAAGGAATAAAGTCCTCGGCTGCCTCGGGGTCGTATTAGCTCAGACCCTCAAGTTCTGACAACACTTCCTTGTAAATCTCACTGGAACGCTTCGCGCTTAACACATTCTTCCTGTTGCAGGGTTGAGCAGAATTGTTTTTCAACACCAATACCTCCCCAAAAGCTGACTCATCAACATCTTGTCCACCTAATATACGTAACATTCCCCACTTTTATACTCAAACTGCCGAAACTAATGAGGCCAAGGTACAAAAACTTCTTTGACCAATCTATCTGTGAGGCCACTTTCATGTAACTATGTACCTGCACTCCAAGATTCCTCTGTGTTATGACACAGCCCAGGTCATTGCCATTTACTGTGAAGGTCCTTCCCTGGTTTGACTTCCCAAAATACAATACTTTAATCTGCATTAAACTCCGATAGCCATTCCTCAGCTCACTGCCCAGCTGATCAAGATCGTGCTGTAATTTTTGATAACCATCCTCACTATCTACGATACCACTTGCTTTAATTTCATCAGCAAACTTACAAATCATTCTTATCCAAATCGCTGATTTAAAAAAGAAAACCTAATGAGCCCAGCACAGACCTCTGAGGCACACCACTAGTCAAGGCCTCTTTAGGGGGGGGGGGTCAAAGAACAACTTCCATCACCCTGTGCTTTCTTCCATGAAGCCAATTCTCGATCCAGTCAGCTACCTCTCCCTGGATCCCATGCGATCTAACCTTCCAGAACAACCTACCATACAGGACCGTAACAATGCCTTGCTGAAGTTCAAAAAAACAACATCTACAGCTTTGCCCTTGTCAACCTTTTTGGTTACTTCTTCAAAATACTCAGGTTCGTAAGACATGACCTCCCACGTACAATCCCATGCTGAGTATCACTAATCAGTCCCTGTCCATCACTAATCAGTCCCTGTACACTAATCAGTCCCTGTCCAATATATATCTTATCCTTCAGATTCCTCTCCAGTAACTTGCCTACCACAGATGTTTGGGCCTGTCCCACTTAGGCGATTTTCTAGGTGACTACAGGCTACTAGGCTGTCGCCACATGGTCGTGGGCGGTCACCGGGGTGTCGCCTGTATGTCGTGAGTAGTCTCCTCAGTCGCCCAAATAGTCGTAGCATCTTTTTGGTCGCCACTGGATTTTCAACAAATTGAAAAATTTTCGGCGACTGTGGCGACCGTGGGTTTGGCACCAATGAGCGTAGCTTGACGGAGGTGCTGACCTAGGTTGTCGCCAGGATGTCGTAGGTTGTCGCCAGTGCTGACTTCGTGTGAATTCCTCATTGTCGTATTTGCCGGGGTAGTCGTCTAAGAAAATTAGCTAAGTGGGACAGGCCCATTTGTCCAGGTCATGGTTTTCGGCGGAACCTTGATAGGCTATGGTAGTCGCCTACAAATTGCCTAAGGGGCGGAAAGGGGCCCTTAGGCTCACTGGTCTATAGTCTGCAGACTTTTCCTTGCAGCCCTTCATAAATAGAGGCACAACATTAGCCACCCCCCAGTCTTCCAGCACCTCACCAGTGTGTAATGATGATTCATCTGCCTCAGCCGGGGATCCTGCAATTTCTTCTTTGATTTCAAGTGCCCCCACAAATATCTGATCAGGCCCAGATGATTTAGCTAGCTTCATGCGCCTTGGGATGTCCAGCTCCTCCTCAACTGTAATATGGACTGTCCTCAAGACCGCCATTAACTGTCCCATGTTCCCCAGTCTTCACGTCTTTCTCCATGGTAAAAACAGAGGGGAAATGCTGCCACGAGATCAACCAGTGAAGATTATTTTTTAATATCGATAACTTAATTATTTCTGATTGGTTAAATAATTGCAGTCTCTTGGGTTTGGTTAGGTTATTTTCAGTGTTGATTATCTCACTTATCAGAGCAATGTCGTCACCATGGCCATCTTACAAAGTACCCAGTTAGAGCAGGTCAACAAAATAGAATGGCATTTTTACCCTGTTAAAAATTCTGAATTCTAATGTGCACTTTATAAGGGGCTTCTATGATGGCAGAGAGGTGGGAAGTACCTTGAAGCTTGATTTATCAACAGGACAAAGCAGAGAGACAATGACTTCAAATTATAAGTAAAGCAACATACAAAGGTCTGGGTATGTAGAACCTTGCAACCTGATTTATGAGAAACTAAACAGCAAGAGGCATAATAATTGTGGTTGGGTGCCTGGAATCTGATTTATCAAAAAAGCTGATATACAAATGGCTTGCCTTACAAAACCAGGAATTCAATTTATAAGGAATGCATTACAGAACAGGAGAACCAAGATGGGTCAGGGTCACAGATTCCATATTTATGCATTCAATTATAGTTTAGAAATTATCTGTGAACAACCCCACGGCAGATGGACTTCCATTATACATATTTATACCGAGTCACCTTCATCCTTGCTCCTGCAGGTTCCATTAAACTGTGAAGTTGCTGATTATATCATCATAAGGTTACTATTTCTGATGCCAACAGCAAGAATTAAGGATGCAACCCCTCTTTCCAATGTTCACACGGTCATTTCTAATTTATTTCATGCACATCTTTTGAAATAATGAGATTCCATGCACAGAACCCATCACTTTGATTCCCAAGATTAATTATTCAAAATTGATTGTGGATGAGGTTATCTTGAAACCAGTTTGGAGACTGAGCATTAAATTAGACATGCGTTAGACTCTCTTTGAGCACTGTTGATAGTACTTGGGCCCAGAGACGCACTGGTATGCAGAGAAAAAAGGTTAAGCACCATAATTATTGCACGTATGAAGTACTCTTTGGAAATGAGAAGCTTACAATTAATGTCTTCTTGATTAGATGCCTCTGCTGAATAATAACATTTTAATGGATAAGTTGTCCCACATCAAGAAAAATCAATTCTCATTAAATTAACTCCACCAATGTGATTTATAGTTATGTTCAGGAGCTTACTGAGCCCTTCAACTGGTCAGGGTGAAGGAGACTTGGATGGGCAACAGTGGGCAAGGAATTAACTTAATTCAATGTTACAGGAAAACAATTCCATGTGATTACAAGGACATGCAGATGCTGACTTAATGCAAATAAAGACAAAATGCTGCAGTAACTTGACGTGTCAGGCAGCTTCTCTGGAGAACAAGTCACAGTTTGTTGGACAAAGGCCAGAGATGGAAAAACATGTGTAAGCCCCAGAAGGATAAAGAGTTAGGAATGATGGAGCTCAAAGATAGAAAAGTTGTGAATTTTGTAGCTGATGAAGGAATGGAGCTGGAGGGAAAAGGGAGACCAGTACACAATGTGAGTTCAACAGCGGAATAATTTAACACTTTATGGGAATGCAACATACTGTCAAATATTAAGGAATCCAGCATACAATAATTTGGAGCTGTATTGGGAGCCACAAGCAAATAGGGACAGGACATTTTCAAAGACACAGGGTGAAGATCAAGGAAAACCTGCATTTGAAAACATACAATGGTGGAGTAACTCAGTGGGTCAGGCAGCGTCAATGGAGAACATGGATAGGTGACGTTTTGGGTCACGTTATCTGGATATGCTGCCTGACCTGTTGAGTTACTCAAAAACTTTCTTTTTTTTGTAAACTAGCATCTGCAGTTCCTTGCGTCTACAACTTACACTCAAGTTTTCTTCAGCATAAGCTGTTAGAAAAGTTTCCCACTTACACGTGGTCCATTTATTTTTTTCCACGGTGCCCCATCAGGAAGGCTACGCACTCACCTACGTTCTCACTCACCTGTCAGGCCACTTGCTTCAGCGGAGAGAAACGCACTCCAGGACAGCAAGAAGAAAATCCCAGTCTCCAGCATTGGGAACTCACAGAGTTTGGTGAATTTGGTTAAGTAATCACAGCATGAGTTAAGGAAAAGAATGACAATGAAAAATGGCCACAATTTATTTTTCACCAAATGTTTCCCATTCCCTCCCTTTTTAAGACATTGTCCCCTTCAACTGATGTATTTTCCATGAATGGCAATGACTAATATCTCACCTAGGATAGATACAAAGTGCTGGAGTAACTCAGTTAACTAGGCAGCATCTCTAGAGAAAAATGATTGGGTGACATTTCGAGTTGGAACCCTTCCTTGGAACCCTCAGAAGGGTTCTGACCTGAAATGTCACCCATCCTTTTTCTCTAAAGATGCTGCCTGACTCGCTGAGTTATTCCAGCACTTTATGTCTATCTTTGGCTAAACCAACATCTGCAATTCGTTCGTACACAATATCTCACACAAGAGGAATTAGACATTTTAAGCCATGAGCACACATCCAAAGGTTATCCAAAAATGAAGGTACTACAACTTAGTCTAAGCCTGGTGCCATCACTGCCCATTCAGATGGATGCAGGAGCATCAACACTGTCAGACATTCCCTTCCTCCTCCCTGGGGGGGGACGGCACTACCAGCTGTATGTTTCTACCAGTCTTTGCCTCAGACTATTATTTACAAATTACGAAAGGTGAGATTGTCCATTTCCATGCTCTGCTTTGGATTTCCAGCATCTGTGGATTTTATTTTTTCAAAATTATGATTTGGTGCCAAACTTTGATCATAGGAGAGAAATGGAGGGGAAAAGAAATGTGTAATAAAATGGAGAAACATCTGTGGTGAAAAACAACACATTGATTAAAACAAAAAGTATTGACCAGAATGTATAAATGGTGGTAATGTAAAATAATTTTTGACTTTTCTAACTTCAAGTAACCCTTACTTTCCCTCTCTCTCCAAGCCTTTCCCTTCCCAGTTCTTCGACCTGTCTGCTGTCTCCAACTACATTTTATCTGTTTGCTTTGTTAAACGATGATCTACTCTACATTTTCCTTAATCTCTATTCCCTTTGTCCTGTTTTCACACCTTACACTTCCTTATCTATGTACCTCCCTCTCCCCTGCCATCAGTCTGAAGAAGGGTCTCGACCCGAAACGTCACCTATTTATTCTCTCCAAAGATGTTGCATATCCCGTTGAGTTACTCCAGTATTTTGCTACTCCAGTATTATCTTAGGTGGTAATTGGGAACAGGAACTAACATGCCTCTTCGCCAGGGCAATGACTACATCATTTGTACCATCCTCACTGCAATCCAGGCAGTCAAGGTGCAGTTTTTAGCCTTTCTACTCTCAATGGCTCTGTTTCTATTAACACTACTGTATCTGCATCAATAAATCTGTATCTGTTCACCCCAGAAAGCCACTTTGGAAGTCCATCACTTACCTCAACTCCAAAAAAAAAAAATCTCATTTGCTTTTGGAATCATTAATTGCAGATGGCCACTGGTGTTGCACAAGCACCCTATTAAATATTTAATCCATTCAATTCCATCAGTTTTTGTACAAGGCAGGACATTCTAAATCCTCCTGATTCCGTGTCTGACACTGCTGCACACAGCTTTAAATCTCTGCCATCTGCTTGGTACTTACAGCCAGTTTTTCTTTATTTAGAGTCATAAAGCATGTAAACAGGCCCATCAGCCCAATTTAGCCATGCTGACCAAGATGCCCCATCGGCACTAGTCCCACTTGCCTGCGTTTGACCCATATCCTTCTAAACATTTCCAATCCATGTACACGTTCAAATGTCTTTTAAAAATTGTGAGAATATCTGCCTCAATTACCTCCTCTGGCAGCTTATTCCGCGTACCCACCACCCTCTGTGTGGAAAAAATTGCCCCTCGGGTTCCTATGAAGTCTTTCCTCTCTCACAAACCAATATCCTCTGGCTCTTGATTCCCCTGCTCTGGGTAAAAGGCTCCGTGCATTTACCTCATTTACTGCACCTACATCCTTTATTATTTTATAAACATGCTGTTAAACCTTCCCGTCTCCATCTCTGCTCTGAGGAGAGGATCCTTCATTCTTCTACCCTGACCACATGACTGCAATGCCTCTTCTCCGGGCTTTATCCCCTTGAAACTATCTCACATTATGACGTGATGTTCTGGACGTCATCTGATGGCATCAGGTGATCATGGCTATTTGTAGTTCCATATAGTTCTGCAGAAACTTCTAAAGTTACTGTCGAACAGATCATTTGCTGGCTGCATCCAGAATTCTTAAATATCATTTTCTTATTTTTGCAACATAGCAATATCAATAAAACATCTGTATAAAGTGTTTCTCCCCCACTTATCACTATCTTCCACATGAAATGTCTTTCCAACACAGATTTTGCTTTTGATTTCCAGGTATTTTACTTTTTCATAACGACTACACACACATTATTATTTCAGAAAAAGTATTCTTCTTTTCTCGCACCATCTGTATCTTTTTCTCCAATTATTTCTTAAACAGTTAATAATCTCCGTGTGATCATTTCTCTGAGCCTCCACAGACAAAAAAATAGTACATGCACTGAGTTTAAAACAGTATGAAGGAACCCATTTTTTAAAAGCAAAAATCAAACTGTATTAAAGAACTTTCAAGGTATACACTCTTCCTCAAACACACTAAATGGAAAACATATCAGTCACCATCTTATCCCCTTTGTGAATTGTGGTTCGATTGAAGTCAATGTAATTGGATTTCAGAGGAGACTTCAATACAGGTACTGTACTTTGTGCATATGGCAAAGGTTGAACTTCTGGACCATTGTTTTATACATATTTGTGGGATTAAAAAAAATGTTTGTATGATGAACATTCTGTATTGAATCCCGCAGGCCACAGTGTTCAGGCTATTGCTCTTCCCAATCTACATTAATAGCTGGAATGAAAGAGGTGGGACAACCGGTCATTAGTTCTTAGTCAACAGAATGGCCCGAATTTGGAATTATGATGATGATGGAACAGTCGATTTTT
The DNA here is from genome assembly GCA_035221665.1 of Okamejei kenojei. Classification (NCBI taxonomy): domain Eukaryota; kingdom Metazoa; phylum Chordata; class Chondrichthyes; order Rajiformes; family Rajidae; genus Okamejei; species Okamejei kenojei. Next base: position 50,767,532 of record CM069144.1, on the reverse strand, counting down.
GCCTTTATTGCAATGTGAAATGGGCAGCAATTTCTTGTATAAGGACATGTGTTAAAATCTATCACAGCTGTGAACAATTTCCCAATCCTTCACAGGACTGTTCTGCTTTGATACTTTCTGCAGTATAATCTCCAGAAGTGAGTGAGTGACCTGATGTGAAATTCATGTATTCATGTACTTAAGTCGGTGTAAAACACATTACAAATGTTACACTTTATAGCTTAAGGTATAAATGGGTCTGGAATTACTGCTTTACAGCCTCATAGGCCCTGAATCAATTAATTTGCATGTATGATTTGCGTCATTCCCTAAGATAATTAAAAAAATAACACTTTTAAAAATAATAACTAATATATTCTTTAAACATTCTAATAAATTTTATTATATTTCAGCTTCTATATTAACTTTTAAAATTCTCTGTAATATCTAAAATGTATCCAGTTTTACAGGAATTACACTCTTTAAGCACTCCAGCATCCTCTTCTTAGCCTCAACAAAATGACTAATGGGCCTGTCCCACTTAAGCAATTTTTCAGACGACTGTTGAGTCGCCGGCAGTTGCCTGAAAAACCAGCGACTGGAACGGCGAATGTCAGAGTGGTACACACATACACATCCCTTCCGTCACTAGCCCGTTATGCAGGCGGGGGACAGGGCAAGTGAGGGGAGCGCTGTCTGAGTGAAATTCACACCGTGCAAAGCCAATGTGATACAGATACACACCGCGATGAACAGGAAGGTTGGTGCTGTAATTAAGGCGGTGAAAGCACAGTGTACGGGAAGGGTAAGTCCTTTAAAAGAGGGGGGGAGAAGGTGGGAGAAGGAGTGGAGACAACTTTTAAGAAGCCAGAGATACACGGCTGTGAAGCTCGGCGGACATTAACATTACCGTTCGGTTATCCTTGGTTCTGAAAACTACTGCTTAAGGTTTTTTTCCCCATGAGCCAATGAAACTGGCTACAACATACGAGAACCTTCGACCTCCTGGCAACCCACTAGGACCTCCTGACGACCCACCTATGGCACAAGAGTTCTCGCTTCTCCCCATGGCGGCTTCATTCTGGTCCCTGCTAATTTTCCAACACATTGAAAAATTTGTGGAGACCATAATCATGCTGCGATTAGTTCCCAGAATGCGGAAATTCCTCACGACCATGAAGGCGACTACCCGGCAACCACCCGCGAACATGTGGCGACCATGTGGCGAGCGCATAGTCTCCTGCAGTCGCTTAAAAAAATCACCTGAGTGGGACAGGGCCATAAATCCTTTTGATCCTCTCACACAATGGTAAAATGGAGAAGCCAAGGATAATGAATAGAGCATCATCTGATTGGCATAGAGTTTAATAGGCCTTAGTACTGTTAGCATGGAGAGCACCCTCTTATTAATTCAGGGATGCATATTAGGGATGCAGGTTAGAAAATGTTGTTAAAAGTGCTCAAAATAAGTGGGAAAGCAGACTCTGTCCATGTAGTCAAGTTGCTATTCTAAAGGGGCTGTCCCACTGCGGCGACCTAATTGGCGAGTTTAAAAGAGTTTAGAAGACTAGCTTCGACTAGCTTCGGGAAAATTGGACACCGAATAGTGGAGAGTGAAGACGACCTCCTTCGACCTCCCTTCGATCTTTCGGATATCGATTTTTTTCCATGGCGACCTTTTTTTACTCGTGGGCATTTTTCATCATGTTGAAACATACTCCGCGGCCTAGCTGAGGCCTCGAGTACGCGGGGACTACTCTCGAGCATGAAGGAGAGTTACAAAGACCTCCTAGGACCTTGTGTCGACAATGCTGCGAGTATGAATCGAGGGCAAACTCTTCTAAACTCGCCAATTAGGTCGCCGCAGTGGGACAGCCCCTTTAAGCACTTCTAATGACCCAAAATGTTTTACTGCACTGAGGTCAATATAGTAATATAGGAAACTTGGCAGCCAACTTAAGCAATGCAAGCTCAAGCAATGTGTCCGAGTTGTCCCATCCTTTCTGCCTCTCTTGTGTTATCTCCCCTATTTGCCTTCTCTATTTGTGTTTGTGTGATAAATACAAAGCCAGGGCGTTCGGGAGAAACCCTCCATTATTCATTGAAATCGTGTCATGGGACATTTGATGCCCAACTGAGAGAGGGGACAGACCCTTAATTTAATATCACATTTCATCGAAGGCACCACTTTCAAATGGCACTGGAGTGTCAGTTTCATATCCTTGGGTGGGGGAAGTAGACGGACTATTTCAACGAAATATATTCAGAGAAAATCAAGGGTATTGCAAATACATTCAATTCACAAAGAACTAAGTTAGATGTTTGAAGCTTTTGTTATCCCAAAGAACCATCACTTTTTAGAACGTTGCCAACTAGCATAAAAGTGTGTATTCACTGCAGGAATTTGAAAGTGCAGTGCTTTCATCGCTGGTCTCATCACTGAGTGGGGACAAGCACAGTGCTGGCAATGCACCTTGTCTGAAGATAAGGTGCTGTTCCTTGAACAAGTCTCGTGCTTCATGGGAACAGTTGAAGCACCAGTGAGACAAGGATTAAACAGAAGCAGAAGGTCAGGGCAGACAACTGAAAGAGACAGGGCAAGCTACGAGGAAAGGCAAATCGGGGAGATAATAGAAGGAGAGAGAATGAGAGGGACAACAGAGGCACATCATTTGGAAGAGCTGCCATCTTTGAAATCTAAAGACCTATCTTGACTCTCAGTTGGGCATCAAACATTGCATGGCTAAGGAATAACGGAGGAGTTCTCCCCAACATCCTGGCTTTGTTGCCATGTTTCCCATGTTACTATATTGAACTCAGTCAATATTGATTTTCCTATGTGAGGAATGAACTGCAGATGTTGGGTCGGAGAGAGTGGCAAGTTCGGTGTTTCTAGATAATTCCCAAATGCTCGTCCTATGATAAAACTTGGACTATCATTGAGATAATTTGAAAATCTTCAGAAGCACAGTAAAATTTGCTCTTAGTTATCTCAAGATTTTGTGGGGTTTCTGTTCTTTGACTCTTAGGTCACAAATCGAATGTCACAACATTCAGCTCCCCCTTTTGGCTGGGAAGGCAAGTTGCAGCGCTGTTGGGTCTTCGGATGAATGGAAGCTACGGGGAACGACTTCAAAAGTGGAAAGATAATACTTTAAGAGGCATCTGCTGGTTCTTTCACAAACATGTACCTTTATGAACATGGACATCATGGACAAATGCATAATTTTAAAAATAGGTTATTGTCTCAGAAAAGCTCCCAGCAAAAGCCAGCCGAAAGAGGTAAGACGGTGGTTCCAAACTGAGGATGCCAAGTTGTGTCTATAATCAAGCAATCAACATAATAATGCAAATGAACAACACCGCTTTCATTCAAAGAATAAGTGGAAGGCTTTGATTATTATGTATCCACCAATTGCGATGTCTGGATGTCAAAAAAGCCCACCTGTCCCCCCAGATCCTGACCAACTTCTACCGCTGTACCATCGAAAGCATCCTGACCACCTGCTTTACGGTATGGTACAGCAGTTGCACCGTAGCAGACAGGAAGGCACTACAACGGGTGGTGAAAACCGCCCAGCACATCATCGGTGCCCCGCTCCCTGCTTTGGATGCCCTCCACCGAAAACGGTGTCTGAGACGGGCTGGGAAGATCATCAAGGACCCCTCCCACCCTAACCATGGACTGTTTGCCCTCCTACCATCGGGGAGGCGGTACAGGAGCCTCAGGTCCCGCACCAGCAGGATGAGGCGTAGCTTCTACAATAACACCATCGCACTGCTGAACTCGGAGTCCCGCCGATAGATTCCCACATCTGTATTTATTTATCTGTATTTATCTAAACATTGCTATCACTACGTACTGACACTAAACTGCATTTCGTTGTACCCATACTTGTATCTGTGCAATGACATTAAATTTGAATTGATTTGAATTGAATTGAATTGACACAGTCCTATTAAAGCTCTGTTAAAGCTGAGGAGTACTATAGTCAAAGCCATGCATCATATAGAACTGATTGGGTTCTAAATTCATGAACAGCACTTTGAGAAGCTGGCCTTCTGCAGATAAAAATTTTCATGTTATGCCATTCCCAGCTTGTAAGGAACAAATGTCCTTTCTCGCACAGTGTCCTCCATACCAAGTGGCAACTAGAGTTTGAATTGTAAACTGCCAGCTCTCTTCTTCAATTGAAAGCAGCACTGGGTATCAATTCTCCTGTTTCCAATTCAATAGCATCATTTAACGTTGAGAAAATAAATCCACAGAGCTGCAACCTGGTGGAGTACCTCTGATATTCCCCAAGATCAGGAATACAAATGTCATCTCATGTTACACTGCACTTCAAAAACATCTGGCATATCTCAACAAATCTCCACTCTGTAATCATCTATTATCAACAGGATTCTTGCTTTAAAACAAATTTGACATAATTAGACTGTCATTTTTATCTGCGTTCACCAACATCATCTCTCCCTGTATTAGTAAGCATTCGTTTATCAGGGCTCCTTTGAAGTCTTGTTCCAATTATTCCTACCTTCTTCCGACAGGGAGGGAAATTAACGTTAAATGTAACCCCCTCTTTGAACATATTTTTTCTCCTTACTTTAAAATGAGAAGCTCTTTACCTCCCCTCAGCTTTTCCATTTTCAACAAGGTCATGAAATTACAATGTGATGAAATACTGAGAAAGACAAATGAGTTCTGGAGCATATGTCTGAAGATTTCTGCTGGGAGAAGAGGAAGGTAGATTAGTTGTTAACAAGACCTATGGAATACTTTCCCATATGGGACAATAGTTAGAGTTAGACTATAATTCTAGTCATGAAATTGCAGGAAGACGCATTAGCAATACAGCAGAGATATATTAGGACATTGCCAGTACTGGTGAAATGGGGAGAGACTCCTTAAATGGAGTAGTTTCCCCGGAAGGCAGAAGATTACATTGAGGTGTATAAAATTGACGTGTCTGGAAAGGGTCAATAGAAACAACCCATTTTCTTTCACAGGATGGCTAATAACTGGGAAATACAAATTAATGAAGACTGTTTAAAGGATTAGAGAGTAGTTGGTGAAAAATATTTAAACTGGATCTTAGGCACCCATTGACCTTGAAGGTTCATAAGTTCATAACTTGTAAGAGCAGAATTAGGCCACTTGGCCCATCAAATCTTTCCCTCTCAACCCAATTCTCATGCTTCTCCCCATAACCCCTGACACCCGTACTAAACAAGAAACTGTCAATCTCTGCATTCAAAATATGCATTGATTTTCCTTCACGGCCTTCTGTGGTTGAAGAAGTAGAAACAATCATCATGTATAAAAAGTATTTGGATGACCGTTTGATATGCTGTAATCTATGGACCAACATAAAAGGCTGGCTTGATCTTTGTTAGCCGCCATGGAGCAAATGTGTTAATAGTCTTGTTCATGCCTTGAATCTCTACCCTTTAATACCCAATCTTTTTTTTAAGTTCTTAATTTATATTGCTTTGCTGGGGTCCTGAACTTTGACCGTGGACTACATTTTGCCTTCTCTATATGTAATTTAGAGAATGTTTCCATGTAATGGTCACTACTTCATTTTCATCCAAACTAAGTTGGGAGTTTGAAGGGGCACTTGCGCATCCTAACAATGAAACTGCCATTTTTTGTCTACTACAATGAAACTTTTGGAGAATTGATAATGCAGGAGATAATGAGAAGATCCACAGTAAGTTCTGACTGAAGATAAAGTATGTCTCAGCAGATTGATCAACAGTTGTTTGTCTGTTTGAAGACCAGACAAATCGAAGTTACGAGGGGCTCTTCTGACCATAATATCATGGCATAACAAAAGACAAGCCAATTTTGTACCGAGAACAATCACTTCATGAAAAACCTGCTGCCTTTGCTCTCCTACGTATGAAAAGTTACTTTGAAAATATTATTTTTGCCAGTATTTCTTTATGCAAATAGTTGAACTCTCATGAATGCATTTGTTAAATCTGTGATTTAACAGATTTTTAGGAAGTTACATAAACCAAACTGATCACCAATGCAAAATAGAACAAATTACAGTTACATTCCGATCAGTCCCGTGGCTATGTGTTTTAGTTTGAAATTAATGCAGGAGAAACTAATGATCAGTTCCACTCTAAGGCAAATGTTGCACTCTTCTTACAATTACAGAAAGGATATCAAAGCCGTGACAACACCAAATGCAGAGCCCATGGCAAACGAACCAGCAAAGATCCAGGCAAAGTTCCCAACGGATGTAAAGAAAGCAGTGGCATCAAACATGTGGGGATTGTCCTTTGGGCTGTAGATGGATATGGAGCTAACAAAAAGAAAATAAGAATTATTAGCATTACACTGGAGTCAGAACAAAGTAACACACCAGAGGATTCACTTGTAAACAAATCATAGTTGCTTATAGGACAAGTACAATTGGAATCAAAACCCTGAATGGAACATTGACTTCTATTGCAAAGGAAACAGTATTTTACTCTTGTTTGAACAAACCCCATCTGGAAATAATATTCCGTTTTAGGTGCATAATACCCAACTTCAACAGCATTATGCTTTTTTTCCAAACTGATGTGAAGGCATGAATTTTAAATTAGCAGAACAATATACATAAGCTTACCTTGCAGTGTGTAGAGTTCCCAAGTTTAATACATTATTTAGGGAACCTTTGATTTGTTTCGGATTTTGGAAGAGCCAACCAGGTACCAATTAGCTAAATTCTTATTAAGTAGAAGAATAGATTCAAGCTAATTAATTACACTTATATTGCACCAATGGATTCAAGCAATTGAACCACACATGTTTCTTTATAGTCAAAGTTGTTTTTATGTTAAATATTCTTTAAGAAATATCACCTTTAAGATAGGTTCAGTGTTAAAGAATTGGAGGGCATTCCACACGGCTCCCAGGCCTGAGCATTTCCAGGTCATAAAAGCGTCACTCAAAAGGTTGTTACATGAAATAAGGGCCAATTGAGATCAGGGATAATATATTACTGTGGACTGAGGATTTGACGAAGAGCATCAATTAGCTCACAGAGGGACTGTCGCGTTGACAGGATGGATGCAAAGCCACGGTCTCCTCTGACGGGGAGAATATAACTTGGGACATGAACGCAGCATAAGGACCTAGTCATTCAGGAGTGGAATGCAGCAGATTGTGGGAATTCTCCTCCTCCAGAGGACTGTGGAAGCTCAGCCTGTCAAGTTCATTCAAGGCTGGAGTTGGCAGTTATTTGGACTCAAAGTAATTCAGCAGATACATGGGAAAATGAATGGCGATGGGGTATCAGGCATACTATTGAATGGCAGAGAAGGTATAATCCTGCTTTTATTTCTTAGGTTCTTGCATATAACATAGGATAAATACATATACAGTGGTCCTAATTTTTTTTTAATGTTTCGAGCCAATACTTCAGGAGAACATTCCTCATTCCACCGTTTATATTTTGCACATAAGCTATGATAATGGACATCCAAAATGAAGTCTACACAATGAAGGATGCAAAGTGTTCGAGTAACTTAGCATGTCAGGCAGTGTCTCAGGAGAACATGAATAGGTAACATTTTGGGTCGATCCAAAACATCAACTATCCATGTTCTCCAGAGATGCTGCCTGACCTGCTGAGTTGCTCCAGTACTTTATGTCCTTTTGTGTATTAACCTGCATCTGTAGTTCCTTTGTTTCTTCATCCTTTCTTAAAATTGTTATTTTAAACTGTTGTTGATTTTAAAGCCTTCTCTACCAAGAGTTAGTCATCCTGACAATAAAGATGAACAATTACTTAGAGCAGCTTGTCAAAAGATTATTCCAACATGACCTGACTTACAGTCAGTGTTGACTTAAGTGTGATTTGGTGACCAATCTTCCTCTTAAGTACAGTGATCATGGATTAATAATTTATAGGTCTCCAGTAGACCTGCCTGATATTTTTGAAAATCTGGGTCCAAAAACCAGTTGTAGGGCCACAACCAAAACCCGTGCATCATTAGAAATATATCATAATCATAGATTTGTGCAGCACATAAAATAGGCCCTTATGCTCACCACATTCATGCCAATTATTTTGCCCTCTACTCCAATCCCATTTACCTACATGAGGAACATATCCTCTTATACCATGTCTGTTTATTATTTGCTAGTTATCCCAGGCCTTGTGGCCTAATCCAGCCGAGCAGGAATTTTCCACCCAACTTCCAAATAATATTTTAAACTCCAGGTGTTTCTGCATTGACCCCTTCCATTTTCCTTTTATTACATCCCAATAGTCCCACCTCCTAATCTCAAATCCCATTTAGAGGTTGGTTGGTTTTAGAGCTTCCTCACCAAAGAAAGAGATATTTAGATCAAAATGCTTTTGTGTGCATTTCTGAGAAAGATGTTTAGATAAATCCGTGAGCTTTGTTTTTCTAGTAGATTTCCAGGTGCAATTTGTGTTGCTTTCTGAGTGTCCAACATATCAATGCAATTCGTTTAACCGGAGGACCTGTCTTTCCTGGAATTACCATTGAAATGTGTATGTCTGAGAGCAAAGCCACCATGGTATGCCATCAGTTCCAAAAAAGTAATTTATGTATGCTTTTCCTCAAACAATAATAAAAAAAGCACTGGCTACAATATCTGGTTATATTAAGCAGTATTACAATATTCATTTAAATCATACTAGATTTAAGAGACACTACCCAAAAACACGCATTGTCAGTGCATGGCAACTGTGTTTCTCTTTTTGTTTACAACAGTGAAAGAAAATTTGCAGAACAGACCTGCATTTTTACATGGCTGCAACCATTACTGTCTGAAAACATTTACAAACCAGATGCATTCTTTGCTTCTTCTCTAATCCAATAATGAGATAAATACTAACATTCCTGATCCACTTGTAAAATGGTCACATAAGCTTCTCCATTAAAGATGTAATCTGTGGATACTAGTTGCACAGACTGTCAGATAGTGGATTATTCATGAACCCATATGCCTTGCATTGAAATATTCAATACTCGCCAACAGTCCATTTATTAATTGCAATGATTTTCATTGGTATTTATGTTTAACAAATGAGCTTTTCTGGCAGTAAACTTTTCCAACAAGAGAGATCAACATGTAATATTTAATAAATTGCATTTGTTGAATGACAGGGGAAATAAAGTAAACTGTAATTGCTGCTGTTCTAGTGGAGCTAATCAGAATTTAAAGTCCAATTTTAATCCGAGGACAAGCTGGCAGGGCAGGGTAGCCATTTCGCAGCCTGGATTAGCTGGTATTAGCTACAAAGAGAGATTGGACAGAACATCTGAGGTTAGATTGTTCCAGGAGGTTTAGGGGAGACTTGATGGAAAATTATGATAAAATTCTGAGGCAGAGTTGGATAGGCAGTCAGAGCCTTTTTCCCAGGGTGACAATGTGAAAGACTGGAGGGCATAACTTTCAGGTGAAAGGGACAACGTTTAAAGGAGATGTGTGGAGCAAGTTTTTTTTATACAGAGGATGGATGGTGCCTGGAATGTATTGCTAGGGATGTTAGTGGAGGCACTTATAATAGCTTTTAGACAGGAAAATTAGATTAGATTAGTTTGTCTTGGTATCATGTTTGGCACAGACATTGTGGGTCGAGAGGCCTAAATCAGTTTGCGACAATATTCGATGTTCTATGATCCACTGAAGCCTGATCCTGGGATGTCTATTCTGGTTGGATGGCTCAGATCAAATTGAGTTTTTGGTGCTGAGAAGAGGTCCATGTTTCGCTTTGCATCTAACAAACATCAAACCTCATAGATGTCTAAAACATTTTTGCTGATAAATTTTAAGCCAGGTCTTAAAAACTTTAACACTTTATTTCTTGCACATTCAATAAACTTTCACTTTCATAGCTCATCAATACCAAGGTAAGCTTGAGGAAACAAAGTAATATAGGTCGCTCCGGCACCTAGTTTTTTTTTTTGTAAACCAACATCCGCAGTTCCTTGTGTCTAAAAACATTTGTATCTGCCTGCATGTGGTCAGAACGCTACTGCATATGCTTAGTGTGTACAGTGTGTTTGTGAGTATGTCCACTTACACTGTGCTACATCTGTGCAGCATAGTCTAGTCTCCAATCATCCTGGACCTCCTTGACATTGGAATAAGAACTCACTCTGACAAGGCCCTGCGATAGTTTACAGTATGTGCAACAGCCATTTCACTATTAGAAAGACACAGGAATCTGCAGGTACTGGAACTGAGAAAAAAAAAACTGCTGGGGGAACTCAGCAGGTCAGGCAACATTTATGGAAGGAAAATGACAGATGACATTTTGCATTGGAACCCATCTGCAGGCTGATATCTTTACAGAAATCAAGCTCAGTGAATGTGGATTCTAATGCAAAGGTCAGTGAGCTGACAAAATAAATAAAAGATGAAGAATAGACTACTAACCAGCTTGCCGAATGCACAGTCAGGAGGAATAGACTACTAACCAGCTTGCCGAATGCACAGTCAGGAGGAATAGACTACTAACTAGCTTGGTGTATGCACTACTCACTGAATGATCAATTTCTTACTGTCTGTCTTCAAAAGAATCAAGGATCCAGCAGCAATAAGGAATTGAAAGACATAAGAATTTGGTAAAAAATAAAATGAACAATATCAGTGAACTCTAATGTGAGGGATAAAGTGATTAAACCCCATTATAGTAAGGAGCTTTAAAGAGAATTCGAACTGATAGGGGCCGGAGAGAGGGTTCTGACGCAGCTGTGTCTAAAGGTTACCAGACCCATCCTTGAGTCCTTGAGTAAGAAGTAATAGCATTGTATAGAGAGATCCCTATCAGTGGAATGGAGTGATAGATGGGACCCTTGTCACTATAGCTTAGCTTTAGTACTGATATAGGAGAAATGAGAGGGTTCACTAGGAGGTGAGTAAAACTAGGGTAGGTCATGAGCAACTGAGCATGCTTAATAGAATAAATGAATATTACAACACACCCCTGGTCAAGAAACTGCTCATTACCATGAACATGTCTGGACATGCGATGTATGATATGGGAGGTACTGGGGGGATGTACCTACAGATTGTGCACCTCAGACCCTGATTGGAGAAGGGTCCGGAGGGGAGGTTGAATGTAAAATTCAGTGTATAAAGGGGGATGACTTTGGTGTGTCTCGACTTGGAGAGGCACCCGGTTCTGCAGATTCGTGAAAAATAAAGAATCTCTTGCTTCCAAGATTTAGTCTTTGAGCAGTGATTGTGAGCACAAAGCGTATCTCACATCTAACATCCCAGGGATTAAATGATTTACATCTCAGACCATGAAATAGAGATAGTAGATACTCTGTTTATCATGGTTTTGGCCCGAATCGTTGCCTATCTCCTTCGCTCATCGATGCTGCTGCACCCGCTGAATTTCTCCATCATTTTGTGTACACTCAGTTTATCATCTTCTGTAGTTCATGTCCATAACACATTGAAGCAGAATTAAGCTATTCAAACCATTAATTCAATCATTAATTCAGACCATTAATCCACACCATTCAATCATGGCTGATCTATTTTTCCCTCTCAATCTCATTCCCCTGCCTTCTTCAGTAATCTTACGTGCCCTTACTAATCAGGAACCTATTAGGAAGTAGAGGGAGCAAAACACAAAGTGTTGGAGAAATTCAAAGGGTCAGGCCACGTCTGTGGAGAGAATGAGCAGGAGACATTTCGGATTGGGATGCTTTTTCAGAAGGTTCACAGATGCTTCTTGACTCACTGAGAGTTATAGAGTCAAGCAGCATGGAAAAAGGCCATTCGGCCCAACTCATTCATGCTGACCAAGAAGCCCCATCAAAGCTGATCCTATTTGCCTGCATTTGGCCCATATCACCCTAAATCTTTCCTATCCATGTACGTCCAAGTGTCTTTTAAATGCTGTTATAGTACCTGCCTCAACTACCTCTTTTGCCAGCTCATTCCACATTCTCAGTGTAAAGGTTATCTCTATGTTCCGAATAAATCTTGTCCCTTTCACCTTAAAAGTGTCTTCTGGTTCTTGATTCCTCTACCCTGGGTAAAAGACTCTGTGCATTCTCCCTATGCTTTTTTTATACCTCTCTCTAAGATAATCTCTCAGCCTCCCATGCTCTAAGAAACAAAGTCCAAGCCTACCAACCTTTCCTTACAGTACCTCCTGCACTTTGTGTTTTGCTCGAGATTCCAGGAGCTGTAGTTTCTTGTGTTTCCAAGAAATAGAAGGATATGGACTATGTGCAGGTATTTGGGATTAGTCTGAAACGGCGTCATTATTGACAGACCCAGTGGGCCGATGGGCCTATTCCTGTGCTGTACCATTCTACCTATGTTTTATGAATGAAAGAGCTGGCTTAAAGGGCCAGAAAGACTATACCTGCTCTTATGTCTTGTGTTCTTACGTTCAATCAGGGCAGATAGACTACTAATTACTCAATGATTACACAGGCGGTGGAGAATACCAACTAACTAAGTGACTGAACAAACAAGGAAACAAACTAACAAGTAGCTAAATGAAGGCAGATTCACGGAGAATAAGCCGGTGCCTAATTTTAGGGATGTGAACTCAGGTGGAATAGATTAATTTGTAATTATGCAAGGAGAGACACAAGTGTTTCAGTGTTTATTTCAATGGCTGTAGACTGATACATGATGCTATGAATGCCAAATAGGTTACTACCAGCTGGGGTAAGGCCAGAAACAGCAAACCCAGGTAATATGAACCATTGTCAAATGTAGTAAACCTGGAACGGGTTGACTTGAGATTGTAGAATGGAGTGAAGATTTTATTGAAATAAAAGATTTCCTTGCAAAATAAAAATAGGGAAACTGACTGATCCTGCAATAGTGAACATGGACACGGTTTGAATGAATTATACGGAAGACAAACTCACCTGGAACATATCGCCCCACAGTGGAGTAATAAGAGATTCAATGACAGAATGCTATAAACAGACTAATACCTGACTAAATGTGCAAAAGCATGCCCTTGGGACTTAGAAAACACACAAAATGCTGGAGAAATTCAGCGGATCATGCAGCATCACTGAAGAACACAGATAGGTGACGTCTGTAGGAAGGTCCAGACCCAGAACGTCACCTATCCGTGTTCTCCAGAGATTCTATGTTTCTATGTTGCCTGACACGCTGAGTTACTCCAGCACTTTGTGTCTTTTTTTGCTAACCAGCATCTTCTGATCAATGTGTCTCCTTCTTAGGACTTAGAGTTTGAACAAAGGGAAACAAAAATAATCTGAGAGGATGGTCAAATCTTAGAGGATTCTCAAAGAGTGCAAAATAAGTATAAGATGAAATAAAATTATAAGTGTAAGATGGCAGAGCATAAAGCAAGCCCTTTGGCTCACAAAGTTATAGCCGAACAGGATGCCAAGTGCCTTATCAAATCTGCCTGCATGTGATCCATATCCCTCCATGTGCCTATCGAAAAGATTTTTAAACAGCCTTATCGTATCTGTCTCCTCCACCAGCCCTGGCTGCACTGTCTTTTACCAAAGCCATGGTTTGGAATATCTGTAATGCACATTTGCAAACTCTTATACAGTCAACAGTCTCATTCATGAGACAAGTTAAGTTGTGCATACACTGCCTTCCTGAAGAAAATGTATTCTTCAGCCAAAGATATATTTTAATCTTTATAATCCCTCTGCATCTCTGGTTGAGCAGCATTTCCTGGCTGAGGAAGGACCTTGAGTTTGCATCAAGGGCCTGTCCCACTTACGTGTCCTTGGCACGCAAATTATGCGACCTCGTGGTCGCGTTGAGGAGCACGGGCATTGTATGGCCGCGCGGGGCCGGTCCCACTGATAAACGTGGGGGGTATGTAGTTGTGCGCGACATCGCGCGGGGCTCCGAAATTTTTGTAGCGAACAAAATCTTTGCGCGCCAACGGCCTGTTGCGGAACTGATGGCCAAAGTGGGACAGCCCCAAAACCGTGGCGCGATGCAACGTATCACCTCAAACAGCAGCAGAAGCAGGCAAACGATCGCCGAGCTCGGCCTGGGGCTCACGGCCGTTGCAGTCCGGATCCGCCCCCACTTCTACTCCCAGAGCGGGACCAAGAAAATTGAAGATGGACACAAAATGCAGGAGTAACTCAGTGGGACCAGCAGCATCTCTGGAGAGAAGGAATGGGTGACGTTTCGGGTCAAGACCCTTCTTTTCAGACTGAAGAAGAGTCTCGACACAAAACGTCACCCATTGCTTCTCTCCAGAGATGCTGCCGGTCCCGCTGAGTTACTCCAGCTTTGTGTCCATCTTCAAATGACTTCACGCGCTCCAGACGGCTGTGCGTATGCATGAAATCGCGCGCGACCTTCCCGGGACCTTCGCGGCTCAACGCAACCATGAAATCACGTAATTTGCGTGCCAAGGACACGTAAGTAGGACAGGCCCTTCAGATTTCTTTCTCCTAACTTGTCAAGAGAATGGCAAACTGTAAAAATGCTCGTCACCACAAGCAACAAAGCAACGTGATGAAAGGTCATCAACCTGAAACGTTAAAAAGCCTGTCTCACGGTGCGAGTTGACCCACGAGGTACCCCGAGTGAAAGACTCGTGGTTGTGTACGAGACTCCAAGTTTATGAACAAGAGTTTAACCGAGTTCCCACGGGTATGACTAAGTTTGCCGTTTATGCGATGTTCCAAGTTCCTCTCCCGAGTTACCAAGTTCCTCTCCCGGGTTACTCTTGAATGAAAGCCTGTTTTAAAAGTATCAAATAGAGGAGCTGGACAGCATCTCATACAGTAAGTATATTCTGATTCAGTATTGAAAGTTATTCAATTTCAGAACTTAAAAAAACTAGGCAGGATCTCAGCCCCGCACTCGCTGCCATTGTGCAGCAAGGAGACGGAGGCGGCAAAGCAACAGTGTTAAAGAAGACAACTCCATCCTGCGGCTTTGAGTTAAAAATAGAATTCAGCGCGGCCGCGTCTATTGATGTGACATACAAAGGTAAAATGCGCACCGTCCAGTGCCAGAGCTAGGCTGGGATCATTCTCTGCTCTCATCTCTCTCTTCCTGTGTGCGCATTAGCAGGGGGAAGAGCAGTCTACCTCGCTGGGGCACAAGACCACTGCCGCCTGCCCCTTGCAGCCATCAACTTGTTTGTTCCTTTGGTGCTGCTCATCTGCCCTGCTCCCATCCCAGCCCTGCCCCAGCTCTCTGCCCCATTCTCTTGGAAATGTCGCTTCCGCCTGTAACGAGGAGGGGTCCGGCTGGCTGGCTTGGTGGGTGGGTGGGTGGGTGAGCAGGGAGGGGGAGTGGGTACAAACCACCGAATCCATTCTCAAAAGTCGGGCAGAGCCGTGTAGAACTCACGTTTCTCTCTGCTTCATATACGTGGGAATTCCCTCAGTATGGTCACTCAGCGGGCAGGCAGCATCTCTGGAGAGAGGGATTGGGTGACGGGATGACGTTTAAAATTTAAATCATGGGCAAACCATCTTGCCCCAGGCTGCTTTACATTATTTATTGTGTTGAGTTGTTTGTGAGGCTGGGACTTCTCTGAGGGTCGCCACCTTATAGTGGAGACATATGCGTGTGCCTTAGATCCTGTAAGCTGGCCTCATGGCAGGAAGGTGGAGGGGGAGGTCCCTGACAAAGCGCGGCCCAAGAAGATGACCTCAGTGCAACTGGCCGAGGATGGTGTTTGGCCGGCGGCTGAGAAGGTGGAAGAAGGCTGCAGCAGGGAGAGACTCCCAACTGTGGTGGAGCCCATACCATTTCACCCGGGACTGTCAGTGAATGTTGTTCGAAAAGTGTTACCAATCTCTTTTGTTGGAGATGGTCATTGCCTGATAATAGAATTACAGTCAAACAGCACAGAACCATCCCTTCACATCCTTTTTACCCATCCGCACTAATCGCATTTGCTCAAATTAGGTCCTTATCCTTTCCCTGCCTTGTCTATTTAAATACTTTAGGGAATACAGCGCGGCAACAGGCCCTTTAGCCCACCGGGTCTGTGCCGAGCAACGATCCCTGCACATTAACACCATCCTATCCACACTAGGGACAACATTTACAAGCCAATTAACCTGCAAATCTGAACATGTTTAGAGTGTGGGAGGAAGCCGAAGATCTCGGAGAAAACCCACGCAGGTCACGGGGAGACATACACACAAAGTCATTCACATCAAGATCCTTTTTGTTTTGATGCTCGTTTATTGAGCTGATGAAACTGCAATGTTACAGTTCAATCACAATTACTGGAAGCACAGAACACATTGTGAGCTTTCCAAACCTTGGTGCAACAAACAATGTGAAATCAAGAGGGTAATACAGAGAGTGACAGTAATAATTCCAATCAGCACAATCTAAATCAAGACAGGATCAGCCTCCACACAGGGACTTTCCCACAGTCCGTGTCTGCCCATCACCACCCCCGTGCCCCTGACGCTTTCTTGTCTACCTGTGTGTGTCAGAGAGATGGCACCAAATGCCCTGGACACCGCTCTGTACTGCTGCACCTTTCAACTGGGATGCCCAACTGTTCCCGGTGGGATTTGAGGAAGGGCTCCAGCAGAATGGACGAGGAGGGGAGTCAGGTTAAAGAGGGTGGACTTGTCTGTTCTGAGCAGTCCCTGGGCTTCAGTCAAGGGTCAGTGTGTGGGGCAATGCCCTGGAGTTACATCCTTTAGACATCCACCATGGTTCCCTGCTCCTCGTCCCTCTCTCAATATGTGACGGAGAATGGCCGAGAATATCACTGATTTCGCATCTAATCCTGTAAAATGTGAAGATTGTCATATGTCAGTTTAAAGTTGCAGCTGTACCATCTGAGATGGAGCACAAAGACGCAGCAGAAATTTGGAAATGTCATCCCGTCACTCATTCCTTCCCTCCAGAGATGCTGCCTGCCCGCTGAGTTAAAGAGTTCCCACGGTAGACTCACGAATCACTAAGGTAAACGCACGGGCCACTACGTTATTACAACGAGTTTAAATGTTTCAATTTTTAACTTGAACAGTAAATTTGACTCGTGGAAAACCTCAAACATGTTTGAATTTTTTTCACGAGTTAACAAGTTTCACGGGTACCTGCCGTTAGTGCCACGAGTCGCTAAGTTGCTCGCGGGAGTTCCGACGTTCCCGCTTAGTTAATCGTACGTGATTACGGCGAGTGAAAACTTGGGGTCACTCGTGGGTCAACTCGCACTGTGAGACAGGCCTTTAACTGTTTCTCGCTACATGGAAGGCACCTGCCTTGCCAGGAATTTCTGCTTGTATTTAGAATTTCCAGTTTCTGCAGTAAGGCATGGCGGCATGGTGGTGCAGCGGTAGAGTTGCACACTCCAAAGCTGTACTGGTTTGGAGGCTGATTGGCTTGGTAAAATTGTAAATTGTCCCTAGTGTGTAGGTTAAGTTAATGTATGGGAATCGTTGGTCAGTGCGGACTCGTTGGGCTGAAGCGCCTGTTTCCACGCCGTATCACCAAACTAAAATCTACTGCATCCCCACGTTCCGCCCCGCTGGTATTTTAGCGCCATATTTTAGTCTACTTCAGATTGCACTAAAAATCAGTTATTCAACTCCCTACCTTTCCAAAGCATGGCAAGCTCAAAGAGTTGAATGCACCATTTTGAACACTGAACATTGTAGGCAATTTAACCTAGAAACATAAAAAATAGGTGTAGGAGGAGGCCATTCGGCCCTTCGAGCCACCACTGCCCTCTGTGGCAAGGAATTCCATAAATTCCCTGAAAAATGGAATGAAAAAGTTTTTTCTCACCTCAGTCTTAAATGACCTCCCCTTTATTCTAAGACTGTGGCGCCTGGTTCTGGACTCGCCTAACATTGGGAAAAATGTTTGTGCATCTAGCTTGTCCAGTTCTTTAATACATTTTTAATATTTATATGTTTTATATATGTTTATATTTAATAATTCTCTAATCTCATGCAATAGACAATAGATAATAGGTGCAGGAGTACGCCATTTGGCCCTTCGAGCCAGCACTGCCATTGAATGTGATCATGACTGATCATCCCCAATCAGTACCCCGTTCCTGCCTTCTCCCCATATCCCCTCACTCCGCCATTTTTAAGAGCCCTATCTAGCTCTCTCTTGAAAGCAGAGAATTCCACAGACTCATCACTCTCTGTGAGAAAAAGTATTTCCTCGTCTCCATTCTAAATGGCTTACTCCTTATTCTTAAACCCCTGGTTCTGGACTCCCCCAACATCGGGAACATGTTTCCTGCCTCCACCGTGTCCAAGCCCTTAACAATCTTATATGTTTCAATGAGATCCCCTCTCATCCTTCTAAACTCCAGAGTACAAGCCCAGCTGCTCCATTCTCTCAGCATATGACAGTCCCGCCATCTCGGGAATTAACCTTGTAAACCTAGGCTGCACTACCTCAATAGCAAGATTGTCCTTCCTCAAATTAGGGGACTAAAACTGCACACAATACTCCAGGTGTGATCTCACTAGGGCTCTGTACAACTGCAGAAGGACCTCTTTGCTCCTATAGTCTATTCTTCTTGTTATAAAGGCCAACATGCCATTTGCTTTCTTCACTGCCTGCTGTACTTGTATGCTTACTTTCATAGACTGATGTACAAGGACCCCCAGATCCCGTTGTACTTCCCCTTTTCCCAACTTGACATTGCCATTTAGATAGTAATCTGCCTACCTGTTTTTGCTACCAAAATGGATAACCTCACATTTATCTGCATTAAATTTCATCTGCCATGTATCTGCCCACTCCCCCAACCTGTCCAAATCACCCTACATTCTCATAGCATCCTCCTCACAGTTCACACTGTCACCCAGCTTTGTGTCATCTGCAGATTTGCTAATGTTACTTTGAATCCCTTCATCCAAATCATTGATGCAATCTAGGTTATCTCCCCTGAAAGTAATCGAGGAGGCGAGACACTGATGGACAAAATGCATCAAAAAGACAAGAAGGGCAGATGTGCACTGGATTTAATGAGAACAAGCTGATAGCCTAGATTTTAATAAGGCCAGAGATGTCTCCAATCCTTTTGTTTCACCTTTTCTCTGAAGTTCATCAAACATTCATTTTCTTAAAACCTGCCTGACAGTTTTTGCTTAAAACTTAATTTTAACTCTTCAATGGGAAATTATGGAAGAACTCAGGAGAAGTAATACGTCTGATAGAAATGATTGAGATGGAAGCACAATCTAACAAGGAATACTTTTATACTTTTCTATATTTACTGAAGGGATGTGGGCTTTTCACACTGAGACGGCATCTAAAGGCCCATGCCGCCTTGACCTTGAGAAGGTGGTAGTGAGCTGCCTTCTTGTACCACTGTAGTCATGGAAACATAGAAACATAGAAAATAGGTGCAGGAGAAGGCCATTCGGCCCTTCGAGTCAGCACCGCCATTCAATATGATCATGGCTGATCGTCCGCTATCAATACCCCATGCCTGCCTTTTCCCCATATCCCTTGACTCCACTAGCCCCTAGAGCTCTATCCAACTCTCTCTTAAATCCATCCAGTGATTTGGCCTCCACTGCCCTCTGTGGCAGGGAATTCCATAAATTCACAACTCTCTGGGTCAAAAAGTGTTTTCTCACCTCAGTCTTCAATGACCTCCCCTTTATTCTAAGACTGTGGCCCCTGGTTCTGGACTCACCCAACATTGGGAAAATTTTTCCTGCATCTAGCTTGTCCAGTCCTTTTATAATGTTATATGTTTCTATAAGATCCCACTCATCCTTCTAAACTCCAGTGAATACAAGCCTAGTCTTTTCAATCTTTCCTCATATGACAGTCCCGCCATCCCAGGGATTAATCTCGTGAACCTACACTGCACTGCCTCAATCACAAGGATGTCCTTCCTCAAATTAGGAGACCAAAACTGTACACAATACTCCAGATGTGGTCTCACCAGAGCCCTATACAACTGCAGAAGAACATCTTTACTCCTGTACTGAAATCCTCTTGTTATGAAGGCCAACATTCCATTAGCTTTCTTCACTGCCTGCTGTACCTGCACGCCAACTTTCAGTGACTGGTGTACAAGGACACCCAGGTCTCTCTGTACCTCCCCCTTACCTAATCTAACCCCAATGAGATAATAATCGGCCCCCTTGTTTTTGCCGCCAAAGTGGGTAACCTCACATTTATCTATATTATACTGCATCTGCCACACATCTGCCCAGTCACTCAACCTGTCCAGGTCCCCCTGCAACCTCCTAACATCCTCTTCACAGTTCACACTGCCACCCAGCATTGTGTCATCTGCAAACTTGCTAGTGTTGCTCCTAATTCCCTCTTCCAAATAATTTATATATATGGTAAACAATTGCGGCCCCAACACCAAGCCTTGCGGCACTCCACTCGCCACTGCCTGCCATTCTGAAAAGGACCCGTTCACTCGTACTCTTTGCTTCCGGTCTGCCAACCAATTTTCTATCCATGTCAACACCCTACCCCCAATACCATGTGCTCTAATTTCTGTCACCAGTCTCCCGTGCGGGACCTTATCAAAGGCTTTCTGAAAGTCTAGATACACTACATCCACTGGCACCCCTTCATCCATTTCACTTGTCACATCCTCAAAATATTCCAGAAGATTAGTCAAGCATGATTTCCCTTTCATAAATCCATGTTGACTTAAACTAATGATTTTACTGTTATCCAAATGCCCCATTATTACCTCTTTAATAATTGACTCCAGCATCTTTCCCACCACCGAAGTCAAGCTAACTGGTCTGTAATTCCCCGTTTTCTCTCTCGCTCCTTTCTTGAAAAGTGGGATAACATTAGCTATCCTCCAATCCACAAGGACTGATCCTGAATCTATTGAACATTGGAAAATGATCACCAATGCGTCCACTATTTCTAGAGCCACCTCCCTGAGGCCCCTGGGATGCAGACCATCAGGCCCAGGGGATTTATCATCCTTCAGTCCCATTAGCCTACCCAATACTATTTCTCGCCTAATGAAAATTTATTTCAGTTCCTCGACCCCCTTAGGTCCTTGGGGGTAAGTCTAGGCCAACAATGCTATAGGAGAAGGAAGTTTCAAGATTGTCACCCAGCAAGAATGAAGGAACGGCAATACCGTTCCAAGTCAGGATGGTGTGTGGCTTAAAAGGTAACTTGTAGATGATGTTATGCTTTTATGCAATGATGCTCTGTTTTTACAGCCTGTGTTTTTCTTGCTGGCAGAGGTCATGTTTGGAAGATGCTGTCCAAGGAGTCTGGGTGAGTTTCTGCAGTGCATCCAGTCGATGGTACAAATCGCTGCTGCTATGCTTTGGTGATGGACTGTGTGAGTTCTTGTACCCTCTGATGTGTGCTGTGATGTCCTGTAGGGCATTCAGCTTCTTGAGTGTTGTTGAAGCTGAACTCATCCAGCCAAGTGGAGCATATTGTATCACACTGCTGACTTAGGCCTTGTAGATTGTGGACATGCTTGTGACGTTAGGAAGATGTTACTCACTGCGGAATTCATAGCCTCTGACCTGCCCTAGTAACCACATTGAGGCCACTTGTTCAGTTTCTGCATATTCAATTTTCAGATAGCGATAGTCAGAATATTTTGGGCAGTTTGACTTCAGAAAAGAACAATGCAATAAAAAGAATGCAGTGTACACCAACCAGCAGATTTAGGGTCTAAACCTCACAAAGAGAGATACTCCGAGGGAAAATAAAACAAACACTGCCCTCAGAGTTGATTGAGGTATTTAATATGTTTAGGGTCCACCCAGCAGTATCCTAAATAAATCAGAATAAGAGGTAGCGTGTGTGAAATTTGCCAGTCTAAACAACAAATTAAAGTTACAGCATTTTTCCACAATTGTAAAAGTGAAAATATTCCCAGAATTTACAGTTGATGCTGTGTCTGTTCACCTCTTCATGCCACATTCAAATACTTGCCTGTGCAAATAATTTTCAGAAACTAATGAAAGGTATTTCCACTCAGCTGGTATACATATATCTCAGCTGCACATAAACCTCCCATCCCTACTTCCTTCCATCAATTCTATTTATATTTGATTCCCAATAGCAATCAATAATGAGAAGGAAGTCAGACCCTTAAAAGGGAAAATCAATTTCCATCAGTCAACTTTTCACTTCTTCAAACATGTAATAAGCAGGCAGCCCACACTGATTCAAGTATGTAACTAATGACCTTGATGCAGATGAGTGTAGATTTTTGCAAATATTATCAGTGTTGTGCATTCCTACCGTGCCATGCCTGATTGAGCAGCCAAGTCAACAAATCAAACAATAATAACTACAGCAGTTTTCACACAAGAAAGTGTTTGATATTTCCCAGCTGAAAGCTGACACGCTGCTGCAGAAAGGGACATCAGAAAGAGCAAATAAAAGTTTGGGTAATGTGGTTTGTTTTAAGGCCGGTCTTAATAGAAGGAGAGGTGGGAGAGATTTAGAAAGGGAACTCTTGGGCTTTGATTGGGATGAAGGTATGAAGGAGGGCTGCACAAAGGGCCAGAGGTTTTGAGGAATACAAAGAGCTCAATAGGTGATAGAGTTGAAGAAGATTTCAGAGGTAAGGGGGGAAAGGTCATGACAGGATTTAAAGACAATGAGAATATTCAAAGAGGAGGTTTAATGTGTGTTGGCAAGTAGATAGTCGATGTGTGAGCGGATATTGACACAGGTCGGATAGACAGTTTGCTTGTATTTTATAACCATATTTTATAACCATATTTTTTATGCACTTGCTCAGTCTGGAGTTATTCAGAATGCAAACCATTTTACTGAACTGACTTTCCCACCCAGGATCTGGCATTAAGGGATATGAATTCAATGGTAATCCAGCATTATCTCCTGTTGCACTTAATATTGAGAAAATCCACAGCTCTCTTTTCCTGGTTTCTATGATTTTGCCAGTGGAATTATTTCAATATACGGAACAGTACTTATGCTTTTGCTGCCCAGAGCATGCTATAAGGAAGCACAAGAGTGGCAGATGTATGCTGTTCGTGTGGAAACAAAATTGCCTCAAGCATTGAATCTAGAGTTTAGATTACATCACTAAATCACAGCGTTGTATGAGCTGCAACTACCCTCCACATCATTCTTTGCAGTCTCCCTCTTGTTATGACGTGTGTGCTCTTTTTTTGTCAAGGCAACAAAAACTAAACCATTAACTCAAAAATCACAACAACCTTCATTGATTAAAGTCTAAAAGCCATTCTAAATTGCCACGCAAAATGATTAATAAAGTTATACACATTCGCAGATGTTTTAACATTCACCAGTGCTTTATAAATTAGTAGACTGGATGGTTTCCATGGCAATTCTTTGCCACCATAGCAGACTCTGTTTTTATCCAATGCAACAGTAATTCCTGTGTGCACAGATGATTGAGTTAATCTGTGTCAGACTGTGCCGTTCCATAATAGAGTACCCAACCTATTTATTTCAAGTGCATAACACACCTCAAATATGTATCCTGGAACTGAATTTTAGAAGTAGAACACAATGTACGTGTATTATTGCATCTCATGTTTAGCACAACAAAGATGATAAATTTCAAAACTTCAGAAGTTTTTAAATTATTTATTCATTCATGGGATGTGGAATTCATGTGCAATGTCTGTGTTTATTGCACATCCTAAATACTCCTAAAGTGGGGAAGCAGTTAAAAATTAATTACATCTAAGTTAGCAACTCCTGCCAATCAGTCATCTCCTTCAATTTTTCCCAGGAGGGCGCTTTGATTGACTCACGGACTGATCGGATGACCTTTGTTATTATCCAGGAGATCCCTGGTGCAATAACTACTTGCACGCAATGTGTTCCTTTCCATTTAATGCTGTCTCCTTTTTCAACTCTAATAATATACACAATACAATAATAATCTTGAGGGCATGTAGGAGAGAGAGGCCATCACTGACACTGGGAAATTATGGTTCAATGCTTCAATGGTTCAATATTGTCACATGTTCAAATGCACAGCGAAATTATTTGCTTACACACAGTCCAGTAGAGTATCACCATACCATCTTCGATCAGCAGTTGTGCAGAAATAGTCGACTGAGCCTGCAGGCAAGAGGTGCCAGCCAAGTTTAGTGCCATTTTCCAAGTCAAGTCCATGCTCCAGTTGTTAAGAGCGGTGCCCGATTCAGGCAAGCCACAGGCTGCTGCGAGCCTCCAGCCATCGCTCTCCCTTGGTCGATCTAAATGGCGTCAAGTTGGGAAAAGGGGAAGTACAACGGGATCTGGGGGTCCTTGTACATCAGTCTATGAAAGTAAGCATGCGGGTACAGCAGGCAGTGAAGAAAGCGAATGGCATGTTGGCCTTTATAACAAGAGGAATCGAATATAGGAGAAAAGAGGTCCTTCTGCAGATGTACAGAGCCCTAGTGAGACCACACCTGGAGTATTGTGTGCAGTTTTGGTCCCCCAATTTGAGGATGGACATTCTTGCTATTGAGGGAGTGCAGCGTAGGTTTACAAGGTTAATTCCTGGGATAGCGGGACTGTCATATGCTGAGAGAATGGAGGAGCTGGGCTTATACTCTCTGGAATTTAGGAGATTGAGAGGGGATCTTATAGAAACTTACAAAATTCTTAAGGGGTTGGACAGGCTAGATGCAGGAAGATTGTTCCCGATGTTGGGGAAGTCCAGGACAAGGGGTCACAGCTTAAGGATAAGGGGGAAATCCTTTAAGACCGAGATGAGAAAGACTTTTTTCACACAGAGAGTGGTGAGTCTCTGGAACTCTCTGCCACAGAGGGTAGTTGAGGCCAGTTCATTGGCTATATTTAAGAGTGAGTTGGATGTGGCCCTTGTGGCTAAGGGGATCAGAGGGTATGGAGAGAAGGCAGGTACGGGATACTGAGTTGGATGATCAGCCATGATCATATTGAATGGCGGTGCAGGCTCGAAGGGCTGAATGGCCTACTCCTGCACCTAATTTCTATGTTTCTATGTTTGTACACTCTGGAGTTTAGAAAGATGTGAGGGGATCTCATTGAAACATATAAGATTGTTAAGGGTTTGGACACGCTAGAGGCAGGAAACATGTTCCCGGTGTTGGGGGAGTCCAGAACCAGGAGCCACAGATTAAGAATAAGGAGTAAGCCATTTAGAATGGAGACGAGGAAACATTTTTTCTCACAGAGAGTGGTGAGTCTGTGGAATTTTCTGCCTCAGAGGGCGGTGGAAGCAGGTTCTCTGGATGCTTTCAAGAGAGAGCTAGATAGGGCTCTTAAAAATAGTGCAGTCAGGGGATATGGGAAAAAGGCAGGAACGGGGTACTGATTGGGGATGATCAGCCATGATCACATTGAATGGCGGTGCTGGCACAAAGGGCCGAATGGCCTACTCCTGCACGTATTGTCATTCGTCTATTGTCTATTGACCAGCAACCGATGTCCATTCCTTGCCCATCCACCTTTGTTCCCCGGGGAAGCTTCCTGCAGCTAACCTTAAGGGGAAGGCCAGGCCCAGGTTCCCTCTCCTCCCTTCTCCGACCGAACTCTCCCATCGCGTCCGTCATTGTCGTCGGCTCTATCCTCCAGGTCTCTGATCTTTGGGTGATGAGCAGCGGAGGCTCGGCGAGCTCCCCCTTCCAGGCCACTGCCACCGGGTCCTTCGAGTTTGGGCCAGTTCAACAGCTAAAGTAACTCCAGAAGGCCATGGTCCATGCCAGGTCTTCTGTTCAGCCAGACTTCAGGCCGAGTCATAAGGTCATAAGTAATAGGAGTAAAATTGGCCCATCATGTTTACACTGCCTTTCAATCATGGCTATTCGATCTCTCCTTCCTAACCCCATTCTCATGCCTTCTCCCCATAACTCCTGACACCCATACTAATCAAGAATCTATCTATCTCTGCATTAAATATATCCATTGACGTCCTCCACAGCCTTCTGTGGCAAAGAATTTTGCAGATTCACCACCCTCTGACTAAAGAAATTCCTTCTCATTTCCTTCCGAAAGGAACGTCCTTTAATTCTAGGTCTATGACACTCCACCAGTGGAAACATCCTCTCCACATCCACTCTATCCAAGCCTTTCACTATTCGGTACGTATCAATTAGGTCCTCCCTCATTCTTCTAAACTCTAGCGAGTACAGGCCCAGTGCCATCAAACGCTCATCATAAATTAACCCACTCATTCCTGGGATCATTCTTGTAAAACTCCTCTGGATCCTCTCCAGGGCCAGCACATCCTTCCTCAGATATGGTGTCCAAAATTGCTCACAATACTCCAAATGCGGCCTGACCAGATCCTGATGGAGCCTCAGCATTACATCCCTGTTTTTGTATTCTAGCCATCTTGACATTGTGTTTGACTTCTTTACTACCGATTCGATTTGCAGATTAACATTTTGGGAATCCTGCACCAGCAATACTAAGTCCCTTTGCACGTCCGATTTCTGGATTCTCTCCCAATTTAGAGTCTTATGTTTGGCCGCGCTCTGTGCCGGCTCTCCTGAAGGCTTTGCGTGGTGCCCTGTGGGTGCCTTCAACCGCGACACTGGGCATTGCCTCTTGTGAGTTTAGATTGAGGGGAAAACAGGAATTAAAGGCATCCACATTTTGGAATTTGCAGATAAATTTCATAAATTTAACTTAAAGAGAATGCATTCACATATTTAATGTCGTCTTTTGCCACCTTGGTCAAATGGTAGCACAAATAATCATTTGTGAATGAGTACAAATGTGTGAGTAAAGAGAAGTCTAAAATGTCTGACAATGAATCCTTCTCTACTTAATTAAGTAATTAAATTGCTCAACCATGATATATCTATTATTAAGTAACATGGGAGTCCAATTCATTAACACAACATGATATTAATACTAATTCATTAGCACTTCCGGCATGAAGGATTACATTCTTTACCCTTACTCTAAAATTCTAGATTCTAGCCCATTAATTAAGGATTCTGTGGATTAGACTTTAGAGATTAAGCACTGAAACAGGCCCCTTGGCCCACCGAATCCACCGACCAGCGATTCCTGTACACTAGCACTATCCTACACACTAGGGATCTGTAGGTCTTTGGAATGTGGGAGGAAATTGGAGCACCAAGACAAAACCCACGCGGTCACAGGGAGAATGTACAAACTCCATACAGACAGCACCCGTAGCCAGGATTGAACCCGGATCTCTGACGCTGTAAGGCAGCAAGTCCATCATTATGCCACTGTGCCGCCCTAAAAATGTATTCAATGCTAGTGATCGGATGATGCGATTGAACTGGATGAAGACCTTTTCAAAGCCCTGTTAGCTAGATGCACTTCTTTATTGCTCCTGAGTAATATCAGGGAACCCTAAACCTTACCCTCCACCAAACTGAACCCTTGCTCCCACTATGGGTTAGTAGCAGCACAGCTGGTACAGCACATCCTCGCAGTGCCAGTGACCTGCGCTCGATCTGACCTTGGGTGCTGTCTGTGTGGAGTTTGCACGTTCTCCATGTGTCCGTGTGAGTTTCCTCCAAGTGCTCCGGTTTCCTCCCAAATCGCAGAGATGTGTAGGTTTGTAGGTTAATTGGTTTCTGTACAATTGCTCTTGATATGTAGGTAGTGGGATAACATAGAACTAGTGTTGACGGGTGAATCAAGGTCGGCGTAGACTCGGTGGGCCGAAGGGTCTGTTTACATGCCTTACCTCTAAACTCTAAACAAAACTAAGCAGGGAAGCCGTGGGCCAATATAAAGTCAGGAGCAGAGAATTCCAGAAGTTCATCACACACTGTTTACATACCTCAGTTTTAAATGACTGCCCCGAATCTGAAAACTATGTCTGCTTGTTCAAGGTTCTCCCACTTGTGGAAACATCTTAACATCGACCCTATTATGTCCCTCAGGTTCACATACACTCCTCATTTTACTAACTTCAACAAATATATATTCAATTTTATTAGCTGCTCATGGTAGAACAACCCTTTAACCTATGAGGATAGAAGCAAGTTCATCAGGTGACAAAGATCCTATCTGCTTTACACCGATGTGCCCCACTGTAAAGGCTGATGCCGCACAGCTACACAAGTGGAATATTTCCTCTTCCCCCCATCTTAGTCCAACTCCGGAATCATGAGAACCAAAACTAAGGCTGCCATTGCCCTTCAGTGCAGTTCTGACAAAGTTATTGCCTCTCAGAGGTGCCATTTTTTTTTAACCGAGACTCTGTTTGCCCTTAGAAGTGCACACAAGAGATGCCATTGCACTATTTTGAAGAGGAGCAGGTGAAGATTCTTCAGAGCCCTGGACAGTATTTATAAACCAACCGGCATTCAGAAGTAGATCATCCGATCATTATCACATTGTTGTGGGATTTTGCTGAATGTAAATCGGTGCTGTGTTTTCTACAAAATTTCAGCATTTCCAAAAAGGTATGAAAAGCAATTTAGGATTGAAAGGTGCTATCTGAATATAGGGTGGCACAGAGGTGCAGCAGATAGAGCTGCTGCCTCACAGCGCTGGAGTCCCAAGTTCGATCCTGACCTCGGGCAATATATGCGTGCAGTTTACAAGTTCTCCCTGAGACCGCATGGGTTTTCTCAAGGTGCTCCGGCCTCCTCCTCAATCCAAAGACGTGCGGGTTTGTAGCTTAATTGGTTGTTGTAAATTGTGTGGAGAGCGGATGAGAAAGTGGAATAAGATAAAACTAGTGCGAACGGGTGATTGGTGGTCAGCGCGGACTCGCTGGGCCTAAGTGCCCGTTTCCATGCTGTATCTCTAAACTAAACTAATATTTAGTTATTCTTGGATGATTGAGTGGCTTACACCTATTTGCAGGTTAAGGTTAAACTGAATTCCACTGATAACCACTGTCGTTACCAAACAGGAGCTGGCATCCTGTCATTCTTCTGTCAGCTCGATGCCAATCCCCCCCGCTGAGTCTGGGCCAATATCCAGGTACCAGTATGCAGGTTTTCTGTCTTTAGTCTGAGTCACATCCCTTTCACTAATTTTTCTTACTGCAATAATTTTCACAAATAACAGAGACACATTAGGAATGACTAACAATCCCTCTTGGAGTCTACGTCTGTGCACTAAATTCAATTTTTCAGCGATGTAATCCATGCTTGACTCAACTAGAATGAAGGAACTGTATTTCCCAGGGCAAGCATCATTTACCCAGGGGAACCACACACACAAATGGAAAATAACAGATAAAGCACTCCTTGTAATAATTAGCCTCTAATATCTTGTGGCATTACATAACTTAAATGCTATGATTCACTTAAAGGCAGACATCAATTTCAGGTTGGAAGAGTCCACACTTAGTAGAGAGCCTAGTGGTGATGTTAGCTTTCAGTTGGATATAGAACTTCAGACAGCAGCTTGTAGGATTAGATCGGCAGCCTGCTCCAGCAATTGGGATCCTATGAATCCAATCCCAAACTCTAGGGAGGAGAATAAATCCCCCAATCCTATTTAAAAAAGGAAGGTGGAAATGTCCAAATATGGTGGAGGTTCAGAAATCAGGAGGAAGAGCTTCTGCCCTTCATGGACCATAAACAAATCCGTAACAGCAGTGATCTCTTCCCAAAATATGTTCTTACCTCCTTTCAACTGCCATATTTCCTGAGATCTGGGAGACTTTGATATTTAATTGGAGTATTATTTGGTGCATTGTGTTCAATTTTGGTCACCCAGCTATGGGGAGGATGTCATTAAAGTGGAAAGAGTGCAGAGAAGATGTACAAAGATGTTGCTGCCAGGACTCAAGGTCCTTAGCTATAGAGATATTTGGCCAGCTAAGACTTTATTCTTTGAAGCACAAGAGGCTAAGGGATGATCTTATAGAAGTGTATAAAATCATGAGGGGAATTCATTTGGTGAATGTACAAGTCCTTTACCCAGGGAAACCAGCGTAAATTAATTTATGATGAGAGCGGAAAGATTTAACAGGAAACTGAGGGGCAACATTTTAACTCAAGAGGGTGGAGCGTATATGGAACGAGCTGCCAGACCAGGTTGTTGTGGAAAGTGTACTACGAAGGCATTTAACTGGCCCAGTTAATCAATATCCCTCTGTCAGCTAAGATTTTTTTTCACTGTCCATTTTACCATCAATATCATCAGCAAACTTATTAATCATGCCACCTATATTCTTATCCAAATCTTTAATGTAAGTAATGAACAACAGTGAACCCTGTGGAACACTTGTTACAGGCCTTGATTAACAACAATCTGCACCGCCCTCTGTCTCCTACCTATAAGCCAATTTTGTTTCTAATTGTCTAGTTAACCCTGGATCCTATGTGATCTAACTTTCTGGACCAGTCGACCATGGTACTATTGTTCAAGGTACTATTTGGAACCATGCACAAAATGGTTGACAAGATGAACAATCACACATATCCTACTTCATGTAAAGTCAGAGAGTGAGTTAACTCAAGGATTAGCTATATAATAAAGACAGACCAAACAGCAATTAGCGTAGATTCAGATTTTGTTTCAGTTGCTTTGAAGAAGTGACAACTTAAGTAGATTGTAGAAAATTCAATAATTTAAAGCATTTCTATTACAAAACTCGCCTGGTGTAATTGTACAGGAAAAGTCATGATTAAAACTCAAAAACGTGGAGTTTCAGACTATGTTGGGCTTGGCCACTTGTTAGAGGGGCACAGTCAAAGTGGAGTGGAATTTTATGAGAAGTTTGTATCAGGCAGTTTTACTGTTTTATATTTACATATATTTTCTGGGTTCAGAAACTCAGTACAAGGGGACAAATTTGCAAATTTTACCAAACATGACTGTGCTTTGGGATGGAAGGAGGCAGCTCAGGAATTACTGAATAAGTAGAATAAATAATAGTATAAGCCCTGGAGAATACACGATGAACTGGAATGCAGGCAATCATGTATAGATGCATATACAAAGGAGAAACTGGTTGACAGTCCCACAGGAGTGATGCTGAAGTGAAAAAGAAGGATAATGGATTTTCCATAGACTTATTTTCAAAGACACCCTCAATGCAAGATGACTTCATTAAACACAAACAAAACACTGAACCTCAGAGCTCAAAGTAATAGATACGAACCATAGGAACAATTGCCAGAACACCTTCTGAATACAGAGTACTGAGGAGACAGAAGAAGACACAAGAAACTGCAGATGCTGGAATCAGGATCAAAACACAAGTACTGGAGGTACTCAGCGGGTCAGGTAGCATTTGTGGATGGAATGGACAGGTGATGTTTTGGGTTGGGATGCTTGTTCAGATGGACTGAAGAAGGGTCACGACCTGAAATGTCACCCTGTTCATTCCCTCCAAAGATGCTGCCAGAGGGGACAGAAGAGTCTTTCCAAAGTGGAACAAGCCAAATAGCCTTCGTCATAGGAATACTTTGGAAATTCCAGTTCTTTTATGCACCTATTATCATTTGCTATTTTATTTGAAACACTGCCTCGTGTTTTGGATGAAAATTACTGCTGCCCATATTAGCAGGCATTGCTTGAAACATTGATGTGACAATGTATTTACTGCCATTCAAGTTATTACAGCAAACAGTAAACCTTTGTTATAATGGATCATGGGGAGTTGGGGGAGAGGAGTGGGGTGTCTGTTATTGCCAATTATTTGCTATAACTGAG
Organism: Okamejei kenojei; assembly: GCA_035221665.1. NCBI lineage: Eukaryota > Metazoa > Chordata > Chondrichthyes > Rajiformes > Rajidae > Okamejei > Okamejei kenojei. The sequence goes on along the minus strand of CM069144.1, from coordinate 50,736,019 downwards.
TAAGGTATTATCATTGTATAGTTGAAACGTAGAATTGCAGATGAAGGGTAATACACAAAGTGCTGGAGTAACTCCGTTCAGTTTCAGTTTCAGTTTCAGTTTGGTTTATTGTCACGTGTACCGAAGTATGATGAAAAGCTTTTTCAAACTCAGCAGGTTAGGCAGCATCTCTGGAGAACATGGATAAATGCCCCTTCTTCTGACTGATTCAATCTGCTGAGTTCCTTCAGCACTTTGTATTGTTTCACTTTAATATAAGGAGTTGATGCCACTGGTTTGCACCAGTGAGCCCCTCGTCATTGGTTGATGCGGTTGTTGAGGATTATTCTCAGAGCTGGCATGCAATTAATGGGCTGAATGGCCTCCTTCAAGATTGTAGTAGGCATGTGGCTTATTTTCTGTGTCATTAATTATGGCATGTGTCTTTAAATTTTAGACTGCCCGTTATTATGTGGGTGGGATTTATGACATATTTTAGGGAGTGTTTGGAGCTAAGTTTCTTGCGCAGAAGGTTAGTTTTTAGTTTAGTTTTGGACCTGCATGAGGAAGGCATACCCTTTGACCATGCGAAGTGTAACGGAGACACGAGGAGTTTTCTAACCTTTAAAGTGATATGCTGGAGTTCGATGACGATTATAGTGTACAAGTGGGAAGAAGGTTGGATGTACCTTATTGTTTTTCATCAATAATAAAGAATCTATTAATCAAAAGACTGTGTTATGAAGATTTATCTGTGAAGAAGCTCGGAAGGTCTCTGACGGAGAGCTCACATGTGTATTACGACATTCTCCTTAATCATATAGTCCACTTAGTGGCTTGAGGGAGTAATCTCTTGAACAATATAAAAAATCTGCCACTACATTAAGTCAAAGGATACCTCTGATAGGGGATGTAACCCAGTCCCAGAGAGTGGGACAGAAGTTTTGGATAAGACCTTGATTGAAGTTTTGGCCAGAAGACAGGTTCCAGCCGAGGAACTGAAGACAAAATATCTCGGCCAAAGATGGCCTCGAGGTTTATCGACAGCGAAGAGACTTATTTGAAGATCTGAAGGCATTATCAAGATATTATGTAAAATCGACTATTATTCCTTTGAATCTTGAAGCTGAAAAGCTTTAATTTTAAACAGCTTCTGTAAGAAGAACCAGATAAATGAATGCCAGCCACTAGCTTGGAAGATAGCCAAAAAAAGTGTTTTTCCAATTTGCCTGGAGAAATCCAGACGTCTGACCTTGGAAATTGTTTTGAAGTCTTGATAACATACATTCCTTCTGAACTAACATCACTGCTAGCCCGTGGATGTTGATGAGATGTTGGCAACAATCTCAGTTTGTTATTGTTCTGATGAAAATGTTGACAAAACAAAATTTGAGCAACCAGCAGAGGACTTTTCTCGTTCAATTTAAAGACTTGGAAATCTGCCAAGACCTGTTTAAAATCATGGAACCTGAAGATGAAGAAGACGCCACGCCAGAGGAACCACAAGGTGGCGAAGTCAAGTTTAGTCAAGAACAAGCTGCCTACCTTAAAGAAACCGAGGAGAGAAACAAATTATGGCAACAGGTTACCAGATTAATTGAAAAACAGAAGAAACTAATGAAATCAGTACAGAGCGGGATCAAAGTAGAATCTAATCTGGGCCAAATAAGGAACCTCTGCCAAGAGGTTGGAAAGAAACAAAATGTGCTGCTGTGTTCACAACCGCCTCGGGAAGAACACGTAAGACACATCCAGTGGTGGGAAGACAGGGTGAAGATAATCAATGGTTTCATGGATGAGGCAGAGGAGTGGTTATCTGAAATTATACCACAACTTACGCGCTTAACAGCTATAGGTGCGATGCATCAAGGTGCCAGAATGGAAGATGAAATAACACCAAGAGATAATATCTCGAAAGTATCTACAAGAAGATCAGGACATAAATCCAGTTCAGTATCAAGGGCTTCTGCTCGAATGGGAGTTGAAGCTGATCTAGCCGCTCGCTCAATAGAAGTGGATGCCTTGAAGAAGAAACATGAGTTTGAGCAAGAAGAAGAAAAGATGAGACGATGAGAAGAACAGATGAAAGAAGAGATGAGGCGACGAGAAGAACAGATTAAAGAAGAGATGATGCGACAAAAAGAAGAGATGAGGCGACAAGAAGAATAGATGAGGCGACGAAAGGAACAACTGGAACGACACAAAGATGAAGGTGGCCAAATCAAAGAAGGAGATACTGGAAAGAGAGGGTTCAAGATGCAGCTCTAGATCATTGAAGACGATGAGCTCTGGACCAAGAGGAAAAACTGCTCCAAGTGAGTCAGCAGTTGGATCAATTTCACCGAGGTCCACCGGATTTCATGGCTTTGAAAACCCATTGGAACAGAGTAAGATGGGAAAAACTTCATCTCAGCAAATGAGTGCTAGATTGAAACAAACTACTAATGGAGCATCTGTAGATGCTCGGGCCAAACCAATAGCGGACCATGCTTTTCCAAGGCCTGGTGCACAGGCTCGAGCAAGCCAGTTTGAGCCAAGGCCTGTCTATCGTCCGTTGCAGCCAAGCCAAGGTTATCAGGATGGAATATTGGCATGGGCGAATAGGCAAGCTGAATTCAACCAGATCATAGCTCGACAAAATACCTCTCTCACTCAACCACCAGCAGAAATTCCTACATATGATGGAGATCCTTTGCGGTGTGAAGCTTTTGTAAGGGCATTAGAAGAAGTATTAGAAACAAATGTTATGGATGAAAAGGAGCACTTACGATTTGTGGTGAAGTACACAAACGGAGATGAAGAAAGTTGTCAAAATGAGCCAGGCAGCCATGGCTATAAAAAGGCGAGAAGGTTACTTGAAGAATGTTTTGGTAATGAACAGAGGATTGCTAACGTATACATGGAGAAGGCCCATGCTTGGAAAGAAATAAAGCCAGAAGATGGGGAGGCATTGAGTAAATAGGTAATATTTCTGAGAGGTTGTTGCAGCTCGAAGAAAAATCTCGGCCACATGAAGGAAATTAATCTTGCGAGTAATACTCGTCATCTTTAGCACGTTTCCCAGAAGACTGAGAGAAAGGTGGAGATATAAAGCAGGCAAAATAATGGATAAGAAGAAGCGAGTAGCCAGGCTATGAGACCTGGTGAAATTCTTAGAAAGGGAAGTACGGTACATGTTAGAGCCAGAACGGGACTATTGAAGATCGTAAACCAATTGCAACTAACAAAGGTTCTACCTTTACCAAAACTGAAGAACCTATGAGAAGTAGTTTTGCTACCACAACCATAACCATGGAAACGACAGATGGAATGAAAGGAAACGTATCTACTAGCAAGCAAATGGTATTTTGTTTGTTATGTGATGAAGATGGTCACACCATAAGATGGTGTCGAAGATTCAAGATGAAAAAATATGAAGAAAAGATGGATTTCTTGAAAAAGAAGGGAATCTGTTTTGGATGTTTGAAAAAAGGACATATGGTGAGAGACTGTATGAGTCCTATAATTTGTTATAAGTGCAGGTAATATCATCCTGAAGTACTTCACACTGAAGAAGAGCTACCAGAGCAAATGGAAGAGGAAGAACTGGAACAAATAGATGAAGAACTACCAGAGCAAATAAAAGAGGATGAACCGGAGCAAACAGAACAGAAGGAGAAGCCAACTACTAGTGATGCTATCACCTCGCCTCAAGTAACTGCTCATATTGGGGCCGGGGTTGGAGCTTGTATTTTTTTCTATTTTACCAGTACAGGTGAGGAATAGTAAGGCGAATACAGTGTTGCAAACATATGCTTTTTTGGATCACGGAAGTTCGACTACCTATTGCACAGAAAACCTGACGAGAAGGCTGAACATCACAGGAAAAGAGACTAAGATTTGATTACATACCATAACTAAAGATAAAGAGAGCATGAGTCATTACATTATGAGTATGGAGATATCCAGTCTGGATGAAGATAATTTTATACCAATATCTGAAGTGTTTACACATGGAACCACGCCAGTTTGTCGTGAACATATACCCAGACATGAAGACGTGAAACAATGGCCTTACCTGAAGAATGTCAAAATATCTGAAATAAATTCTAGCGTTGATCTACTTATCGGAACACATGTTTTGAAGGCATTGGAACCTATACAGATTGTTAGGAGCCCAGGTGATGGACCGTATGCTACAAAAACCCGACTTGGATTGGTTATCTATGGCTCCTTGAGAAGGAATAACGAAAACAGGAATCAGAAGAACTATTCTACCATTGCTGTTAATCAAATATCTACTGATAAATTTAGAAAAAAGGTGATGAAGCAATGCAATCATGACTTTAATGAAAGTACCAATAAGGAATCTGGAGAAATGTCGAATGAAGAGTTGAAGTTCATGGATATTATGAACTACTCAGTAAAGATTGACGGACACTATTGACTGGACTTACCTTTCAAACAAGAAAGTGTTAATTTGCCGAATAATCGTCCTATGGCAGAGCAACGCAACCAGAATTTGAAACGCAAGTTTGGCGAGAGTACTAAATTTCTTGAAGTAAGAATCTCTGAAGAATAATTTCTACATGGATGATTGCTTAAAATCCATGTCTACTGAGCAGGAAGTAATTCAACCAGAAGAACATTTGACTTCCCTTTGCAATAAGGGAGGATTCACACTTTCTAAATGAATAAGCAACAATTGTGAAAGCATTCCACCAAATGATAGAGCCAAAGAAACCAGAGTTGGATTTGGACAGAGACAATCTGCCAATGGAAAGAGCATTGGGAATTACTAATGATTAAATATGTTAACACAAAAGAAAATCCTGCGGATGAAGTTTACAGAGTTTACGGATGGTGAAACGCTTCTTAAGCGATAAGAGATGGATCAATGACTAGAGTCTCTCTGACAGAGATTGGCCACAGCTTGAGCTGGGTTGAAATCTCTGCTAATGATCCGGAAATTAAATCAAACCAAACTTAATTGCTAAAACTCCTGTTATTCTCTCGAAGGATTTTCACACTTCAACATTGTTGTTACAACACATCCATGAGTTGATCGGACATGGAGAAAGAGGTTGCATGCTATCAAACCTTTGGACTGTTATGTTTTGCACTATATACTGGGTTTGGTACGCTCGGTACGACTTTAAACTAAAACCAGTGTTTTAATAAGATTAGTAATCTAGTTATGCTTGCTTCTGGAAGGCGAAAGTGAAGATGGAAGAGTCGATGAAAAATTCTGATTGCAGATATATAGTGCATGCTATTTTTCCTCGTTAGTATAGTGGTTAGTATCCCCGCCTGTCATGTGGGAGACCGGGGTTCAATTCTACGACGGGGAGCCATAGGGTTCAATTTCCTGACATTTTGCTTTTGATATATGTTAAGCCTTCATGGCTATTTTTTTAATGTTTATCAATAATTGCCTCGTTATATACTCGGAACAATTAGGGGCCGGTATGTAGTGGCCATTTGGCTTATTTTGTGGGTCATTAATTATGGCATGTGTCTTTAGGGCGTGTTTGGAGCTAAGTTTCTTGCACAGAAGCTAAGTTTTTAGTTTAGTTTTGGACTTGCATGAGGAAGGCATACCCTTTGACCATGCAGAGCATAATGGAGACAAGAGGAGTTTTCTAACCTGTAAAGCAATAAGCTGGAGTTTGATGAAGATTATAGTGTACTAGTCGGAAGAAAGTTGGATGTACCTTATTGTTTTTCATCAACAATAAAGAATCTATTAATCAAAAGACTGTGTTATGAAGATTTATCTGTGACGAAGCAATGAAGGTCTCTGACGGAAAGCTCACATGTGTATTAACACATTCTCCTTAATCATGTAGCCCACTTAGTGGCTTGAGGGAGTAATCTCTTGAACAATATAAAAATCTGCCGCTACAAAGATTATATAAAAACATGAGTAAAATGTGGAAACAGCAAGGGAATAGGACTGACAGGACCCCTCTACCAGGACTAGCAGAGACTAGATGAAACGAATGGCTTCCTTCTGTGCCATAACAATTCTCTGATTCCTTGCCAAGTTTCAATTTCCTCATTCCTCTGGCCTTTGCATATTAGACAGAAAAAAAAACATCAAAAGGAATAGAAAACAGCAGGCGCAAACATGGGCTCCTTGCTGTGGCTGGTAATTATTCAGGGTCTGCAAACTAATCCTTTGCAAAGTAATTTTTAGATATATTGACGAGTATACTGCGGCACAACGCAGTTGGATGGATGCGACAGAAATGTTTTTTTTATGGGTGAAATTTCCATTTCAGAAGCAGAGCCTTCTTGTCGTCAAAATGCAGTTGTAAGCCTTGACAATGGTGTTCGGGGGGGGTAGGGTGATGGGGAGGAGGGGGGTCACAGGTCACAGGACAATGGTGTTCGGAGGGGGTAGGGTGATGGTGAGGAGGGGGGTCACAGGGATACACACGTGACTCATTATCACCCCGGCGACATTAGTCAAAAAGATCAACACTTACTATGTCAAGACTATGGCGACGGCATCATTGAGAACACTCTCCCCAAAGAGCAACGTATAGAGTTGTGGATCCACGTCGAGCTCATGGAAAATGGCCAGCACCGTCACTGTATGTAGAGAAACGACAAAGACGGGCAACTTTTACTCAGGCATTAGCGGGAGGGTGAGACAAGCAAAATTAATCCCAAAAGCAGACCTAACCCTATGGGTTATCACAGCCATTTGAGACTTCCTGGGCTCACTTAAATACAGGCCTTGTAAGCTCTAATTCTTTGCACCACCAGTTGCTAGGCAACGTGCGGCAGCATCCAAAAGGCACCATTAAGTATAATTCATCAACAGAACTATTGCTGCAGGGAGCAAACACAAAGCCTCAGTATACATCACAATTCAATGTACAGGAGATGAATTAGGGAATCTGTTTGTTTTTGAAGATATTCTTCCTATTAAATGTATATCTGAAGCTTTCCTCAGTTTGAAGCAGAGATGGTCTGCAGCTGCATGCAGCCAGATACCAGTGAAAGGTACAGACATTTAAGTGTTGACATTTTTATTATTTGAAGTTATCTCCTCACTTCCCTCTGGTTTAGGTTTAGGTTTATTATTGTCTTATGTACAGAGATACAGTGAAAAATGTTAATTTACAAGCTATCCAATCAGATCAGATAATACGAAACTTAACTACAATCAAATCAAACTCAAGTACAATAGCTACAGCAAAGGTGAAGATGCTGAATATAGGTCTAAGCATTGTAATGCATCATTTAGAGAGTCATAGAGTCATACAGCATGGAAATGGGCCTTTCAGCCCAACTCATCCATGTCGACCATGATGCCCCATCGAAGCTAGTCCCATTTGCCGGCATTTGGCCCATATCCCTCTAAACCTTTCCTATCCATGTCACTGTCCAAGTATCTTTTAAATGTTGTTATTGTACCTGCCTTAACTACCTCCTGGCAGCCCATGTCACATGACCATTATCCTCTGACTTCCATTAACAAAGTCCTAGGTCTGCAGTGGGGGAGAGGTGAATCAGACAGTACCCTAGCTGATGGAAGGACCAAAACCCCGATAACAGATAACAGGGGAAAAAGCTGTTCCTGCATCTGGTGGTGTGTGCTTTCACGCTCCAGATGGGAGCAGGAAGACGAAGGAATCATTTATTTTGCCAATTCCTTGTCCTAAGTTTACCTTCACTTTTGCCAATAGAAAATGACTTATTTTTTATCAAAACCATGATAATTTTGAACATCCCTATTTAATCTCCCATTAGGCTTCAATGGTCTAGATTGTCCTTGTTAATTATAGGTCAGCCTTCTGGAATTACAGGATAGCATCCATTAATACAAATGAGAACTAGTCTTTTTTTTTTAAACTGTCAAAATGGAAACTACAAGTATTAGGGTTGGGATTCAAAGATCATCTTAAGCTCATGTGATGTGAGTAGAATTAGGCCTTTCGGCCCATCAATTCAACTCCGCCATTCAATCATGGCTGATCTATCTCTCCGTCCTAACCCCACTCTCCTGCCTTCTCCCCATAACCTCTGGCACTCGTACTGATCAGAAATCTCTCTGCCTTAAAAATATCCACTGACGGCCTCCTCAGCCTTCTGTGCCAAAGCATTCTACAGATTCACCACCCCCTGACTAAATACATTGCTCCTCATCTCCTTCCTAAAAGAACGTCCTTTAATTCTGAGGCTATGACTTCTAGTCCTAGACTCTCCCACTTGTGGAAACATCCTCTCCACATCCACTCTATCAAACCTTTCACTTTTCTGTACATTTCAATGATGGTAACCTCTCATTCTTTTAAACTCCAGCGAGTACAGGCTCAGTGCCGTCAAACGCTCATCATAGGTTAACCTACTCATTCCTTAATAAACAAATAGTATGGTGTGCAGAGCATAAGCTTCCGGACTACAGCAGTAGGCTACTCAAGATATACGCTTGCAAACTAATATAACCATGAGACATTCTTACATGCATCAGCCGGGGTGGAAGATTGCAACCTTCACGTGGTCCGCCCTGTTTCGACTAATGCAATCAACTCGACGTGCACAAACGGAAGATCAAATAGAACAAGTTGTCCAACAACTTTAGGCTGTGCACGCCACACGACAGAAGAAGAAGATACATCAGCCAAATATAAAACAATGGGGCTCTGGCTGGGGGGAAAACATCAAACCAGGCATCAGACACCTCAGCTTAGTTATTCTGCATCATTGTGATAGAAATGAACCAAGGTTCATGAGCAGACTGTCACTAATCACATCAAGGATGGTCACAGGCTTATCTGCTCTGCCTGTGAATAATTGGGATGCCTGTGTTCCCATAGAGTCGCCCCTCACAATATTAATTTGTTTGGTCCGGATTCCCTGTCCTCAGAAACTTTTAAACCATCCATGTGACTTAATTTAATCCAACAAAAGTTTTTGAACATGACATTCAGAAGTGTCCGAAGAAGGGTCTCAACCTGAAACGTCACCTATTCGTTCTACCCAGAGATGCCGGCTGTCCCGCTGAGTTACTCCAGCGTCTTGTGTCTATCTTCAGTATAAACGAGCATCTGATGTTCCTTCCTACACATTCAGAAGTGTCTCGTCAGTTGTAGTGTACTCAATTTGTAAGTCAATGGAAACATTTGTTGGATCCAAATATTGAGGTAAACAATGTTGTAGCTCTTGAAAATGTATTGAACCACCTGCTGTTCTGTTTTCTCAAGAGTATAAAAACACAATGTATTTTGAGTTCGTGGAGATTGTACTGAGCTGCTCGTCATGATGAATAAAGAGATTTTACATCTCCATTCTCCTTGTGGTTTGGTCACAGTTACAACATTCATCAATCTCACCAAGGGGGAGTGTTTCCTGGAAGACACTCCCCCTGTCTCTTCCAGGAAACCTTCTCTGTGCCCTTTCCAAAGACTGCAATGCCACTGAATAGCACATTATTCCTGCTCAAAACAAGGTGCAGGAGGAACTTAGCATCAGGGAGCATCTGGGGTGGGAATGAACATTTGGAACTGGGGCTCTTCTTCAGACTGACAGGCAATGTTTCAGGTCGGGACTCATCTTCAGACTCCTGCTGTTTGTGTTTTTGGTATACAATCGGAACCATGATGTCTTCTGAAAAAGGTCTGCTCATTCCGCATTAAACTGGATCTGACAGCCGCTTGGTATGGTAACAATATTCTAGGTCATTAGAAATTAACTGTACTCATTAGTTTAATGAAACACTGGGGGTGTTATCACCACACCAGCACATTCAATGGGAACACTGGCCTTTACTAGCTGTAGACACGTGCACAAATGTGCTGACCTCACTCCAGTGATACCTTCATTGTAACACTCTTGCCTTGTTGCAGCAGTCCACAGTGCTGGCATTCTTTGCGATGCCCAGCACATGAAGAGCTGTTGGCAGATATGAGTAACTGAAGGCATAATGAGGACTTGTGATTGTAAATTGTAAATTGTCCCGAGCGTGTAAGATAGTGTTAGTGTACGGGGTGATTGCTGGTTGGCGGCGGGCCGAAGGGCCTGTTTCCATGCTGTATATCTAACAGTCTAAAAAGTAAAAGATCCCAACTGCAGTCCACCTGCCATGGTGCCATGTTAACCTTGTAGGACACTTCAGAGACACATTGTTGGACAAAATCCACCTTGGGGACATATAAAGAGATATCAAAATAAGCAGTCAGAAGCTTTGTCCAAGCAGCCAGCGACAGAGAGACAGAAAGTTGGGATGTCCAGATCAAAAACAAAGGATGGATAAAGGATGGGGCCCTGTGATAGAACAGTGAGGACTGCTGATGTAGGGTTAGTTAACAATCACTCCATAGCAGTGGTGTGGACACCCCAGGGAAAGCTGCCTCCCATGTTTCGTCTGCCTTTGTTTTCTTTACTTGCCTGGGTCAGTGGCTGAAATCAGAGCTCCAAAGAATAGACAGTCGGTGAGGTAGAAGTCCAGCTTGCCCAGCTGTCCAAGTTCGATCATCGCCAGGACAAAGCCGTACATAATGCCCCTGAAAAATACAATAAAGAAATTATGAAGTATTGAGTAGCTTCTGCTTTGACATCTGTAATGTCTTGACCCTGACCTCTCTACAGATCATAACAATGATATCAGACATTTGACTACAGCAGCTGAGGTACCTCACCCCATCTAATACCTATAGTGAGCTGCAGGGAGTTACCAGATCCCGTGGAAGTTATCTCCTGGTTGGATCCAGCATTAGGAGGGACGAGGAGGCCCATTGGCACATTATTGGACAAAATCCACCTTGGGGTAAACTGGCACCTCAGACAAGGCTTTAGGACGATTGGGCTACGTGAGCAAAGAGAACCTAGGGGCGTTGGGGCTAGGGATTAGGAGCTGTACCGAAAAAAGAGATGGTGAATGGTACCTGTGGGTCAATGATCCAGGGACGACGGTACCCACTGCCAGAGCCTGCGCTGAACAGAGCCGGAGGAAGCGCCGCAGGGAATAAAGAAGGACCTGCGATGGGGACCGCAGGAAGGGGGTGGGGTGTAGGAAGAACAAAGGAGGATGGGGGGATTGTCATGAAGGTGGGGGGGGGGGGGGGGGAGCGGGGAAGAACAAATGAGGACCTGTCGATGCCCTTTTTGTGGCGACTATTTGCATACCTTGGCTATGCAAACAAAGAATTTCACTGTGACTTGTCACATATGACAATAATGTCTTCAATTCAATTCAATTTCATTGAAAGGTAAGCAGATGAAGCCCCAAGCAAGTTGGGTTTGCAGTGTCAGGCTGAACATGGTCATTGAGTCAGGCAGCATCTCTGGAGAAAAATAATAGGTGATCCAGCGGGTCGGAAACCCTTCTTTTTTTGTCTATCTTTTGTATAAACCAGCAACTGCAGTTCCTTCCTGCACACATGGTCATTGACATCTGATTTAAATGTTGTTAATCCAGATCAAGCAATATCATGGTTTGCTCTGCGAGTTCCAATGTCAGTGTGTTTCAGAACCATGTGGATGAGTTTCCACATAGGTCTTTGGCGTGTGGGAGGAAACCGGAGCACCTGGAAAAAACCCACCCGATCACGGGGAGAACGTACAAACTCCGTACAGGCAGCACCCGTAGTCAGGATTGAAAACCGGGTCTCTGGCGCTGTAAGGCAGCAACTCTACCGCTGTGCCACCTTGCCGCCCAATGAGATGCCACACAAGAGGGGCTGCGTTGTCGAGGATAATGCTAAGTTCCTATGGACCCGGTCACATTCAGGCACAAGGAGATGATTTCAATGCACCCCTGCCCTCAGGTCTTGAATGGTGCCAAGGTTTTGGGAATTCAGATGGTGAGTTGCACACTCACGTGTTTGGTCCCGCTGCATCTCGCTCAGACACACCCATGTTTGCCATGACTCAATAAACCGTGCTCTCATACACCATGGCCGTTCTTGCTCCGTGCATATGTAACAATAACCATCTTCTTACCACTCCGAATCACAGTGCTGCTGTTGCTGGCCCAGTTAAGCTGCTTAAATCTATCATTTACTGTCCTTCAGTTGGGCTCAGCACGTCGCTGGTTTACCGTGATAAAATGCCAAACCTATTCCATTGCTCAATCTCTCTAAAGTGCCTCGAAAACACTCAAATGCTGATTAATTACCATTACTACAAAGGGGTAAACAAACAGACAGCCATAAGTTTCCACTGGATTACATTCAGACCCATCAGAACAATCCTTCACTGGTGAACAGTGTTTTAAGCTACAAACGCGCTGAATACACTTCAATCAGAAAGCTATGCATCAGTGAACAGCAATTTTTGAAATTAATTATGGCTGGCAGAAAAGTATCAAGCTTGAACCCTGCCTTATGTTTAATAGACATAAACAAATATAATAAAATGTCATGAGAGAGCTTTAACTCCAGAATCATTAGATCATCCACACAAATTTGGGTAAACTGCATTTTTGTTAGTACAAAAGTAATCCATTATCAAAAAAATCGGGGCTTCTTTTCAGCTCAGGAGAAATGGAACAAGCTTGGATTAATGATACTGGGTGATCATGTGGCGTACTGAATTGGCAGGGTATTGTTTCTGGGACAAGAGGACTTCTGACACTGGGTTCAAATCCAATTCAGGCTTGTGAGACATTAATCTTGTGCTTTAGTGTTTCAGGTCAGCCTCAAAGATCAGTGGCCATTAGCATTAAACTTCTCTTTCATCGGTAATCACATTTAATGAGGCTTGTGTGAGGCATTATTGCACAGTGGGATTGTGGCTGATAACTCTTGGCGGGTCATAATTAGAATAGTGCTGCACAAGTACAGGCCATTCAGCCCACTATGTCCGTGCCGATCATGGTGTCAATTTAACTATCCCACCTGCTTTCACATGATCTGTATCGATCTATTCCCTGCCTGTTCATGTGTCTGCCTAATGGGCCTGTCACATTTTTTAGGCGACTAAAGGAGACTATGCAATCGCCACATGGTTGCCACATCTTCGCGGGTGGTTGCTGGGGAGTTGCCTTCATGATTTTGAGGAGTTCCTGCATTTTTCAACATAATGCGGAACTAATCGCGGCCGCATTATGTTGAAAAATTAGCGGCGACTAGAATGAAACCGCCATGGAGAGTAGCGAGATTTCTTGAGCCGTAGGTGGGTCGCCAGGAGGTCCTAATGGGTTGCCAGGAGGTGGAAGGTTCTCTTAGGTTCTCGTAGGTTGTAGCCGATGCTGACCAGTGAATTTCATTGGCTTATTGGGAAAAAAACGTAAGCAGTAATTTTCAGAACCAAGGATAACTGACCAATAATATTAAATGCCCGCCGAGCTGCACAGTCGTGTATCTCTGGCTTCTTAAAAGTTGTCTCCACTCCTTCTCTCTCCTTCTCCCCCCTCTTCCCCCCTCTCTTAAAGGACTTACCGTACACTGTGCTTTAGCCGTCAATTACAGCGCCAACCTTCCTGTTCATCGCGGTATCACCTTCGTTTTGCACCGTGTGAATTTCACTCAGACAGCGCTTCCCCTGCTTGCCCTGTCCCCCGCCTGCATAACGGGCTGGTGAAGGAAAGCGATGTGTGTGTTTGTCGCCGTTCCAGTTGCCGGTTTTTCAGGTGACTGCCGGCAACTTGACAGTCGCTGGCAGTCGCCTAAGTGGGACAGGCCCATAAAAGTCTTATCTGTAAATGTTGTAAATCCAGTTGATTTATATCTGACATTAAGATGCCTAGTGCTGAAAGTAGATATCCCAAATGTTGGGCTAGAAATGTGTTTACACGAATCCCCAAAACAATAGCGCTGTGCAGATTAAAGTTGGATTACCCCCAAAGCAGAGCAATTTGGTGCATATTCTGGATACCTTAAGTGACTGTTGGAAAATATTTTGTGGCAGGAGTTTATTCCCTCTTATACTGTTTTTCTGACATAAAACTCATCAGGTGCCAGCAGTAATGCAACATGCAAAATTAATCTGCAATGACAATTCCCATCTCACTGGCTGTGGTTATTGGAGGGGGTGTCTCATGGTTCCCATCCATTATAGATACGCTCAACACTGACACAGGTCTTCATGGCCTGTGCAGATCACACCAACCCCGTGGGAGCATCCTCCCACTACCCTCCTATCATTACAGCGTCCAAGCATTAAATAGCAACATCATCCCAAATGATGTACTCTGCCCTGCCAAGAGCTATCTGCTAAGATCACATCTGCTGGACTATGTACTGAGACGTGGAGTAATTTGAAACAGATCAATAAACAGATAAATGCAACATTTAAGAAACAGTTAGACAGGTACATGGATAGGAGAGATTTAGAAGGATATGGGCCAAACCAGGCAGGTGGGACTAGTGTAGATGGGACATATTGGTCGGTGTGGGCAAGTAGGGCTGAAGGGCCTGCTTCCTCGCTGTATGACTCTATAACTCTAATAGGGATCACCAGCCAGAAGCCACCAATGTCAGATTTAGCACAGGGTTACGCAGGACCCCATAATGACATTGTTCCTTGAGCTCTGCTCATTATATAACTCTTAGAAGCAGCGCTAGAGTGACTGCAAAGAAAAAGTGGAACAACTTTTAGGCCCTCAGGTTTTCAGTAATAATAGTCACACCATAATACAAAATTCACAATGGTAGGAGGAATCACCAATAATTTATTTCACCCAGACAGATGCTAAAAAGCAAGCAGCTTGCTTCCAACACCCACACACATTCTTTCCCTCACCCTGGGAAATAACTATTACTGAGCTTTCGTCAGGGTGCACTACGCTGCTAAAGACTTGGCAGATACATAGCCTACATTACTTGCAAGACACATTGATACATTTGTAGAACTTAAGTGTTACTCTAACAATCTAGAGTGAACTCACAATAAAAAGCACAACCAGGTGAGTTCAGGGAGCAGCTTTGTGCATGTATGAGCACAGTGTTTTGTCAGGCAATTCTACAATTCCATAGGCAATGCTCTCATCTACATTGGAGACAATAATCAGCCCATCAGGTACACAATTCCTCTCACTTTGTCAGAGGAATCACTGAAACCGGTCAATGTCAATGTCAATATCACTTTTAACAAGTCCAGGCTGCTTGAGGATAGAGGAGAGAGGAAGGCTAGTTCCAATTACCAATGTACATAGGTTTATGGTGAGGAGAGAAAGATTTAATGAGAACCCGAGGGGTCATTTTTTACATAAAGGGTGGTGGGTGCATGGTACAAGCTGGAGGAGGTAGTTGAGGCAATGTTTAAGAAACATTTAGATAGGTACATGGATAGGACATGTTTAGAGAGATATGGGGCCAAAAACATGCAGGTGGGGCCAGTGCATGTTGGTTGGCGTGGGCAAGTTGGGCCTGTTTCCACGCTGTATGACTATGTGCACGTCAGTTCAATGGACTATTCATGTTATAAATTGGATTATCTGGGATATTGTTGGAAAAGGGTGTGGAGAGTCAAAGGATGAGAATTGGAAAGAAGCTCTTTTGAAGAATCCTGCACACCCTTTTTCTCTGCTCTTGTTCAGACATAAGTGCATGTCGTATCACACCATTCTCATCTTCGGTAGTTCCGTTGGAAAGCTGTTGAGCACCCAGTACATGGAGTGGGACGATAGGATATGTTTGTGATACTGTTTTTCTTTTAACCACATCCATTCCTTTTTATGGCAAAGATGTTTAATTAACCAAGAATGCTTGCAACCTCAGTGTCCGAATTCACTGAAATCAACTTCAAACCTTAAATCTGTGCAATCTCTAAGATGGTTAATTTCCATCTTCACGCTATGCCCCATGCACTCTGAAAGCTCACCACTCCAATGTCCACCTGGCTAGCATCCCACACTCTACTCTCCTTGAACTTCTGCTTATGCAAAGCTCTGCAACCCCATGTCCTAACGGGCACCGACTGCTCTGACTAGTTCCCACTGTAGCAGTAATAATTTAAGATATTATTAATGAGGAGTGTGAGTAGCCATTTAGTTTAGTTTAGTTTACTTTAGTTTACAGTGCGGAAACAGGCCCTTCGGCCCACCAGGTCCGCGCTGACCAACGGTCCCTGCTCATTAACACTATCCTATACACACAACACATTAGGGACCATTTTTACATCTACCAAGCCAATGTACCATACCCAACCTGTATGCCTTTTGAGTGTGGGAGGAAAGCCAAGATTTCGGAAAAATCACGGGGAGAATGTACAAACTCCGTACAGACAGCACCCGTAGCCGGGATCGAACCCGGGTCTCCGGCGCACATTCGCTGTAAGGCAGCAACTCTACCGCTGCGTCATTTGATGCATCATTCAACGAGATGATAGCTCATCCTCACCATCATCATCATCAATACCCTGTGCTCTCACCATATCCCATACTACCTCTAATATCTATTGCTCTCGGTTGTGAATGCAAACAATTACTTAGTCTCACGCTGCTTGGATAATGGATTCCAAAGATTAATCACAGGCCTTGTGTCAATGGTAGAGAAATTTTAAAGGACACAATTTATATAAATTTGGAAAGCTAAGGACTGATGAGGTTTGTTCAGCATGGTATTGCATGGGGGAAATCCTGCCCCATTAATTTGATGGGGTTTTTTGAGGACATAACGTAGGAAATTAATGAAGAACGAGCACTCAATGTTGTCCATCTGGACTTTGGTAAGGTGTTTGATAAGGCTTTGCATGGCAGACTGGTCCAGAAGATAAAGCCACAAGGGAATAAGGTGAACTGGCTAATTGCATTCAAAATTGTCTGATTGAATGGAGGCAGAGGTTTTGGGGAAGGATTTTTCTCCGATTATAAATCTGTGACTTGTGGTGCAATGCAGGGATCAGTGCTGGGATCTTTGCTGTTGTCAACGGCTTCAGCAGGATATAAGTTCGATGGATAACTGAGTAGAGCACAGACTTTAGAGATACTGTGTGGAAACTGGCCCTCAGCCCACCGTGTCCACACCGACCAATGATCACACCATATACTAGCACTATCCTACACACTAGGGGCAATGTACAGAAGCTAATTAACCTGCTAACCTATATGTCTTTGGAGTGTGGGAGTAAACCGGAGCACCCGGAGAAAACCCATAATGTCACAGGGAAAATGTACAAACTCCGTACTGACAGCACCTGGTTGTAGGATTGAACCTGGGTGACTGGCGATGTGAGGCAGCAACTCTATCACTGCACCACTGTGTTGCATTTCTTCTTCTTCTTCTCCTTCTTACACACTTTGCTCCTCTAGGGAGCATAGGCCATTGACAAAAGTCCTCCACCTCACTCAGTTGTTGGCGGTTCTTTTGAGATCTCCCTAGTTGAACCCCAGTTGCTGCATTTGGTGCTCCAGAATTTGCTACTCTATTGGCCGAGCTCGTCAGCTACAACACCGATTTCTACCCAACAATATGGAGATTGCCCAGGAATGTCCTGTTCGCAAGATGCAGGACAAATCCAACCTGGTCATTTACTACCCTCTTAGTCCAATCAATCAAACAAACTTTACTGTCATTTAGAAATACATCGATATATGCAATTCCAAACATAATTCCGTTGCATTTGGCTCCCCGTGCAACACGATAATAAACAGAAGGTAAAATGGATAAAATGGATAAAAGGATAAAATGGATAAAAGGATAAATAGACAATGGTGGCAGCCCATTACATGGCATTCAGGAGTCTGATGGCTCGTGGGAAGAAGCTGTTGCAGAACCTTGATGTTCTGCTCCTTATGCTACGATATATTTTGCCCAAGGGCAGCAGAGTGAACAGTCTGTGATGGAGATGTGTGGGGTCTTTTATAATACTCCTGGCCTTAGACACGCAACGTTTGGTCGCAATATCCCCGATTGAGGGGAGAGAAGTCCCGATGATTTTTTCCGCTGTCCTCACCACTCTCTGCACGGACTTCCAGTCGGAGGCTTTACAGTCCCCAAACCAGACAGAGATGCAGCTGGTCAAAATACTCTCTATGGTGCCCCTATAGAAAGTGGTGAGGACGGGATGGGGGAGGTGAGCTCTTCTCATCCGGCGCAGAAAGTGCAACCGCTGCTATGCTCTCTAAACTGTTGATGAGATGTTATTTGACCAGGTCAGACTGTTAGTGATCTGCACCCCCAGGAACTTAGTGCTACTGACCACCTCCACATCGCTGTCATAGATGTGAAGTGGTGTGGGACTGTGCCGGTTTTTCCTGAAGTCGACGATGACCTCCTTTGTTGTTTCGACATTCAGGATCAGGTTGTTCGTGTTGCACCAGTCCGCCAGTTGTTTCACTTCCTCCCTGTAAGCAAGCTCATTGTCGTCCCGGATGAGGCCCACCACTGTTGTGTCATCTGCGTACTTCATGATGTGGTTTGTACTAAACGTGGCACAACAGTCGTGGGTCATCAGGGTAAACAGCAGTGGACTCAGGACACAGCCCTGAGGGGAGCCGCTGCTCAGTGAGATGATGTTAGAGGTGTTGTTTCCAACCCTCATTGACTGGGGTCTGTCAGTGAGGAAGTCCAGTAGCCAGTTACACAAGGGGGTGCTGAGGCCCAATGGACCCAGTTTGCTTATGAGGGATGATTGTGTTGAATGCTGAACTAAAATCCACGAACAGCATTCACACATACGTGTTCTTCTCCTCTAGATGCTCCAGGCTCAGATGGAGTACAGAGGATATAGCGTCCTCTGTGGAGCGGTTTGGCCTGCAAGCAAACTGGTATGGGTCAAGTGTGGAGGGGAGTCTGGAGGTAATATGTTCCCTGACCAGCCTCTCGAAGCACTTCATCATTATGGGAGTGAGTGCTACAGGGCAGTAATCGTTGAGACATTGTATTTTGGATTTTTTTGGTACTGATGTGATGGTGGCAGTCTTGAAACACGATGGGACGACAGCCTGGTTCAGCGAGGTGTTGAAGATGTCCGTAAGGACACGTGCCAGCTGACCAGTACATTCCCCGAGCACCCGCCCTGGTATGTTATCAGGGCCTGCCACCTTCTGTGTGTTCACTCCTTTTAGGGTCCTCCGGACATCCGCTATATCAAGACTGAGTGCCTGTTCATCACAGTGAGGAATACCGAGGAATCGCAGGTGTGTTATTTAATGCCTCGAACCATCCAAAATAGTTATTGAGTTCATTGAGGAACTCAATGCTGTCATCACAGGGTGTGGAGCAGTCCTATAGTCCGTGATTGTTTTGATTCCCTGTCACATGTGCCTGGTGTTCGTTGGGTCATGAAAGAAGCTCTGGATTTTCTGACCATGGGCACGCTTTGCCAGCCTGATGACTCGGTTCAGGTTGGCTCTTGCGGATCTGAGTGCCACCACGTCACCGGATTTAAACGCGGCATTACGTGCTCTCAGCATTCCACGTATCTCTGGGATCATCCAGGGTTTCTGGTTGGCCCGTATAGTGATGGTCTTTGTGACACAGACATCCTCTATGCACTTTTCCATGTAAGCAGACATGGACGCAGCGTACTCCTCCAGGTTGGTGTGTTGACTGTCAGTTGCAGCCTTCTTGAACATGTCCCAGTCCGTGCATTCAAAACAGTCCTGTAGTGCTGTCATAGCTCCCTCTGGCCAGACCCTAACCTGCTTCACAGTAGGCTTTTCTCTGGTAAGCAGGAGCCTGTATGCAGGAATTAGCATCACAGAGATATGGTCTGAGGAGCCAAGGTGGGGCCTTGAATGCCTTCTTGATGTTTGTATAGGTTAGGTCCAGTGTGTTCACTCCCCTGGTTGCAAAGTCTACATGCTGGTAGTAATGTGGGAGAACTGTCTTCATATTGGCCTGGTTAAAATCCCCAGCAACAATGAAAACACCATCTGGATGTATAGATTGCAAGTCACTGATGGAACGATAAAGAGCATTCAGGGCCTCCTTGGTGTTTGCACTGGGGGGGGGGGGATGGATGTACATGGCTTTGATGGTTATAATCGTAAATTCCCTGGGCAGATAGAAGGGTCTGCATTTTATTGTCAAATAAGCAAGGAGATGAAAGGGATAATTGATGGTGTTATTGTGGCACTTCTTTAGCAGCTCAGTGTATGTGCCACCAATGTCACTCAGTTCATGACCACATTACAGCCTTAGTCCAAGCATGGACAAAATCTAAATGAGAATAACTATCTTCAGCATTAAAGCAGCATTTGATTAAATATAACTTCAAGGAGCCTTGACTAAACCTGAGTCGATGGAAATCAGAGGGAAAGCCCTTCACTGGTTGGAATCATATTTAGCACAAAAGCAGATGGTTCTGGTGTTTGAAGGTAATCAAATCATCTGCAGGACATCTCTGCAGGAGTTACTCAGGGTAGTTTTCCTAGGCCCAACCATCTTCATCAATGACTTTCCTTCAGCGGTAAGGTTGCATTATCACCGATGATTGCACAATTTACAGCACCATTTGTGACTCCTCAGATGGTGAAGCAGTCCACATCCAAATGCAGCAAGACCAGGCCTATACCTGGGCCTGGGCTGACAGGTGGCAAATATTATTCATTCCTCACAGGTGCCAAGCAATGACGATATCCACAAATAAATTATCCTGCTACCATCCTCTGACACACCCTGGCTAAGCACTGCTGAATCCCCCACTCTCAATATCCCAGGATGCCATTATTGACCAGAAACTGGGAAAGTCACATGCTCAATGTGACAACAAGAGCAGATCAGAGGCTAGGAATCTTGCCACGAGTAACTCACCTCCTAGCTCACCGCAGTCTGTCCACCATTTACGGTTCAAGTCAGCAGTGTGATGGAATACTCTCCATTGCCTGGATGAGTGCAGCTTCAATGATAGTCAGAGAGCTCAACACCACACAAAACATAGCAGCCCGCTTGATAGGCATCCCATCCACAACCATTCACTCACTCCAGCTCCGATGCACAGTTGTGCCATCTACAGGATGCACTGCAGAAACACACCGAGACTCCTTAGACATCACCTTCCAAGCTCACAAATTCCACCAGCTGGAAGGAAAAAGGCAGCAAAATCATGGGAGCACCACCATCTGGAAGTTGCCATTGCTGCCGCACACCATCTTGACTTGAAAATATATTGTTGTTTCTTCATTGTTGCTGGGTCACAATCCTGGAACTCCTCAAGGGCTGTAGACTCTTCCTACATGTTAGGCTGTCTTCATCATCCACTATTTCCCAAGTGTAAATGGCTATCGATGCCTAACTTATAAAATATACATTTTTCAGAAACGCCCTCCTTTTAAAATTCTTCTCACTCACTAACCACCCTGCTATTATGCTCATTGGTATTTTTAACTTACAAAATACCATTACTTTGTACAGGCCACTTCATCATCCCTGAACTTAATTGCTCCGACATTGACAGTAATGCTTTCAGCTGACAGGCTGCAGCCATGGAATTTCCTTTATAAACCTTGTTTATAAAATCTACCTCTTTGACTCAGGTTTTGGGCCATCAACTATAACAGCACCTTACACACCTCAGCATCAACTTCTATTTGATAATGACCTCTGTGCCATTTTGGGACATTTTGCCACATTAAAGGAGCTATATAAATATACTAGACTAAGTGGGACCCGTTGGGACCCATGTTCACACGGGAGGGCTGGTCCCCCGACGCAATATTCCACCTCTCCACCAATTCCAATATTGGTGGCCAGTGGGCGGCTTTCTGGAGCGCTGGTATGCGTTCGTGGGGTGGCAGCTCCGTCCCTCAAGCCTGATGTGCTGGCAGCTCGCTCACGGCTGGTGGGCTGGCAGTTGACTCATGGCTATTCCTTGAAATTCCATTTCGAGCAGGGTGCAAGGCCACCAAATCTAAGTGCAGTTTCTTACCACTTCATGCAGGGTGCAACACCACCACATTCAAATGCAGTTTCATACCATTTCATGCAGGGTGCAAGGCCACCACATTCAAATGCAGTTTCATACCATTTCAAGCAGGGTGAAACCACCATAAAAACACCATAAAACCACACAAAACACCAAACTCACAGTTCAGTAGACATTCAATGTGTTCAGTTGATTCACAGCTCAGACAGTCGTGACCTCTCCCTCCCTCATCATGCAGAGACTAAGCCACACCCACACTTCCAGGTTTTATAACCTTTCTCCCTCCCACCGGAAAAGATGTGGCCTTCATGGCGTGATTGCCAGGAGAGTGATTCTCAACATTTTTTAAACATTAATAACACTTTTATTTTTCATTGATGGGAAGAATCCTCTGCACCTGCTGAGCGGAGGGGGACTGAGTAAGGTGGCCAAAAATCACAGTCATAAGTGGTAGCATTTTATCTAAAATCAATATACAGTGCAGACAGGAAGTTAGCCAAAGCACCCAAGCCACCATTCACTGTAGTGCCTTTTCACTTCAAGCCAAAGCACCCAAGCCACCATTCGCAGTGGCGCCTTTTCACATCAAGCCAAATAACCCAAACCACCATTTGCAGTATGCCTTTTAACTTCAACCAAAACCCCCCAAACAAACATTTGCAGGCAGTGCCTTTTTACTTCAAACCAACCATATTTTCATTTTCAAACCACATTAAGGGCACTCACAGTTGAGTAGACATGTGTCCAGTGCTATTCAGAGCTCAGAGAGACATGACCCTCTGGTTCCTCCATCTTGCAGAGACTGAGTGAGGCACACCACTTCCTGGTTTTATAGTCCCTCCCCCTCCCTCCAGCAGGGGCAGCAGAGAGAATGGGGAATTTGTTAAAAACATTCATATCTCTCTGATTTTTCATCGATGAGAAAAATTCTCTGGTCCAGGAAGGCGGAGGGGGGCTCTGTGCGAGCTGGCCAAAAATGACGGCCGTAGGTGGCGGCGTTCACTCGGAAAACGCAGCACTGCGAGCCAAAAGTGGTCGAGATCAGACTTTTAGTAATATAGATATTATGGCTATGTTTAACCCCCATGTCCCTGTAGCTAGTGATTTGAATAGCATATCTAATGTATATATTGCGAAAATATCTGTTTTTTCAAACAAATTTCACAGATTCCACTTCATTACCTAAAGTTTAAAAATCCGGGGCTTGATCTCCCAACAGCGCTCCATAGTTTACCTCTATGAGCTGTCTTCTGCCTTGATATCCCATGCCCTCTGGATACAGTGATAATTTGATGCTCATCACAGCTGCGAAGTGGGTCACGACGTTCAATTTCAGAATGCAGAGAAGAATCCTGATTTGCCTCGCCTGAATGTAAATGGGTCATTGTTGCTCAGGTGAGCAGTGCTGTGATTAGCACCTTTGTGTCAGGTCAGGCAGGTTAGGTTAATAGAGTCATCGAGTCTTACACCATGGACATTAACCCTTCAGCCCACCAAGTCTATGCTAACCATCAAGCAACCATTTACATTAATCTAATCTCAGTATATTCTTCAGCTCGCCCCAGGTGCTACAACTCACTTGCACAAGAGGGGTAATTTTAAAGAGGCCAAATATTCGACTAACCCATATGTCTTTGAAGTGTGGGATGAAACCCGAGCAGCTGGGGAAAGACACCCAGACTTGAAGAGAACAGACTGGTCTGGATTAAACCTGGTCATTGGAGCTGTAAAGCAGCAGCTCTACGAACTGCGTCACTTTGCAATCAAAGGAAGATGAATTTTACAAAGAAACAGGTTAATGCTGTCACTGCAGCTTGCCAGACTGCAGAGGCTGTAATGCAGCTCTGTGGTGTGAGATGGTACTTGTCTTACAGAATGAGAAGTAGGAGGGGACTTGGTGTATATTTTTAACTATATTACCATTTCTTTTCAATTTATGCACATATTTGTTTTTAATTCTCAATAGAGTCATGGAAGGACTTGTTTCCACACTGAATGATGTTCAGTGTGGAAACATGTCCCATCTACATTAGTCCCACTTGCCTGCATTTGGCCCATATCCCTTTAAACCTGTCCTATCCATGTACCCGTCTAAATGTTTCTTACATGTTGCTCTATTACCTGCCTCAACTACCTCCTCTGGCAGCTCATTCTATACACCCACCACCCTTTGTGTAAAAAGGTTACCCCTCAGGTTCCTATTAAATATTTTCCCCCTCACCTTAATCCCAATGTGACCTCCTTTAGATCAGCGAGACCAAGAATAGACTAGGCGACTGTTTCGCCAAACACTTGCGCTCAGTCCCTTCTCAATCCCCTTCTCATTCCCATACTGACCTTTCTGTTCTGGGCCTCCTCCATTGCCAAAGTGAAGCCACAAGCAAACTGGAGGAATAGCATCGCAACATTCCAAGGAACTTACATCCTAACAGGATCGGAACACTGAATTCTGCAATTTTAGGTAAATAACCCATAAATACCCCCTTCTCTTTCCTATGCCCCACCTCAAAGTGCACCCATTTCTCCCACTATCCTGCCCTAATTCCCCCTTTCCCCTCTCCTCTTCCACTTATATCCCTTCCTCTGCCACACAATTTTCACCTTATCTCACAACCCTATGTCTCCTTTTCATCTCTGGCCTTTGCCCACCCATCTACCAATCAATCCCCTGTATCCACCTGTCATTTGACTAGCTTTGTCTCTGCCTGCTTTCTCTCCCCCCCCCCCCACCCCCACCACTACAATCAGTTTGAAAACAAAACATCCCCTATCCATGTTCTCCAGAGACACTGCCTGACCCGCGGAGTTATTCCAGCACTTTGCGTTTCTTCTTATACCTAACAACCTTTGCATGCAAGTTACTGCTGAACCTGACCACTATTATGAGAATTTGCCACTTTATTAAGGGACATTTGTTTTATTTTATTCACCACTGGGAATGGCAGTGTTGTTTGCTGCTTTGTAGATGCAGATACATCTCTCTTGTCCAGGTGAAACTCTGTGCTATTGTGGCATACCCAAATCTCCAGAAGGTATTGTTGCGAAGATCCTCATGACTTCTGCCAGCCACCTGCTTTCTGCTAGCTGCTTTCACCAAAACCTTCATTATGAAACAGTCCTGCGCCACATGTGACCTCCTGAACTCTACAAAGCTCTCTTGCCAATTGATGGGAGCTTCATTTGTGATTCCCTTCAAAAATGCCTCATTCCTCTCTTTTCCATGCTCTCACCTCTCTGCCCCAACTCCCAACATCAGGCACTTCCACGCAACCGGGCGCTGTTCCCATTCCTATCGGACTCCCGACCACGTGCACGTTTTCCTTGCGTTCCTTGTGCAGGAGCCCACTATCACTGGCAATGCACTGGCATTGTCCATCATTTACAATGTTCTCCCCCTCAATGGAACCAAACTCCCCTTTGACCTCTGCACCCTCTCAGCCGCCGAGACCATTGGAATCCAACCACAAAGCCTCACTAGGGCCTTTCACACCTCCCCCATACAGTGTCCCAGATCTGTAGTGGAGCGCTGACTTCCGATCTCCTCCTGCAGCACATCAGCACTCATTCCATCCCACTCCACTCAACACCCTGACTGCTCCTGCCGGTCCAGGCATTGCTGACTGTCCCTTACTGCCCACTGATCACCAACCCCAACACTCATTCACCATCCAACTGTACCTCTCTGCTGATATCTCTTTCCATAATACCTCCACTGCCTCCTTCTACCCTTCAATACTGATCACCTGCTTTAGAGTCCCGGCCTGCAATTACACCTATCCATTCACTCCATAGATGCTGCCTGACCTGCTGTGTTGCTCCAGCACTTCAAGAGTTTAGAGTTTAGAAATACAGCATGGAAACAGGCCCTTTGGCCCACCAACTCCAGGCCAACCATCAATCACCCATTCACACCAGTTCTATGTTATCCCACTTTCTCATCCCCTCCTACACACTAGGGGAATTTACAGCAGACAATTAACCTACAAACCCATGCCTGTGGGACGTGGGAGGAAACCACAGCATCTGGAGGAAAAGCATGCGAGCACAGGAGGAACGTGCAAACTATGTGCAAATATACTACTTTGAGATTTTAGACTACCACATATTGGTTCAGGAAACAGAACAAATCATTGTTTAGAACAAAACTGGAAAGTTATTAATGAATGGCATTAAACCCAAGCAAACTTCCTGTCCTGAAGGGACTGGTGCCACAGCCCTGCTCGCAGCCCAGCAGCACCACCTGGTGGACAAAGCTCAAATCTCTGGCTCTCAAACAACAGAACATGGAATTAAGCAGAAAAAGGACACAAAATACCGGAGTTACCCTGTCCCACTTTCCCGAGTTACTCACGAGTTTTCCCCATGATTCAAACTCGGGGAATGTCCGTAGCGAGTCCATAGGAGGCTTGAGGAGTCCGTAGATATTTCTCAGCGGCTCGTAATGCTACTAGGTACTCGGGGCATCAGGTAAGTTGGGACGTTTTTTCAGCATGTTGAAAATTGTCCACGAGTAAAAAAAAAAGCCCTGAGTACTTACGGCTGGCATCTCCGAGATTGAGTCAAGGGGAAAACTCAGGAGAATTCGTGAGTAACTCGGGAAAGTGGGACAGGGGCTTAACTCAGCAGGTCAGGTAGCATCTCTGAAGAAAATGGATAGATGAAGTTTAGGGTTGAGACCCTTTTGCAGACTGATTGTAGTGGGGAGAAGAAAGCTGGAAAAGGGGGGAAGAGAGGACAAAGTGCGGCAGGCCGACAGGTGCAAGGGTTTTTTTCTTTGACAGGCAGATGATTGGAACAAAGGCCAGAGATGAAAATTGTAGGTATGAAACTGCTTTGAAGAGTTGTGGATTGCAAAGACAGAGTGAGGAAATTAGTTGGAGGGGAGATGGATGGAGTACTGAAAAGAGGAGAAGGGGGGTTGTTTTAGCCAGACATTATTGGAAAATTCAATGTTCATACCGGGGTTATAAGCTACCCAAGCGGAATAGATGATGCTGTTCTTCCATCACCATTTCAGCAAAATGGTGGCTGAGTCTATGCTTGGTCCTGCCGATGTATAGGAGGCCACATCAGGAACACTGGATGCAGTAGATGAGGTTAGAGGAGGTGCACCGGTTTCCTCCCATATCCCAAAGACGTGCAGGTTTGTAGGTTAATTGGCCTTTGTAAGTTGCCCCTAATGTGCACAGAGTGGATAATAAAGTGGAATTACATAGAACTAGTGTGAACGGGTGATCGGTGGTTGGTGTGGACTCAGTGGGCCGATCTCCATGCTGTATTGAAGTGTTTAAGTAACACAGCAGGTCAGGTAGCATCTGTAGAGTGAATGGATAGGTGACATTTCAGGTCAGGACTCATCTTCACACCTGCAGTTCCATGTGGCTTCAATAAGTTTTGGACATGTGACCCACACATGATGAATGCAAATGTCTAAGACCTGTTGGGTATCTGAGCCATCTGTCTCCATCCTCCCTCGCTGGTCCCCATGTGAAGTCCAACAGTGAAGCTAACTCTTGACTTTTCACAAATATTTTCTTATGGCTTAGAAGGAGGCCATTTAGCCCATTGTGTCTATACCCAGATTTCAAAACTATCCCATCACTTCCATTCCTGACAACCTATCCTCTCATCAAATTCTGCCACCAACCTACTGTAGATGAGGTGAAGTTTACGGCAGCCAATTAACCTACCAACCACCGTGCCTTCGGGAAACTGGAGCACCCAGGGTAAAAAAATGTGGAGAAGGAATACATGAGACTTCTTGGAGGTCATGATCAAACCTAGATCACTGGAGTAACTTTCCTTGCCCTGCTATTGTGTCATCCTGTCCAGAGTGTTGATGGGCATGTGAGGGACAGTGTTGCAGAACTACTGGGATAGTAAGGAGAGGGAGAATGGGGCATTGGGACAGCTGAGAGGTCTCATGGACCCAATGGGCTGATTAGCTTCCTAGATCCGCACGGACTGGCTTCCTAGATTCGTCGGCACGGACTGGAAGGGCCGAGAGGGCCTGTTTCCGTGCTGTAATTGTTATATGGTTATATCCTAATAACTACAGGAAATTAACATTATTTTGCACAGCTGGCTCCTGTTCTTCTCCAGGTATGTCAGTTTGCTCTCTTAATCGCTGATCAATGTTCAGTGCTTTGTATTCCTTGCTCCTAGTTAATCCTTCTCTGCTACCCCTCTTATAGTCAGATATAGTGCAGAAGAAGGACCTTCGGACCAACTTGTCTGTGCCGACCAATATGCCTTATCTAAGCTGATCCGATTTGCCCGAATTTGCCCCATATTTCAACCCGCTGTTTTATTTCTTACTTCTTTGTGGCAGTGAGAGATCTCATGTTTCTCTGTCCAAAATGAACTGCATCGTTTGAGTCCCTCCCGATTCATTAGTTGGTCCATTAATAAACGTACAGGTCTATTATCCAGACCCTCTGACACCAGGTCAGAGCTGAATGTGATTGACAAAATAATCAGGTGAAGTAAGTAGTGGCTTCCTTCTAGGACATAATGAGCAAGGAAGTGAACCTGCTTAGATTACATGACACTGCCAGTGAACCTGATTGAATTATTTTCCCAACTACTATATCTCAGTGAGTGACTGGGATCTAGACGTCACTGGCAGGACCAGGGATATAACTATATCCCAAGGCTATAGCTTGAGAAACCGATTGTGGAAAACCTCAAACACTGCAGTCCATGTGGTGAAGGTGATCCCGCTGTTGGGAATTCCAATTGTAGTTCCCTCGAGGATGAGGGAAGTGCGATGCAGCACTTTTCAATACCCGTGGGGCATGAATACGTCACCTTAGTATCATAATTCATTACAACTTTAAGAATGTGGACCAAGAAACTGCATTTGCCGGTTTACAAGAAAAGTCACAAAGTGCTGGAATAACCCAGCGGGGGCAGGCAGCGTCTTTGGGAAACATGGATAAGTAATGTTGCAGGTCAGGATCAGATAGATGACATTTCAGGTTGGGACCCTTCAGATTCAAAGATCCTGACCTGAAACGTGACTGATCCATGTTCTCCAGAGACGCTGCCTGACCCCGCTGGGTTACTCCAGCACTTTGTGTCAACTTTAACAATCCTGCGGCAGAAATCAGAATCAGCTTCAGCAGGAGAACACTATCAGCCCGGCCACTGCAAATTACCTCTCATGTGTAGGGTCTGAGGATGTAGGCAGGATTGTGGCGAGAATGTGGTGAATGTAAGGTCTGTAAATTGCTCCTAGTGTATAGGGAGTGGATGCAAAACTGAAAAAACATAGGATTAGTGTGAAGGGGTGATCGATGGTCGGTGTGGACTCAGTGGACTGAAAGGCCTGTTTTCATGATGTATCCATCAATCAATAAATCAATAAAATTAAAATTGTGCCGGATTGGTGCTTGGTAGTAGGTGGATTGAACAGCCCAATTCAATACTGTGTGACTATGACTCTAAATCCTCTATTTATCAGTGTTAGCTTTGATATTACCACACTCTGTTATCTTGGGCTCTCAACCACAATGTAAGTTAGTAAAATCAGCAGACAATACATTACTAACGATGCCATTTTCTGTGGGAAGGTAGAACCATCAACCACTACACATGCAAAGGACAAATTAGAGCTGCTGCCTCACATCAGACCTGATTCGATCGTGACCTCAGGCACTATGTGTGCTGACTTTGCATGTTCTCCCTGTGGGTTTCCCCTGTCTGACCTGGCTGAGTCTTCTAACAGTTTATATTTTGTTGTAAATGGGCATTTGGCATGAACTACCCGAGGAGGGTTATGAGGAATAAGGGCCAGACGTGGGCAAATGGGACCAGCTTAGTTGAGGCATCTTGGTTGGCATGGAGGAGTTTGGCCAAAGAGCCTGTCTCAGTGCTGTATGACTATGAATTCAGAAAACCTTCCTCCCACATTCCCAGGACGTGTGGGTTTGTAGGTTAATTTGCATCTGTAAGTTGCACCTCGATCGCAGAACGACATCTGAGATTGCAACGGACTCGAAGAAGAAGAAGACCTCGAGTGCATGGTGTGGATGAGAAAGTGGAATAGCACTGGGTGCAGCACGGTGGCGCACTGGTAGAGTTGCTGCCTTACAACGCCAGAGACCCGGGTTCAATCCTGACACCGGGAGTTTGTACGTTCTCTCCGTGACCCCTTGGGTTTTCCCTGGGTGCTCCGGTTTCCTCCCATATTCCAAAAACATACAGGTTTGTCTGATAATTGGCTTTGTTAAAAATAAATTGATTGTCCCTAGTGTACTGGATAGTGTCAGTGTATGGGGTGATCGCTGGTCGGCGTGAACCCGGTGGGCCGAAGGGTCCGTTTCCATGCTGTATCTCTAAACTAAACTGAACCAAACACAGAACTAGTGTGGACATGTGATCGATGGTTGACGTGTACTCAGTGGGCTGAAAGACCTGTTTCCATGACGTATCGTTAAAATCTAAAAAAACCACAAACCACCAGCCAACGTGAAGTGTAATGTGTAGATTGTATCAGAACTTTGGAAAGTACATAAAGGCAGATAAATGCTGACAGACGGCTAACCTATGAAATATTTTCCACTTCACCTTAAACCTATGTCCTCTGGTCCTTGATTCGCCTACTCTGGGCAAGAGACTCTGTGCCTCTAGTGTAGTTAGCTATTGTTTAACCATCAAATTGTATTGATTTTTCTAAGTACAAATGATAGTATAGGAACAGTGTAGGAAGGAATTGCATATGCTGGTTCAAACCGAATATAGCACAAAAAGCTGGAGTAACTCAGCGGGACAGGCAGCATCTCTGGAGAGAAGGAATGGGTGACGTTTCTGGTCGGGTCGGGTCTGACAAAGGGTCTCGACCCGAAACGTCACCCATTCCTTCTCTCCAGAGATGCTGCCTGTCCTGCTGAGTTACTTCAGCTTTTTGTGACAGTAATCTGATCAAATCCTCTGTAAAGTTTGGCATCCCTACAGAAAATACTTTAGTTTCTCACCAGGTAAGGCAAAGAGAATAGAAGCTAATGCTTCAAATTATGCTGTCTGAAGTAGGGTTTCGGCCCGAAACGTTGCCTACTTCCTTCGCTCCGTAGATGCTGCCTCACCCGCTGAGTTTCTCCAGCATTTCTGTCTAGCTTCAAATTAACCTTTCATTAAAAAGGTCTCTGAGCTGAAAAATTAACTCTGTTTTCTCTTTCCACTGATGATGAGTTCCTCCAGCATTTTCTATTTTCATTTTATTTTCAGCGTCTGTCGATTCATGCTTTGAGATGTTCTGAAGTGGAAACTTCCTTGGATTCTCCATTCTGCTGGTGCTTCACTGGTTATTAAATACCCTGAGACATCCACAGCTGAAACCTGTAATTCAGATTGCTCCCAATGCAGGGTTGCAACCCAAAATGTTGACCATCCCTTTACCTCCCCAGATGCTGCCTGACCAAATTAGTCTTCTGACAGTTTATATTTTGCTGTAATTTGGTATATGGAATGAGCTGTTAGATGAGGTAGTTGAGGCAACAGCATTTAAAATATACTTTGGATAGACACGGATTGATGGAGTAACTGTACGGGACAGGCAGCATCTCTGGAGGGAACTGAGTCTAGTTCTGAAGTTCCCCAGTCTGAAGAAGGGTCTTGACCCGAAACATCATCCATATCTTCTCTCCAGAGATCCCAGCATTTTGTGTCTATCTTCAGTGTAAACCAGAATCTGCGGTTCCTTCCTAAACTTTAAATTATACTTGGACAGGTACATGGATAGGAAAGGTTTAGAGGCATATGGGCCAAACGCAGACAAATGGAACTAGCTGAGATGAGAGTTCTTGGTTGGCATGGACGAGTTGGGCCAAAGGGCCTGTTTCCGTGCTGTATGAATGAATCTATGACTATTTCAGAAAACTGAATTTTCTGAAAAGCTTGGATTGTACAATGCAGTACCTCCGAAGACCATAAGATGGCAGTTCTGGCCTGGGTCTGTGACACAGTTTGTTAGTTTGCATACATAGTGCTGAGCAGAGCAATAAAAATGGAATTGAAGGATTCCATCAAATTAGGAGCTGGAGAGTTTACCTTCCCGAGTCCTTTCGTTAGAGGAAATGGATTGCAAATTTAAACTAACAATACACTAAGCATGTTGAAAATAGTCAATATGTGCACCTCTGGGGCCCCCACCAATTAGACTATTCTGAAAGGGGAGTTTGCCAAGCCTGTAATTAGCTTTCATGTACCTATGTCTAAAATCAGCATGGATGAATGTACAAGATGCTATTATTTAAAGAAAGGAGAACGGTGTTTTGATTAATTACTTAACACAAATTTGGGAACTTTTGTTTTCAATTAAGTTGAGATCAATAGGGATAAAATATGCCTGAAGCGGGCAATATCCATCTCCCCAGACTGGAGGGAAAGACAAATGAAAATCACATGCTTCGCTTACATCGCCAACAGTCTATTTGATCCAAATCTCTTTCATCTTCATTCATTTACCTCACATCTGGGCTGAATTTCCACACAATGCTGTGCTTGGGGAGTGTGAATTCCCTTCTCATCTGCTCTTAAAAACTACACAACACCAACCTATGATCGAGACCCTTCTTTTGACCCTTTGTCTGAAGAAGGATCTCGACCCAAAACGTCACCTATTCCTTCTCTCCAGAGGTGCAGCCCGTCCTGTTGAGTTACTCCAGCATTTTGTGTCTAGCTTTGGTTTAAACCAGCATCTGCAGTTCCTTCCCTCACTAACCTATGATCTATGGGCTGTCTTTAGCTGCAATAAGGACAGCAAGCCGTTTAGCACTAGTATTGGGGTTATTATTATATTGAATGTTTGCTTTTATAATATCTATATGTATTGCGTTTAAAACCTGTTATGTCACTGCAAGTCATAATTTCTTTGTTGCGTTATTGGTACACGTGACAATTCAACACTCTCTTGAATGGAAGGGGCGAGTTTGGTCAGAGAACTGGAACAATGAAATGCGATCACCAATGTGCTCATGTTCCCTGCTTGTGAATTGCTTTTGAACAGATGACAGCAACTTCTGCACAGGCAGAGGGGGGAGGGGAATGAAGAGATACCCAAACCCAGATGCAATTCGTTCTATAGAAGCCCTTGGAAGCAGTCGCCCACTGGGTTCGCCTCTCGTTCACATAGGGTATGTGAACAGGGAGGCAGAGGGTAAAAGAGTGCTTAGAAAACAGAGCAATAAGATGCGTTTAGTCACATGTTAAGCCTCTCTGACCTAGATTATCATGGGCCACGCTATTCCTTTCACCATCCCTGACCCATTGCCAATCAACTAACTTCAGATCCCATTTACTTTTTCAATGATTCGAATCATTGACAACCACCTAAATTAAACGTTTGCCAACTGGGAGATCCCGTCAGCTAAGTCGTAACGCCCCTTCCCATTCCAATACTGACCTTTCTGTCCAATGTCTTCTCCATTGTCAGAGTGAGGCCACACACAACTTGGAGGAACAGCAGCTCATATTTCGCTTCCGCAGCTTACAACCAAGAATATGAATGCTGATTTCTCTAATTTCAAGTAACTCCTGCATTCTCTCCCCTCCTCCCTCTCCCGCCGCCCCCCTCCCTTGTCGTGCTACCAGCTCCTCTATTCGCATCTTTGTATCGCTCTTGTTATCACACCTTCCCCAGCCAACAATGGCCGATTATGGACACCAAAGATTCTTTAGCGAGCAAGATAGATCACTGGACGAAAAAGACGCAGCACGGTCATGGGCAGATTCATGGGTAATTTTCGGCCCCATTTCCGTAA
The DNA here is from genome assembly GCA_035221665.1 of Okamejei kenojei. Taxonomy (NCBI): domain Eukaryota; kingdom Metazoa; phylum Chordata; class Chondrichthyes; order Rajiformes; family Rajidae; genus Okamejei; species Okamejei kenojei. The sequence goes on along the minus strand of CM069144.1, from coordinate 50,702,534 downwards.
CCAGCTTCCGTCTCTGCACCAAAGATCCCATAGCGGAGCAAAAATAACTAGTGCGGAGACGGAAGCCAGTTACGGAAACATCCTCGTAAAAATGAAAGCTCCTTAACACAAACTGTTGATCTGAGCAACGTTGATTACACTGCGGGTCGGGTCGGGTTACTGAAATGGATGAAAAAAAAGGCCCACGTTCCGCTCCGTTGCGTACTACACGTTAACCCATTGCATTTAGAAGGAGTGGTCTATCTTGCTCCGCTATAGGATCTTTGATGGACACCACCCTTCCTGAAGTGATCTGTTGCCGGCCCTGATTTGTTCTGGCCTTTTCTCGCCTCCAGATTATTTCCCCCATCCTCTCCACCTCTACTTTCAGTCTGAAGAAGGGTTCCGTCATGAAACATCACCTATCCTTTTTCTCCAGAGATGCTCCCTGACCCGCTGAGTTACTCTAGAATTTTGTGTCTAAATGTGGAATGAGCATCCAGGGGTGGTAATTAGAGGCAGGTAGAATTAGAGTGTTCAACATACATTTGAACTATTTATTTACCTAGTCTTCTGGTTATTAATTTATTGCATGTTTGATTATTATTTATTATCTGCGTGTTAATCCATTTGCAGGCCTGCTAAGCTTCAACAACTAAGAGTTTCATAGTGAACATTAACACAAAACTGCTGGAGTAACTCAGCAGGTCAGGTAGCATCTCTGGAGAAAATGAAAATAACCTAGATCTCGATGTTTCAGGTTGAGATCCTCTTCTGTGTTAACCAGCATTTGCAGTTCCTAAGATCATAAGATCATGTGATAGGAGCAAAATTAGGCCATTCTGCCCATCAAGTATACTCCACCATTTAATCATAGCTGATCTATCTCTCCCTCCTAACCCCATTCTCCTGCCTTCTCCCCGTAACGTCTGACAACTGTACTAATCAAGAATCTATCTATCTCTGCCTTAAACATATCCTCTGACTTGCCCTCCACAGCCTTCTGTGGCAAATAATTCCACAGATTCACCACCCTCTGACTAAAGAAATTCCTCCTCATCTCCTTCCTAAAAGTTTGTCCTTTAATTCTGGGGCTATGACCTCTAGTCCTAGATTCTCCCACTAGTGGAAACATCTTATCCACATCCACTCTATCCAATTCCTTCCTGCACAATAAATTAATAGATCTGCTTTCAGTACGTATACCAATTAAATACTCTTAATTTCAATCGTGGACAGGTACATGGATAGGAAGGATTTAAAGGGATATCGGATGAACACAGGCGAGTGAGATGTGTTTAGATAAGCATCTTGGTTGGCAAGGAGGAAATGGGCTGAAGGGCCTGTTTTTGTGTAGGAAGCAACTGCAGATGCTGGTTTAAACCAAAGATGGACACAAAAAGTTAGAGAACTCAGCGGTCAGGCAGCATCTCTGGAGAAAAGGAATAGCGGACGTTTCATTTCGAGACCCTTCTTCAGCCTGTTTCTTGCTGTGGAACTCCATTGATCATTACCAGTTAATCTCAGTACAGGTTCATCTCCCTTGCTCCCTCATCTGGCCCTGTGAAGAACTGCACCCACTGGGCTGCCTGGCACTGAAGTTACCTTCAGCCTCAGATGAAAGGCTCCCAGTAAACACAGCATTTTAATCAGAATGCAGCTGAAAGCAATTAAACTGCCCCACTGTGTGGGCAGCCAGCCCTTTCCTATCACGTTTCCATGCAAAGCCTTCAGCAGAGTCTTCATATCTTAACGCACTCCAGCTGTGTGATCAGGATGCTTAAACCTCCACAGGACTCAGCACTACACACAATGCCCCAGGCAAGAGGATCAAGGGTCGGCTCCAGCTTCCCTTCAACACTCTGTAAGAAATGAGGACAGCAACCCACACTGCGAAATGTAAGCAGAGATTGCCTAACAAACTGGGCCATCGCTTCCTCGGGTTACCAAGCCATGCAGTGATACTGGGAAACAAGCCCAGTCCGTACGCATAAAAGAATACTCTGACATCAATAAGTGAACTGCTTGGCAAGCAGGAAAGGGTACAGCTGCTTTTAGTACACAGAAGCTTCAAATAAATGCACTCCTGATACCTTTATGTTGTCTAATTGTAGCAAATGGATGCCACTTTGGCACGGCTGGTAGAGCTGCTGTGCCACGGCACCAGAGACATAGGTTCGATCCCAACCTCAGGTGCAGTCTGCGTGGAGTTTGCACATTCTTCCTGTGACCATGTGGGTTTCCTCCGGGTGCCCTGGTTTCCACCCACATCCCAAAGATGTGTGGGTTTTGTAGATTAATTGGTCTCTGTAAATTGCCCCCAGTGTGCCGAGAATGGATGCAAAAGTGATTTAAAGTAAGGAGAACTAGTGTCAACAGGTCATCAATGTTCAGCATGGTGGGCCGAAGGGCCTGTTTAGATGCTTCATCTGACAATCAAAAAAAAGGATAAAGTGCATAGACATGGATCTGTGATCTAGGTAGGATTATCTCTTCCAGGTTGATAGTTTCAGATGCAATATGATTTTGTCACATTTATCACAAGCTGAACATGCTCCCAGTGTCCAGAATATCCATCTTGCAGAACATAAAATTCTGAAGGTAATCATCCAGAAATATAAAAGTAGCTTCTGACTGTATCTCGTAATAACAGACAGCCCTGCTTCTCTACGGTGATGCTGCCCACTTACCCCTGATCTCGCCCTCACCACCATTGATTGATTGATTAAAAGATACAGCATGGAAACAGGCTGTTTGGCTCAACGAGTGCATGCTGACTATTGATCACCCTGCTCACACTAGTTCTATGTTATTCCACTTTCTCATCCACTCCCTCCACATGAGAGGCAATTAACAGCAGCGGAAACTAGGGCATCACAGCGAGAACATGCAAACTCCATGCAGACAGCACTCAGCGACAGGATTGAACCTGGGTTTCTGGTGCTGTCAGGCAGCAGCTCGACCAGCTGCACCAATGTGCCACCCTTCCATCTCCTCCAGCAGTAAGAGAACACAACTATGTGAGCAAGGTATGTACAAGAATATCAACGCCCTACTTGTTTATTTCAGTCATGGAGATAGCAGCACAGCCTAAGCAAAAAGTTATTAATATTTTATCCCAATTGGATGATTTCTGGTGATTAAAATGAATTATGATGCAGACCAAAGCACTCGGGACACCACAAGGTGTTGAAGATGAATTTGCATTTGTCTGTCAGAGGCAGGAGGACGAGATGGTGTGATATACGAGTCTGCTCCAGCGTTGTCGCCTGGTTGCAGCTGTGTTGTTGAAAGTGCACTGCCATAATTTACCAAGTTCAAACCCCTGACAGCAGCAGGCCAGAGAAACAGATTCACACTTTGAAATCCGACAATGATGACAACTGCACTATCCATGTTAACCCTAACACCTCTGTGTCCCAACTTTTCAACTGTCTTCTCTAACCTCCCAACTGCCAACTCATTCTGTCTTCCACCACTCACTGAACACCTCAAGACTGCATCTCCAAGGAAAGAATCTGTCTGAAGAATTGGTCTGAAGATTGGTCTCATCCCGAAATGTCACCCATTCCTTCTCTCCAGAGATGCTGCCTGTCTCGCTGAGTCACTCCAGCTATTTGTGACTAGCTTTAATTTGTAATAACATCATTCTCATCTCTGGGAGCTTCCACAACTTCTTCTCTCCACATCCGCAGGCCTTTGTACACCCTGACCTGACTAACTTGGTAAACCTTTCCCAACACGAGCAGTGTCCCAGCGATTGAGTTACTGGAGCGGGGACCCAGAAGCCGGGACTAAACATCCAGCAATTGGAAGGTCAACAAATACAAATTACTCAATTTATAATCAAAATGGCCAGGTTGTTCACCTCTGATATTAACTCAGTTTTTTTTCTTATACAAAATGCTCGAGTAACTCAGTGGGTCAGGCAGCATCTCTGGAGAACATGGATAGGTGACGGTTCAGGTCGGGACCCCTCTTCAGACCCTTCCCTACCCAAACCTTTGCCTATCCGTGTTCTCCAGAGTCACTTCCTGACACACTGAGTTACTCCAGTACTTTGTGTTGATTTCTTTGTAAACCAGCATCTGCAGTTCTTTGTGTTTGAGCGTTTTTCTCTTTAGACACTGCTTGATCTGCTGGGCATTTCCAACAGTGACCTTTTATCTTTTCTTTACAGTAACTGTTCCAACCTATATGTCACAGCTTTTACATCCCTTGTTATCTCTCTGTCTCTCTGTCTCTCTGTCTCTCTCTCTCTCTCTCTCTTTCTTTCTCACCAGCCTCAACGATCCAGATTAGTTTAGCTTTGTTTATTATTGTCATGTGGACTGAGGTACAGTGAAAATCTTTTCTGCTGCAGTTAGATGCAAAAACCATACATGATTACAATCAAGCCATCCGCAATGTACAGATACAGGAAAAAGGAATAAAGTTTAGTGCAGGATAAAGTTCAGTAAAGCCTGATTAATTATAGTCTGAGGGTACCAATGAGGTAAATGGTAGGTCAGGACCACTCTCTAGTTGGTGATAGAATGCTTTAATTGCCTGATAAGAAAACCAGAAAGAAACTGTACCTCTTGCCTGATGGTAGAGGGGAGAAAAGGCAGTGGTGAGACTCATCCTTGATTATGCTGGTGGTCCTGCTGAGGCAGCATGAAGTGTAGATGGAAGGGACCTATCAACCAGACAGCTTTTTAAATAGCACTAGACCAAATGCTCCCCCAACGCAATATTGCAGCACTCATCCGTTCCCCCAATGCAACGCAGTGGGATGTGGGGGGCAGGGGGCTGTGTAAGGTGTGTGTGCGCGTGGTGGTGGGGGGGTGGAAGGGATAACTTTATGGCTTTGCAATTTTGGTCCTTCTCTTGCTCAGAGCACATTTCAGAACTATGTGCATTGAAGTGTGTATGGTTTCTGAACTGTTGTCAAGAATGTGAAGTTGGAGAATGACCTTGAATAAATTTATCAGCACCTGGTGTGGAAGTGGGATTGAATTCCTTCACCACGGTGTTGAGAGTTGACTGTATTACTTTCAAATCATAATTGGTCCGCGATGGGAAGTGCGTGGGAGGGAGGGAGGGAGGAAGGGAGGGGAGGTGAGGACGGAGCGCCGCGCTGTGGGATGGAGGGAGGCGGAGGCCGCGGGCGGACGTGGACCCGAGGACCCGAGCGAGGTGGGAGGCTGGCGCCGATCCGAGCGAGGTAGCGGTCCGACCCGAGAGAGGCCGCATCTTCAGTGTGACTGGGCCAGGTGGTTCAAGCAAAGAGGGAGGGGGGGTTTCCAGAACATTCCAGTGTGGCGCCCCCCCCATCCCCGCGAAGAATCAGTGGTTTAAACCGTCGGGGAGGTGGAGAAGGTGGCGATCCCCTTCCCTTGCGGGGGCATTGTGACGTCAGTCGAAGCTGCTTGACGAATCTGAGTTGTTTGAAAGGCTGTTTTAAAAACTTTGAATAACTTTAAACTGATGAATAACTTTTGAAATACAGCATGAAATGTGAACCTGTTTATTGCATTGATCGGGTTAATATGAGTAATAATCTGTAAAACTTTCAACTCTGGCGCATAGCGTTTTGACAAAAGTAGAAAAGCACATACACACACATGCATACACACACGTATACATACAAACAAGATGCGACTTTTAATAGTATATAGATATCATCACAGCATCCTGGACTCACCCTATGAGTGATATTCCCTTTGTCCTATCCATAACTCCCTCACTCTATGATTTTAAACTTATTTTCTGACATATTCAATGCTGATCAAGGATTCTTGTTTCTCTTTCCACAGTTTACACCTGACCAGCTGAGTGTTTGCCACACTTACTGCTTATTATTCCTTAGACCTTACTTTACAAAATTCAAATGTTGTTAATAATCAGGAATGAAACTGGAACACTGGACTGATTGATATTAGTTCACAGGTCCTATGGGGAAGGAAATCTGTCTTCCTTGTTTAGTTTAGTTTAGTTTAGATTAAATTAGATACAACTTAAAGATACAACTAGTCTGGCCAATATGTCATTGAACCTTGGTGTCCAATGAAATGGGCCAGCAAATCACTGTAGTCAGGGCAATAAGGGATGGCCAATAAATGATAGTCTTGGCAGCGAGACAGTAATCCAGAAAAGTGAATAAAAATGCAAAAGCATTTAATTTGACTACGAAATATTTAATATACAAAACTGCCACATGGATGCATCTTATGCAAACCAGATAGCAAAAGTCTGAATACTTTTGCAATTGCAAGCTTTGAGTAATAGAACTAAACAGCACAGAAACATGTCCCTCAGCTCAACTAGTCCATGCTGATGGCTCATCGAAGCTAATCCCATTTGCCAATGTTTGGCCCATATCCCCATAAATCTTGAAATAAAAAGGAACTGCAGATGCTAGTTTATACGAAAGATAGGCACAAAATGATGCAGTAACTCAGCGGGTCAGGCAGCATTTCTGGAGAAAATGTATAAGCTACAATTACGGGTCAGGCCCTTCAAACTGAGCCTTTTGCATCTATCCCTCTCAATGTTTCCTATCCATGTACCTGTCCAAGAGTCTTTTAAATGCAGTTATAGTACCTGTCTCAACAACCTCTTCTGGCTGTTCATTTCATGAACCCACCACACTCTGAATGAAAAAGTTACCTCTCAGGTTCCGATTAAATTTTTCCCCTCTCACCTGTATACTATGTCCTCTGGTTCTGGATTCCCCTATCCTGAGTAAATGACATTCACCCTATCAATTATCCTTATGATTTTATACACCTCTATAATATTACCCCACATCCTACTGTGCTCCAAGGAATAAATCATAGCCTGCCCAACCTCTCTCTTATAGCTCGGCCCCTTGAGTTCTGGCAACATCCTGGTACACCTTCTCTGCACTCGGCATGTGGATGAGGTAGGGTTAACGTGGTGAATGCAGTTGTCGGTTTTCAAAGTGTGAATCTGTTTCTCTGGCCTGCTGCTGCGGGGGTTTTGAACTTGTTAAATGATGGCAGTACGCATTCAGCAACACAGCTGAAACCAGGTGACAGCGTTGGAGCAGACCCGTATATCACAAATCTCCCTGCCACAAATCTCCCCTGGATAAAAGCAAAATCTTCTCCAGCACTTCTGGTGCCCCAAGTGCTTTGGTCTGCATCATTATTGATGCCAATCATGAGAAATGATCCAATTGGGATAAAATATTTACAACAATTTGTTTAGGCTGAGCTGCTACCTCCATGACTGAAATAAACAAACAGGGAGCCAGTACCCTTGTATCTAAGTTGCTCAGGCAGTTATGCTCAATTACGCTCAGAGGAATTTATTTTTTGTTCATTTTCCTTTTTATAATAGCAGCGACCTGTGATTCCATGCCCTTCGGTTCTTCGTGCAGTACCATATGAAAAAATATCCTGTTGGAATTCTGACTAATTAATTCTTCATACACGGACGAAGCACGAAGATTGTCATGTTCTGTACTGCAGAGTCAAGAAACATGCCATCCTGTGCTCTCTATTAAATTGAGCCCTTCACTCAAGCGCCAAGCAGCTGACTGTTCTTGTTCTGGATTCAGAGGAGGAGATAGAATACGTCAGAAGCTCAGACTTCTGGATGTAATTCCCAGCCGTAACCTTATGGCCAAAGGCAAGTCAGTAATGAATACAGCCTGCGACTCTGCCACATGGGAACATGGATCCTGGAAGTGAAGGGAAGATATTTCTTAACCATATTGCTCGAAACAAACTTTTTTCTGAACCCTAGTGTGGGTTTACATAATGCAACACAACTTCAGGCAAACATGGACTTCCGACAAACAATCAGCTCAAGAGCAGGCACTGAACTTGATGGAACAGCAGATTATGGTGCTTACAAAAGAGCTTGACTCGACCCTTCAAGTCTGCCCACATTTCAATACGATCATGGCTCATCTGCCCCAGGCCACGTATATTCTGTGCCAGTTTCCCGTAGAACAAATTCTCTGATCTTCCAAAAATGTATCTACTTCCTCTTTATGAAGCTCATAATGACCTTGCCTCCATAAGCAAAACACAAAGTGCTGGAGGGACTCAGCGAATCAGGCAGTGTCTGTGGAGGGAATGGACAGGTGATTTTACAGGTGGAGTCCTTTCTCCATCCTGGGTAGCTTTCATAAGTTATAAACTCTGCAATGAGGTTTATATGCGCCTCAGTTTAAATAACCAGCCTCTATTCTTCCGACCCGAAACGTCGGCTATTCCGTTTCTCCAGAGATGCTGCCTGACCTGCTGAGTTACTCCAGCATTTTGTGATTATTCCCCTGTGCATCATCTGTGGACAGGTCTGCAATTCCCATAGTGGCCTTATCAGTCACCCCAAAACCCACTAAATCAGAGTAAAAGCAAGTCATCCTGAATCCGGAGGAAGGCCTAAAAAAAGATTTATGAAGGCAGAATTTGGGATTGCGTATAATTAAATAGCTGGTCTGAGCTTAGCAAGTGGAAGATAAGGTATTTAATTTTGTATTAGGAATATAACTTCAGGAACACTACAACATCCTTACAATATAATTGGTCAGTAGCCCAAGTTTAATTGAAGCACCAAGCTCACTTGAATGTTTGGAGCCAGCTGGTGCATTTAAGTCTGAACATCTCTCTCTACCGATTGTGTTATTTTCATTTCTGCTTCCCTTCTCTACTCTAATGTCATCCATTACCTTTCCCCTCTTCTTCACTTCAGTGGATAGCAATTGAGGCAGGAGGGTGATTGGAGTTAGTTGTATTTATCATGACTGTATTTATACTATTTCGGTAGAGTTTAGTTTAGTGTCACATGTACCGCGGAACTGTGAAAAGCCTTTGTTGCGTGCTAACCAGTCAGCAGAAAGACAATCAATCCATTTACAGTGTATATATACATGGTAAGGGAATAACTTCTACTACAAAGTAAAGCCAGCAAGGTCCGACCAAGGATAGTCCGAGGGTCACCAATGAGGTGGATAGTAGTTCAGTACTACTCTCTGGTTGTGGTGGGATGATTCAGTTGCCCGATAACAGCTGGGAAGAAACTGTCCCTGAATCTGGAGGTGTGCGTTTTCAAACTTTCACACTGGTGATGGGCTCACCAGCCATCAAAATCAAAGTTGTTCATTGAATTTGGCAACAAATGGCAAACATTAAAGAATAATTTTGTCCTAACTTAGCCGAGTGCTTGAATTAAATGTTAATGCACTACAGGAAGCCAAACCTTAAAACGACACATAATTCAGCGGGTCACGCAGCATCTCTGGAGAACATGGATAGATGACGTTTCCAGTCTTCAGACTGAAGAAGGGACCCGATCCAAATGTCACCTATCCATGTTCTTCAGTGATGCTGCCTGACCCACTGAGTTACTCCAGCATGTTGTATATTTTAATGTAAGCCAGCATCTGCCGCTCCCTGTCTGATCAAAATCATACCCTGACTGGGGACACAGAGCTTTAGAAGTATAAATAATTAACAACAGAAGCAAGGGGATATGTATCAATTCTGGTAAAACTCATTAACCAAAAATGTTGACCTCCTTTTCTCCTCACAGACAATGGCACAGTGACTCAGCTAGTCGAGCTGCTGACTGACAGATCCAATGACCTGAATTCAATCGCATGGGGAGTTTCCCCCATTGGTTTCTTACAGCGCTCTGGTTTCCTCACTGATCTCAAAATTGTCAGAAGGATGAGGAGCTGGTTATTGGCTTCAGAAATGAAGTGCGGTACACATCCCAGTTAGAGATACAGCAAGGAAACATGCGCTTCGGCCCACCGAGTCTGCATCAACCAGCGATCCCCGCACATTAACAATATCCTACACACTGGGGACAATTTACAATTTTACCAAGCCAATTAACATACCTTATGTCTTTAGAGTGTGGGAGAAAACTGGAGCTCTCAGGGAAAACCCACGCAGGTCATTGGGTGATTGTACAAACGCCCTGCAGACAGCACCCGTAGTCAGGATCGAACCCGGGTCTCTGGTGGTGTAAGGCAGCAACTGTGCCGCCATTCCCCCCCTCAGCGTCACCATGCCGCCCGCCCCTTTCACATTACACATTTCTGCCTATTGGCACAACTTTTTGGATTTTCAATTATTTATTTCTTAATAACTATATTTTAGTAATTATTATAATAACCAATTTTAATATTTGTATTAATAACCCTATCCTCCATTGAAAGGCTTGTTGCAAATGTGCTTGGTTAATCCTTCTTCTAATCTTACTTTGACTGACACCAGCACAACAATTTTTCACGAAGATCGTGCAATTTTTTTAAATTGTAATTTTCGGTACAGAGATATTTGTCTAAAAATCTGGCTGGACATTATTGGATGCTGTTCTTAATTAAATATATCTAGCATTTGGGAGAACAAAGGCAGGAGCAGCTGATCTTCCACTGCCAGTGAAAGGTCATGTAAATGAAAATACAGTCAGAAGGACAATACATTTACTGTTCTCCAGTGAGCTGCTACATACTTACCACAACAGTAACTGCATGTACCTCACTGGCTGTAAACCGCTATGGGATATCAGAGATAATGATAGGAGGTAAGTATTACTGATGGATGCTCATAAGGCCCCCATCCCTGGTTTACATTTTCCTTGAAAAGGCGACACAATGCCGCAATGGGAGAGTTGCTGCCATACAGTGCCAGAGACCCAGGTTTGATCCTGACTATGGGTGCTCTCTGTAGGGAATTTGTTGGGTTGGGTTTTCTCGAGGTGCTCAGGTACCACCCACATTCCAAAGATGTGCAGGTTTATGGGTGAATTGGCTTCTGTAAATTGTCCCCAGAGTGGAAGATAGAGCTAGTTTATTGTTGATTGCTGGTCAGCATGCACTCGGTGAGCATGTTTCCACGCTGCATCTCCAAACTAAACTCAACTAAATAAAGGCTGAAGTATCTTTCTTCACAGATCACTGTTCCAAGTGGGGAAGATTTTTCACCATTCTGTTGGGTATGACGATGTGAGATTTTGAATCCCACCTCAATAATGAAAGGAGAGCAGCATACAAATGGATTAGGCAGGTGTGCAGTTCTGGTAACCGTACTATAGGGAAGATGTAGTCGCAATAGAGAAGATGCAGAAGAGATTCACCAGGATGCTACCTGGATGGAAGATAATAGTTATAACGAGAGAATGGATCGGCTGAGTTTATTCTCACTGAAAAATATGTGGTTGAGGCTTGACCATACTGAGAGGGTGGAAGATTGCAACCTTCACATGGTCCGCCCTGTTTCGACTAATGCAATCAACTCGACGTGCACAAACAGAAGATCAAATAGAACAAGTTGTCCTACAACTTTAGGCTGTGCACGCCACACGAAAGAAGAATACCTTACAGAGGTTTATAAAATGATGAGGGGCATAAACAGGATAGATAGTCAGTTATTTTTCCAAGCATATGACTAGAGAGTCCAAGTTTCAGGTAGGGATATATTTAAAGGATATCTGAGGGATATGTTCTTCACACAGAGGGTAATGGCTACAGAATTGCCACATGAGGTAATAGAGGTTGATACAAGTACAATGTTTAAAATGTGTTTGGATGTAATTGGATAGGAAAGCTGCAAAGGCATAGTCCTAATGTAGGCAAATGCCGTTAGCAAAGTAGGCATCATGCTCGTGTGAACTATTTGGCTTAAAATATCTGTTTCTATGTTATCCAATTCTATGAATCTATGAGCATGCTTTGGTGGGGAACCTGGAAAGGAAAACGTTCTTGCCCTTCCAGGAGGAGGAGATTGAGAGACATCACTCTGAAGAAGAGTCTCGACTCAAAATGTCATCCATTCCTTCTCTCCAGAGATGCTACCTGTCCTGCTGAGTTACTCCAGCATTTTGAGTCTATCTTCGATTTAAACCAGCATCTGCAGTTCTTTCCTACACATGCTGTTGCGAAAACCTTGGTAAGATGTTGTAGAGCTTCCAGACTGCAGCCCTGATGTGCCAGTGACAGACATACTATAATTGTCAACTAGCTGGTAACTGTGCTACAGTTGGACGTGGTCACAATAGAGAGGGTGCAGAAGAAATTCACCAGGATGCTGTCTACAATGGAGGTAAGTAGCTATAAGAAGACAACCTCACGGATGGTGTCAAGCCTTTTAGCCTCGTTTCCTGAGAGCTATTGAAAGAAAGTGGAAGAGTATTCCATCATGCTCTTGTGCCTCACAGATGGTGGAATAACAGGAAAATCGGGAAGCAGGTGAATTTTGGCCCAAAGAGTCTATGCCGACAAAGTGTGCATCTAAGCTAGTCCCATCTGCCTGCTTTTGACCCACACCCTTCTAAACCTTTCCTGTGCTTGTATCAGAACAAATGTTTAAGAAGGAACTGCAGATGTTTCTCGACCCGAAACGTCACCTATTTCCTTCGCTCCACAGATGCTGCCTCACCCGCTGAGTTCCTCCAGTATTTTTGTCTACCCTGTATCAGAACAAACGGCATTTAAATTAAGCAACCCAAAATCCACAAAGCACTTTGCAGAATCAGCAGCTGCACAGTTTTGCAAAGTGTGGCCCAGCTAACTGGAAGAGAGGAAATAACGAGGAAGGACCTCAATTATTTAAATTGCTAAAACAGTTGAAGGAATTCAATGGGTCAGGCAGCATCTGTCGTGGGGAATAGATAATCGACGATTTGGGTCGAGTCCCTTCATCTGGACTGAAAGAGTTGAGGAGAATGAGCCAGTATAAAGAGGTGGGGTAGAGAGGTGGGGCAAGACCCCATTGGGAGTGATGGGGCAAGATACCTTCTTAACCATAAAAAAAGGGGGGGGGGGGGGGAAGAGGTCTGGGACTAGTACAATATCCAAACTTGGGCCAAAGCGCCTGAACGGCTGTGTGAGTCTCCCTCTCTCCCTCCCTCCCTCTCCACCTATCCCCCACCCCTCCATCAATCCCTTTCTCCACCCTTCACCTCGCTCAACAGGTGAGGTGGATTTGATTATCAGATAAGAGTCAGGTGGGGGAGGGAAGGGTGGGTAAAGAAACCGAGGCTCGCAGGTGATCAGTGGTGAAGCATAAGCTGCAAATTCTGGAATCCGATAGGAAATGAAGATAAAGAGTGGAATGGAATAAGGGGTGGTGGCAGATGCAAGCAACAGAGGGAGGGGAGGGGTGAGCAGCAGGCGTGGAAGAGAACTAATGGGAGCATTATGCGGGTGTTGGGCAAATGGAAGAAAGGGAAAAGGAACAGAGGCGAAAAGGAACTGGGGAAGAATATAAGACAGCATAAATGATGATAAAACAACCTCAACTGGTTTAAATGTGTAAGAAAGAACTGCAGATGTGGTTTACCAAAGATATTCACAAAAACTGGAGTATCTCAGCGGGCCAGGCAGCATTTCTGGAGGCAGACACAAAAATGCTGGAGTAGCTCAGCGGGCTAGGCAGCATCTCTGGAGAAAAGGAATAGGTGACGTTTCGAGTCGAGACCCTTCATCAGACAGATTGAGTTACTCCAACATTTTGTGTCTATCAACTGGTTAAATTCCAGCCACACTGGAAGGCACACTGTGTGGTCTTGCAAGCTTCGTCTCTTGCCAGCCTGCAGTTGTACATTTCAGACATAAGTAAGTCTTTGTTTCTTCCTCCTCCTTTCAATCTTTCATTTATTGTCATTCTTGCATATAAAAGGGGAATTGGAACAAAACCTGTAAATTACTGACCAGTCAGTTTAATCTTAATCGTAGAGTCACAGAGCACAGAAAGAGGCCCTTTCCACCCCAAGACTATTAAATGCCCATCTATACTAATCCCATTAACCAGCAATTGGTCTGTGACCTTCCACGCTATTGAGTCAAGTGCTCGTCTAGGTACGTTTTAACTGTTTTGCGAGTCTCCACCAACATACCCTCAGGCAGTGCAGTTGTGATTGGAATGATACTTGCATTGGTACACAGAGGCTGCAGAATTACTAAAGATTGTAAATAAAAAGCAGTGTGCATTCTGAACGGCAAGTCATTGCTAAGTAAATCGTTGAGATTTCTTTGAAGAGGAAATGGGAAAAGGAGTAAAGAACAATGTGGTCGGCATTTTATCCTCGCCAAAGGTCTAGGAAAGTACACTGAGGCCAAGATTAGGGAATAACTGCTGACTGGATGGAAATTTGGCTGGAGAAGAGAAAGCAAAGTGTGGGATTCAGATTACTGAGACTGGAGGAAGGAGTTATTCATGAATTGCACTGATTATCAAAAAATTAAACTAAAAAAGGACAGATAAATTGACAGTGAGGAAAACGACAACTTAATACAAAGTGGCATTAAAAATTTGGGACACATAGGGAACCACAGATGCTGGAATCTCAAGCAACATGCAAAGTGTAGGAGTGACTCATTGGGTCAAGCAGTGGTTCAGTGGATCAGGAGTCTTAAGAAGGTGGCCCGACATACCATGTTACCTATCCATTCCTTCCACAGAAGCTGCCTGACCCGCTGAGTTACTCCAGCACTTTGTGCTTTAATAAAAATACAATAAAGGCGAGTCTAGGAACAGAGGTCATAGCCGCAGAATAAAAGGACGTACCTTTAGAAAGGGGATGAGGAGGAATTTCTTTAGTCAGAGGGTGGCATACACCGGGTGGCGCCATCAGCGATGGCAGCCTCGTCAACGGTCTGTCTATCTTTTCATCTTTTTTGTTATTTTTAGTGTGTTTTAAAAGTCTGTGTTAATGTTTTCTGGTTCGTTCTAAGTGGGGGAGGGGATCGGGGATTGGGGAAAACTTTTTTTCCAGCTTCAAGAGACGACAGACTTAGGGTGGACAGGGAAGTAAATAGTTAAAATAGCATTATTGGTTAGCAAAGCAAAGAAGCTATTGAAAGATGTCTAAAGGATTTCTGTAGCATTTTCACAGGTAGCAAAGTTATTTACATATGTTCTTACGACATAGGCCATTTGGTTCATCGAGTCTATACAAGCTCTCAGTGGAATCTCATCAACCCTAAACCCCCACGTATTTCCCTCTATCCTATTCCCCTTTATACGGTCAACAACTCCAATCTGATATTGTACCCTTATCTAAATATACTTCAAGTATGTGCATAGATCTGGTTCCAGATCATTAAAATATTTTATAAACATTAGAGGGCGTGCAAAGAAAGATTTCCAAGCATGTTTGAAACTTTTTCATGAAATAATGAAGATCTAATATATGTCTTCAAACGGGTGGCACAGTGTCTCTGGTGCCTCATAGTACCAGAGACCTGGTTTGATCCTGACATTAGGTGCTATCTGTGTGTTCTCCCTGTGACTGTGTGGGTTTACTCTGGGTTCCACCCACATCCCAAAGATGTACTGGTTTGGAGGTTAACTAGCTGCTGTAAATCACCCCTAGTGTGTAGGGACTGAATACCTAAAGTGGGATAACATAAGTGTGGACAGAGTGTAACAGGGAATAATAAAAATGACTGTGATCATCACAGTGATCTCTTTGATGGTGACCTCCAGTCTGAGCTGTCTTAAAACAAACGGAGGCAGGTGCATCACAGTGTAAGACAGCAACATAAATTAGAAAACAAGATTATTTTCAAATTTTTTAAATATAATTTTTAATCACCAGAGACTTTTTCCTTTTGAAAACTGAACATTCAGAATTTTTCCAATGATTAACTCTTGAAAAAATATAAAAAAATATAAAAAGGCAAGCTGGGCAAAGCATGCTGTGTACAGCTAAATTCTGCCTTTCATTAATCACAAATAGACAAAAGGACAGGTCCCATCACGTGTTGAGTCTTTGTTTATTATTCACTACCACAACCAGTTATCTCCCAATTCAACAGTAAAGCACCTTGCAGC
This sequence comes from Okamejei kenojei, assembly GCA_035221665.1. NCBI lineage: Eukaryota > Metazoa > Chordata > Chondrichthyes > Rajiformes > Rajidae > Okamejei > Okamejei kenojei. The sequence continues at coordinate 50,686,752 of CM069144.1, read as the reverse complement.
TGGGCTCAGTGATAACCAGATGACAGAGGGCAAACAGGCATGAAAATGTGGACAGAGTGCATAGGCAGGCCTGTATCCAGAGACAGGCCTGTATCTAAAGACTGGCCAGGCAGAGAGGCAGACAAACAAGCGGGTAATTGATTTTCCTCACAGGCTGTAGCCAATACTGCTTGGTTCAGATGCCAACGGATGAGGAAGCAACCTCGGTTGACTGAACTTATCAAGGCACACTCATGAATGGTGAGGAAGCCCCTCGTTTACACAACCCAGTGGAATAATTGAGGCAAGATACAAATTGAATTGAATGTTGATTACAGAAATTGTGGAGTCATGACTTTGGAGAATATGATGAAACAGTGCTAACAGTACATTGAGTAAAGAGAAACTGCCGGCGAAACTCAGTGGGTCAGGCAGCAACAGTGGAAGGAAATTAACAGATGACTGTCCAGTTCCCTCCACATTTGCTGCCAGACTGAGTTCCTCCAGCTGTATGTTTTGTGCTCAGGATTCCAGCACTGCTGTCTCTTGTGTCTTCTAACTAATAAATTAATAGGCTAACTAAATGCAACAATAATTTCATTCTGGCGAATTAAATAAGCTGCTGTTTTGATCTACAGGGTACTTTCAGAGTGAAGTACAAATGCCGAACCATCATTCTTTTCCTCAAATACTTGTTGCATCACCCTTTCAGTTAAAACTTGCAATAAAGCTCTGTATAGTTTCCCATCAAGATCTTGTGGTCACGATCAAGATAGGCAAGCAACTAATAAAACGTGATTGCAAATTGCAATACTTGTTTCTAAATTACAGTAGACATTTTTAAATTAATATTTTGAACACGCTTGCAAAATTACTGAAATAACCAGACCTGTGTGAACAAACTTTGTTCCCTATCACTTTTTGTCCACTTTTTGCCGACAATCTGTCGCAACACATTTCGCCATCCACCCCCCCAGTCACGTACACATTAACACTTAAACCCCCACCCTCCTCTACACCACAACCAGTTATCTCCCAGACGACAGAGGGCAAACAGGCATGAAAATGAGGACAGGATGCATAGGCAGGCCTGTATCCAGAGACAGGCCATGCCGAGAGACAGACAAACAAGCAGGTAATTGATTTTCCTCACAGGCTGTAGCCAATACTGTTAGGTTCGGATGCCAACGGGTGACTTAACTTATCAAGGCACGCTCGTGAATGGTGACGAAGCCCCTCATCTACACAATTCAGTGGAATAAATGAACAAGATACAAACAGAACTGAAAGTTGATTACAGAATATTGTGGAGCCATGACATCAAAGAATATGGTTTGCACGTAAAATCACAACTGTTTGCATTTATGACGTCTTTTGTAACAATATGAAAATATTTTATTGTACAGGTGTCGAGGGTTAAGGGAAAAAGGCAGGAGAATGGGGTTAGGAGGGAGAGATAGATCAGCCATGATTGAATTGCGGAGTAGATTTGATAGGCCGAATGGTCTACTTCTGCTCCTATAACCTTAGTGCGAAGGCAGGGTCGCTAATGCCGACCAATTAATACAGGTGGTGTTCTGGAGGCCAAAACCACAATAGGATGCAGATCGCAAACGTCTGCAAGTCCAGAGGAGGTATCTGAGGCACGGATACCTCAAAATTTGAAATTTAAAAATTTGAATGTGGAAGTAAGCAGGTGGGGATGCAGCAGCGATGGATGAGCTGAGGCAGAGGCAGGATGAGGTGCCATTACAGGCGTGGTACATGGAGTTTACTTGTAATTTATATCTTACCCTGGGAGTCTAATGCAGTGAACCCTCATTATAGGGGGGATTCCAGATTCAGCGAGTTTCTTCCCAGCTGTTATCAGGCAACTGAATCATCCTACCACAACTAGAGCTCAGTGCTGAACTACTATCTACCTCATTGGAGACCCTCGGACTATCTTTGATAGGAATTTACTGACATTATCTTGCACTAAACGTTATTCACGTTATTCCCTTTATCATGTATCTGTACACTGCGAATGGCTCAATTTGTCTTTACCGCTGACTGGTTAGCATGCAACAAAAGTTTTAATTTTATCTCGGTACACGTGACCATAACTAAACTAAACGAATGGTATCAGTTATTGCCGATTGTCCGCTATCATTGAGTTAGGGATTTGCTCCAACCACCTAGTACCTAGTGAAACAGCGAGTTGTTTGCAAATCCCAAGTTTTTTTTAACAGCTAAAAATGTTTTTTTGTTATTGTAAGTTAAAAATAGTAAAGGCTGTTTGTTACACTGTTTAATAGAGTAATGGGGTTGTCCCATTTAGGCAATTTTTCAGCAGACTGCCGGCGACTGTCAAGTTGCCGGCAGTCGCCTGAAAAACTGGGAACTGGAACAGCGACTGTCAGAGTGGAGCACACACACACAAACACATCGGGGGCCAGGGCAAGCGCGGGGGGAGCGCTGTCTGAAACGATGAACAGGAAGGTTGACTCTGTAATTAAGACAGCTAGCACAGTGTACAGTATGTCCTTTAAAAGAGGGGAGGGGGAGGGGGGGGGGAAGAAGGGGGTAGAAGGAGAGGAGACAACTTTTAAGAAGCCAGACAACTTTTAATAAGCCAGAGATACACAGCTGTGAAGTTCGCCGGGCAGTGAACATTACCGGTCAGTTATCCTTGGTTCTGAAAACTCCTGCTTTTGTTTTTTCCCCCAATGAGCCAATGAAAATGACCCGTCAGCAAAGGCGATTAACTAAAACTATCTACGATTACCTCGACTACCCATAACTACATGGCGACCCCACTACAACAGCACCAACGACTACAGGATTATCGATAATCTCCATGGCGACCAATTCTTGGTCGCAGAAGACTTTTCAACATGTTGAAACATTTGAGGCTGCGACTAGTTCCCAGAATACGGGAACTCCTCGTGACCATGAAGGAGACTCACCAGAGACCATCAGCGAATATGTGGCGACCATGTGGCGAGCGCAGAATCTCCTGCACTCACCTAAAAAGTCGCTTAAGGGCCTGTCCCACTCTCCCGAGTTATTCACCGAATTCACCCGAGTTTTCAAACTCGCAGAATGTTCGTTATGAGTCTGTAGGAGGCCGTAGGAGTCCGTGGATATTTCGTAGCGGCTCGTTATGCCAGCTGTAGGTAATCGGGGCATCAGGTAAGTCAGGACGTTACGAACATTGTGCGAGTTTGAAAACTCGGGAGAATTTGTGAATAACTCTGGAGAATTCGTGAATAACTCAGTAAAGTGGAATAGGTCCTTAAGTGGGACAGGCCCATTAAGTGTTGATTGGACTGATTGCCTGGCAACTTCAATGCCTTGTCAATTTTGATGTCTTGTCAATTTCGATGCCTTGAAAATTTCAATAGACTTACTCAATAGTGTAACCTGTAGCCAGTGTTCTCAAAGAGACAATCTACTGCAACCAAAATTTGTTATAAAGAGGTGTAATAATGAGTGCTTACTGTACCATAAACAATTTATTGGACTCTCAATCAGTTGCTGGGGAAAATCTCATTAGAGCCTCCATGTTTGTGACTGGGACTGGTAACAACGGTTATCAAATTTTCAATGATTCCTTCTGTGTTAAGCTTTAATAATAATAATAACAAATCCTTTATTTCGAGCAGACTAAAAAATAAAAAGCAAGTATGAAACAGCATACAAAAAACAAAAAAAAACAAGAATATTTATAAAGTGTCATAAACAATATTTATAAATAAATGAATCGTATGTGTCCAGAAAGGAGCAGGAAGAAGCCAAAGCTTACTAATTTCCACCCCTTATTCAACTGCTCATACAAATTTAGCAGCTATAAACACCTATTTCCATATGTTTTGACGAATTATAAACAGAGGCAGGTGCATCTGTCGTATCGATATTGTTCTAGGTCCTTATCGATATAAGGAAAGGGAGTTAGTAAAGAAGGCCAACTTCATGCAAACTAAAATAACAGATAAAATGTCGGATATTTGGAGGTTAAGGATGTTGCTTTTTTATATTTAGTTTTGAAAAATATATAGGGAAAAACTTTTGTTGCATCCTAATGGCCCTGTCTCACTGTGTGAGTTGACACACGAGGTACCCCGAGTGACAGACTCGTGGCTGTGCAAGTTTATGATCAAGTGTGTAACCGAGTTCCCACGGGTATGTCATTGCTGCGATGTTCCTAGTTCCTCTCCCGAGTTAGCAAGTTCCTCTCCCGTTACTCTTGAGCCAACCGTGAATGAAGGTATGTTTTAATAAAGCAACAATGTTAAAATACATCTCCATCCTGTGGTTTTGAGTTATTTCAGCGCGGCGGCATCTATTGATATGACCTACAATGGGAAAATGCGCATCCTCCAGTAACCAAGCATTTCTTGTTGTTTTATGTTTTTAAATACTTTTTTGCAATGGATCTCTATTTTAAATAATTTTAAAAAAGGAAGCAGCCCGGGTGACTGACATTGAGCGGCCGCCGGGACCCGACAGCAGACACACACACACACACACACACACACACACACACACACACACACACACACACACACACACACACACACACACACACACACACACACAGAGAGAGAGAGAGAGATACACACAGACAGCAGGACTGGCCGCCACTTCAGAGGAAGGAAGCAGCTCGGGTGACTTTGAGCGGCCGCCGGGACCCGACAGCACACACACACACACACAGATACACACAGATAGACAGAGAGGGAGAGAGAGAGACACACACACACACACACACACACACACACACACACAGATACACACAGACAGACAGAGACACACACACACACACACACACACACACACACACACACACACACACAGATACACACAGATAGCAGGACTGGCCGCCACTTCAGAGGAAGGAAGCAGCTCGGGTGACTGACATTGAGCGGCCGCCGGGACCCGACAAGGCTCTTGGGTGCTGGGATCATTCTCTGCGGGATGGTTAGCGCGGGAGACATGTGTAGGAGAGGAGTGCTGACTGCAGGCAGACACTTTGGTAGTGATTGCCCACCAGCCTCAAAAGCCGCTGTGTTTCCCTGTCCCTATGATAGCAGGGGGCATTCAAGCAGCACAATAGCCCCCTCCCCCTCCACGCCAACACAAAGGGCAATGATCCCAAGGCTTTAGGGGCAGAAAACGGAAGGCAGACGCAACAAGCTGGCGTAACGCGGGCCAGGTAACATCTCTGGAGAAGGTGACGTTTTGGATAAGGGCTCGTCTTCTGAAGAAGGATCTCGACCCGAAAAGTCACCTATTCCTTCTCTCCAGAGTTGCTGCCTGACCCGCTGAGTTACTCCAGCTTTTTTGTTGAATGGGTGACGTTTCGGGTCGAGACCCTTCTTCGGACTGAAAATAAAACTTGCCTCGCTTGAAGCAGCTTGTAAATTAAAACATAAAATCAAAAAATATTAAAGGTCGACTCATTTATGTGCTGTATTCATTCACCTGGCCTATTGCTGTCCTCCCTCGTCCACCGTGAGCGCTGGACAACTCACCGGATGGAAACCTCCGCTGCATCCCGGGCGGAGGGCGATGATCACCGGACTGACCGGCAAGTAGAGGCGGCGGGTCGGCCAAGCCGGGCTCCCCGCCACCGGGATAGACACCAACTACTGGAGTAAACTCAGCGGGATCTCTGGAGAAGTCTGAAGTAAGGTCTCGACCCGAAATCTCACCCATCCCATCTCTCCAGAGATGCTGCCTGTCCCTCGGAGTTACTCCAGCATTGTGTGTGTCTATCTCCGGTGTGAACCAGCATCTGCAGTTCCTTCCCAATCCCACACTCTCGGCCCCGGGGGGGTGGATGGAGCATCACACGTGGACACATCCCACCCACCACCCCAGACTTGCCCCTTCGGCAGGTCTTTAAAAACCGTGTCCTAAGCCGTTCATTGAGACAGAGTGAAGCCACGGGGCAGGCGCCTCAGTAATAAAGGACAAGTGGCAGAAAGGCCGAAGATAGACACAAAATGCTGGAGTAACTCGGCGGGACAGGCTGCATCTCTGGAGCGAAGGAATGGGTGGCATTTCGGGTAAGTCTGAAGAAGGGTCTCGACTCTATTCCTTCTCTCCAGAGATGCTGCCTGGTCCGCTGAGTTACTCCAGCATTTTGTGTCTATCTTTGGTTCAGTCTTTACTCGAGCAAAAGAACAGATTATTAAAGTTCCCACGGTAGACTCACGAGACACTAAGATAAACGCACGGGGCCACTACGTTATTACAACGAGTTTAAATGTTTCCATTTTTAACTTGAACAGTTGACTCGTGGAAAAAATCAAACATGTTTGATTTTTTTCACGAGTTTACAAGTTTCCCGAGTACCTGCCGTTAGCGCCACGAGTCGATAAGTTGCTCGTGCGAGTTCCGACGTTCCCGCTACGTGATCACCACGAGTGAAAACTCGGGGTCACACGTGGGCCAACTCGCACAGTGAGATAGGGGTTTAACCAGTCAGCAGAAAGACTATGCATGGCTACAATCGAGCCAGCCACAGTGTACAGATAAATGATAAAGGGAGTAAAGTGAATAATGCTTACTGCAAGATAAAGCCCAGTAAAGTCCGGTCAAAAATAGTCTGAGGATCTCCAATGAGGTAGATAATAGTTCAGGACTACTCTCTAGATGTTGGTAGGATGGTTCAGTTGCCCAATAACAAAATAGCTAACAAAAAAAGATCTCTTGTTGCAAGACCATCACCCACAAAGTTACCAGTAATGATCTGTCAGTCATTAACTATGAACATTAGTAATGTTGGAATTACAGAGAAGCCTAGGCTTATGACTTCAAAGTGTACTCACCCAATCACGATGCAGGAGATGGCGGTGCCTATAAAAGCGTACGTGAGAATTGTGCCCAAATTGCGGAAGAATTGTCTCTGGTGGAAAAAAACAGTTTTAGATTCTTTCAAAATATTGTAGAATTACATCCATACAATATTACATTATAAAAAACATGCCCTTCCATCCACCAGGTTCTACTGACCATCACCCACCAATTTACAATTTTCCGATGTTAATCATAGAGTCATAAGGTGTGGAAACGGGCCCTTTGGCCCAACTTGCCAACACTGACCAACGTGTCCCATCTACACTAGTCCCATTTGCCTGCATTTGGCCCACATCCCTCTAAAGCCTGTCCTAGTCATGTACCTGTTTAATTACCTCTTAAACATTGTGGTAGTCCCTGCCTCAAATATCTCCTCTGGCAGCTCATTCCATAGAACCTACACGCATTCGCATTTTTAAATTTTCCTACATTCACATCAATCCTCCCCAGATAGTACGACTAGAGGTGGATATACAGTAGCCAATTAATTTACTTACTAGTGCATCTTTAGACCTGGGATGAAACTGGAGCACCAAGTGGAAGCCCACAGAGTCTAAGGAAGAATGTGCAAACTTCACAAAGACAGCACCCAAGGTCAGGATTAAACCCAGGTCTTTGGCACTATGAAACAGCAGTTCTATTAGCTGTGCCACTGTGTGCCCTAACAGTACAGTCTACCCTTGTCATTATGAACCTCTTTACAACGTATTTTGGTTATGGCAGTGGGAGCGTCTCCACAGTAATCAGACATCACTCCCTCTTTAAGAACACAGGCTGATATACACTGCGGGTTGCCATTGAACGACAAGTGATTGCTTTGATCTTCACTTGTGCAATGATACCCTATTGTGACAATGTAACAAACAGCCTTTAGTATTTTTAGGTTGCAGTAACAAAACTACATTTTTAGTTATTTAAAAGAACTTGGTATTTAAAAACAACGTTGATTCACAGAGTTACTGCGAGGTGGTTGGAGCGAATCTCTTACTCAGTTCCAACGGACAGTCGGGAATGCCGGATACCATCCCCCCCCATGGTACATTATAAAGAGGGTTATCTGTACGCTATATCAGGTCAGAAGTCAAAGTTATTCTCAGCAGGTTGAGCAATATCTGTGGGTCGGAAAGGCATTGCTAATGTTTCAGGTCAAAACCCTGCGTCAGGACTAATGGAGAGTTTTGAGCCAAAATGTTAACAATTCCTTTCACCCCCACCTATGCTGCTCAATCCGTTGAGTTCCCGAGAGTTTGTATTTTGCTCCAGACTCCAGCAATCGCAGTCCCTTCTGTCTCATTCTCAGCAGCATTAGTATATACATGATGCTGACAACGAATAATACCAAGATTATTATTATTATTATTATTATTATTTTTATATTAAGATTATTGATTTAGAACAGGGACATACGCTAAAATTTTGGCTTCCCACTTCCCATTTCTCCTATAATGTCTCTGTCAACAATGGAGACCTTTTGCTGGGACATGGAGAGTTCAGGTCAGAGATGAATAAGAGGCTGACTTCATGTTCTGAATTTGTTCAGTTTCGGGGCTCGTTATTTCTGCTGCAAGCACTAGATCTAATCTCCCATTCCATGGAAAAGGATAAATTAATGGGAAGGCCAAAGAGACAAAAAACAAAAATATTCAAGACTCAACCTAAATTGCAGGGTGAATTACAAGAAATCGCAATTGCGTTGCACACCAGACAGACGACATTTATAGAGAAGTAATAGTTATTTATATTATTTTGTAGGAGACAGTAGGCAAACCTGGATCTTAAGATGGGGCGGGGGAGCAGCAACTTAAATCACATTAAAGCAACTTAAAACACTACTTATACGTTTTTAATGTGGTCCAGTCATGTGTTTTAACCTTCAGAACTATCTATATTACTGAAAGTCTCATCTTGACCACTTTCTGTTGAACTGTATATTGATTTTAGGAAAAACGTTGCCACGTACGGCTGTGATTTTTGTCCATCTGACTCAGAATCCCCCTCCACTGGTCAAGACGAGGATTTTTCCCATCGATAAAAAATATTAATGTTTAAAAAATGTTGAGATTCTCTCTCCTGAAGGCCATGCCCCTTCCAGAGGGACTATAAAACCCAGAAGTGTGGAGGTGCCTCAGTTCTCTGCAAGATGGGGAGCGAGAGGTCGCAATTCTCAGTCTGAGCCGTGAATAACACTGAACACAGGTCTACTAAACTGTGAGTGGTCTACTGACCTGTCGGTGCCCTTAATGTGGTTTGAAAATGTAGTTTGAAAATGCAAGAGTGTTTTTTGGTTTGAGAATGCAAAGGTTGCCTTGCCTAATTGAAAAGTTGGTTTGAGAATGCTAAAGTTGCCTTGCCTAATTGAAAAGTTGGTTAGAGAATGCAAAAGTTGCCTTGCCGTCTATATAATTAAAAGTCTAATTTTGACCACTTCCTGTTTGCACTGTATATTGATTTTAGGAAAAACGCTACCATGTACGGCTGTGAGTTTTTGGCCATCTCACTTACAGTCCCCATCCGCTCATCGGGTGCCGAGGATTTATCCCATTGATGAAAAATAAAAGAGTTATTAGTGTTTAAAAATGTTGAGATTCTCTCTCCTGTTAATCACGCTGTGAAGGCCACGCCCCTTCAGGTGGGAGGGACTATAAAACCTGGAAGTGTGGGCGTGGCTCAGTCTCTGCAAGAAGGGGGAGGGAGAGGTCAAGACTCTCTGTCTTTAGTGGCCTTGCACCCTGCTTGAAATGGTAGGAAACTGCACTCGAATTTGGTGGCCTTGCACCCTGTTTGAAGTGTAAGGAAACTGCACTCGAATTTGGTGGCCTTGCACCCTGTTTGAAGTGTTAGGAAACTGCACTCAAATTTGGTGGCCTTGCACCCTGCTTGAAGTGGTAGGAAACTGCACTCAAATTTGATGGCCTTGCACCCTGCTTGAAGTGGTATGACACTGCACTCGAATTTGGTGACCTTCACTAGACATAAAAAGCTGGAGTAACAGTGGGTCAGACAGCATTTCTGGAGAAAAGGAATAAGTGACATTTTGAGTCAATAGACAATAGGCAATAGGTGCAGGAGTAGGCCATTCGGCCCTTCGAGCCAACACCCCATTCAATATGATCATGGCTGATCATCTCCAATCAGTACCCTGTTCCTGCCTTCTCCCCATATCCCCTGACTCCGCTATTTTTAAGAACCCTAACTAGTTCTCCCTTGAAAGCATCCAGAGAACCTGCCTCCACTGCCCTCTGAGGCAGAGAATTCCACGTCTGAAGAAGGGTCTCGATCCGAAACATCACCTATTCCTTTTCTCCAGAGGTGTTAAACATGGCCTACGTATCCATTGACTTAAATAAACACCAAATGAATTTGTAAACTTCAACAAGTTACTTAAGGAAATCTTTTAATTCCAAGAAAGCGTGGCCTTAATGGGCCTGTCCCACTTATGCAACTTTTTCGGCGACTGCCGGCACCTGTCATAGGTCGTTGCAGGTCGCCGAAAATCTTCAACATGTTGAAAATCCAGCGGCGACCAGAACAAGGTACGACTCTTTGGCCGACTACTCATGACACCCCGCGACATGTCGCCATGGTGTCCGCTGTATGGTCGTGAATAATCTCCTCAGTCGCCCAAAAAGTCGTAACGTCTTTCTGGTCGCCACTGGATTTTCAACATATTGAATATTTTTGGCAACCTATGACGGGTGACGACAATCGGCGAAAAAGTCGCGTAAGTGGGACAGGCCTATTAGAAAGACGGGGATATAATTCTCACCTTTTTCAGACTGTACCCAGCGTAAAATATTATTGGGGGCAAGAGGACGTTGAAGAAAATTTCTGAGTCAAACGTAACCTGAAAAACAAGGGACAAGGTCAGATTCATTATTGCAAACTCCCATTGTCAGTGCAGAAAATTCAGATTCTTATGCAATACATATCATGTGGAAAATTAGATTTTGAATTGCATGTCAAGTGATTTACACAGTGTTGAGAGCAACCAATTAACCAATTAATAGAAGTTACACTCCATTAACTTTTGAGTCAGCAGGAATCCTGTTACAGTGGAAGATCATAATATGTGAAAAATATAAATGGAACCACAATAATATTACATGTGTAGGAATATGCTCTAAGAAGACTTGCATCAACTGCCGTAAATCTACAATTCATTCATACATGGGTAAGTGCTAATATTTCACATTAAACTCTGGTTGGTCCTACAATAACATTGCATTACTCAACCTCACATTTTTTGCAAAAATGCACTCGTGGAAATCTACTGCAGATAAACATTCAATAGTTGATCAGAGGCGTTAAAGTTTCCCTGCTGCTTAATTAGTCTGCCAATTTGTTCTCCATTAAGATCATAAGATCACAAGTGATAGGAGTAGAATTAGGCCATTCGGCTGATCAAGTCTACTCCGCCATTCAATCATGGCTGATCTATCTCTCCCTCCTAGCCCATTCTTCTGCCTTCTCCCCATAACCTCTGAAATCTGTATTAATCAGGAATCTATTTGCCTTAAATATATCCACTGACTTTGCCTCCACACCCTTCTGTAGCAAAGAATTCCACAGATTCACCACCCATTAACACTGCTTTGCTGTTCCTTCTTCTTCTTCTTCTTCTTGCGTATGGCGTGCACAGCCTAAAGTTGAACGATAACTTGTTCTATTTAATCTTATTTGATTGTGCACACCAGGTTGATTGCATTCGTCGAAACAGGGCGGACCACGTGAAGGTTGCAATCTCCCACCCTAGCTGTTCCTGAGAATGTAGGAAATTCTGAAAATGTAACATCTTATAAGAATTCTTATTTTTGCAAACTTTAAATGTGGAGGTTCCTGCCACTGTTCTATTTGATCTCCCTGTTTGGGTTCACTTGCTTCTCACTGAAACATATTGAGAACATGTCACTGTTTTCTGTTGTATTTGTGCAATAATCTGATTACTATTAGAACCATTTCATTCCTTGGCTCACACAAATATACAAGGCTGGCTACAGAAAACATTCTGGAAATTATGTCAGCACTCAGTCCTCATTGATATGGTACAATTCGGAGGAGAGGACATAATGAGATGGAAATAATAATAGGAAGATAACAGCATTTATGCCACCTAATATCCTCTGCATTGATTAGGAGACATCAAATGACAACTATTTTCTCAGCATTCTTGTTATATTAAATTATGGTGCTCATTAAAAAGCCATCACCAAAGTCCCCTCAGTCTATTCAAAGCCCCCGGATTGCAAGCTATTATCACAGCATTGTACATTCACCATTGTTACTTCACTTATACTGTGCAGCACAAATCTCTGTTTACACACACTTTCTCTACTCAATGCACGTGTCCCGAACCCTAAACCGTTCATCCCTGCCATTGGATTCTCATTCCACAGCACGCTACATCCTCTCATACTTGGCAGTGCAATCACAGACTGTAACCTTCTCATCCCAAGGTAGTACCATGTTAATCATACCTCTCATGCACGTCAATCTCATATCTTATCTCACCAAAACCTGATCCTTCCATTGCAGATTATCCAATGCATGCATCCCCTAAAACCATTGAATTTTGGTCAGTGATTTGGAATGCTTTGATCTTCAATGCCAAAAATATGACCCCCTCCCCCAACCCACTTTGTGCCATCAACACCTGAAAAGATAAGAGTCTCTCATGATCAAGGATGACTTCCTTCTGCTCCCATTTTGTGGGTTCTCTGATGAGGCTAATCTGGGTGCTGCAGATTTTATCACAGATATGCTCAGTGTAAACTGGTGGATAATTTTGTAAAGTGGTGTTCTCCATTCTTCATTAACACCGAGCCTCTGGGCTCACATCTCACTGAAACAAAGTTCAGCTGCCCCTGCACGACTTTGGGCAGTCAGGAGCCAGGGACTCCTGGATTTGACAAGGATGTTGTATTTCTGTGTACATCCTTGAATCATTATGTCTATCCACGTGATGCTCCCTTCTCATAACAGAGCCTGGAATAGTTGCAAGGTCTCCACCTGAAACGCAGACCACGACTTTGCCTCTGCAGATGTTGTTTGACTCGCTTGAGTTCTTCTTGTAGTTTAATTTTTTGTTCCAAATGTTTCCATCTGCAGTCTCTTGTGTACTGAGCTTGGTTTATTGTATCTGTTTCAGAGTCTTGTCTTGGATATGTGAATGGCATGGCCTGTTGTGCAGAAACAACTGAGTGTCATTATAACCTTGGTGGCAGGCATCGGGACAGTGACACTGGTTCATTTGGATCTGGAAGATATCATTTTGCTATATAGGAGATACCTCCCCTCTCCTCTATATCAGCAAGACCAAGCGCAGATTGGGCAATCGTTTTGCTGAACACCTATCCTCAGTCCACCTTGGCCTAAGTCATCTCCCGGTCTCCAAACATTTTAACTCCCGTTCCCATTTGCAATCTGACCTTTCTGTCCTGTGCCTCCTTCAATGTCTGAGTGAGGCCACAGGCAAATTAGAGGAACAGCTCCTCATATATCGCTTGAGCAGCTTACAACCCAGTAGTATCAACACTCGTTGTGAAGAAGGGTCCCAAACCGAAATATCACCCATACTTTTTCTTCAGAGATGCTGCCTGACCTGTTGCGTTACTCCAGTACTTTGTGTCTATCTTTGGTATAAACTAGCATCCATGGTTCATAGATATATAGACAATAGGTGCAGGAGTAGGCCATTTGGCCCTTTGAGGCAGCACCGCCATTCAATGTGATTATCCACAATTATTACCTCTTTCCTGCCTTCTCCCCATATCCCTTGATCCCACTAGCCCTAACAACTCAATCGCCAATGTCAATTTGAATTGATTGGAATTTAATTGATTTAGTGAGAGGAGTTTTCCATTAATCCTATGGATTAGCTCTACTCCTGCAAAACGTTTTATGGTGGTGAGATATAGGAGAATGATTGAAAAATGCATCAGGACATTGTGCCTTGCTTGATGCCTGTCTGCATGAGACACCTCCAGTTTGAAGTTAAATGTTAAAGATACCACCTATACCAAAGTGTAACCAACCTCACAGTAAGCTCTTGTCAGAGGGAGATGCTGAATTTGGAAGTAGATCCCTTAGGAACGCACCTATCAGTGTAGCACACCTGTTGCAAACTGTAGCCTTTCTTTAAATCAGATGAACCAAGTCGCAAGACCAGACAGCACCCATCAATAGCAAACTCAATACTCTGGCGGTAGAAGATGAAAATGATCTATGTAGTTTCCTCAGTACCAAGTGAAACTAAAGTTTAGTTTAGTTTAGTTTAGAGATACACTGCGGAAACAGGTCCTTTGGTCCACTGAGTCCACGACGACCAGCGATCCCGCACACTGACACTATCCTACATACACTAGGGACAATTTACAATGTTACCCAGCCAATTAGCCTACAAATCTGTATGTCTATGAAATATGGGAGGAAACCGTAGCTCCTGGAAAAAAAACCGATGCAGGTCATGGGGATGAACATACAAACTCTGTACCGACTGCACCCGTAGTTAAGATCGAACCCGGGTCTGGGTCGCTGGCGCTGTAAGGCAGCAACTCTACCGCTGCGTGGTATGGCTGATCAACTAAACAAAATGACAACCATTGTCCCACCAAATTACTTCCTATTATCTTATAACAGCACAGTGTGAAGCTACCTATTTTTGCTTTAAATGTGGACTTTTGATACATACGGCACCATGAGATGCTGATGCAGGTGCGTGATTTCTATCTGCGCAGAACCAAGTTGCATAAAACAAATATGCACTTAGATTTAGGTTTATTATTACCACTTGCACTGAGGTGCAGTACAATGCATTGTTTTGCAAGCTATTCAATCAAATCAAATAATACTATACATGCATACAACAAGCCAAACTCAGGTACAAGTACAATAGGTAGAGCAAAGGGAAAGATATAGAGTGCAGAATATAGTTCGCAGCATTGTGGTGGCTGTAACACTTCCAGAGACAAAGTCCATTTTATCGCTGAACTAACGATAAAAAACTACTTTCATCAGCTCTGTACAGCATCCTGAAACGTTAGCAGACTACCTGTCTTCCAAATACAGTCTATGCAACATAATCATCGTTACCTTGGGACGTTTGTGGGTCAGCAAAGTTCAGAATAAATTATAGTAATATTTAAATTGCATTCCCCTGTGCACTATTTGGAAATAAGTATTAACCTATATATAATCTATATGAGCATAGCTAATTGGAGCTGTAAGTTAAAGTGTCGCCATTACCCGAGTACAAACCCTCACCCTGGATTTCCAGCCGAATGACACTCTAATGAGCACAGTTACTTAGTGAAATTTTAAAGGTGACAAGGTGGCACAACGATTAATGCTGATTACTGCTCCAGGGACCTGTGTTTTACCCTAGCCTCTGGTGCTATCTGCATGGAGTTTGCCCATCTTCCCGTGAGTGTACAGTTTCCACTGGATATTCTGGTTTGCTCTCACAGGAGAATTGATGGGCGTGTGAAGGTGCAGGGAAAATATGGACATGGGAAATGGGGCTGATGGGCTTGCTCGGCTGAGGCCGACATGGATTAGATGGGCCTAATGGCCTCCTTCTGTATCACGATAAGTCAGTAAGTCCACTGTTAATAGGAGATAAACATAAAGTGATGGAGTAACTAAGTGAGTCAGGCAGCATCTCCAGTGCTTGCTCCAGCACTTTGTGTCCATCTTCGGTATATAGACAATAGACAATAGGTACAGGAGTAGGCCATTCGGCCCTTCGAGCCAGCACCGCCATTCACTGTGATCATGGCTGATCATCCACAATCAGTACCCCTTTCCTGCCTTCTCCCCATATCCCTTGACTTTGCTATCTTTAAGAGCTCTATTGAACTCTCACTTGAAAGCCTCCAGAGAATTGGCCTCCACTGCCTTCTGAGGCAAATAATTCCATAGATCACAACTCTCTGTGTGAAAAAGTTTTTCCTCATCTCCATTCTAAATGGCTTACCCCTTATTCTTAAACTGTGGTCCCTGGTTCTGGACTCTCCCAACATCGGGAACCTGTTTCCTGCGTCTAGCGTGTCCAAACCCTTAATAATCTTATATGTTTCAATAAGATCCCCTCTCATCCTAAATTCCATAGTATACAAGCCCAGCCGCTCCATTCTATCAACATATGATAGTCCCGCCATCCTGGGAATTAATTTTGTGAACCTATGCTGCACTCCCTCAATAACAAGGATGTCCTTCCACAAATTTGGAGACCAAAACTGCACACAATACTCCAGGTGTGGTCTCACTGGGGCCCTGTACAACTGCATAAGGACGTCTTGGTTCCTATATTCAACTCCTCTTGTTATGAAGGCCAAATGCCATTCGCTTTCTTCACTGCCTGCTGTACCTGCATGCTTACTTTCAGTGACTGATGGACAAGGATCGCCAGATCTCACGGTACTTCCTCTTTTCCCAACTTGACACCATTCAGATAATAATCTGCCTTCATGTTTTTGCCACCAAAGTGTTACCAGCGTTCCGCCAGCACTTTGTATCTATCTTCGGTATATACCAGCATCTGCAGTTCCTTGCTACAAATGCTGTTAATAGGAACCACTTTATCAGGAAAATTGCACAAATCGTCACTTTTATTTCTAGAGCACATTTAAAAAACAACTCTCGTTGACTAAAGTGCTTTACATTGGTGGAGGTACTAATGTTACACAACATTGGTTCATAAATTAAGTACATACATAAATACATACATATAGCCCTCCCTCAGAGGACGTCAAGGAAGGCTTGAGAGTAAAGATGAGTTTTTAGTCTTGACTTAAAAGAGTCGATGGAAGGGGCAGTTCGGATGGGAAGAGGGATGCTGTTCCACAGTCTAGGAGCTGCAACCACAAAGGTGCGGTCACCCCTGAGCTTATGCCTAGACCGCGGGATGTTCAGTAACCCCAAGTCGCCCGATCTGAGGGACCTGGAGGTGGTGTGGTGGGTAAGCAGACTTTTGATGTAGGTGGGGGCAAGCCCTTTAAGGGCTTTGTAAACATTAAGAAGGATTTTGAAATTTATTCGGAACCATACAGGGAGCCAGTGGAGAGAGGCCAGAATCGGGGTGATGTGGTCCCTTTTTCGGGTGCCCGTCAGGAGTCTCGCTGCAGCGTTTTGTACCAGTTGCAGGCGGGACAGGGAAGATTGGCTGATGCCAGTGTAAAGGGAGTTGCAGTAATTGAGGCGGGAGGAGATAAATGTGTGGATGATCTTTTCGAGGTGGAGGAATTGAACTGGAGGAATTGTTTTATTTTAGTTATTGTTCGAAGCTAGAAGAAGCTAGCTTTTACCATGGCATTGAATTATTTGTCAAATTTCAATGCTGAGTCAAATATCACGCCAAGGTTTTTGACGTGATGTTTGAGTAATGGGGTAAGGCTTCCAAGGCTGCCTGCTATCATTTTGATTGAGTCCAAGGGGCCGAGAAGGGTGACCTCAGACTTACTCTCGTTTAGCCCTCGGGCAAGTACAAGGTCATTTTTTAAATTTATATTCTCTCAAGTTATCTGTCACTATTAGTTGTGTACCTCATTTCAAGGGGAAAAAAATCTTAACCAATGTTGGAATCCCCGCTGTGAATCATTTATTCATGCACGGTAACACTTCTACTGTGGGAGAGCAGCAGCAGATTGATGCTTTCTGTTCCAAATCCTTTGCCTCTCATTTTTATTCTTCAACCACCAAACTCAGTTTGATGTTCCAATCTAACACAAGAGAGTTCAGATTAATACCCATCACTCCAGCTAAACAGAAGGCCTGATTTGGCTTGGTAATGCATCAAAGCAGTTTCAGGAATATATTTTAATGACCGTGTAGGCGATAAGGGCATCATTTGGACTAGCGATTTGACAGAATATGACATAAATCCACAAATTTCTTCATTTCAGTATCACCTCAATTTGTTGCTAGGATACTGTAATTTTGCATTAAAGATCCCACAGATGGTTAAAATGTTATAATTAGAATGAGCAATTATTCATCAAAACTAATGGACTTGTTCAGGTACTCCATGGTCTAGCTCCTCCAAATCTTATCGATTGGGAAGGCCATTAAAGGTTACAGGGAGAAGGCAGGAGAATGGGGTTGAGAGGGAAAAATAGATCAGCCATGATTGAATGGCAGAGTAGACTGAATGGACAATGGTTTAATTCTGCTCCTATGTCTTATGGTCTTAAATTCCTATTTCAGTATTTCTTCGATCTCGGCATCTTCTGAGCCTCTTAAAATTGTAACTTTACCGTGACTGTTGTGATTTAGTTGTCTAGTCCCTAAGCTTCAAAATTCTTTCCTTAGTTCCCACCTTCTCACTCTCCTACCTGAGGATGCTCTTTCATATTTAGCACTTTCACCATGCCTTTGGATAAATATCCCAATGTCTCCTTCTTTGGTGTAGTGCCACATTTTTAATCAGATTAAGCTCCTTTGAATTGTTGTTAGCAATGGTGTGAACCAAATTTTGCACTGGGCAGATCAGTCATATTCCATACTGGAGCATGCTGCATTAAAATCTCTACAATAGTGTTAGAAAAAAAAAAACATTTTTCCCTCTGTCCTAGTTTCCCATAAGGAGAAAGAATCAATGTAATGGTGAGACTCTCTGCCCCATTAGGAAAACTAATGTAACAACATATATCCCGTATCATACCATTAACAGTAATAATTGACTAAATAACTCAGTGGTTTCGTTGTCTACACAATAAACCATAACAGCAAACATGTAGCATAGACTGATACCAAAGAAACACAGGTGTTTCAATTCTCACAAATTTGGTGGCTGTGATATTTTTCATCCTTCTGCTTTCTTTCTGCTGTCTGATTCCATTACAATCTTGGCATACAATCACAAATTGAAGTAATAGCACAGAATTGTGATAGATTTAATTATTTCTATCACCGTAGTAAAATAGAATTAGCTTAACACACTGTATTGGGATAACGTCTGTCTGAGATTCTGGCCTGGTTTGATATTACACTGGGCTGAAATGGAATGCAACTGAATAAGGCTATTAATCATCATTCTGTTGTCGTCAAGGATTGGATTTTTAAGGCAGAGGTAGATGGATTCTTGATTAGTATGGGTGTCAGGGGTTATGCGGAGAAGGCTGGGGAATGGGGTTAGGCAGGACAGATAGATCAGCCATGATTGAATGGCAGAGTAGATTTGATCAGCCGAATGGCCTAATTCTGCTCCTATCACTTATGACCTTATGATAGATGTGAGGGTCTTCCGCTGTTTATTAAACAAGAATATTTATCAGAGAATGTAATGCATATTATTTAAAAGATACTGTAAAAGATAGGCAAATGTGAGTTTCTCATTCTCTCTGTCATTAAGTAATGGCATGGAATTTCTAATTGTTTCTTTACTAGCAGAGTTAATATATTTACTTCAATCCATGTTAAACAAATGGTCAATAGCTAAAATTAACTAAACAATTAAAAATTCATGAATAATAAACCATCATTTTCCTGCACTCCTTCCATATCTGCCAGCAAATGGATGTGCCCAAAACCGATAAACTATAAATCTTTCGATCATCTCACCCCTTACCTATCCTGAAAGACATCTCACCCCTCACCTCACCTAAAAGACATAACTTTTGACAAAGTCTACCATGATTTTACTTCGGAGTCACATGAGTCGCATGGTGCACCGACGGGCTGGAGAGCGCAGCTCCACCAGCGGTAAGTAGTAAACCGGCAGGTACAGTGGCTTGCAAAAGTTTTCATACCCTTTGAACTTTTCCACATTCTGTCACAAACGTAAATGTATTTTATTGGGATTTTATGTCATAGACCAACACAAAGTGGTGCATAATTGTCAAGTGGAAGGAAAATGATACATGGTTTTCAAATTTTTTTACAGATAAAAAACTGAAAAGTGTGGCGCGCAAAAGTATTCAGCCCCTTTACTCTGATACCCCTAAATAAAATCCAGTGCAACCAATTGCCTTCAGAAGTCACCTAATTAGTAAATAGAGTCCACTTGTGTGTAATCTAATCTCAGTATAAATACAGCTGTTCTCTGAAGGCCTCAGAGGTTTGTTAGAGAACATTAGTAAACAAACAGCATCATGAAGCCCAAGAAACACACCAGACAGGTCGGGAATAAAGTTGTGGAGAAGTTTAAAGCAGGGTTAGGTTATAAAAAAATATCCCAAGCTTTGAACATCTCATGGAGCACTGTTCAATTCATCATCCGAAAATGGAAAGAGTATGGCATAACTGCAAACCTACCAAGACATGGCCGTCCACCTAAACTGACAGGCCGGGCAAAGAGAGCATTGATCAGAGAAGCAGCCAAGCGGCCCATGGTAACACTGGAGGAGCTGCAGAGATCCACAGCTCTGGAGGAGCTGCAGAGATCCACAGCTCAGGTGGGAGAATCTGTCCACAGGACAACTATTAGTCGTGCACTCCACAAATCGGGCCTTTATGGAAGAGTGGCAAGAAGAAAGCCATTGTTGAAACAAAGCCATAAGAAGTCCCGTTTGCAGTTTGCCACAAGCCATGTGGGGGACACAGCAAACATGTGGAGGAAGGTGCTCTGGTCTGATGAGACCAAAATTGAGGTTTTTGGCCTAAATGCAAAACGCTATGTGTGGCGGAAAACTAACACTGCACATCACCCTGAACACACCATCCCCACTGTGAAACATGGTGATAGCAGCATCATGCTGTGGGGATGCTTTTCTTCAGCAGGGACAGGGAAGCTGGTCACAGTTGATGGGAAGATGGATGGAGCCAAATACAGGGCAATCTTGGAAGAAAACCTGTTAGTCAACAAAAGACTTGAGACTGGGGCGGAGGTTCACCTTCCAGCAGGACAACGACCCTAAACATACAGCCAGAGCTACAATGGAATGGTTCAGCTCAAAGCATATTCATGTGTTAGAATGGCCCAGACAGGACTTCCGGTGGCGCTATGGAGTGAGTGGAACTCGCGCCATTCAGCTCCGCTAAAAATTGTATGAAAAACGGGGGTAAAAGTGGTTAACTGAAACTACTCACCAGAGGAGAACGGGTGTGAACGGCTCCGGTAGCGTTAAAAAGGTGCGTGACGTCATCAGGCGCGCGACTTTACTAAGAAAATGTCGATGCATCGCTCCCCCCCCCCCCCCCCCCCCCCAAGTGAAAAAGCCTGTGAAAAAGGAAGTAGGCCTCACTGGAGCTGCGGGCTCGAGTTTGAGTGCCTCCCAGGAAGATACTTTAAAGATGGATGAGCTCAAAAAAATTATAATGGATGAGCTAAAAAGAATATAAAGAGCAAATAAAGACTTTAAGAAATTATATTTTGGTGTATCATGAAAATTTGAAAGAAGAGTTCAAAAAAAAAGAAGTTATAACTACTGTAAAGACTATGCTGGACGAATGGAAAGATAAAGCGGGTACTGATTTGCAACAACAGTTGGATGATGTAAACCGTAAAACTGGTGAGATGGAGTTGCTGCTGGATACCAAGTTAGAACCTATTAAAACCTCACTTAACCAACAAAATGACATAATAAAAGAATTGACTGAATCAGCCGAGAAGCGTCTTGCCGAGAACAAGCGTTTATCAGAATTATTACACAAAATAACTGAGAAATGCATTGACTTGGAGGGACGTCAAAGGCGTCAGAATCTGCATATTGTTGGGTTGAGTGAAGGCCGAGAGGGAGATCAAGACCCTCGAAAATTTGCTGCAAAACTCCTAAAAGATATTCTGAACGTGGACCAAGAACCTCTGCTGGGCCGAGCACACAGGGCACTGAGACGTACCTCTAGGAGGGATGCCCCCCCAAGACAGATGATTGTGAAGGTGGCTTACGATCATGTTTTTGAAGATATGATGAAGATAATAATATGTAAGAAAAATCTCAAATATGAGGGAGACAAGATCAGTATCTTCAGAGATTACCCTGCGGAGGTGGCCAAGAGAAGATCTTTATTTACAGAAACAAGAGGTATCCTGAGGAACATAAAGACGCTGAGATATGGCTTGATGTACCCAGCAACATTAAGAGTAACTTATGATAACAATGAGCACCACTTCACCAAACATACAGAAGCTCTTCAATTCGCTCGAAACATTCAGAAGAAATTGGAAGAGGAAGAAGTAGATGAAGATGAACAACACTGAATATTATTGATCACTTACCTGATGATACTGCTCATCCACAGAAAAGGAGGAGGATTCAAACTGAAGGAGGACCCGTAGGGAAGGAGGAGGAACAATGGACATGGACTCTATCTTGGGGTTAAGGAGGGATGGATGGATTATTAATAAATATAGTTTTGTATTACCTACCCCTTAAAAATGTACGTTAGCTATGACACTAACTATTTTTGATATTAGTAGTATTATTAATTAATTATTAAGTATATAAATTTAATACTCCACCCCGACATATATAGCCCTTAAGGCAAAAACAGAGCTGGAATTATTAACACCTGTTTTTTTCACTGAAGTCCGTAGATTAATAGCCACGCTAGTGTGGCTTACACTAATACTAACTACACTAATTATAGATGTAGTTACGTTTTTTTCCCCTTACACTTTACTAACATCACTTACTTTATTCACATTTTTTATTATTACTTTTATATTATGTATTTTATTTCATATTATATATTATATGGATTTAAGTATGATTATTATTATATAGTTAGTTCAAAGAGACGTGTGTATAAGACAATTAAATTTCATCGATCTGATGTTTGGGTATAGGATTGGGTTAGATGAGTTGAGACATCTACTCCATTATAAACCACCTTAATAATAACATGTATGACATAAATACTAGGATTGGGGGTGATGGAATCACCTCTGTAATTGGAACGTTAAGGGAATTAACAAACCAATTAAAAGAGGTAAGGTTTTAGCTCAATTAAATAGATTGAAATCTGATATTATTTTTCTCCAAGAGACACACCTTAAAAAAGACGGGCAGTATAGATTAACATAAAAATGGATTTCCAAAGTATACCACTCTTCATTTACACATAAGTCTAGAGGGGTAGCAATAATTATTCGTAAAGGTATACCTTTTAAACAAAGCTCAATAATAGAAGATATTGAGGGTAGATATATAATAATTACAGGTGAATTACATTCTAAAAAAGTAATCCTTATGAATATATATGGTCCTAAATTTGATAACCCATTATTCTTCAAGAAAATATTTAACAAATATCCTATATCCACTGGCAAACAACATAAATCAAGTAATTGGAGGTGATTTTAATTGTACCTTAGATAATTATTTAGATAGATTGGCATCAATGAAAAGGAAAACCACTGGTCTGGGAAAAGATGCAGCACCTGGGTGTCAGTACACTTAGTAAATTATTTTATTAACACAGTAGTTGTAATGTGAGACCAAGGATATCTGAGGAAGGGAGAACAGATAACCCATCTGGTCGAGAATATTCTTTTTTTTTCCCCTGTAAATTCGGAACCTATTCAGAGGATTATTTTTTCACACAGAATAGACTCTTCAACACTAATCAGCCCAATATACGTATGACTCAAAATATCATATGTTTCTATATATATCTCGGATCATGCTCCATTAACATTTAAGATACAATTAAAAGACAAAACTATTAAAACCTGTAACTGGAGACTCAACCCCTAAATATTAAATGATAAGGCTTGTTATGATTACTTGGTAAAACAGATTAAATTATTTTTTGAAACTAATGACAAACCTGGAATTTCACCATCACTGCTTTGGGATACATTTAAAGCATTTATGCGTGTACGATAATATGCGACTTTAATAAGAAATGAAAGATCAACAGCAATTAGATATTGAAAATGCAATACTTCAAAGGGGCATAAAATTGCATCATTAAAATATAAGCTAAATAAAATATACTTATTAAACTTTTTCAATAGACTAAACAAGATGAATTTGGGGATAAACCACAAAAATTAGCACGCCAGCTTAGAAAATTAGATGAGGAGAAAATGATACATAAAATTAGATCTGAACAAGGAGAAATATTGACTTTACCAAAAGATATCAATGATACATTTTTACAATGTTATCAAAATCTTTACTCATCTAAACTAGCAGATGGAATGGAAACATTCCTACAAGAATGTCATATTAATAGTTTGGATCAGGAAGGTAGAGACTTGTTAAATGCTGATATATCAGTAAAATATATTGAAGAATCAATTGGATCATTAAATAACGGAAAAGCCGCAGGCCCTGATGACTTAAGTGTTGAATTTTATAAGAAGTTTTTTGATCTGGTCTCCACGTTTACATATAATATATAAATATGCTTATGAACAAGGAAAGTTACCAGAATCATTAAATGAATCTACAATTACACTTATCCCTAAAGCTGATAAAGATTTGGAAGACCCTGGGTCATACAGAGCAGTCTGAAGAAGGGTCTCGACCCGAAACGTCGCCTATCTCCTTCGCTCCTTAGATGCTGCTGCACCCGCTGAGTTTCTCCAGCTTTTTGTGTACCCTCATACAGAGCAATAGTTCTTTTAAACACTGATCAAAAAATACTAACTAAAATTTTATCTCGGAGGCTAAGTTTAGTGATTAATAACTTAATACATCATGACCAAACAGGTTTTATCCCAAAACGCTATTCATCTTATAATCTGAGACGTCTATTCAATATCATATACTCGATGCTGAAAAAGCATTTTTAAAATAACGAAATTTCAACTGGGGGATAGATTTTCCAATGTGGTAAAAATCATATAGCGGAATTCTTCCGATTTTTCCATCCCAATTCCGATTTCCGATTTTTTGTCTCAATATTCGAGAAAAAAAGCTGAAATTTCTATGTGTTTTTTTTTTATTTTTTTTCTCGGAATATATGGAAACGGCTGTAAAGTAGGTGCGAGTCATTGGAGAGGGGGAAATCAACGATCAAGCCAAATACGACATGGAATATGGTCCGGTTGATGGACTGTCATTTTTATTTACACAAAATGCTGGAGAAACTCAGCGGGTAGCACTAAGGAGCGAAGGAGATAGGCGACGTTTTGGGTCGAGACCCTTCTTTGAGAAGCAACCCCCCTGGTCACTTTCCCGCCCTCACTGGTCATACCCCGACTACGTCACTTGCCCGCCCCTTACTTTCCACGTCAACTGGTAAAAATCATATCACAGTTGGCAGGTATGTCAAATGCAACTGCAAGAATATTAACAAATCAAATGTTATCAGCAAAATGTAATCTCTTTAGGGGTTGTAGACAAGGATGCCCGTTATCACCATTACTATTTGCTCTGGTACTAGAACCATTAGCCGAAATGATTAGGTCAGAACCAGAAATATATGGATATAATACCAAAACTACAACAAATAAAATATCTCTATACACAGATTACATCTTAATTTATATTACAAAACCGGAGATTAGTATTCCCAATCTACTTAATGTTATAACTAAGTTTGGCACATTTTCTGGGTATAGAATTAACTGGAATAAAAGTGAAATTATGCCTATAACTGGAATAAAATTAAATATACTAGAACAATTCCCACTTAAAATAGTCACGGACAAATTTAAATATCTAGGAATTAATGTATCTAAATCCTATAACAGTCTATTTAAATATAATTACCCTCAATTGTTAAATAAACAAAAAAAAAAAATTATATTGGAAAACACCACCTATTTCAATGATCGGTAGAATAAATGCTATAAAAATGATTTTTTTTTGCCACAATTGTTATATTTATTTCAAGCCATCCCTTTAGATCTCCCTAAAATGTTTTTAAAAAAAAATAGAAACTTTGGTTAATAGTTTTATTTGGGACTATAAAAATCATCAAATAAGTAAAAAACATCTATGTAAATCTAAAATAAATGGTGAACTAGCACTACCAAATGTCTTATATTATTTCTGGGCAGTTCAGATTAAGAATATGAATTTTTGGTTGGTAAATTTAGATTTTGAGCCAAGCTGGCTAAAGATGGAAAAGGAAGACTGTTTGCCTTTTGATGTAGGTTTGCACCAAGGGAAGTACAAAAAAAGTTATGGTGATAACCCTATAATTCATAGCAATAGACATATTTGCAAACAAATAGTTAAGACCCTACATATGGATAATTTGTCACTGTTTGCCAATTATGAATAATCCTTTGTTTAAGCCCTCTGTATTGGACAAGGGGTTTAGACACTGGAAAGATTTGGGAATTAAAAGGATAGAACACCTTTACAAGAAAGGAAAATTTCTTTCATTTCAAGAGTTACAGGATATCTATGGATTGCAGTCAAATAACATATTTAGGTATTTACAAATTAGAAACTATATTAAATCAAATACGCAAGACTATAAAAACAGAAAACCAGGATTATTAGATGAATTGTTTAATAAACACCCAAATACAGAAAAATTAATAGCGTATATATACAATACTATCTTGGATAGGGAAATCCCAACTTCGGAAATATATCGACAAACATGGGAAAATGAAATAGGTTTATCTATAACGAAGAAAACTTGGGAAGAAAGCCTACAATGTATACATCGTTGCTCATTTAAATGCTAGACATATATTGATACAATTTAAGGTATTGCACAGATTACATTATTCAAAAATGAAATTAAATAGAATTTATCCTAACATTTCTTCTATTTGTGATAAATGTCAGAACTTGGAAGCTAACTTAACGCATAGTTTTGTAACATGTATAAAACTCAACTATTATTGGACAGAAATCTTTAGCGTTATCTCTGAAGTTCTTAAAATTAAACTGGACCCAGATCCAAAATTAATAATATTAGGAGTTCCGGATTCAAATCTAATATTAACAGTAAACTAAAGAAATTTATTGGATTACTGTTTGATAATAGGAAAAAATATTGAAATTTTGGAAGGGAACATTATCCCCCACAATTAAAATGTGGACAGTGGAAATGTTGGAGACGTTGCATTTGGAAAGAATCAGATTTGTCCTAATGGACAAATACGAACTCTTTGAACATATATGGTCTCCGTATACAGAATATTTGAAGGGGTAGCTGTTCTTGGCATCACAACTTAATGGGTACCCGGCAGGATTAGATGAAAATATATATATATATTTTTTGGATTTGTATGCATGTCTCTATTGATATCGTTATTTGAAATTGTGTTATTCACTATTAAGATGTATACTATAATCTTTTTTTTCTCTTCTCTTTCTCTCTCTCTATATAATCAAATTATTATTTAATCACTATTCTTATTGATTAAAATCTATTCTTTTCTTTTTCTACTTTCTAAAAAATAGAAGTTTATAAGAATTATTTGTAACATACGTATACTTATTGAAATAAGTAGGTTGTGTATTTGAAAAGTTGTTATACCGTTGTTATGATGGATTACTTCTAATGAAAATATTATTAAAAATAAAGAATGGCCCAGACAAAGTCCAGACCTAAATCCAATTGAGAATCTCTGGCAAGACTTGAAAATTGCTGTTCACAGAAACTCTCCATCCAATCTGACTGAGCTTGAGCTATTTTGCAAAGAAGAATGGGCACACATTTCAGTCTTTAGATGTGCAAAGCTGGTAGAGACATACCCCAAAAGACTTGCAGCTGTAATTGCAGCGAAAGGTGGTTCTACAAAGTATTGACTCAGGGGGACTGAATACTTTTGCACGCCACACTTTTCAGTTTTTTATTTGTAATAAAATTTGGAAACCATGTATCATTTTCCTTCCCCTTCACAATTATGCACCACTTTGTGTTGGTCTATCACATAAAATCCCAATAAAATACATTTACGTTTGTGGTTGTAACGTGACAAAATGTGGAAAAGTTCAAGGGGTATGAAAACTTTTGCCAGCCACTGTAAGTGATTTAAAACTTTTCTGCAGGTACTTAAACTCCATGAGACTGGTTCAGGAGCCAGCGGGAGTCGTTAGACAATGGAGAGAGTTGCAAAAAAGTCATTCCGTGGTCGGAGCTTAACTCGCGGGCCTGCGGGTTGTGCTCGCAGGTAGGGAGATACCGGCTGCGGTAACGCCGGCTCCGACGCGGCCTGCAGAACTACCGGCATTTCAACTGCCTCCATTAACTTCAGTGCTTCAGGGCGCTGAGGCCACTCCAGCAGGGAGAAAGGCCAAAAGGAAATCTCTCAGGCCCGTTTTATCCGACGAGTCTGATGAGGAAGACTCCCCTCCTTCCAACAAGAAGGTCTGGGGACGGCTTGATCAAATGGAGAAAATGCTTCAGTCAATGATGAGCCTCGAAATATTCCAATCGGGGTCGAATGCCCCTAGTATTCCCCAAATAGCCTCACGCAGAGGCACATATGGCGAGGAGGAGTTTACTGCCTATGAATATCAATGGGAATCACCCTCGCCAGCACCTTGTTTAGGGCTGGTAGAGACCTCCCTAGAGCAACTCGAGAGAGCCAGGGCAGGAGGAGTCTGACCCTGAAGTTGGTGTCACTGCTTTTTGGCACACACCAAGGCACATGAGCCATGCTCCAGGTGTCCCAGACGTGGCAAGAAATTTTGCCATTCCGGAGGGTACTGGTGAAGCCATGGAGGAAAGTCTGACTTCCAACATCAACTACATGGCCTCTCACCAGCTACAGGATTCCATTATGGAACAAATGACCACGCATTACCAGACACCTGTTACTTGTGCGTCGCTCAAGGTGCCCACTGTGAACTCTGCTATCTGGGCACAAATGAGCGCAACGATGAGTGGACAAGAGATTCAGTTCCAGTGAGTCCTCAAATTGGTGGGGGCAGGGATCACGGCTTTCGGCAGAATGGTCCAAGCGGCACCGATGTCCGGGACACAGCAGGATATGTTGGCCCTGCTGTGCAATGCCTACTTCGAAATCAACTGCATCCGGAAAATTGCTATCAAGCCAACATTAAACCCACGATTTGCAGCTCTGTGTAGGTCATCGCACATTCAAGCGCCAAATTTTCTATTTGGCGTGGACCTGCTCAAACAGGTCAAAGACCTGGAAGAAGAGGCCAAAACAATTGGCCTCATGAAAACTTACATCCCTTCAGCCAGGATGCCACGTCGCAGGTCTTTTTCGACACGACGGGGGTCAGATCCTGGGGCAGGCCCAAGCAGAGTGGTACCAGTTGGACGGCGTCCTTACCCATCTGGGTACGCCAACTAGGCATGGCAAGGAGAACAAGAAGTTCAAGGTCGACTATGGAGGTACGGGTAATTCATTCAGTCCAGGATAAATCCTCTGGGGAACAACCTCCGGTTGGGGATAGGTTACAGTTATTTTATGATGAATGGTGCTGCATAACATCTGATCTGTTTATACTGCACACTGTCTCAGGGTCTCGAATAGAGTTTATGTCAGGAATTCATCCACCTGCACAAAATATGCCTAGTAGGGTATTGTTTTTTTCTGGACCAGAAACGCTTCAGGTAAATAAATAAATTGGGGTTTTGTTCCAAAAAGGGGTAATTGAGAGGACGACATACCATCCCCAACAATTTGTGTCCAATATATTCCCCAGACAGAAAAAAGATGGTGGGTGTCGAGTCATTCTGGATCTAACCCAGTTAAATTCCTATGTCCAGTATAGGCATTTTAAAATGGATACCTTCAATACTGCTAAACAGATGTTATCAAAAGGTTGTTATATGGCAACATAGATCTGAAAGATGCATATTATTCAGTACCAATTCATCATCAGTACCGTAGATACTTGAAATTTAGTTGGATGGTACAGCTGTGGCAATTTAAGGCGTTACCCAATGGGTTAACCTCAGCTCCTAGGTTGTTCACGAAATTGTTAAAACCAGTTCTGGCACTACTTCGTGCCCAGAATCACATTGTGATGGCTTATCTAGATGATATTTTAATTATAAGCAACACTCAGGAAACAGCTGAGGAGTTGGTTTCAGCAACCAAACACCTGTTTGAGAGGTTAGGTTTTCTCGTCCATCCAACAAAATCCAAGCTAGAGCCATCCCAAAAAATTAACTATTTGGGGTTTGACATTGATTCAGTTGATATGTCAGTGACTTTGCCTACGGCCAAGGCTGTTGAAATCACGGAGGTCTGTCCCAGTTTCGTAGAAAAGCAACAACCCTCCATCCGGCAATTAGCCAGTGTTATTGGTAAATTGGTGGCGACTTTCCCTGCAGTGGAGTTTGGACCTCTGCACTATCAAAGTTTGCAACGAGCTAGAGAACAAGCACTTAAAGAACATGCAGGTCATTTTGATAGACCTATGCAGTTGCCAGCCAAAGCCATCACCGAATTACAATGGTGGATAATCAATATTGCACAAAGTACGAAAAACATTTTGATTCAACAACCTTCAGTGGTTTTACAAACAGATGTTAGCGCGTTGGGACGGGGAGCCATGGACAGCGAGTCTAGCTGTGGTGGTAGATGGAGTGTGCAAGAAAAGGCATGGTATAAATTACTTAGAATAGCTGGCTTCATTCTATGGATTAAAAGCTTATTGTTCAGCAATGAATAATTTACATGTTCAGCTCCAGATTGACAATACCATGGCTGTTGCTTATATCAATCACATGGGAGGAATAAGGTCAGTATCATGTGATAATCTGGCTAACCTCATTTGGGACTGGTGTATTTCCAGAAATATCTTAGCTATCTACCTACCAGGTAGAGAGGTGGCAGACAACAGGTAATGGAAATTTAATGACAACATAAAATGGATGCTAAATCCTGATGTTTTTAAAATGATTGTCAGCCGCTATAGTTTGCCAGATATAGATCTGTTTGCATCCAGGCTAAATCACCAGTTGCCTAAATATGTTTCGTGGGAACCAGATCCAGGAGCAGTAGCGGTGGATGCATTCTCGCTACATTGGGGACGTACGTTCTTTTACGCTTTTCCCCAATTCTGCCTCATTAGGCAATGCCTCACCAAAATAAAGCAGGACTCCGCCTCAGGCGTTTTGGTGGTTCCGGACAAACCTACACAGCCATGGTTCCCATTGGTGCTGAGAATGATGACTCTGTCCCCAAGTGCAGTCATTTGTTGGTGCATCCAGTAACAGGAGAAAGTCGTCCGTTACATGATCGTATTAATCTGTTAATCTGTCCTCCTATTTAGGGCAGTTTTCAGAACAACAATCTATCGGGTCTCATCCCTTAGTGTCCAGATTCATGAGAGGAATCTTTAACAAGAACCCTCCTAAGGCTAGATATACAGAAATCTGGGATGTCAGTATATTTCTCACACTGCTTCGGCAATGGCTCCAATTACGTCACTGTCTTTTCAGAAGTTAACACTTAAAGTGTTTATGCTCATGGCGCTAGTATCAGCACAACGAGTTCAAACATTGCAAAAGCTATGGCTAGATAGCATGTACTCTTCTGTAGATAACATTACATTTTATGTGTATGATTTAATCAAACAAAGCAGGCCAGGAATGGACCGGAACCAAAGCAAGCTTTAAAGCATACCCCGTTGACCAGATGCTATGTGTAGCCAAGCACCTGAGTCAATATATCGAGGTAACTAAGAGTCTCAGAGGCTCTGAGATAGCAATGCTCATCAGCCACAAAAATCCTCATAAAAAGATGTCAGTACAAACTATTTCTAGATGGTTAAAACAGGTTTTGGATTGTGCTGGAGTGGACACTCATGTGTTTAAATCTCAATCCACCAGGGCGGCATCAACATCCACAGCGAAGGCACAGGATGTGCCTGTAGACCAAATCCTTGGGGCCACAGAATGGTCTAGGGAGGCGACCTTCTCAAAATTCTATGATAAACCTGTCCTGACAGTGTAAGGTTTTGGGCATGCTGTTTTGGGTTCGGTTTGATTTTCTTTTCTTTTCTAAATTTCATTTGTAATTTCCCTCCTGGGACAGAGGGGTTTTTACTCTTTTATTTATTATTATTAAAAAATGTTTATTGGATAATTCGAAGCAATGTTCAATACATTATTTATTCACTATTGTGTTAACTGAAGTCATATGGATCTACGGCATGAAATCACAGAGCTTTGAAATCTTCACGTAGTCACTCACGTGACTCCGAAGTAAAATAGTAAGATTAAACGCGAACTTACCAGTTTGAAGTTTGATCTTTATTTTATGAGGAGTTACGATGAGGGATTACGTGCCCTCCGCTCCCGGCCCTCATAATGGCAAAGATCATCTGGTAGTTCTAGTCTTCTGAGTCTTACTATATCACTTCGACTATAGTTTCTGTGTTTTCACGCCACTGCTTTGAAGTAGGACGCGCATGCACCTGGCGGGGCTTCTTCACGTAATCCCTCATCGTAACTCCTCATAAAATAAAGATCAAACTTCAAACTGGTAAGTTCTCGTTTAATCTTACTATTTAATTTCAACCTCAACCAAAAGCGAACCTCAATACTTCAACCCTGTCCATACAAGCCCAGATCGATATGCATGCAGAGAAGATTTATGAGGATGTTGCCAGGAATTGAGGGCCTGGGTTACAGGGAGGCAAGGACTTTATTCCTTGGAATGCAAGAGGCTGAGGGGTTATCATATAGAGGTGTATAGAATAATGAGGGGAATAGATAGGAAGAATGCACAGTCTTTTACCCAGAGAATGGGAATCAAAAAACAGGGGACATAGGGAATGTGAGGGAATATAGGGTGAAAGCACGGAATCTTATTTCCAGGCTTGGGGAATCAAGAATTAGATGGTATAGGTTTAAGATGAGAGGGGAAAGATTTAATAGGAACCTGAGGGGCAACTTTTTCACTCAGCGGGCAGTGAGCAAATGTTACGAGCTGCCATAGAAGGTGGTTGAGGCAGATGCCTTGACAACTTTTTAAAGACATTTGGACAGGTACATGGATAGGAAATATTTAGAGAGATACTAGACCAACTGTGATCCTGTCACATGGGAGGCCTCGCCCCCAACGCAATATTCCACCACTCACCCATAGCCCGCACGGGAGGCCTGGTCACCCAACGCAACCCATTCCCCAACGCAATATTCCACCACTCACCGTTCCCACAGCGCAAGCCATTCCCCAAATGCAATATGCCAGCACTCACCTATAGCCCCCAACTGTGCAGGGGCGACTCATTTCCCCTTATTCACCCTCTCTCATTAAACATAAAAACAAAGCCTTGCGGCCAGGAATATTTAAAAAAAAAGGGATTGCAATATTGCAGCTTGCAATTGCACTTCCTAGGGCTGGCAGGACTCAGTGTCCTGGGATAGCAACATTGTAGCAAACAGGGCTACTATCCTGGGTACACAAAAAGCTGGAGAAACTCAGCGGGTGCAGCAGCATCTAAGGAGCGAAGGAGATAGGCGACGTTTCGGGTCGAGACCCTTCTTGCAAACAGGGCTACTATCCTATTGTGACGTCATCGCTGTAAGTGCCAGTGCAGAGGGTAGATTTTTTTTTCTTAATTTGGGGTTTTGTAAATTTAAAAATGTGAAAAACTTGTGAAATATAACATCAATCTGAACGACACATGATACAAACCACCACATGACAATGGTGAGTAAGGTGGTCTAAAAATTGTAGCGATATCATGTACGGTTTTGGTGTCATTTGACAACATCACCGAATCAGAGATCGCAGACACGCACACAGACATAGAAACAAACAAGATGAGAGTTTCAGTAATATATGGATGGGCTAAACGCAGATAGGTGGAGCTGGACTAGATGGGGCATCATGATTGGCATTGGCCCAAATGAAATCTCAGGAAACGCAGTTTGCACTTTCGAGGCTTTATGGAAGGGATCAATTAATTAAATCAGTTCAAAACCATTTTGTTGAATGCATGGAAATGATGTTATGTAGTACTTGTCACTTTATTGCAGCTCTTCATCCTTTATTGATCGGCAAGGTTGTTTGCACTGAAGTTTGAGTGCACGCTGAAGGATGCTTGAGAGGGAAACAGTAATCTCCTTTCACTCACTGTCCCTTTGCTGAAATTATCAGTGGTCTCAGCCACAACTGACTGTACTTTACCGAAATGTAGCATTAAAAATGTGCTGCCTGGCACTTCCCAATGGCTGACTGACAGTCTAAGAACAAAGTGAAGGTTCCTCTAAAATGCTCAAAAGAGAAGTGGAAATTGCATCTAGGTCACAAAGGTGACAGATGACATGAATAAACCAGTCAATTTCCAAGAGAGATGCAAAACAATGCAGGTGGCTTGGGGGAAACATGGAAAAGAAGGGAGTACATTCAGGGGAGGGGGAGGGGTGTCCAATTTTTTTTTTTTAAACAGGACTTGGAGAAAGCCAATTAGCAGATAAAAAATAAACTGCTGGAGGATTTCAACAGGTCAAGCAGCACCTGTGGAGGCAAAGAGGTGGTCGACATTTCAGATCTGGACTGCATCGGGACCAAAGTCTAGAGGGAAGATAATTAGTTTATAGAAGTGAGAGGGGTGGAGAAGAGAGGTAATAGCTGGAACCAGATGAAGGGGAGGGGGTGTGATGGGCAGATAGGACCAAGTAATGGGCATATGATAACAGGTGGCGGAGTAGTGAGGAGGAGAGGAATAGAGACAGAGGCCGGTGGGAGGTAAGTGGAACCAGGTAAGGGAGGGATGGTGGGCAGGTGGAACAAGGTGAGGGATGGTGAAGGGAATTGGAAATGTGAACCATGGGAGAAGAAACTCAGGTGGATAGATAAGCTGGTGATTGACGGATAGAACCTGGTGGGGCAGGGTAATACATTTTTGTAATGGGGGGTGGGGGGAGGATGGAGACAAAAAGGTGAATAAAGGGAGAAAGCTAAGATGGACAAGTGGGAGTGGGAGTGGGAATGGAACATAGGATATATGGGTTACCTGAAATTCGAAAACTCAATATTTCACGAAAATACTTTGGTAAGTGGTTCCTTTCAATGTGACACCATATGACATGAAAAGGAACCACTTTTCCTTACCACAGTACTTCTGGTGATGGATTCTACCTGAACAAAGATTGAATCCAAGTACTCATGGAAAGGATAAATAAGGCGGAAAATACTCTATACTCCAAAGTAGGGTAAGGCAAGGGGGCTAATGGAACTCAAGGAGAATAAAAATGATTAACCTTAAAGTGAGTGGCGAGTCTTTTAAAAAATGTTAAATTTCCAATGCAATAATGCACACTGACACTGTGTCTAAAAGTGGGTGAACTGAAAAATGTCAAAAAAAATGCTGGAAACACGCAGCAAATCTGACAGCATCTGTAGAAACAAAAGCAGAGTAAACCTTCTTCCAACGTAAACATTAATTCTGTTTTTCTTTGCACAGGCGCTGCCTGACCTGCTGAGTGTTTTTCAGCCATTTCAGCATTTATTTCTACTTCCAGTATCTGCAGATTTCATTTAGAAGACAGTAAAATAAAAGATTGCAGGGTATTGAGAAAATACCAGGAGGATAAAATGGGAGTGATTGATGAGATGTTCAATGAAATGTCCATTTAAAATAAAAAAAGGACAGATATATTACAGAGAGGATAAACCACCAATCTTGCTGAGATACATCCATAGTTTTTAAAGAATCTGGGAAGAGGCAAAGCATTTAATAATTTGTTTGAAAAAGATGTATTGGCAGAGGATTGGTACATTGAAGGAGTAATACTATATTGTATATTGGGGCGGCACAGTGGCATAGCAGTGGAGTTGCTGCCTTACAGCGCCAGAAACCCAAGTTTGTCCCTGACTATGGGTGTTGTCTGTATGGAGTTTGTACATTCTCTCTCAGTTTCCTCCCACACTGCAAAGACGTTCAGGTTTGTAGGTTAATTGACTTCGGTAAAATTTTTTTTTTTAATTGTCCCTAGTGTGTAGGATAGTGTTAGTGAACAGGGGATTGTTGGTTTGCGTGGACTTGGTGGGCAGAAGGGTCTGTTTCTGCGCTATTTCTAAGCTAAGTTAAACAAATTTAGGGGAGGGAGGAGTAAGAACATATTTGGTGAACTATACACCATTCGGCTTCACATCAATTGAAGGACAAGAAATGGATTTCATACCAAGGAAGAGAATTGAGTAACATTAAGAAACAATTATTACAATAATTAATTGTTAGCATGGATTTCAAAAGGATGACTAAACTTGAATTTTGAAAGAGGTAAAACAAAGAATATGCAATAGTAATGCAGTATATACAACTTTCTTTGGAACCATTTTTAGTTTTAGTTTTAGAGACAACTTGGAAACAGCCTTCGGCCCACTGAGTCCACACTGACCATCAATGGCCCATTCACACTACATCTATGTTATCTCACTCCCTCAGCCACTCTGCACATTAAGGGCAATTTTGCAGAGGTAATTTAACCGGAGCACCCAGATGAAACCTATGCGATTACAGGGGGAACATGCAAACTCAACACAGACAGCATCCAAGGACAGGATAGAACCTGGGTCTCTGGTGCTGTGAGACAGCAGCTCTGCCCGCTGTGCCTCTGTGCCACCCATTTATCTTGATTTTCAAAATTCCTTCAAAAATGTTCCTCATTAAAAGACCAAAGAGGACAGAGAATATGAGGTCAAGGGTATATGGAATGTCATGCACTGGATTTTTACATTGTTATATTCATTCCAGATACATTTTACTTGACCATGTAGCTCTGGCTTAACAATAACTTTGACAGCATACCTCCAGGTGATGAGCAGTTATGAAATATATATTTGATTTTATTTGTGACATATGGTATGAGAAAACGAAACTAACATCTGCACGTCAATTAGTACAACCGCTGCATTCCTGAAATTGTCAACACCATACTGATATTGTAAGTAGCTGCTACCTTGTTAACAATGCTTTTCACTATTCTTGGTAAAAAAAAAAAATTAATGACAAAGCAATAAAGATAAATATGGTCTCGTGTCAACTCATCAAATTGTTTCATAAAAGATTCAGTAAATCAGTCAATGGAAAAAACAGCATTATTTCCAAGCAATTAATCCTCTAGACAATCATTTGTTTTCTTTTTCCAGGTATGCATGTCCTCATCCTGTCATAGTCATTCAAAATGACCGATTCAGGTGATACACCAATCTTATTTTAACAACTCATGTTTCATTTTTTAAGATAAGGTACGATGCAAATCCTTTTGTGCAGAAACTCTCCTTATTGCACGATCGCACGCCTGTTTAATGAGCACACAACTGCTGAACTGAGATGCTTGAGGATACTCTTTCAATGGCTCATGGCCACGCTTTACAGTCAGGCCTGCTACACTGCTGATTCCTGTCACAACACAATAAAGACAAATGTAGGTCCCTTAAAGACAAATGTGGGTCTCTTGAAGGCAGAAACAGCTGAAATTATTATGGGGAACAAGGAAATGACAGAAGGGTTAAACAGGTACTTTGGTTCTGTCTTCACTAAAGAAGACACAAACAATCTTTAAGAATAAGGAGTAAGCCATTTAGAACAGAGACGACGCGGAAACACTTTTTCTCACAGAGAGTGGTGAGTCTGTGGAATTCTCTGCCTCAGAGGGTGGTGGAGACAGGTTCTCTGGATGCTTTCAAGAGAGTTAGATACGGCTCTTAAAAATTGCGGAGTCAGGGGATATGGGGATAAGGCAGGAACGGGGTACTGATTGGGATGATCAGCCATGATCACATTGAATGGCGGTGCTGGCTCGAAGGGCCAAATGGCTTACTCCTGCGCCTATTGTCTATTGTCTAATCTCTGAGATGTACTGGAGGACAGAGGATCTAGGGAGACAGAGAAACAGAAATAAACTTGCATTAAGCAAGAAATAGTAATGGGCAGACTGAAGGGACTGAAGGTTGATAAATCCCCAGGGTCTGAAGGTCTGCATCTCAGGGTACTCAAGGAGGTGACTCTAGAAATTATGGACGTATTGGTGGTCATTTTCCAATGTTCTATAGATTCAGGATCAGTTCCTGTGGATTGGAGGGCAGCTAATGTGATCCCACTTTTCAAGAAAGGAGTGAGAGAGAAAACGGGGAATTATAGACCAGTTAGCCTGACATCGGTGGTGGGAAAGATGCTGGAGTCAATTATTAAAGAAGTAATAACAGTGCATTTGGATAGCAGTAAAAGGATTGGTCAAAGTCAGCATGGATTTATGAAGGGGTAATCCTGCTTGACTAATCTTCTGGAATTTCTTGAGGATGTGACAAGTAAAATGGATGAAGGAGAGCCAGTGGATGTAGTGTATCTGGACTTTCAGAAAGCCTTTGTTAAGGTCCCACACAGGAGATTAGTGGGCAAAATTGGGGGTAGGGTATTGACATGGATAGAGAATTGGTTGGCAGACAGGAAACTATTTACAATATATATTAATGATTTAGATCAGGGGGTCGGCAACCTTTTCTGCCAAGGGGCCAGGGCATATGTCTGTGAGCGGATGGCGGGCCGCATCTATCATGTCTACACATGGATCCGCCCCCATCCCGCCCGGATGGCAGGCATCAAATCACGTGTTCACATAGATTCCGCCCCTCCGAGGTCGTCACCCGGAACTCAAAGATCATACTTACTCGTCTCCGGCCTATTTACAACCCCAATCCCGACAGTGAAGCCCAGACACAGAAGGAGCACGGCCGTGCCGGTGGCTATGCGCAGGATGCAGTACAGCAAAATCGCCTTCCAGGTACCGGCACTCACTCCAGCACTTTTTCCACCTTCGATTTTTCCAGCATCTGCAGTTCTTTCTTAAACATTCCAGCTACTGGAGATGATGGAAGTCTGTGGGACGGATGATTGTGGACAAAAATATATGCCTGCGGGCCGGATGATTTTGGGTTAGGGGCCGGATTAGGCCCGGGGGCCATAGGTTGCTGACCCCTGATTTGGATGATGGGATTAAAAGTAACACTAGAAAATTTACAGATGGCACAAAGTTGGGTGGCAGTGTGAACTGCAAAGAGGATGCTAGGAGGCTGCAGGGGGACTTGGACAGGTTGAGTGAGTGGACAGATGTATGGCAGATGCAGTATAATGTAGATAAATGTGAGGTTATCCACTTTGGCGGCAAGAACAAGGAGGCAGATTATTATCTTAATGGTGTCAGATTTGGAAAAAGGGAAGTGCAACGAGACCTGGGTGTCCTTGTACACCAGTCGAAAAAAGAAAACATGTGGGTACAGCAGGCAGTGAAGAAAGCTAATGGCATGTTGACCTTCATAACGAGAAGATTTGAGTATAGGTGTAAAGAGGTCCTTCTGCAGTTGTACAGGGCCCTGGTAAGACCACATGTGGAGTATTGTGTGCAGTTTTGGTCTCCTAATTTGAGAAAGGACATCCTTGCTAATGAGGCAGTGCAGCGTAGGTTCACGAGGTTAATCCCCAGGATGGCAGGACTGTCATATGAGGAAAGCCTGGACTTCTATTCACTGGATGAGAGGGGGTCTTATAGAAACAAATAAAATTATAAAAGGACTGGACAAGCTAGATGCAGGAAAAATGTTCCCAATGTTGGGGGAGTCCAGAACCAGGGCCATAGTCTAAGAATGAAGGGACGGCCATTTAAAACTGAGATGAGTTTTTCACCCAGAGAGTTGTGAATTTGCAGAATTCTCTGCCACATAACCATATAACCATATAACCATATAACAATTACAGCACGGAAACAGGCCCTCTCGGCCCTTCCAGTCCGTGCCGACCATTTGTTTTCCCCTAGTCCCATCTACCTGCACTCAGACCATACCCCTCCATTCCCTTCACGTCCATATACCTATCCACTTTACTCTTAAATGTTAAAATCGATCCTGCCTCCACCACTCCTGCTGGAAGCTGATTCCACACAGCCACCACCCTCTGAGTAAAGAAGTTCCCCCTCACGTTACCCCGAAACCTCTGTCCCTTAATTCTCATGTCATGCCCTCTTGTTTGAAACTTCCCTACCGTCAATGGGAAAAAAACGTATCCACGTCAACTCTGTCTATCCCTTTCATCATTTTAAAGACCTCAATCAAGTCCCCCCTTAACCTTCTGCGCTCCAAAGAATAAAGACCTAACTTGTTCAACCTTTCTCTTTAACATAGTTGCTGGAACCCTGGCAACATTCTAGTAAATATCCTCTGTACTCTCTCTATTTTGTTGACATCCTTCCTATAACTAGGCGACCAAAATTGTACACCATACTCCAGAATTGGTCTTACCAATGCCTTGTACAATTTTAACATTACTTCCCTACTCCTATATTCAATGCTCTGATTTATAAAGGCCAGCACACCAAAGGCTTTCTTTACCACCCTATCTACATGCGATTCCACCTTCAGGGAACTATGCACAGTTATTCCTAGATCCCTCTGTTCCACAGCATTCCTCAATTCCCTACCATTTACCATGTACGTCCTATTTTGATTTGTCCTGCCAAGATGTAGCACTTCACACTTATCAGCATTAAACTCCATCTGCCATCTTTCAGCCCACTTTTCCAAATGGCCCAAATCTCTCTGTAGACTTTGAGAATCTACTTCATTATCCACAATACCACCTATCTTAGTATCATCTGCATACTTACTTATCCAATTTTCCACCCCATCATCCAGATCATTGATGTACATGACAAACAACAGTGGACCCAACACAGATCCCTGAGGCACCCCACTGGTCACTGGCTTCCAACCTGACAAACAGCCATTCACCATTACTCTCTGACATCTCCCATTCAGCCACTGTTGAATCCATCTTGCTACTCCGCCATTAACACCCAAAGATTGAACCTTCTTAACCACAGAAGGCAGTAGAGGCCAATTCACTGGAAGAATTTAAAGAGAGCTTCAGGGGCTAGCGGAATCAAGGGATATGGGGAGAAGGCAGGCATAGGTTACTGATTGTGTATGATCAGGCATGATCACAATGGCCTCCTCCTGCATCTATTTTCAAT
Organism: Okamejei kenojei; assembly: GCA_035221665.1. NCBI lineage: Eukaryota > Metazoa > Chordata > Chondrichthyes > Rajiformes > Rajidae > Okamejei > Okamejei kenojei. The sequence continues at coordinate 50,646,165 of CM069144.1, read as the reverse complement.
GTTTCTATATTTTTAACATCTTTGCAGATTTGCAGAGCATATGTCTTGAAATGTTCCCTCACAGATTTTATTAACGTTTCCTCTTTGAAGGGCAACTTAGTTTTGAAATGCATGCTGCTCACATCTGCTACTGATGCTTCAGAAAATGTTTCTATTTCAACAATTGCTCCAAAATAGCTCACATTTTAACCTAGGCCCTGCAGGATATACTGCTTCAAAGCTTCATTTCAGACTCTCTGTGTCCAAGGAAACTGATGTGCAGGTTTTTGATAAAAGTATGCCACAAACCTGGTAAGAAATGTATATACTTTTGAGATAAAATGCACTGAGCAATAACACTATCCTACACATTAGGGACAATTTGCAATTTTACCCAAGCCAATTAATCAGTACGTCTGGATTGTGGGTGGAAACTGGAGCAACCGGTGAAAACCTACGCGGTCACAGGGTGAACGTACAAACTCCATACAGACAGCACCCGTAGTCAGGATGGAGCCTGAGTCTCTGGCGCTGTAAGGCAGCAGATCTACTGCTGCACACTGCTCTGCCAAATCAGTATGTGGCACTGATTATGATGAGAATACAGCATTCTGGAGCAGGACACATGGCTCATTATGTAAAGGCAACATTTGTTTCCATATGAACCACCCACTTAACCAAAGCCAATTCCACATCTTGCACCTCAAGTATTCAATAATTCTCTGCCTCAGTGAACTATATAATTTTACTTTAAAATTATTGATGTCGTCTCCTGCATGAAAGCAGAAATATTCATATTCCAAATAAATGATTCATATTTCCCATTTTAATTAATTTCCTCCCATCGGCTTTACACCAACCAATGGAAACTGGAAACTACACTATACCACCAGGGGCGCCGCACGATGGCAGCCTCGCCAACAGTCTGTGTTTTTTTTTTGTTTTAGTGTGTTTTAAAAGATTGTGTTAATGTTTTCTGGTTTGTTTTATGTAGGGGTTGGGGAGGAGGGATGGGTCAGGGGAAACTTTTTTTCAATCTCTTACTTTGCAGAGATGCGATTGTTTTCCGGATCGTATGCCCGGTCGCTCTGCAGCCTAACATTATGGAGCGGGAGGCCTTGCTCGAGATTGACTTTGAGCCCCACCACTGGGACGTGGACTTACCATCGGAGCCGATCCCTTGCCTGGGTTACCTTGCCTGCGGATTTCACCATCGGGGAGCTCGCAGGCTCGGGTAGAGACCGATGTCGGGAAGCTCCAAACGACGCAGAAGATTCGATCAGCCCCGACCTGGGGTCTGATTGTCCGACGTGGAGGAGCTGAGATTTCCCCCCGATGTGGGAGCTTGATCGCCGCCAAGATCGTCCCTTCAACAGAAGGCCCGAGGCCCCCGACCGCAGGAGAACAAATAAGGGAAGAGATTTAACTTTTTTTCGCCTTCCATCACAGTAAGGAATGTGGAGGAGTCATTGTGGTGGATGTTCATGTTAAAATGTATTTTGTGTGCTTTGTTGCTTTTTAATGGTATAACTGTATGGCAAATCAAATTTCTCGTATTTTGTAAAACATACTTGGCTAATAAAGTATGATTATGATTATGATTATGAAAATATTTGGTACAAAAGAATATAATTAGCTGGAGTTCGTCATGCCCATAGGTCTTTCAGATATGAATGGCTTTCTTTTTTTATCTTGAACAATTCAAAGCTTTGAAAACATTTCTGTTGCATTCCCAGTTATTTGCTAACTGTATGCTTTAGAGTTTTGAAATGTATCTACAAAACTTGCTTTCACCTTCATCATTAATCGTAATGCTACAATGGTGAGAACTGTGGTTTCAAACATGGTGCTCACTATTTCTTTGAGGGAACTACAATGAATGGTAGGGCCCTGGGGAATGATGTCGAGCAGAGGGATCTTGGAGTATTGTACAAGTACACAGTTCCCTGAAAGTGATATCGCAGGGAGATAGACAAAAATGCTGGCAAAACTCAGTGGGTGAGGCAGCATCTATGGAGCGAAGGAAATAGGTGACGTTTTGGGTCGAGACCCTTCTTCAGAGTGGTGAAGAAGGTTTTTGGCCTTCATCAGTCAGGAAATTGAGTGCAGAAGTTGGGTCATTATGTTACAATTGCGCAAGACATCATGAGCCCATACTTGGAGTTCTGTGTTCAGTATTATCACTCTGGCATAGGAAAGATGCCATTATGCGGGAAAACATGCAGAGAAGATTTACAAGGATGTTGCCAGAACTCGAAGGTCTGAACTAAAGAGAGAGGTTGGGCAGGCCAGGACTTGATTCCTTCGAAGAAAGGTGTTTGAAATCATGAGGCAATGTAGAGTGAATACAGTATGAATGCACCAAATCTTTTACCCTGAGTTGGGGAATCAACAATTAGAGTTCGTATAGAATGTGAAGGAATAAGTCAAATGCATAGGGTACACAAAAGGCTGATGAAAATCAGCGGGTGCAGCAGCATCTAAGGAACGAAGGAGATAGGCAACGTTTCGGGTCGAGACCCTTCTTCAGACTGGGTTTTGCACAGAATCTTTTTCCCACTGTAGGGGAATCAAGAACTAGATGGCATAGGTTTAAGGTGAGAGGGGAAATATTTAATAGGAACCCGAGGGGCACCATTTTCACATATTGGGTGGTGGGGATATTGAACAAGCTGCCAGAGGTAGTAATTGAGGGAAATACAATAACAACATTAGAATGACATTTGATCCCTTGGTTAGGAAAGGTTCATAGGGATATGAGCCAAATGAGACTTGCTTAGATGGGGCATCTTGGTTGGCAAGGTCAAATTGTGCCAAAGGGCCTATTTCTGTGCTGTATGACTGACTCTATGACTCTGGGGTAGGTTGATTAAGTTTAGTTCATTTTAAGATAGAGTGGAAAGCTGGCTCTTCGCTCCACTGAGCCCGTGCTGACCAACGGACCTGTTCACACGAGTTCTCTGTTATCCTAGTTTCGCATTCTACACATTGCGGCAATTTACAGAAGCCAATTAACCTACTAACCTACAGGTCTTTGGAATGTCGGAGGGACTCTGGGCACCCAGAGGAAACCCACGTGGTCACAGGTAGGCAGTGGCTTTTAAAAACCTTGAAAACTGCGCATGCGCAGATTTTTCTCTCGACTTTTATCAAGTAATTTGTCTTCAATAGGTTCTATCTCTTAATAAAGTAGTTAAAAACATATAGCTCAAAGAAATTTACTTACCATATTATTTGTACACATAATACATTCTTCTCTCTTCGTTTCCTGTTGTACTAAACTGTTTTAAATGTTCTAATTATTTTTGTTTCTTTGTGCTGTTGAAGTCCTTTAAGTTCCGGCTTTGGTCTGTCATTTTTAATTATTTTGGTCTTTTCCTCGTAAGTTGCTTCGAGAAACTCTTCAGGTAATCACTATCCATCTTTGAAAAACCCCCCACTAAAATTGCGCGTGTGCATGCGCAGTAAGCTGGTGCGCATGGGCAGTGCGCAGCGCAGCACATGCACGCAGTCCGCGGTGTAAAGGCAGAATTTCAGCAGCCTTTACGGACCGTTCCCACTGATGGCTTGAAGCATCGTCGACGGCACGCGAGTAGCACATACTTCCCCGTTTTAAATGTACTGTGGATGAAAGGCACAGCCTCCGTAATTCTCCCATTCCTTTACTATTTAAGACCATCTTATATATGTTTTATATATATTTTATATATATAAAATATTGACCATTTTTATAATTTTAGTCAGGGTAGGCACTGCCTACCTTGCCTACCCTGACGGCACGTGCCTGGGTTGGTGATAATCATGTATAGATTTTTTTGTTTTAGTTTAGTTTAGAGATACAGTGCAGAAACAGGCCCTTTGGCCCACCGCGTCTGCGCCGACCAGAAATCCCCGCATATTAACACTATCCTACACCGACTAGGGACAATTTTTACATTTACCAAGCCAATCAACCTACAAACCTGTACGTCTTTGAAGTGTGGGAGGAAACCAAAGATCTTGGAGAAAACCCACGCAGATGACGGGGAGAACGTACAAACTCCATACAGACAGCACCCGTAGTCAGGGTCGAGCCCGGGTCTCCGGCGCTGCTTTCGCTATAAGGCAGCAATTCTACCGTTGTGCCACCGTGACTGCCCTGTTTTGTTGACTGGATAGCATGCAACAAAAAAGCTTTTCACTGTACCTTGGTGCATGTAACAAAAATAAACTAAACTAAACCTGACCAAATATCTTAAATATTATAATTGCATACGTCTTTGCCACCTTGTCTGGCAGCTTGTTCAAGATAACCACCATCCTCTTTCTGAACTTTAAATGTTTTCTCTCTCACTTTAAACTGCCCTGGGAAAAAGACTGACTATCTAACTCTCTCTCTGCCTATCATAATTTCACAAACCTCTATAAGATTGTCCCTCAGCTTTCTGTGTGAAAATAAACCCAACCTATAACTATAATCCTCCTTGTAACCATAGACTTCCATTCTCGGCAATATCCTGGTTGATCTGTTCTGCCCTCCCTTTAATGCAATCACATTCTTCCTGTAGTGTGGAGCCGCTGACAGTGTTCTTCCGTTCTGACGCCGGAGCTCCAATCATCCGATCATCCCGGCGAGAGGGCCTGAAACATCGGGCCGCCATTGCGGCGACTGCGGAGGCCTCAATAGGCCCCGACCACGGGTGAACAAGAGGAAGAGGACTGAAGAGGACTTTGGGAAACGTTGATTCCGTTGTGGGGGGATATTTTTATGTTTTATGTTAAATTCTATAGTGTTGTGTTTATCTTATTTGTGTGCTGCATGGTAACGCAAATTTCACAGCATCGATTGGAGTATGTGGCAATAAATGTCCTTTATCCTTTTATCCTTTAGAAATGTTCACTGTACATAGACCGATTTGTACCTAAATGCAGTCTAACCAACATTTTATTTAACTGGAACATGAACAAGTGAACAAGTTCTTGGCACATTAAGAAAACCCCTGCTTTTCACAGCTTTGTTAAAAACAGATCACACGTTCTTTGTCTAACTGAGCTCTGTAGCATTTTCTCCAAAAGATTTGTAACTATAAATCAAATTACTTAAATGCAGCGTTTCACTTGGAGAAATAGTCAAGACAAAGGAGACGTTCTTTCATTCCTGATTGTGAAAAGTACAAATAGAGTCATAGAATCATAGAGTCATACAGTGTGGAAACAGGCCCTTTGGCCCAACTTGCCCACACTGACCAACTTGTCCCAGCTACACTACTCACCTGCCTGTGTTTGGTCCATATCCCTCCAAACCTGTCCTATGCCGTGTCTAATTGTTTCTTAAACATTGGGATAGTCCCAGCCTCAACTACCTCCTCTGGCAGCTTGTTCCATACGCCCACCACCATTTGTGTGAAAAAATGTTGGATATGTGAAATATAAACAGGAAATATTGGAGTGAATCAACATTAGAACAGCATTTGTGGAAAAGGAAATTGAATTAACATTTTAGATTGTATTCCTCTGATCAGTTCCAAATTGTGATTAATCACAACAAAGGACATACCACCAGATTTAAGAACAGCCTCTTCCCCATTATTATCAAACTCTTGAATGGACTTCCCAAATGCTAAGGGTGAATTTCCAATCTTCCTGTCCACCTTGTTGTGGACTTTGCACTTTTCTGTATCTGCACTCTTTGCAGTTCTATAATCCTATAATCTGCATTCTGTTTACTTTCTCTATTGCATTACCTGATGTACTCATGAATGGTATGATTTGCCTGAAGAGCATGCAAAGTTCTCGCTGTATCACGGTACACATGACAATAATAACTCAATGCCATTATATTGCAGTGCCCAGTGCAATGTGTGAAAAAAAGTTAGGTAAGTCTGTAACCAGAAAAGCTGCCATTGACTTTAACCATTAACTTTGTTTCTCCCTCCTTCAACAAAATGTTACCTAACCTGCTGAGTATCACCAGCACTTCCTGTTTTGATTTCATGTTCTCTTCTGACTGCTGAGCCTCCCCAGACACCTTTGCTCCTGTTGTGCCAAAATGCAATTCGCAACTATGAGCTTCCCTCAGGTATCTTCCAAAACCAAACATGCTTTCAATAATTGGAACAATGCAACAACAAGCACTAGACAAGCCGGGTCTCTGTTGTTGTGAGGCAGCAGCTCTACCAGTCGCACCATTGTGTCACCCCATTAGATCTCTTTTAGATTTCCAGTACCTGTAATACAGATTATTTTTTAATTAAAAATTGAAAGTCAAGTTTACAAGATCACGACAATACATCACACCAAATTACCATAACCTACTCTGTAGGGCGGCAGTGACTTAGCAGCCTTACACCGTCAGAAACCCAGGTTCGAACCTGACTAAGGTTGCTGTCTGAACAGAATTTGTACATTCTCCCTGTGACCTTGTGGGTTTTCTCTAGGTGCTCCGGTTTCCTCCCACACGCCAAAGACTACTGGTGGTCAACTGCCATAGGCTTCAAACATGACTCTTGGTAGAGTGGGATTACTGACCCATCAAACCTAGTATTCCTCCCTCCTTGTTCCAATCAATCGTCATGGACCTGAAATTTTAAATACGCCTCTTCCCACAGATTTTGCCTGCTGAGTGTTTCAGAATTGCCTGGTTTATCTCCAGTACTGCTCATCTTCAGTGCCGAAGCAAGCATTCCCTCCTTACATGGCATCCTGTGGCAGGACAATACAGATTTATATAATCATATGAACTCAATGTCAATGCAATATATGCGTGTCTGATCGAGACATAATCACACAATGTGGAAACGGGCCTGCCAGCACACCATCAACCAAGCATGTGCACAAATGTGGCGCAACGGTAGAGTTGATGCCTTACAGTGCCACAGACCCGGGATTGATCCTGACTACAAGAGCTGTCTGTATGGAGTGTGTACGTTCTCCCCATGACTGCATGGGTTTTCTCCAGTGGTTGGTGGGATGCTGAACACATGTGGAACAGGGTTCTGTACTGTAGGTACTGGAAATCTAATGCACAGGTTTGAGGTTAATTGGCTTCAGTAAGTTGTAGAAATGGTCCCTAAGAGTGTGTAGGTTAGTGTATGGGGTGATCGCTGGTCGGCAAGGACTAAGTGGGCCAAAGGGCCTGTTTCCAGTTGTATCTGTAAAGTCCAAAGTCTACAGTCTAAAGAATCATAGCTCTGCTCTCATTTTACTCTCCTCACTTTCCCATCAGTTCCCCTCGATTGTCTCCATTTGGGGCAATTTATAGTGTCCAATTAATCTACCAATGCCTGAGGTATGTGGAGCATCCAGAGGAAATCCATGCAGTCACTGGGACAGCATGCAAACTCCACACAGACAGCTTCCAACCTGAAAGTTGAGCCCAAGTCGCTGGAGCTGTAAGGCAGCAGCTCCATCTGACCCACGAATGCGCTGACCAGTGAAAGTGTTGAAAGGCTGCAGATATGGTTTAGGACTAAAATGAGCCAAGTTAGTTATAAACATGACAAAGCATTAACGAGGAAATAACAGCAGTTTATGACGCATTGCACATATTGAGGCTTCCAGCAGTTCACTCCGCACCTAAAAGTTGCAAATATATTTTTGGTTGTTGAAATCTAACAGGCATCATAACAAGAAGGCTAAAGACTACAAGGATATGGAGCCTTAAAGTAACCTTTTCCGTTCAGTAAGTCGCACAGCACACAAAAGCACAAGCGAATGTGTTGGAGGGAGGTGTGCTCAGACTGGAAGAGACATTGTTGCTGTGGATTTCACAAAAGTCTAACTGCCAGTGACGGGCTCTCTTCTCCCGTCTCAAACAAACCTTTGTATGCTCTGCTGTAAATCATTGCCTTTTGCAAGATGATAAGATGTGGAATCTAACAGCCCACGAGCTTAGAGGGCCACTTGCATATCTAGCAGTCTGGAAGAGGTCATCTATCTGTCCTCTCAGCTGAAACAAAGCCCAGAAAATTATATTGTAAGTGATATGTGGTCTGTTACATTAGTCTACAACATCAGCTGACACTGAAATAAGAGGGTGATATTTTGCAAAAACAGGTCAGTTAATAGGTAGAAGATGTTCCCGAGTCAGTGTACTTGTATTCGAGGACTCAGTTTAATCATTTACCATTAGCAAGCTCCCATATAGGATATTCCATTCCTTGTCTTGGTGTCAAGGAGATGACGTTGAACAGATGGCACACATTGCTGTTGACAGAATTAAAAGGGTGTATCATTCTGGCTTGATCTTTCCTGTGGTTTTCAGGCAGCACAAGGGGAAGGTCATGAGAAATGAATGACACAGATTACCGGACCCATAACCCACTCCTTCCAATGGCCATTTGCAATCTATTCATGAATAAACCCGACCACATCTGAGGAAAGCCTGTACACTAACACGTCCTGAACCTGAAGGGTGGGGTGGAAGATTGCAACCTTTACGAGGTCCACCCTGTTTCGACGAATGCAATTAACCCGGCGTGCATAATCAAATAAGATCAAATAGAACAAGTTGGCTGTGCACGCCACGTGCAAGAAGAAGAACCTGAAGGGTGGATTGCATTTGCAACATACAGGAACCTAATCAAGTCAATGGGAGAGTGCAGCTCAAACAACAATCATAAGGTCATAAGTCATAAGTGATAGGGCTGGAATTAGGCCATTCGGCCCATTAAGTCTACCCTGCAATTCAATCATGGCTAATCAAGAAACTTGGTATTGTTCAGGATAAAGCAGGCTGTTTGGTGTGTGTGAGGGATAAAATGATTAAACCCCACTATTGTAAGGGTTCAGGAGAGGATTCTAACCGATAGAGGCCAGGGAGAGGATTCAGACACAGCTGTGGATGAAGTTACCAGAACTGTCCTTGAGTAAGGATTGATGGCATTGTATAGCGGTAGAAGGGAGTGATGGATGCGTCCCTTATCAGTAGAGTAGTGATGGATGCGACCCTTGTCAGTAGAGACTAGCTTTTAATTCAGATACAAGAGAACTGAGAGAGGTCAGTTGGGGAGGTGAGCAAACTGGGGCAGGTCATTTACAACTGAGCATGCTTAATGAAATAAATGAATATTACTAACACACCCCTGGTCAAGAAACTGCTCATTACCATGCACATGTATGGACATGCGATGCATGATGTGGGAGGTACTGGGGGGACGTACCTATAGACGTGCACCTCAGGGCTCTGATTGGAGAGGGCCAGAAGGGGAGGATAAATGTAGAATTGTGTGCATAAAGGGGCTTTACTTTCCTGACTTCGGTGTGTCTCAACTTGGAGAGGCACCCGACTGCAGACTCGCAAATAAAGCATTTCTTGTTTCCATGATTTAGTCTCTGAGTAGTGATTGTGAGCACAACCTCTATCTTACAGTGAGTATCCATTCACAACCCAAAACATTACCTCCTTCCACCTGTAGAGAAGGTACACAGACACCTTTAGGTCTTCACTACTTTATTAAGCACACATCATATAGCCCTAGCTGTACGTGGTCTGTCACGATCACCAGAGAGAGAGCTAGGGGCGTGTGGGTTACAATTATACTAACTGGTGGGGGAGTGGTTAGCATGGACAACATTACTATCAATTAAAGGTGTACACACATATCATCTACATCCTTCCTCTACCAAAACAAACAGTGAGTGACAGGGCGACCACGTCTCATGCGCTAGGGTAAATGCAAATAGTAAATCACGGGAATACAGAATCACACGTAATCGCCATAACGGACCGGCGGCCTGACCAGGCGACCAGACTGGGTCCGCACCTCACCATCACCTCCTTCCCCGACGGGAACAAGAGGGGACGACGCCGGGGCATGGTGGGGGCTACGGACAGGAGAACCCCTGGGCAACGAAGGCATCGGGGGGGACGGCGAAGAGAAGGGCGAGGAAGCCGGAGAAAGCAGGACCGCAGCCGGGAGGCGGACAGGAGAAGGACGAGGGGGGGGGTGACCCCAGAGGAACGGGCAAAGCACTGGGTCGCGATAGTGGCAGCGGGGGGGGGGGGGGCATACGGAGCCGCCGGGGGAGAGAGAGGCTCGTTCACGAGCCGGAGATGCTGGCGGGACCGGCGGTATACCATGCCGTCGTGGTTGACAAGGTACGAACGAGGGGAACCGGCAAAATCGACGACCACGGCCAGCTTGGAGCGGCCAGAAGTGAACCTCATACGGACGACCTAGCCGGGGAGAAGAATGCGGAGGACATGGCAGGACCTGTCGTGGGAAAGCTTCTGTATACCGTGTTTTTGGGCAATGCATTTCCGGACCAAGGCAGGTTTAAAGACAGAGGGGGACAGGGACTGTTGAGACACCGGGACCGTGGGCCTCGTGACTCGGGACATGAGGCGCTGAGCCGGGGAGACCAGGGCATGGTCGCGGGAGATGTTGCGGAGGTTCAGCAGGGCCAGGTAGATGTCGGAGCGGGATAGGCGGCAACGTTCCAACAATCCTTTAGCACTGCGGACCGCGCGCTCGACCAGTCCATTGCTCTGCGGGTATTCCGGGCTGCTGGTGTAATGAAGAATGTTCCATCGTTCGGCAAAAGCACGGAACTCGGCACTGGTGAACTGGCTGCCGTTGTCCGACTGCAGGCTGGCCGGGGACCCGAAGGTGGCAACTTCTCGATGACCGCGGCGGAAGATATGGAGTGGGGCTGGTCAACTTCAAACCAGCTGGAGTAAGAGTAGACAAGCACCAGGAAGTGCTTTCCGTGCCACTCGAAGATGTCGGTTGCTAGCGCAGACCAGGGCAGGTTAGCAGCTGGCTGCTGCAGGAGCGGCTGCCGCTGTTGCTGCGGTGCGAGGCTGTTGCAGGTAGGGCATGCGGAGACTCTATCCCGGAAGTAGCGAGGCATGTCAGGCCAGAAGAACTGGCTCTGAGCGATGGAAAGGGTCACTTCGGCCCCGGGATGGCCACGATGAGCGGTTTCGAAGTATTGTTCTCGTAGTGCCCCTTCACAATCACATCATCACGCAGCACCAACTCGTCACGAACCAAGAAGTAAGGCACCGCTGCGGCCGGCAGGGAAGAACGGCGGCCTGCTTGATGATCGCGGCCATGTTGTAGCGAAGCGTCAGCCGGCGTGTGCTTGGCCAGGGACTTCAACTGACCGGAGGGCACAAAGTTAACGTTTAGGACTATCAGATCGGACGCCTCATACGGATGTCAGGTTGTGGATGAGAGAGGCGCCCGAGACAGCGTGTCAGCAACAAACATGTCCTTGCCCTTGCGATAAACCGCTGTGAAAGTGAAGCGTTGTAGCTGGAGCATCATGCGCTGGAGCTAGGAGGAGGCCATGTGTATCGGCTTGTTGAGGATGGTGACCAGAGGCTGGTGGTCCGTCTCGACAGTGAAGCAGGCAAAGACAACAGCCAGCAGTTCTTTCTCAATCTGGGCATAGTTTTGTTCAGCCGTCGTTATTGTGCGGGATGCGTAGGACACAGGCAGTTGCACCCCGTCATGGATCTGCAGGCAGGCGGTCCCGAGGCCAAACTTAGAAGCATCACATGTGAGAATGATGGGGCGCTGGAGGTCGAAGTACTTCAGCGTTGGCATGCTGATCAGCTTAGATTTGAGGGTGTCAAATGCTTTCTGGTGTTGCGGGAACCGGGCCCAGGCAGTGTCTTTTTCACCAGATCCCGCAGAGGGGCACTCAGTTCGCTCAGGTCGGGGATAAACTTTCCCAGGTAGTTGACCATGCCCAAGAAGCGCTGCAGGCCAGGCATGTCAGCAGGTGCAGGCATCTCAGATATCGCGGCCGTTTTCAGCGGGTCGGGCTTCAGCCCCGATGCTGTGAAGACACGCCCCACGTAGGTGACCTCAGGGACCCAGAATCGGCACTTCTTCGGGTTGAGCAGGCCTGCTGCAGCACCTGGCGAAGGTGGTGGTCGTGCTCAGCGACGTTCTTCCCATAAACCAGGATGTCGCCAACAATGATGGCACACGGAAGTCCAGCAAACAGTTGGTCCTTTGGAACACCTTGCTGGCAGAGTTGATCCCAAACAGCATGCGGAGGAAGCGATACCTGCCGAAGGGCGTGCTGAAGATCGTCAGGAGCGAGGATCGCTCATCTAGAGGTATCTGCCAGAACGAACTCTTGGCATCAAGAACCGAGAACACGGTGGCAGGGCCGACCTGTGCAGCAACATCCTCCACCGTCCGCATGGGATAGTGCGGGCGCCTGATGGCCAAGTTCAAGTCCTTAGGGTTGATGCAGATCTGTAGTTCGCTCTTATCTTTCTTCGCAGCGACAACCATAGTAGAAACCCACCGGGTGGCGCCCGTTACTGGCTTCAGGATGCCCGTGGCCACCATCTCGCGAAGAGCAGACTCGACCTTGCCCCTCATGGCGAAGGACACACGGTGCGGGGGACGGATGACCGGCGTGATGTCGGGATTGAGGGCAATCTTGTAGCTGCAGAGCAACTTCCCCAACTTCGAGTCAAACCGGTCTGGGAATTCGGCCAGCGAATTCAGGGGTGCCTCTACCAGGCGGACATCGCTGTGGAAGCTCACCAATCCAAGGTCCTGGCAGGCCTCCACGCCGAGCAGGGGGTCACATTTACCATCCAGCAGGAAGAAAGAGAGGGGCCGAGAGGTCTTCAGCACTTTGCAGTGGAGAGTGGCCCTCCCCACAGGAACAAGTATGCCACCCTTATAGGCACGCAAAACAGCACTGTCTGTGAAAACGGGCTCATTATTTCTTATCTTCCTGAACAGGCTTGTTGACATAACATTAGCAGCAGCCCCCGTATCCACCTTAGCAGAGAATTGCCATGTCATTCACCGTGACTCGGACGGCCGGGTCTGTTATCAGAGCAGCTGCACCTCGCAAGGAAAACACACTCGGTTCGCTCTGAGAAGAGTCAGAGTCAGACAGGGGGAGTTCATCATGCTGGAGATGGGAACCAGACGCGGTATCATCACGTGTCAAGTAGTGAGACGGTTTCTGCTGTGGCTGTGCAGGGTTCCAACGGGAACGGCATGCTGCCGAGAAGTGGTTGGGCTTGTTGCAGAAATTACAGGTTTTCCCCAACGCCGGGCACACATTAGAATGGTGTGAAACAAAGTTACAATTTGGACATCGTTGAGGCGGTCTGAAGCCCGTTGCAGGGCTTGCCCTCTGTCGCCAGGGAGCATTGTACTGGCGACCAGCGAGACTGGCTGTGTGGACCACAGGGTCAGGTACAGCAGAGGAGACAGCCTCAGCTAAACGAGAGGCATGCAATGCCTCATTGAATGTCAGATCAGGCTTACGCAGCAGCTCAGAGCGCAGCTTATCATCCCGAAGACCAAAGACCAAGATGTCACAGTTCAAAGTATCAGGGGTCAGGACATGCAGGTCACATCGGCGAGCCAGTTGGCGCAGCCCGGCCACGAAATTGTCAATAAATTCCCCAGGGTTTTGGCGTCGGGAGGAACAGTTTGAAACGCTCTAAGATGTGGTTAGTGTACACATCACCGTACATTTAGCAAGCAGACATACCGGGTCCTGGATACTCTCGCCCTGTCCATAGATGAATGACTCTGATCGCTCAAGCGCTTCGGGACCAGCTAGATTCAGCAGAAGGGAAGCCTTGACCGCGGGGGCCACAGCAGGGTGGGCGATGGTAACATAATGCTCAAAGTCACGTCAGAACACACTCCAGCGATGAGTGATGTCTGCATCAAAGACTAGGAATGTCAGGTTTATGATAGGCAAAGCCATCACGGCACAGGGAGGGGGTACTGGGACTAAGAAAATAAAACGCGATAAACTGGAGACTCAGGAAGAAGAACTTCTGACGCCATGTAGAGAAGGTACACAGACACCTTTAGGTCTTCACTACTTTATTAATCATACATCATATAGCCCTAGCTTTACGTGGTCTGTCACGATCACCAGAGAGAGAGCTAGGGGCGTGTGGGTTACAATTATACTAACTGGTGGGGGAGTGGTTAGCATGGACAACGTTACTATCAATTAAAGGTGTATGCACATATCATCTACACACCCATTAAATATTGGGCATGAAAAGGCTTATTTGATGATGCATCTGAAAGCCACACAGGCAGCAAGTTTTTGGGAATGCCATCCCACGACACTCTGCCTTGATTTAACTGTTTGCTGCCCATCCTTTGTCATTGGATCTAAACCCTGTGACTCCTGGCACAAGGGCACCATGGGAAACATCTTCACAGCCAGAATTGCAGTGGTTCAAATACTGGTTCATAAGGTCATAAGTGATAGGAGCAGGATTAGGCCATTCAGCCCATCAAGTCTACTCCACCATTCCATCATGGCTGATCTATCTCTCCCTCCTGACTCCATTCTCCTGCCTGCTCCCCATAACCCCCGACTCCCATACTAATCAAGAATCTATCTTTCTCTGCCTTAAAAATATCCATTGACAGCTTCCACAGTCTTCTGTGGCAAAGAATTCCACATATTCATCACCCTCTGACTAAAATAAATTCCTCCTCATCTCCTTTTTAAAGAAACGCCCTTTAATTCTGAGGCTATGACCTCTAGTCCTAGATTCTCCCACTAGTGGAATCATCCTCTCCACATGCACTCTCTCCAAGACTTTCACTATTCGGTACATATCAATGAGGTCTCCCCTCATTCTTCTAAACTCCAGCGAGTACAGGCCCAGTGCCGACAAACACTCTTTTCTGAAGGAGAGAATGATGGGCTGTGAACATTGACCGTGCCAACAACGTTACATGAATGACAGAAGATAGGCTTTCTATTTACCTCTGCTGTGTCATCTCCATCTTCTGTACTCTGATATTCTGCCACTCCTCTATTTTTCATACACAGCTATGAATTTATAGCATTTTCAGGATATAATTATTGGAATAATGCAATCAGCAGAAATTGGGCCTCTGCAATTTACAATCTACATCATATTAACCATTTATTTACTCCGAACAGCAATTATTGGCCAGTCACCCAATTTGCGATTGGGAACTAATGGAATTCACAAACTAAATGAATAGGGTAAGAAAACTGAGGAATGGAGAAATTCAGTCATAATGTATCTAATTATGGAACAGTCCACAAATGCTTTTTGCACTTTTGCCTAATGCCACTAGAAAAGTAATTTTGGATTCTGTTTCACTAGGGTTTATGGTATTAACCCAACAACAGTAAAAAAAAGCTGTGCTTTTATTAATTGTTCTATTATTTATTTATCTTTATATCAGGTAGAGCTGTATTACATTCGCATAAATTGATCAAGGAATATGTCAATATTGTCCTAGACATCTTGTTCCAACCAGAACTGCACAGATATTGTTCCTCACTTTGAACTCATTTAGTTTAATTTATTTATAGAAGTAAGTACATTACATTTTAATGTTACCTTTTTACAGGTTCCCAGAATTATTAAAACATTTTTTGTACAACTTCCTTTTTATTTAGAAAGAAATGAGAAAGAAAGAAGTATCGAAGAGTAAAGAATAGTCTAGTGAGTGTAGTGTAAAGAAAGAAATAAGTGAGAAAGTGAAGCAGAAAGGAGATTCTCACACGCCACAAGTCGATATATATATTTTTTTGTTCTTAATCATTTTTCACTCAAACCCAGAGTTTTTAATTTTACGATGTTATCCACAAGATCAATAAATGGAGACCAACTCATTAAGAATTGGTCTTTTTTTTCTATTAGGAGGAGTCTCATTTCTTCCAAATGGGCCGTTTCCAACATATTACCAATCCACATTTTGAGTGTTGGTATAGTAGCCTTTTTCCAGAATTTGAGTATGAGTTTTTTCGCTATTATTAAACCATAATTAAAAAATGAGATTTGGGATATATTTAATTTGTTTTCATCTCCTAATACTCCAAAGATAATCATTTCCATGCTAGGTTCCATTTTTATCTTAAACTAGTGAATATATCTAATATATCACACCAAATTCTTTGACGTTTTGTGCAAGAAACGAAAGAATGTGTGGTTGGCATTTTGAGAAAGGCAGTTATCACAGATGGGAGAAATATTTGAATAACATTTATTCAACCTAACTTTTGAATAATATAATCTGTGTCATATTTTAAATTGAATTACATTATGTCTAGTGTTAATTGAACATTTATGTATATATATCAAATACCTCTCCCATGTTTTTTTAGAAATTTTTATCATTACATCTTTTTCCCAGTCTTCTCTAATTGCCTCTGTTGATGGCGATACTAATTTTTTGTGAGTCCGCCTTAATATTCATTGCTTCTTCCAGTGGGTCTATCGTTATATTCTGTAATCTTGGTATATATTTTTTTATAAAGTCACATATCTGTAAATATTTAAAGTATTGGCTATTATTCAGATTAAATTTCGATTTTAATTATTGAAATGATAATACATTACCCATTTCATACATGTCACCCAACTTTTTAATTCCCAATCTTTCCCATTGTCTATATGTTTTATCCATAAAAGATGGTTTAAATACCGGATGATAAGTTTCTTAATTTTAAAGTTAATTTTATTTGTTTCCAAATTCGAATTATATTGTGTATAATTGGATTCTTCTTGTATAATATATTATTACCCATATCACACATCTGAGCTATGCTTTTACAAAATTGTATTCCCTTCGTTTTGAGTGCCAGCAGGGTTAACAGGGGAATATTTTCTTGTATTCCCCTTTCTTGCGAACGCCTATGGACTTTACGTGTTAAAACAGCGGTAAATATTAATAGAATATTGACTGGCCTTGAGGGGGATACGACATATATTGCCTGAAGTAGATTCATATTGCCCGAGTCGAAGACGAGGGCAATATGGATCTAGTGAGGGCAATATATGTCGTATCTCCCGAAAGAGGACAGTCAATATTGTTATTATTACCCATTATCAGACATCTAGAGGAAAATCTGAACATCTCATATGATATGAATGTATCTATACATTTTGCAATATGCATTGCAACATTGTAAATAAGGGTACTAAAACCATTGCAACATTGTAAATAAGGGTACTAAAACAATGTAACATTTATGTTTCATTTATGTAATTTATGTCATTCATTTATGTGACAATGTGAAGGTCGAAGTTTTAAAACGGGAACCTTTTCTCGCAACCGGCAGCCATTTTTTTTTTTTGAGAATAAATTTTAAATTTCGCACGCAGCGTCACGTTGCCGTCACGCAGCGTCACGTTCCCGGATGTGAGACCAGGGGTATATAAGGTTATATTCCCCGCTGTTTTAAACAGGTAAACTCCATAGGGTTGGCTAGAAAGGGGAATATAAGAAAATATTCCCCTGTTAGCCCTGCTGGCAGTAAAAAGGAAGGGAATATAATTTGGTAAAACCATACCTCAGATGGCTGATATGGTAATAAAGTCTTATATTCCCCTGGTCTCACATCCGGGAAACTTGGCAATGTGACGCTGCGTGGGAAATTTAGAATTTGTTCTCGACAAAACAAACAAAATGGCAGCCTCCTGCGAGAAGAGGTTCGCGACTTTTGACGAACAGCATTTTGAGGTGAAAACTTTAAAAGTTCGACCTTCAGTTCCCAGCAATTGTGGATTTTTTTTTTCAAAATATTGTCAAATCTACAAAGCCCTTATCTTGGTGAGTTAAATTACGTAAATGATACATAAATGTTAAATTGTTTTAGTACCCTTATTTACAATGTTGCAAGTAGTACCCTTATTTACAATGTTGCAATGCATATTGGGTATTGTATAGAAGATTTTCCTCTAGATGTCTGATATGGGTAATAATAACAATATTGACTGTCCTCTTTCGGGGGATACGACATATATTGCCCTCACTAGATCCATATTGCCCTCGTCTTCGACTCGGGCAATATGAATCTACTTCAGGCAATATATGTCGTATCCCCCTCAAGGCCAGTCAATATTCTATTATTATTACCCATATCACCCATCTGAGGTATGCTTTTACGAAATTGTATTCCCTTCGTTTTTACTGCCAGCAGCGCTAACAGGGGAATATTTTCTTATATTCCCCTTTCTAGCGAACGCCTATGGACTTTACCTGTTTAAACAGCGGGGAATATAGTCTTATATTCCCCTGGTCTCACATCCGGGAACTTGGCAACGTGACGGCAACGTGACGGCAACGTGACGCTGCGTGCGAAATTAAAAATTTATTCTCAAACAAACAAAATGGCAGCCGGTTGCGAGAAGAGGTTCGCGATTTAAAAGTTCGACCTTCACATTGTCACATAAATGAATTACATAAATTACATAAATGAAACAAAAATGTTACATTGTTTTAGTACCCTTATTTACAATGTTGCAATGGTTTTAGTACCCTTATTTACAATGTTGCAATGCATATTGCAAAATGTATAGATACATTCATATCATATGAGATGTTCAGATTTTCCTCTAGATGTCTGATAATGGGTAATAATAACAATATTGACTGTCCTCTTTCGGGAGATACGACATATATTGCCCTCACTAGATCCATATTGCCCTCGTCTTCGACTCGGGCAATATGAATCTACTTCAGGCAATATATGTCGTATCCCCCTCAAGGCCAGTCAATATTCTATTATTATTCAATTTTATCGGGGAGAAGAGGATCGCTCCTAAATCGTAAGGAAAACAATCCTCTTTCTCCATTCTTATCCATTCCATCTGTTGAGAAGGACAATCCAACCAATAAATAATATTCTTAATATGCACTGCCCAATAATAATATTAAAAAATAGGCAGTGCAAGTCCCCCTACATCTTTAGGTTTACACAAATGATTTCTTTTAATTCTATGTGCTTTGTAGTCCCATATAAAATTAGTAATATTAGAATCTAGTTTAATAATATATATTTTGGAATATATATTGTTATGGATTGAAATAAATATATTATTTGTGGTAGCACTATTATTTTTATAGCATTTATTCTGCCAATTAATGATAGTGGTAGCGTTTTCCAAAATTTAATCAGAGCGTTCAATTTATTTAACAAAGGATTAAAATTAGCGTTAAATAATGATTTATATCTTCTGGTAAGTTGAATACCTAAATACTTAAATTTTTCCGTTGCAATTTTAAATGGAAATTGTAATAGATGATTCGCTTTCTGGGGTTGTAATGACATAATTTCACTTTTATTCCAAATTATTCTATATCCAGAAAAGGAGCCAAATTCCTCTATTACATTTAATAAATTCAGGATACTCGTTTCTGAATTTCTAATATATAAAAGTATATCATCCACGTATAATGATATTTTGTTATTAGAGTCCTCTACTCATTTAGTTGAGTAGAATATATGCAATCTGTCACAGCACATAGATTTTGTCTTGACCTAAAGATAATTGTAAACTGATAGAATGTGCAAAATGGAAATGAATGCAAAACAGCTGGCAACAAGGCATGACATATTGGCCCAGAAATTCAAAACCATTGGCATCTTTTTTATGCACTGCATTATTATGCAACTTTGAAATATACAAAGTTTGAGTTGCCAACACTGTAATAAAGACTCATAATGTCATATGGCACAAACAGGCCCTTTGGCCCAACTCATCCATGTCTTCCAAGATGTCCCATCCATTTGTCTCATTTGCCTGCATTTGGCCCATGTCCCTCTAAACTATTCATATCTATGTACCTGTCCAAGTATCTTTTAAATGTTGTTATAGCATTTGCCTCAACTACCTCCTTTGACAGCCTGTTCCATTTGCCCACCACCTTCTGTTGCCCCTCAATTCCAATTAAATGTTGCACCTCTCACCTTAAATCCATGTCCTCTGGTTCAGAATTCCCCTAACGTGAGTAAAATACTGTGAGTATTTACTCTATTCATCACATGATTTTGTACACCTCTATAAGATCGCTCTTCAGCCTCCCAGGGGGAAGGTCCTAACCTGTCCAAACCTTGCTTTGTAGTTAGGGCACTAAAGTCCTGGCAATATCCTTGTAAATCCTCTCTGCAGTTTTTCTAGCTCAATTACATCATTCCTATAGAAGGATGACCAAAACTGAAAGTACTCCAAATGTGGCCTCATTGATATCTTGTACAACTGTAACATAACATTCCAACTTTAAAACTCAATATCCTGACTGATGAAAGCATATGTACCAAAAGCTTTCATTACCACCCTATCACTCTCAGATCACTCTCTCTGATGCCACTCTCAGGGAACTATGTACCTGTATTCTTGGATCTCTCTGCTCTCCAATGCTCCCCAGGGCCCTACCATTCACTGTGAAGTTCCTGCCCTGGTTTGACTTCCCAAATTGCAACACCTCACACTTATCTGCATGAAAAATTGAGATTAGCCATTCCTCAGCCCACTTGCCCACTGATCAAGATCCTGCTGTAATTTTTGATAACCACCCATCCATATACGTTTCAATGACGTCTCCCCTCATTCCTCTAACTCCAGCGAGTACAGGCCCAGTGCCGTCAAACGCTCTTTTCTGAAGGAGAGATTGATGGGTTGTGAACATTGACCTTACCAACAACATTACATGAATGACAGAAGATAGGCTTTCTATTTACCTCTGCTGTGTGATCTCCATCTTCTGTACTCTGATAATTCATAACACCGCCTGCTTTAGTGTCATCTGCAAACTTACACTCTATGCCATGTATATTCTAATCATAATCATTGATATAAAACACAAACGGGGCCCAGCATTGATCCCTGAGGCACACCATCTGTCATAGGCCTCCAGACTGAAAAACAATCTTCCACCATTACCCTCTGCTTCCTTCCATGAAACCAATTTTGTATCCATGAAGCCAATTGCATACCCCAAGAATAAGCTTTGAGGTGTGGGTGATGTGTGACGTATGGAGGCCTTAAAATGCCATAGGTTCAGTAACCAACCTAAAGCAGTAGATAATGAACTTCCAGAATTGCAGCCTTTGATTGCTGATGAGTAAAACCTGTGGATAAATAGAAGCAGGCCAAATAAAACACCACCCATTGCTTCGCTCCTATATCTGTCAGGAATATATTCTGATATTATTTACAGTAGTTAACACCTCTTGATTTTTCCTGTGCAGTAGATAAGAAATTTCATCCGAAGCTTTCAGACTGCCTCTCACTTAACCTCCCCCCTCTACCTTCTGCTGGCTGAAAAAGGAAACAAAATGACTCACATCCTAAGACTGTGGCATAAAGTTTTAAATGTATGTTACTATTGATTTAGATGTCTATGCAATTCGTAATTTTCCCTAAATAAATGAATATATTGCACAGAGATTTAAATACAACGGAAAACAAACCCTTTAGCTCATTGAGTCCACATTAATGATCAAGCACCCATTCATGCTAGCTCCATTGTATTCTTCTCACCTTCCCATCAACTCCGCAGATTCTACCACTCACTTTCACCACCGAGGGAAATTTGCAGCAGCCAATTCATCTATCAATACATATAGCTTTGGGATGGTGGGAGGAAATCAGAGCATCTGTGGGAAACCCACACAATCACCGGAAAAAATGTGCAAACTCCACACAGACAGCACGAACAATCAAGATTAAACTTTCACCATTGAACTATGAGGCAGCGGGGGTTCCACCAGCTGTGTACCAGCATTTACAGTATACATTTCTAATTACTTTTCTATTAATACATCAGCATAGCTATTGGCTTTAGTTTATTATTGTCACATTACCAAGACAGAGTGAAACGCTTCATTTGTGTTCTATCGAGTCACAACATACTACACATCACAATCCAACCATACATAAGCACAACAGGTAGTGCAAAGAGAAAAATATCAGAGGGTAGAATATAGTGTTACAGCATTATGGCATTATGGTTACAGAGAAATAGTCAGGTTGGGAGATCAGGGCTATACTTGAACATATGGGAAGACCATACGTCTGATAACAGTGGGAAAGAAGCTGTTCCTGAATCTGGTGGGATGTGCATTTATATCTTCTATCCGATGGGAGAGAGGAGAAGAGGGAATAACTTTACTTAGTTTATTGTCATGTGTATTGAGGTACTGAAAGATTTTTTGTTGCGTGCTATCCAGTCAGCGGCAAGACTATACATGATAACAATCGAGCCGTCACAGTGTACAGGATAAAAGGAATAATGTTTAATGCAAGATAAAATGCAAGGAGAGGTTGTTGATTTAACACCATGTTACGTAGCTCTCAATCCCCTTCCTTTGCTCCGTATCGTCATTGTTTGAGACCCGGTCCACTACCGTAATGCCATCTGCAAATTTATAACTGGATTTAAAGCAGAACCTAACAGCATCTTGGAGTTAGATGTCCCAATCTCTTTTAGTATATCTTTGGATTCCTAAAATAACATGTAAAATAATACAAACAAAGAAAGGATTGTTCATCACTTCATAAACATGTATCTGAATAGATCTCCTGCATGAATTAACTCTGGCTAATTATTATAATTGAGAAAAACAAAGAACCGTCTGCTCATACAAGATGTGGCGCATTACAATAATTTGTTGGCAAACCTCCAAAGTGTGTTTGTTATCATCTTGCCAACCTGGAGACAAGCTGTCAGGCAGGTCATATCAAATAAGTTCCCATCTCCACAGGTCAACCCAACCCCAACATCGGAGGAGACAGGATGCGTCATCAACGGTAGCAAAAATATGGGCCTCAAATGTTTCTCTGCATATCCTACTTGACCGACAAAGCTATGTTTTTCAGTATTTTCTACTTCTGTTACAGCAAATGTGCATGAATACCACAGCAGGGAGATTTACGGAAACAGGTTTGCCATGAAGGGAGCCCTCTAAGTTAACAATAACTATAATGATCGGGAAACTTGGGTGCTCCTATCTCTGTTCTGTAGCTCAGCTCCATCCAAAAAATTTAAGTTTACTCCTAAAATCTAATCTTGGCCTCCAAATGATCCCAGATTTTATTATTTTCAATCCACCACCCCTCCGCCTCCTTGAAATATAATTCATGCGTGTTATTCAACTTTCCCTGGCTTTGATGAAAATACATTTCTTCACAGATTCTGCTTGAAATGCTGAGTGTTTCCTTCATTTTATGTTGTAATTTCAGATTTCAAACATCTACTTTTTTTTAAAATCGCTTTTCCAAGAAACCAAAGAAAGCCCTCCTTGCATCATTCGTAGGGGCTCCCCACAGAAGGGTGCGAACGATTCAGCTCCAATGCACCGATGGACATTTCACAGGAGAGACTGTGTATTCATTTGTAAAGAGGGTCACAGCCACACCAATCCTTTCCATGGCAGTCTACCTCCCACAATGTTCAACAGAGCGTTGGAGAAGCTCCACGAGAACAGAGCAGTGTTCCCGTGGCCATCCATACATTCTTGGAATTAGGCAACTCAATGTCACCTTGGCACAGTACGTGCTGAAATGCACTACTTCAGCAGTTCAAATCCCGGCACAATCCCCACTTTGTACATAACTCCTGAAATTACATGGCGTTAATGTCTGCACCCACCGCACACCACCCTAAAAGTTAATTGTGCAACTTGGCATTCAACCCCCAAAATTCCGTAAAGGTAATATACAAAAGCGCTCTGTGCAACTCCTAAAATCATGCACAGCTAACATGCACCAAGGATCTTGGGAAAGCTAACCTTATATGCATGACATGTTAAATGTTATATGCGCGTGTAATCACTCCATGTTCCCCCCATCTCCCAATCCTCGTGAAAGATGCAGGTTCCACTTACTGTAATATATTAATAAGAGTTTTAGTCATAGAGTCACACAGCATGGAAACGGGCCCTTTGGCCCCATGCCGACCAAGATGCCACATTTGGCTATATCCCGTGAAACCTTTCCTATCCATGTATCTGTTCAAATGTCTTTATAATGTTATTGTTACTGCCTCAACTACTTCTTCTGGCAGTTTGTTCCATATACCCACCAAACACTGTGTGAAAAAGTTGCCCCTTACACTGTTATTTATGAAACACTGTACAATTCCCTATCCACTATGTTGCTCGAACCAATGAAAGTGAAAATAGGCAACTTACAATTGATTTGCAGTTACATTTACAATTTGGAAGTTATGGAATTGGTGTGAGAGTGTTTAGGCAGAGAATTCCAGGAGGAGATATTCGTTAAAACTGGAGCCATTGATCACATTCAAGGCTAAAATGGAATTTCAATTCAGAGGCTCATTAATATTGAATGTAAGCAGCAAAAACCACTGTTGAAATTTGGAGTCCCATTCTCCAGAAGATCCAAGTGATACATTGGGGCAGCACTGAGGAAGCGTTGCACTGTCAGTGGAATTGCCTATCAGAATTGACAAGAAACCATCACCTCTCAGCAGATGTAAAATCCCATGGATTCATTTTGACAAAGAACTGGCAAGTTTATCCCATTATCAATAATGACCATCAGGAGATTATCTGGTCAATACTTCCATTGATATTTGGGGGATCTTACTGCCTCACATGTTTATAATATTAGAATGCTGACCACACATCCAAAGTACTTCACCAGTTGCAAAGATCGGTTGGATATCCCAAAGCTGTGAAAGATGTCATGGAAATACCAGTCATTCTTTCAATTCCTACATGACCACTATGTTTTTGTATGCTCCCTGCAAAGACTGAAGTAAGCTCTTTGTGTTGCAAAGAGCATTGTATCAATTCTGGCATCAATTTACATTTGAAGTGAATCGCTTGAGGTGCATTTATAATTAGCCCTCATTCAGAATTTATGCGTTCAATCCAAGTATACAGTGTTCCTTAATATGAATTAGAAAGCCTCTGATGAGCTCTTCCAACAGGACTGCTTGGCTAACAGAGACTCCATCAGCAGTTTGCTTTTTCATTTCAAAGAAGCTAATGTACCAGCAAAATCCTGCATTGGACTGAGTTAAGTCAACACAATTGAATTTAATGTGGTCAGAGACCATGGTTATCTCCCCCCTCCCCATCTCACTCTGCCCCCTCTGCTCATCCGCACCATGACCGGGTGGGTGTATGCATTCACCGTCACCTCCATCCCGGTCACAGAGAGCAGGGTCAGTGACCATGGTCATCTAATATAATGTGTAGATTTCATTGTGAAGAAAAGTGGTCTAAAACTAGTTGACTATTGTCATCCATGGAGAATATCCAAAGCGCAAAAAATTATATATCTAATCACTAATTAAGCAATGCAAACAAAAATGCTTTACAGGAAGCAGAACAGGATCACAGGGTCATAGGGAGATGCAGCAGAGAAACAGGCCTTTTGGCCTCCTCCTAACTATCAACCATCCGTTTCCATTTATCCTACGTTTTTTATTCTCCCCACATTTTCAACTACTCCCTGGTTTCACCACTCACCCGCAAATCTAAGGGCAAGTTACTGTGATCCATTATCCTACTAACCTGCACATATGTGGGGTGTGGGCAGAAACCACAATGGGTGGTGGAAACCTATGTGGCTGCAGGAAGCACATGCATCACCGCATGGACAGCACAAGATTAGGGTTGAACCTGGGGGGCGGGAATAATTTCACAACATTTCTTAACTTTTAAGAATGTGGTGTTGTTGACTAGACAAACATTTATTGGCCATCCTTAACTACCCTTGATAAGGTGCTGGAGAGCCTCCCTCCTGAACTGTGCAGTCTTTCTTGTAAATGAGTTCTGCAACATTAGTAATGAAGGAACACGATACATTATCTGGTCAAGAATATATGCAATTTGTTGGGGTGACTGCAGCTGGCAATGTTTTCTGCTGCCTTCTGTCAATGTCCTTTTTGATGGGGGAGGTCATGCCCTAGGGACGTGCTATCAGAGCGGACTAGATGATTAACTGATCAGAGCTTTGTAGATGGTACATATCCCAGTCACCTGTGCCGCAGTGAAAGAAATGGTGATGGAAGGGTTGACAATCGGGTGAAATTGTTTTATCCTGGATGAGGTTGAGATTCTTGGGAGTTGCTGGGGCTGCTCTCATCCGATATCGTGGAGGTTATTGCATCATACTCCTTAAAGGTCTTTGGGGTACCAGGCAGTGAGTGACTGTCACAGATTACCCAGCACCAAATCTGTTCTCAGAACCACAATAATCATGTTATGTTACCGACACTATCCTCCACCGACCACCGGGACTCACACGGGCAAAGGCTCTCCATCGTCTTTCTCGCTCGCCGACGTCCCTCTCATTCGCCGAGGTCTATCCTCGCTCTGTGGCGATTGATACCAAGTAAACTAGATCATGATAGTGCAGAAATCAAAGTACACAGGCTGAACATGGGAGAATGACTAGGAGTGTATTGTGAGGTGAGAAAGATACAGTTGATGCTTTCATCAGAAGATGAGCTAATGTGGAGGTGGAATCAGGCAGGGCTGTCAGCTCTTACTTTCAATCATTATCGGTACACTGATTAGAATTACATCTCCAATAAATAGTTAATAATATCACAAATTAAAAATCCTTGTATTTTCAAATTATTGGCATGATCAAAATTATCAGTGGATCCCTTTTGGTATAGGCATATGTTTTGTAGATAACTTCACATCACCCAGATGCGTAGTCTCTCAGAAACCACTGGAACAAGAGAAAGATAAACAAAGTAATGAAATGATCATTGCCAGTTAACAGAGAGCACATTTGAATCTAGTTCTGAACTGGGGCTGTGCATGAAGCAGGCAGTACGAGTGGTTACTGGATAGGATGAGTCTAAAGGTTAATGTTAATAATTTATTGGCACAGAATGCTTGGAGTAGTCATGTACGGATCGATACAACATGGTCACGGCCCACGTTGCTCAGTCTCAAAGTTTTAATACCGATTGATAAAAAAACTCTGATATTCGCGCATATTTTCACTATTGCACCACGTGACACTATAAGCCTCAGTTATCGCACCCAGCTCGGCTGATCTGTTCCTATAGTAACCAATGCTCTCAGGCAATTAGTGTTAACCTTAGAAATGCAAAAATATACTGTTTTGCAATTTAAAGATAATTTTTCATTAATTAACCTCCAGACCTCGATACTTCTTCTAAATGATTCACTCTTAAAACAACTGAGCTGATGTTATTCAACATAATTTCAGTACAGCCTCTTCAATTCTCTTAGGTTCTACATTATCACTTGGAACAATTCCAATCAATTCTCACCAGCGCATTAATAGCCCCAATCAATGCCAGCACTTACAGTCATTCATCATAAACTTGGCACTGTTAGATCTGTCAAATCTCAAAGCTGGAGAAGCACCTGAACAGACAAGATATTTCTATGCCAGTATTAGTTTGTTTTTTGAGGAAAATACAAAGTGCTGGAGGAACTCAGCAGGTCAGGCAGCATCTGTGGAAGGAATGCATAGGCAATGTTTTGTGCCTGGCCCTTCTCAAGTTTGAAGAAGGTTTTCTAACCTGAAACGTTGCCTGTCCATTCCCTTCCTCAAGCACTCTATTCGCTCAAGATTTCAGCACCTATATTCCTGTGTCTCCATCTTAGTCTATTTTTAAAATTCATTCACTGAATGATGGTCTTAGCGGCAAGAATAGCACACATTTTCCATTCCCAAATGTTATTTCACCCATGGTTCAAGGACATTACTGTGGTTCAAGGTGTCATGCCCCATTCAGGGCAAGGATATACATTTCCATTAATAAAATGCTTCAGCAAATCTAATGAGGTTCAACAAGCATTATATCCCCATTACTGATAAACTACAGTTATGTATAACTCAATTAAGTTTGGCTTGCCAGTTACCATGCTGGCTTCTGATTTACCAGTGCAGTAACATTGTTACTTCCATCCAGACTGAAGCCCTAGTTTAATGCTAGACTGGGTCTGATGCCAAGCAACCCACTTTAAATGTGGACATGTCACAATGTCTTCAGTAAGAAATGCTGCATCCATCTGGTTCTCCATATGCAAGTGAAGCAGATTCAAACCATTCAATAGAGTGGAAAGCATCAATCACTTCTCCAGAATGGATGGATAACAATGGGAGGTCCATTCTTAAATTATTATGACATAACTGAAAAGTATTTTCTTAAAAGAAAACCTGAGATTGAAACTCAGCTTATTTGAAAACAGGCTCTGAATTTTTGAAGAATATTCATAGCAGAATGATCCCGTATGATACCACTGTTAAAGGGGGTGGCTCCTGCAGTCCTATAATAAACAAATCGTACCAACTGATGTCACTCAATAATGTTAAATTATTTTTAGAACTGATTGCTAAAGTAGGAAAATTGCCAATTACAAATTCATTTGCTGGAAATATGAATTTAAACAAAATATAAAATATTGGAATTACACAGGCTAGAACCTGGATAGGTTTAGGTTTAGTGTGTTGGAAGGAACTGCAGATGCTGGATGGGGGAGGTAACATCTCTGGTGCGAAGGCATGGGACACAAAATGCTGAAGTAACTCAGCAGGACTAACCAAAGAAGGGTCTCAACCCGAAACATCCCCCATCCCTTCTCTCCAGAGATGCTGCCTGTCCCGATGAGTTACTCCAGCATTTTGTGTCTATCTTAGGTTCAGATGTAGGTTCATTATTGTTATGTTTACTGGCGTGTGGTGAAAAGCTTTGTTTTGCAAGCTGCCTGATAAAATCAGATACTATACATTAATATAATCATGCAAAACTCATGTGCAATAGGTAGGGCAAAGTGAGAGATACAGGGTGCACAATATAGTTCTCAGCATTGTAGATGCAGAGGAAACGTACTGCATTCAAGGGGTTGCTTGCTAATTCTGACACGGGGGGGGGGGGGGGGGGGGGGGGCAGTCCATGGAGACTGTGGCAGCTCGGCAAGGCAATATCAGGCAATATAATAGAACATACACATCCTGTTCTCTTTCATTTGAAAACCTTTTCTTGATGTATTAAAAGTGGGAATTGGTGGTAGTTTTGTGAATACTGATAGAAATGTGCTTACGATCACAATAAGCATTTTAATTGCAATCCATCTTACAGGCACCCTGATGTAAAAAATAGATTGAAAATAATTAAAAAAAACCTCTAATATTGAAGAAACAAGAAAAAAAAAGCAGAAATCTGAAATGAAACAAAACACTAGGCTGACCTTCTGAATATTTCCAACATTTTCGGTTTGTATTCAAGATAGAATGCCAATAGACAATAGACAATAGGTGCAGGAGTAGGCCATTCGGCCCTTCTAGCCAGCACCGCCATTCAATGTGATCATGGCTGATCATCTACAATCAGTACCCCGCTCCTGCCTTCTCTCCATATCCCTTAACTCCGCTATCCCTAAGAGCTCTATCTAACTCTCTCTTGAAAGCATCCAGAGAACCTGCCTCGACCGCCCTCTGAGGCAGAGAATTCGACCTTTTTCGATTTTTCCAGATTAGGGATTTTGTGAAGAAGACATTCCCTCACTTCCCAAATCGCCCCCCTGAAACCCTGACCGATTCCATCCTAGCTCTAGATCCCAACCGGAAGAAATGCATCTCTTTTTTGTATAACTTGTTAGGGTCGGTAATATTGAATCCTCATACCTCATTAAAAGCTGCATGGGAGGGCGAGCTGAGTATGAAACTAACAGACCAGCAATGGGACTCTGCCTTGGGTCTGATCCATTCTTCCTCCATATGTGCCCGTCGTGGCCTAATCCATTGCAAATCCTTCACAAGTCCACTACACAAGTGCAAGATTATCTAGAATATACCCCGCTGTCAAGGACACCTGCAACAGATGTAATCAATCCCCTGCCAACCATAGCCATATGTGTTGGTCTTGCCCTAAGCTGGCAGCCTTTTGGAGGAGTGCTTTCGACGTGATAAGCAGAGGCCTATGGCCAGACATATTCCTCCAAACCCACTGTCAGCTATTTTCCCACTGTCAGCTATTTTTGGTACTCCTCCCAACATCAACCTCTCTGTTGCGTTGAAGCGAGTCCTGGCTTTTACAACCTTGTTAGCCCGGAGACTGATCTTGCTTAACTGGAGACTTACCTGTTCCCCGACACACGCCCGCTGGATCAAGGAGGTGCTCTACAATTTAAAGCTTGAAAAACTTAGGTTTTCTCTCAAAGGCTCTACCAAGACATTCCTAGATACATGGAACCATTTCCTGGAACTTGTTAACTATCTCAACCTGTTTCCTGACTCGGAAGAGGACTGAGTGCCTTCTATCACTGCTCTGTCTTATTGCAGCTGCTCTCCCCTCAAACCCCCCCCCGCCCCCCCCCCCCCCCCCCCCCCCCTCCACACCTTTTTTTAATTTTTTTTTTAGTTTGTACATTTTGTACATTCTGTTTCGTTTATCTTATCGTATTTGTGTGGATGTGTATGTATGTGAGTGTTGTTTGTCCCCATTTGGTTCCGACCTGATTCGGGTGGATTGAGGGGGGTAAGGGTAAGGGCTTTGAGGGTCGCTTACATACTGTTGCACAATTATGTCCTGACTATCACTGTCTGTTATCATTGTATGTACGCAAATTGCTGTGAAATTCTGTACCTGTTCGACTCATCTGCCACTTCCTTGTTACCCATAATATATTCAACCTTTTCAGTTTTCAAGGGTCCAACTTTGGCCTTAACTAGTTTTTTCCTCTTCACATACCTAAAGAAGCTTTTACTATCCTACTTTATATTCTTGGCCAGCTTACCTTCGTACCTCATCTTTTCTCCCCGTATTGCCTTTTTAATTATCTTCTGTTGCTCTTTAAAAGTTACCCAATCCTCTGCCTTCCCACTCATCTTTGCCACGTTATATTTCTTCTCTTTTATTTTTATACTCTCCCTGACTTCCCTTGTCAGCCCAGTCGCCGCTTACTCCCCTTGGAATCTTTCTTCCTCGATGGAATGAACCGATCCTGCACCTTCTGTATTATTCCCAGAAATACCCGCCAAAATTTTGAGATTTTAAAAATCAAGTCTGCAATTTATCCCATCAGATAAAGCATAAAAAGAAGTTTAATTTGTCACCTAATTCACTTTCATATCTTCAGTATTAAAAAAGTTATGGCCATTTTCATACTCGGAAATTAGCATCTTGTTCCATATTGCTTTTCCATTAACTTAACACAAAAGATGTGATCAAGGACAGTCAAAAGCCCATAACTTTCTTAGAAATTAAGGTAACTGAAAGAAAATTTCAGTTATTATAGATGGAAGCATTCTGAAACAAATATGAAACAATCTTACTTGGATGACCTGAAATTAAAGCATATAATTAGTTAGTTACCTAATTGTAGCTAATTACAAAATTCAATTACTAGATCTAAACATCTATCCATTTCTTAAGAAAAGATAAACATTTTTAAATAGCCTAAGTGTCCAAATAACATTCACACAATAATTCACAATATAACATGATTTTTAAATCTCATTGTCATGAATTTATAGGCCAAATGGAAGGAATTTAGTGTTTAATTCCCGTAAATTAATGGCCATTTTAATCATCTTGTGAGTGGGTTTTTGTGGAACGCGATGGATTGGAAAGTTGCGGTTGCAGTGAATTTAAACCCCATATCGGCAGGGAAAATACTGCCGGTTCGTATGGGGCCTAAATCACCTTTTCGCAACATGAAATTTGTATTAAAGACATCCTAAGAAGCACGTTTATATGTAAAATAAACGGCTTTCCTTTACTGTCCCATACGTGAAATCCGTCCCCGTTGTTCGTGTTCACGACATTAGAAGCAAATTTTTATTTTACTCCAGCGCTGAAATTGTCGGGCGATTAAAAAAAAAAAATTCACAGACCGGCCGTCAGAACAAATCTTCAGCAAAAGCTGCACCCCGAGAAAATATAACTCCGGCAGGCAGGAGAAAACCGCATTTTAACCCCCCACCCCCCAAAGGCGGCAAAGTCGCGCACACAGCCAGTGACAGAACTGCAGTGCCGCTGAAGGTAAGTTTTGTAACATTACTAATTGTTGTTCCATTGTCATCCCTGCTAGGGTATCTTTCCGGTCAACTTTGGCCAACTCCTCCCTCATGGCTCCATAGTCCCCTCAACTGTAATACCGACACCTCCGATTTACCCTTCTCCCTCTCAAATTGTAGATGAAATGCCTATGCCTATGCCTAATGCCTTAGGTTCTTAGTAAGTCAACCCTGGTATTGATATTGATATTGTTTTTTTTTATTATCATATATACTGAACTACAACATTTGATTGATTGATTTGATTGATATGTTATGGTCACATGTACTTGATCCAGTGAATTTCTTTGTTTTCATACAATACACAAGTATGCAAAGAATAACCATGTATAGGGCGTTGACAAGGTTACAAAAGTATTAAATATAGCCCCGATGGGCCCTCTTCCTACTCCCCACCACCCCCCCTCCCCTCCCCATAGTCTCTCTTTGTTCTTGGCGGCCCCTCCACGCTGGGTCCCTCTTTGTCCTCGACGGTGCGTCCTCGACCAATCGCTGGGACCCCCGTGGTCCATCCTTGACCGACTGCCGGATGGTTCTCCAACGTAGGTACAAGTGCTGCCACTAGGTAGTTTGGAAGATAATAAATTCATCCTTAGAACATGAGAATTCGATTCAAGCATCTGATAACAACAGGAAAGAAGCTGATCTTGAATCTGGTGGTGTGTGCCTTCATGCTTTTGTACCTTCTGCCCAACTGGAGTGCAGAAAAGTGAAAATGCATCAGAGCACAAGGGTCCTTGATTATGTTGCCTGCTTTGCCAATGCAGCTTGAGGTGTAGATAGAGCTGTTGTGGAGGGAGCTGGTTGCATGAGCTCCGTCCACAACTCTCTGTGATGTCTCGCAGTCTTTGGCAGAAGCGTTGGCAAAGCATGCTGTGATGCATTCCAAGAGGATGCTTCTGTAGAAATTGATGAGTCATTGGAGACGTTGAATTTCCTTTAACTGCTAAGGAAGTAAGGCACTGGTGTTGGCTGTAGCATTAATCTAGTTGGACCATCTTGGCTGTAGCATTAATCTAGTTGGACCATGACAACTTGTTGGTGATATTTATGTCCAATCATTTGCGGCTCTCAACTTATCCACTTCAGCACTATTGATACGGAGTGGGAAGTGTACTCCACCCTGCTTCCCGAGTCAATGAATGGCTCCTTTGTTTTGCTAGCATTGAAGGAGAGGTTGTTGTCTTGACACCATTCTTCCTGTACTTTAAATGGAGTTAGAGCAGAATTTTGCTACATAGTCATGAATGTATGAGGGGGGATTGTTAAGGGGCCGCAAACATAGCCTTGTGGGACAAAGATGTTCGGAATTAACATAGAGGATGATTTATCACTTATCCTTAATGATTGCAGTCCGTGGGTCAGGATGTCAAGGATCCATTGCAGAGGGCATTGCTGAGTCCCTCAGTCCACGAGTATGGGATGAGTTTGGTTGGAATTATGGTTTTGAACAGATGTATTGTCAACAAACGGAAGTCTGACGTAAGTGTCCTTGTTATGCAAATGCCCTAGGGATAAGTATCGGGCCAGGGAGATGGTGTTTATCATGGGCATATTGCGACGGTAGGCAGATTGCAACGGATCAAGGCTACCTGGGAGTTTAAAGTCAATGTGCGCCATAACTAGCTTCTCGAAGAACTTCATGATGGTGGATGTCAGAACCACTGGGCATTAGTGGTCAAGGCATGCTACCTTGTTTTTCCTTGGCATTGGGATGTTTGTAGTCTTCTTAAAGCAAATGGGAATCTCAGGTTGCAGTAGGGAGAGATCAAAGATGTTCGTGAATACACCTGTCAGCTCGTTAGTGCATGGCCAAGGCCACCATCCGGTCAATTGCTTTCCACGTGTTCAATCTCAAAAATGAAATCTGACATTGGTGACGGTGACTCTGGGTCCAGGTGTACCAAGGCCGACGGGACAGGTGGCATTATTCCTCTGACCTTCTGATTCATAAACTAAACATGTATGACAAGCTTTCTGCCATCTGTTCACTGCAAAAGGTGGGTGTGATTTGAAGAGTGGTGGCAAACCTTTGTAGCAATAATCCAGACAAATCCAACCAAGACAGAATTGACTTTGAACTTGCATGAGAGATTGCAGAGAACATAAACATGTGGCTTCATATGGTTAAAATTCCCAGATTACTTGCTGATCTGGCCAATCTCAGGATCGGGCTGATGTTATTGGCAGGAAATGGCACAACATTAACGCACACATGCTGGTCGTGTTTGCAAGCCCACCGTGAAGTACCTGGGCTATGTTTGACTTTCCTCCAGCTTATTATCAACTGCTATGCATGCCTTATCTAGTCAATGGTTTTGTACTGACATTTAATTCTTTAAGAGGGAGAATGTAGATCAGTGTCACTCATGTTACGAGTCATATTTTGTAGCTACGCCCACTAGTTTAACAGAAAGCTTCTCTGCCCTTTCTCCCTCACTTTGGAGTTATTTGCTAAGATGAAGTTACATATGCTGTAACGTTAATAAAGTATTTGGATCTTAATCACTGTGCATGACTTAAGTTATTCCAACAGCAGAAGCTCAACAAACTGTCTACCCTATCTATGCCTCTCATAATTTGATGTACATCTATCATCTCCCCTCAATCTCTGATGTTCCAGAGACAGCAGTCCAAGTCTATCCAACCTCTCCCTGTAGCTGAACCCCTCTAATCTAGGCAGCATTCTGGTAAAAACTCTTACTGAAATGAATTATAATTTTCACTGATTCTGTTCAGAACATTACATTTGCATCTTTAGCCATGCAAGAAGCGTGAAATTAATTGTAAAGTAAATTATGCAATATATGGGAATTTTTTGTTCACTTAGAAATTAGCTATTTTCTAACAGACTGTTTGACATTAATTATAGTGCGGTCAACCTAATGAAAAAGCTTCATAGCAAATCAAAATTATTGCTTTAACCACACAGGACAGATGTCAGTGTGTAATTGAGAGGAGGAGGGGGAGAAAGAAAAGCAAGATCTGTAAAGGTACAATTTCTATTTAATGTGATTTGTCAATTTTAAATCTGCAATTGTTAGCAATGTATTGAAAGGTGCTAATATTGAATCAGATTCATATGGTTTGTTCGAGTTTGGTTGAGAAAGGATGATGAACAGCATTGTAAAGTGAAGACGCAAGGAAGAACAAAATCAAAATTGCTTTGCAGAAATCTGAATAGCAATGATCTTGCCAATAAAATCTCAAAATATGGCCTAAAAGAGAGTTATGCTTTGGGTTCTGCTCCACAAAGACTTTGCCAGGACCACAAATATTACAAACTCTCGGTAAGCCTTCCCATTGTGTGTCAAGAAACCTTGAGATTTATACCTTTAATACAAAGT
The DNA here is from genome assembly GCA_035221665.1 of Okamejei kenojei. Classification (NCBI taxonomy): domain Eukaryota; kingdom Metazoa; phylum Chordata; class Chondrichthyes; order Rajiformes; family Rajidae; genus Okamejei; species Okamejei kenojei. Next base: position 50,611,083 of record CM069144.1, on the reverse strand, counting down.
ATTCCCAATACAGAAATTATGGTCTGGTACTTTCTGTCAAAGTGATATAATTTGTGATCATGTCACTAAATTTTGGGGGCCCACAAGGGAACAATTGAAATTGTGAGTACATTTTTCTTGAGTTTTTCCAAAAAATAATCCTTGCATCTCTCTCTCTTTGAACCTGCATTCGTTTTCACGATAAAAAACCAATCATGTAAAAGGTTAACTCAGTTTTTCTCCTCATAGGCACTGCCTGGCCTGCTGAGTATGCCCAACATTTTATGTTTTCATTTGAATTTCCTTTCTTTCAATCTCTAATTTCCCCTGTTTTCTTCCTCCATTGTTCACCATTGGTTTTAAGTATATTTTATTTCATTACAGAAACGAACCACTTAACATGCCATTCAGGATGCGGTGACGTTGTTGCCACTATCAATTTGCATTTCTGTTTAGTTGCACGACAAGAAAAACAATCTGATGACAGAGTTGAATATCCGAATCACAATACTTCCCATAACAGCCAACAATGGTAATTTGCAGCAATTCATTGTCTTGTCTTCTGCAACAAGATGGACAGGAGCTTTGGCAAGAACTAATCATTTGAGTGCCTGTGCCAGTACAGGCCCAACAGTGTGCAACTCTTCAAGAGAAGAACACAACACACAAAGTGCTGGAGGAACCCTTTCCCTCTTCCAGCTTTCTTTCTCCTCCTGTACAATCAGTTTGAAGAAGAGTACACCAAAAGTCATCTATCCATGTTCTCCAGGGATGCAGCCTGACCTGCTGAGGTACCCAGGACGAAACGTTGCCTAGCTCCCTCGCTCCATAGATGCTGCTGCACCCACTGAGTTTCTCCAGCATTTTGTGTACCCTCGATTTTCCAGCATCTGCAGTTCCTTCTTTAATGCTGAGTTACCCAAATGCTTTGTGTCCTTTTTGTAAACTAGCATCTGCAATTCCTAGTTTCTAGGTTTATAAACACAGTACTCAGTAGATAACTAAAGAAACAACAAAAATAAGTTAAATTTAAAAAACAGAGCCCAAAATCCTGAGTACAACCAAGGCAGAATGTGGTTCGAAGTTTCGTAGCTATTTGTAATGTTCAATAGCCTGATGGTTGTTGGGAGTAGCTGTTCCTGAACCTGAACATTATCGTTTTCAGACTCCTATATTTTCTTACCGATTGCAGCAGTGAAATGAGAGTGTGGTCAGGGTGGTGTTGGTCCTTGATGATGCTGGCTGCCCTTTTGAAACAGAGCCTTTGATAGATCCCTTCGATGGTGGGGAGATCAGTGATGGGCCAGGCAGTATTCACCAATTTTTGTGATCTCCTTCGTTCCTGGGTGTTCCTGCTACGGTGCAATTAGAACTCTTAATGTGTAAATTTGATCTGATACCAATTGATTTGATTAAATCCGATACCAAGTTCCCAACCTGCTACAACAGCTAAAGAGATTACAAGGCTTGAGATGACAGATCATGCACCAAACCATGGAAAATTGTTGGAATTTTGTCACAATCTGGTGGAAATATTTTGAGAAGTACACAAATTTCTAAGACTGTTCATTAAAAGTTAGTCTTTTTGACTATTGGATTTGGAAACTGATTGCTTAAATTCATAAGGGAGTAAACTCAGAGTATTTGATTTATGACGCGTAAATTGTTGGCTGAGTATTCCCAGGCTTAGAGTTATAGTAATCTCATCAAATCTTTGAGCCAGGTTTAATTACAACAGATGAGAAACCTTAGCCTTCAGGTGTTAGATCACTGATAAACACAGAAAGTGAAGAAAAGTAATTCACAGTGTGAACTCTTGAAGCTAAAACAAGCCAGATGCCTGTAATGGACACTTTGGGTCCTTATTTTCAGCTGTTAACTTGATGCCAGGGTCTAACATAATCACAGACATTTAAGGCACAGTAGGGGGCCATTTGGCCCATTGTGTCTATGTCATTTGAGCAAAGAGCTATGGATATGTTAATCCCACATTCTCTGTTCACTACTCTGTGGGTTAGTGCTTATTAAATATAATGACGGGTTGTGCCTCAGCCACTCACCCTTCCAAGCAGTGCCTTCCAGCCCTTCGCCAGTCCTGCCCTCTAATCTTTGAATTTTATTACATAAACCTAGACTACCAATAATTTATCAATGGAGAAAAGGAAAACCTGACGTTTCAGGTCGAGATCCTGTCTGAAGAAGGGTCTCAACCCGAAACCTCACCTATTCCTTTTCTCCAGAGGTGCTGCCTGAACCACTGCGTTACTCCAGCTTTTTGTGTCTATCTTTGGTTTAAACCAGCATCTGCAATTCCTTCCTACACATTAATAATTTATCAGCCTGAAGAAGGGTCACAACTCAAAACGTGACCTATCCATGTATTCCAGTGATGCTGCCTGACTTGCCGAGTTACTTCGACGCTTTATATCATTTTGTAAACCAGCATCTGCAGTTCTTATATTTCCTTAATAATTTATATATCTGCTAATACAAGCAGATCCTATCTTGCTCCTTCATAATTATGTACATCTCACTTGAACCTCCCTTTAGCCTCTTTAAACTTTACTTTAGAGTTTAGAGATGCAGCTCAGAAAGAGGTCCTTCGGCCCACCGGGTCCATCCCGTCCAGTGACCACCCCATATACTAGCACTATCCTATACACTAGGGACGGTTTACAATTTAATTTTACCAAAGCCAACTAATCTACAAACCTGTACGTTTTTGGAGTGTGGGAGGAAATTGGAGCACCCGGAGAAAACCCATGTGGACACAGGGAGAACATACAAACTCCATACAGACAGCACCTGTAGTCAGAATCGAACCGGTCTAGCGTGCTGTAAGGCGGGAACTCTAACGCGCGCCACTGTGCCGCCCTTCTGCTCTAAAGAAAACATTTTCGGCATAATCAATCCTCCCTCACTGCTAAACCTCTTCATAAATCTGCTTACCATCTCCAATCTTATCACTTTCTACCTGTAATGTCAGCATTGCATTGACAAAAACAGGAAATGCTGGAAAAGCTCAGCAGATCAAACAGATTCTGTGGAAAAAGAAACAGTTGATGTTTTATATATGCAACCGTTTGTCAGAACTTTGGTACATATTTGAGCAGCAGCCTGCCTTTCTGGCTACCGGCAATCCTACACTTGGTGGCACAATGGTGCATTAGGTAGAGCTGCTGCCTCACTGCACTGGAGACCCGGATTTGATCCTGACCTCGGGTTCTCTCTGTGTGGAGTTTGCATGTTCTCGCTGTGACCATGTGGGTTTCCTCCAGGTGTTCCAGTTTCCTCCCACATCTGTGTCAATTGTCCATAGTGTGTCTGGAATGAATGCAAAAGTTGGATCACACAAAACTAATGTGAATGGATGGTCGGCGAGGGCACGGTGGGCTGAAGGACCGATTTCCACGCTATTTCTCTAAAGCTAAAACTAAAAAACTAAAACTGCCAGCTCCGGAGGGAACTGCACCATTCCATCACTGAGGTAATTAACAGTCACCGCTCCTGCACAGCTCTCTGGATACAGCAGTCTGTGAACTCCAGTGTGGACGACTCAAAACCCTCGCACCACCTCCCGCCCCAATTCCAGACACTTTTAATAGCCAGTTTTCTGATAGTTCACTACATGTAAGATGCTCAATGAATGGTTCTTTTGTCACATGAAGATCTTTTGTCACATGAAGACTTTGAAACAAAGTCACCCAACTGTTTTCTAAAGTGCAAGTAGATTCTCAGAAATTAGTTAAATCAGCAGATGATTAGGTGCGCAGAACTGGTTGACACCAAAATGCGGATAGGTATCATAAAGAATTTCCTGCCTTATTTCGAATAATGCTATATAGTGCTCACAATATCCCTCCTTCACCATTAATCATTAATTACAAGGAAGCAAATTTACATTACTGTCACACCCTTGATGCACCGCAGTGTGTGGTATGTTCACCTGAAGGTTGACAAAGGATATGCAATTTATCCAAAGAAAAATGGGCATCTCTGTGTGCATCATACCATTACTACTACACTGATGCTAAAATCTGGATTCAGTGCTAAATCTCTGGAGGTGAAGCTAAAAACGTCTAGAATTATATTCCTAGAATACATTCTCAAAAGAACAAAATAGTTTATGTCTACATTTTAGCAAAACTCTTAATATAGTACAGCATATATGATATTATGATATATACGCTAATATAGTACAGCATACAAGTCCAGAACTTAGACCTAACATTAATGAAAGAATGCCATACACTTCTAAGTCAGATCTGGGCAATAGTTACATACTGAGGGATCAGTTGCGTTCAAATTTATTTAAGTGGATTTTTTTGTTGCTAAGTACCAGAAATCCGATATGATCAGCATTACCTTTATACTCCACTTCTTTTAAAAGTGTGACTTCCTCCAGGAGTCCTGGGGTATTGGCTGGAATACCATTACACCTGTAATTCATTCCTTAAAGCTTTGAATAAGCTTCTTGAAAGTATCAATAACAGCATTTCAGCATTCAGTTAGGATATAGCTCAGCACTGACCAAGGGAATGGTTCCATTCGCTCCAACTGCTCCTCAGAAACAAGGTGATCAAAAACTCAAATCCAGTTTTAGCTGAAGGACATAGTCCAGGAATTTGTTTCAAAAAAGAGCGTAGGAAACAAGATTAGACAAGCTTGCACAGTTCAGTGAATGTGTAAGCAATATAAAGACTGAAAGATGACAATGAACAAAGCTCTGTGTCGTTCAACATGTGAACGTTACTGTTGAAGCAATGGCCTACCCCACAGTAGAAAGCCTTAAGCAGTAAAGGGCAACCTTCCCTTAATTAATATAAATATTTGTAGAAGACAAAGGGCTGCAACAAGTGCAGGAGATATTATGATGGACAAGTGGGTGCATTTTGGAATGCTGCACAATTGAAAATTCAGACTGGGTTAGTGGCAGAAATAAAAATGAGCTACAAGGTCACAAATCACCATTAAAAGTGCAAACAAAGCACAGAGTTAGATTGTAGATTGTAGAGGAACAGAGTTCAAATGTAGAGAAATTATGTAGATCTCAATTAGACCACACCAGGAACTCGGCATATATCTGGTCTCCAAATTAGAGGGAAAATATAGAAACTGTGCAAAATTGAATGATTAGGATAATGCCAAATAAGAATGGATGGCATCTCAAGAAAGAATGAACAGGGCTGAGAAGAAATGAATGATGAAGGAGTTGACTAAGGCTTTTTCTCCTTCTGCATATGTGGCTCCTCAGGGTCAATGACGCCTTGCTACCACTCTAGTTTTACGTGCTCTAACGTGATCAATGAGGGCAATGTGGGAACCACAGACTCATTCGTAGATGGGCTGAAAGGTCTCTGATGAGATGGATGGGTGGGTAATTTGTGAGACGATATGCCCCTTTCACTCAGACTTCTCTATACTCCTGATTAATGGACTCAAGGTTTTCAATATCATCCCAAACACCCCTTTTGCTATTTTCAGCCATTGTACGCCAGAGGTTCCCAAGAATCTCAAGCAGGCATGTTGCACTTTGTCAAGGATCTTTTAGCACATCCTTGAATATTTTTCTCTGTCCGTATTATAATCTATTCTTATGACAAAGTTTGGAATAGAGTATCTGCTTCAGGAGTCTGGTGTCAGGCATGAAAGTGACTTCGCCTGTACAAAGGAGCCACTTATTTGTGATTAGGGTTTAAGTGCTGGGCCTGTTGTCTTCAGAGAGAGCATAGGTTCATTTATCCTTCTAGTGAATTTGGAGTAATTTGCAGAGACTGCATTGGTGGTATCTTTCAGAAGTTCCCAAAGAGATGATGGAGGACTTCCTTAGGATTTCACTCTAATCATGAAACATTCCTGATCCAAATCCCAGAAGGAGACAAACTGATCTTCCTAGAGACTCCAGCAACTGGATGGGAAAGCACGATTGACAAGGAATGGACAGAGAAGTCCAACTCCAGTGGGGTCCTTATGGCAAAGTGTTTGGTATTGTCAAAATGAACACCATTTTACCAGAGTGATAAACCAAACACTTCATAGCAACACCCCTGTCCAGACACTAGCACCTGTTAGATTATATTATTGTCCAAGCATGAGATCATCACCAATAATTGCTTATGGAAATGTAATATGGTAGATATTATGAAGTTATGAATATTATAATGAAAACATTAGTGTTTTGCTTGAGGGTTTTGAAAGTAGCAGCTATAAATATATGATAGTCATAAAATAATCTCATCAAGAAGCCAAACAAAAATTATTTTCCTAAAGAGTAGGAGTTTGTGTTTGAAATGACCAACATACATGGTTTAAGGAAAAGCTGAATAAATACAGGAGAGAGGAGGAATAGAAGAAAACATTGATGAGTTGTGATGGTAATGTGGAAAAAGTCATGTGCAAAACAGAGAGAGATCATTGCCATCGGTGAATGGCCTGTTTAACAGCGAGCACATCCCAAAGTGGCAGATTGATCCTGGCATCTTTCTTGTTAAGGTCTGGCCTCTCCTCAATCACTGTCCATATTTACACCCATCTCAAACAGCAGTAATTAGAAATGTTGATGGTTCATAGGCAGAGAGGGAAACCACAACCATTAGTCCAGTTTGCAATGGTGTTTTATCTAATAGATGGAAATAGCTTTAAAAAACATGGGGGGGGGGGGGGGGGCACAGAGAGAGGGCATAGATTGGAGAGAGAGAGGGGAGAGAGAGAGAAAGGGAGAGGAGAGAGAGAGGGTAGGGAGGAACGAGCACATGTTATAACGCACCACTGACCCATTCTGGCCGCCGCCAAATAAACCCCCCACATTGCACCCTTCTTCACGGCGGCCCTGTGATGGCTCAGCTCTGACAATTCGAGGGGCTTACCCGGTAACAACACTAAGACAGCTCCGGGCCGCTGTGCTCCCCGACTCGAATCGACTCGATGCCTAACTGACACACACTCCGTCCTGTGCTGAGCTTGCTGCGGGCCGGTTAAAATCTCATGACAGGCCGGATGTGGCCCGTGGGCCATAGTTTGGAGACCCCTGATGTACGCGTACGTACGTACGCATGATACGGTAATTACAGTTAGCACTGGCTTAATTGGGAAGAGTGTAGCGCTGGCTTGTTTCCTTGGTGGGTGGGAGCACTTAGGGGGGTAAAGGGCCAGAGAATAGGCCTAAGTTATGTTTCGATATACAAGAAAACATTGGGGGGATTGTCCCCCAAATCTCAAAAAAAGATGGGGGGGGGGGGGGTGGGGGACGACATCCCCCCCATCCCGTCCTCCCGAGATTTACGCCCTTGCTTAACAGGAGATCAAATAATGGAACTTCATGAAGAGTCAAGATCTATTCAATTAAAACCAGTTGGTTAAAGCTTTCAGCATTCAGGTGAGCATTAGAATTACTAGGGACAGATGATCCAACACTTTTTTACATTTAGTTATTACAGTTTAAATAAATGTTAAGCACATCCCTGGAAATGTCCACCTGGATTTGACATTGGATGATGAAATAGCAGTCTGTACAAGTCTGTATCAGTCTGAAGAAGGGTCTCGACCCGAAATGTCACGCATTCCTTCTCTCCAGAGATGCTGCCTGACCCGCTGAGTTACTCCAGCATTTTATGTCTGTCTATGAAATAGCAGTGTTTGCCACACCTTGAAGAATGCTGCTGACTAAGAAACTGCAATCTTAATTGTGTCAGCTGTCCTTGGTCCTTCTCACAGATATGAGTGCTAGGGGATTTTTGAAGACTAAATATCAATATCTATGAAAGTTGGAAATCATGTAAGTTATTTTAAAATATTTATCTGAGGCAGTAACTCACCACAGCTATATTATTTCAGGACAAGGTGGATGTTAAAAATAAAAGAACGTAAGAAATGGAAGGTGGCCTAGGCTAATTGGTCACGTGCCATCTCTGCCATGGTCAAACTCAAATATCAACCATGATCCGTCACTGCTTATGCTCTCAATATCCAAACATCAGCCGAATCTTACCTTAAATATACTCAGTGACATGAACTTCCCTGTCATTCTTGAGTAAAGATTACCAAAGATGTGTCATGTTCTCGATGACAAATTCCTCATCTCTGAGCCAGCTGCCCGACCTATTATTTCTGAGACCATAGCGACTGGTTCTAAACACCATAGTCAGGGGAAATTGATGGGAATATCAGAAGAATTTTTAAAATGGGATTAATGTAAGATTAGTGTAAATGGGTGATTGACGGTCTGCACAGAGGGGAATACAGCAGGGAAACAGGCCCATGGGTCCTGTTACCCGTTTGTAACACTATGACCTCCAACATACAGGTATAGACAAACAGAAGCCACATCAAACGCCAGCTAGCCAAAGTCTTTTCATGTTAAAGTATTTTCTGCGGTGGATCCCCAGAATGGGTGGGCTTGGAGTGCAACAGTCAGGACTAAGGCAACAGTCAGGACCCCATCATTATTTTATGTTACTTTGTTGAGGACAACCCACTGGAGAGTCTCAGTCCCTATTCAATAAACCATAATTCCACTACTTTGCTTTCAAATCAAAATAATCACAACTTAGGCTGGTTTCCCTAGGCTTTTCAGAAAAAGAAACTGGCACATGTGCTTTAGACACAAACATAGGTATAAGAATCACGGTGTATTGAAAGGGACCCTCCATTACTTATTTACACCTCTCAGAGATTTCTAGCCAAGGACATACCATGAAAGATTTAGCTCTTTTAATACATTCTAAGTATTACAAGGAATACTGTGTTCTCAATACCATGACTATCAATATTTTAGTTGTATAATATGTCTACCAAGAGGGCCTATCAAATACACTTCAACAATAACCAGTGCAGCTTGCATGGCTTCAAGCTATCAGCTTTCCAGTGACAAAAGGCAAATGCTTGCTCATTTTATACCAAAGAGCTAATGCTCAGGCAGGCAAGAGGTGCAAACGGACAGATGTCAGATGTCAACTTTAACATAACATGAAAATATATTGTTCACATTTTGCGTTGCCAGCTTCCTGTTGTGAGGTGCAAAACTAAAAGCACTTTATAGGAGAATATAACATCCGTGCAAACAATGAGATATCTGATCGTCATCTCTGCATATTCAAGACATACAAATACAGGTCCATTCATGTCCTGTTAGTTACATTATTCTAAAACGGTTGTGCTTGAAAGAAGTGTGCATACCGCAAATAAACTACTCTGCTGATTGAGAGATTGTTGATCGATCATTTCATATGTTCAACACACACAATGTTCCCTGATGTAATCTGAGGCCCTTAGTTGTTGTTACTTTCTGCCAACCACAAGAGCAGGCGTGGAGCTTCTTTCCCTCTACCACTGAGCTGCTGTCCTTCATTGATGTACTAAAGCTACTCATAGTCTTTTCCGTAATGTGTGCTGTAGCCGAGTAATCCATCTGTGAGTCTTCTTTTGAATCTAGCAAGAAGTTGTTACTTGGTGGTATTAGCGTTTTAAGAAGAGAAGGAAATCAGCCAATTGCTGATTTCTTGAAGGCGTTGTTACTGAAGAATGTGCTGTCATACTATGAAGACCCATCGAGCAGAAACTTTTTAATTTTGTAATGTTTCACACTCCATTTTGACCATTGGGAAAAAGGCTGGCATTTATTGTCAAGAGTAAAGATTGCTTTTATTATCATATGTCCCAAACCAGAAAAATAAAATTGTTCCTTGCAACAGCACAGCAGTGTAAACATAGTACGCTGTAAACTCTGTAATAAACAACAAAAAGACACCAGTACTCAAAATTGACATAAGATCATAAGACATCATAAGCAGAATTAGGCCATTGGTCCCATCGTGTCTGCTCCGCCATTCAATCATAGATGATCTACCCCATCTACCTCTTGAACCCATTCTGCTGCCTTCTCCGTAAAATTTGACACCCTTATGCCCCTGTCCCACTTAGGAAACCTGAACGGAAACCTCTGGAGACTTTGCGCCCCACCCAAGGTTTCCGTGCGGTTCCCGGAGGTTCCCGGAGGTATTTGTCAGTCTCCCTAATGGTCAAAAGTGGTTTCCGTTTTAATAATTGGTATTTTTTTAGTCGATGCCGGTTGCGATGCTAGTTGAAGGTGGTTGCCGGAGGACAAAAACCTCTGGGAACTGCACGGAAACCTTGGGTAGGGCGCAAAGTCTCCAGAGGTTTCCATTCAGGTTTCCTAAGTGGGACAGGGGCATTACTAATCAATAATCTACCAATCTCTGCTTTAAAAATACTCAATAACTGGGCCTCCACCACTGTCTGTGGCAATGCGTTCCACAGAATCACAAACTGCAGGCTAAAAAAAATCACTTAGACTTTCCCAATACTGGAAGCATCCTCTCCACATGCACTCTATCAAGGTCTTTCAATATGTGGTGAGTTTCAATGAGATCTTTCCTCATGCTTCTAAACTTCCAGTATATTGATAACGCAAAATTCATGGCAATGTGTTTCTTGGGGATGTCCCCGGGGAGGTCCCCAGGCATCCAAGTATTGGAGATGGTCACTGCATGCTCATGTTGTCAACCTCCCCATGGTGAGCCCTGTCAACTGACCTCAGTCAGGCGAACGGCAACAAACAGAGACAGCAACCGAAATAGAAATGCAACCGCAGCTTGGTACCAACCAAGAGCATGCGTCCTTTTTAGGGTGGGGACCTATGAATGTCAAACTGGATGGCATCACCCTGCTGCAGACTTCTGCTGCCTCAAACGCAAGAAGAAAAAGAACTGCGGTCTGGTATTTTTGACAAAATTGCTTATCACATCAACTCAATCTTAGATGTTGTCTAGTTTACACCTGCCAGCATTCAAAGGCAGCTGAGACCTTATCAGCGAGCTTCAAAGGCATGCATGCACTGCACCACAGGCACACTCCCAGCTACTGAGAAGTGGTATTTATTTCTATGAGGCTACATCCGTATTTCCAAAGGGCAAGAAACAAGCTCCCCAGTTTAATGAAAGAGTTGTGGATCACCTTACTGGCAAAAGAGATATGGTCTATTTAGGGGGGAAATGGAAACCAGGCAACAAACACCTGCAGGAGGTTCCAAAGGAAGCCTCTAAGAGCAACACTGTGTAATTGTGAAAAGTGTTGCAAAAATGACTAAGTTCAGATGGGTGAAATGAGTCATGACTACGTTTAGTCTAAGAAGGAACTGCAGATGCTGGAAAAATTGAAGGTAGATAAAAATGCTGGAGACACTCAGCGGGTGAGGCAGCATCTATGGAGCGAAGGAATAGGTGACGTTTTAGGTTGAGGCCCTTCTTCAGACTCTGCAGAAGGATCTCGACCCAAAACGTCACCTATTCCTTAGCTCCATAGATGCTGCCTCACCCGCATGACAATGTTTAAATCATTTTCATTATATGTACTCCTCTTGCCAGCGTCTCCTTTTGCTCTCTGCTTGCACTTTTCTTTACAGTCATAAAGTTGCACAAGGAGAGCTGTCAACAAACCTGCACAGAAACAAGCCATTTGGCCCACCAATCACACATTATGACAATAATCCTACCCTAACTTATTTTTTCTCCTCACATTCCCACCAACTTCCCCAGATTCTACCACACATCCACACACCAAAGGCATCTTACGCGACCAATTAACTTACCAACCAACATATCTTTGGGATGCGAGGTAAAACTGGTGCAACCAAAGGAAACCCACAGTCACAGGGAGAACGTGCAAACTCTACACAGACAGTACCCGGGTCACTGGAGTTGAGAGGGAGCAGCTCTACTGTTGTGAAGATAGACACACAATGCTGAAGCAACTCAGCGGGCCAGGCAGCATCTCTGATGAAAGGGGATAGGTGACATTTTGGGTCAAGACCCTTCTTCAGACTGAGAGTCAGGGGAGAGGGAAACTAGAGGTTTCATGAAAAGGTGCAAAGAACAAATGAAAGAAAGGTATGTAAAGAACAAAGCAAAGCCAGCAACGATGATCAAGGAAAGGTGTAGCCCACAATGGTCCATTGTTGGCTGTGGAAAAGATGATAATAATGAGTGATACAGTGAAACTAAGCAGGACAACAGTGAAACTAGTAGGAGGACTAGGGTGCAGGAGGGACAGAATGCAAGGATGACATAAAATCAGAGAAATCAAATTTCATACCACTGGGTTGTAAGCTGTCTTTCTGCTGACTGGATAGCAAGCAACAAAAGCTTTTCACTGTTACTCGGTAACCTTGACCATAAAACGAAACTGAACTGAAACTGAAGTGAAATATGAGGTGCTGTTCCTCCAATTTGCATGTGGCCTCACTCTGACAGTGGAGGAGTCCCAGGACTGAAAGGTCAGTATGGGAATGGGACTGTTGTGTGCCATACTCCCTCCCCCTTTCTCTGCTCCTCCTGTTATCTTGATAGGTGGTCCTACCTGTGCTTCTCGGCAGGTAACAGAGGAGTGGGTAATAGGGGGTGACAAGGCATGGCACAGCAGAGCACTGTAAAGAATGAGACCCGGATACAAACAGCAATAGCTCACGTTGAGCAGTCCCCTGTGGTGACGCTCCATAATATGCAGGTAGTCGTGTGGATTGTTGAGTTGCCTAGATGGTATGTTTGTAGCAGATAGCAGGTTGACCTCTGAGAAATGTGAGGCAGCTGTGACTGGATGAGAATGAATGAGTCCTGAGAGCTGTCAACAAACCTGCAACTGACCATGTGATAGGATCTCTAATGTTCAAGCACCAGGTCCACGTGGAGAGCAGGGGTCCCTCCCTGTTAATGTATTTGCATGTGATTAACAGGAGCGGTAATGCCTGCGAGTACAATTTATCAGTGGCCGCACATGGGGAAAGCTTGCAACAGCAACAAATTCTAATGGCTGGTCATGAGGACAAGAGCTAGAAGCGGGTGAAGCTTTTTTATTCTATTAATTTTGGGATTTAAGTGGTGTTGCCAAGGCCAGCATTTATTACACAAACCTAAATGTCCCAACAAGTCCGGATAGTAATTGTGTTCCCTTTTGAAAGTGATTGTGGATTTTGGTCCTGCTATTAAAGGAGCCCAGGCAAGTAACTGCAATGCGTTTCATAGTTGGTTCACATAGCTGGCACTGCGCTGGTGGTAGGGGGAGTGAATGGTTAGACTGGTTGATCGAGTGCCAGTCAAGTGGGCTGCTTAGTCCTTGATGGTATATCCGTCTTCTTGGTAGTTACTGTTGCTACACTCATCCAGGCAAGTGGAAAGTGTTCCATTATGCTTCTGATTTATGCTTATGGATGGAAAAAGGTATTGGGGTGGCAGGAACTCAGTTATTTTCAGCAAAAATTCCAGTCTCTAAGTTGTCTGGAACCAGGCTATTTATGTGGCTGGTCCAGTTGAGATTTTAGTCAAGGCTTATCCCCAGGTATTTATGGTGGAGAACCTAACAATGCCAAGGCTATTGCATGTTGAAGTTAGATGTTGCATGCTACTTTTTAGCTCATACCTGAATCTTGAGCAAAACATAAAGTGCTGGTGTAATTCAGCAGGTCAGACCACCTCGGTGAAGGGAAAAGATAAGTGCCATTTCATGTCAGTACCCTTCGTCAGGCTCTGAACAAGAGTCCTGACCAGAAACATTGCCTGATTATTCCCTCTGGTGCTGCCTGACCCACTGAGGTACTCCAGCATATTGTGTGTTGTTTAATTCTTGCTAATTCTTCACTTGCTGACAAAATGCAAATGGAAATAAACTAAATGCAATCTTTAACCTACATCCTAAAAATATAAGGAAGACCATTGATGAAACAGCTGAAGATGGATGGGTCTATCAACCACCCTGAGGAACCCCCACATAGATGTCCTAGGGCTAGTGCTTTCCATTTGTTTGCAGAAGTTGGGATCTTCTGTTGTTCAGAATTGTGATTGAAAATCTCACTGTTGATGGATTTTGGGGTCAACATTTGGGCAAACATGTTGCCAGAGAAACAGCACCGTTGAAGATGAAAATCTAGCCCAATAATGAGTACATTGTGTCTTCCACTGCTACTAGATAACCAGAAGCAGGTGCCAGAAATGCTTCATTTCACAAGTACTATAACAACATTTAAAATACATTTGGACAGGTACATGGGCAGGAAAGGTTTAGAGGGATATGGGTCAAACGTGGACAGGTGGGACTAGTGTAGATGGGGCATCTTGGTTAGCATTGGCAGATTGGGGCAAAGGGCCTGTTTCCATGCTGTATGACTATTAATGAGACTCTATTAATGAGATCACAATTATTTTTTAATAGGTTGTGCACAGATTCCAGCTCAATATATTTGGACATTGAGAAAGCTTTTATTTAAGGGTCTTTCATTAAGCAGGAATACATGATAGGTCAATAGACAATAGGTGCAGGAGTAGGCCATTTGGCCCTTCGAGCCACCACCGCCATTCAATGTGATCATGGCTGATCATCCCCAATCAGTACCCCGTTCCTCCCTTCACCCCATATCCCCTGACTCCGCTATTTTTAAGAGCCCTATCTAGCTCTCTCTTGAAAGCATCCAGAGAACCTGCCTCTACCGCCCTCTGAGGCAGAGAATTCCATAGACTCACCATTCTCTGTGAGAAAAAGTGTTTCCTTGTCTCCATTCTAAATGGCTTACTCCTTATTCTTAAACTGTGGCCCCTGGTTCTGGACTCCCCCAACATTGGGAACATGTTTCCTGCCTCTAGCGTGTCCAAGCCCTTAACAATCTTATATGTTTCAATGAGATCCCCTCTCATCCTTCTAAACTCCAGTGTGCACAAGCCCAGCTGCTCCATTCTCTCAGCATATGACAGTCCCGTCATCCCGGGAATTAACTTGTAAACCTATGCTGCACTCCCTCAATAGCAAGAATGTCCTTCCTCAAATTAGGGGACCAAAACTTCACACAGGTCCTGGAAAACTGCAATGGTGCTCCTGGACAGGAAATGGAATTGTTCTTGTTCTCCAAAATACATAATTGTTATTAATGGTGAGAATTCATAGGAATAGACAGATTACAAGTAGAGAACTCCAAGCTGGTGGTTTGCTTTACTTCCTTCACAATATTTATCAATGATGCAAGAGGTACTAACCACAAGTTTAGAGAAGGCTTAAGAGCCTGTGCCTGCGTTGGTGTAATGATCATTAAGAAATCAAAAAACAGGATGATCTAACGTTCTTCTGTTTAGTGAACAGGCTCACCCCTGCCAGATGATATATAATGTGACAAAATGTAGTTAATGATTAGCACCAGCACAAAACTTCAAGGAACAGATGTCTCTGAATTGAAACCTCATTAAAAAAATCGTAGAAATCTACACCACAAATAAGGTGAGCATTTGGTCCATTTCTTTCATGTCAGTCGAAAACAGTTAATTCCATTACCCAACTGCTTGTCCACATCCTCAATGATTATACTTATTTATGTGGTTATCCATATCCCTTATAAATAAGAAGAGGGCTCTTGCTACCACTACCCTTTTAGGTAGCAATGCCAAAACCCAACTGATCACTGAATGTAAATAATTTCCTCATCTTCCTTTTAATTTAATTTAAATATTTAAACTTGTGCTGGCAGGAATGTTATTGCAGTGCACAGGTTGCAGGATGTGGGAAGTCAAGGGGCACTACTGGTGTCTCCGACCACTACACCTGTGGGAACTGTGTCCAGATGCAGCTCCTCAAGATCTGAGTTAGAGAACTGGAGCAGCAGCTGCTTGACCTGTGGTCCATCTGGGAAGGCGAAAGCTTCCTGGACAGGACCTACAGTCAGGTCGTCACTCCAAGAGAGCAGGAGGTGCGACGGTTAGAGACAGAAAGAAAGGGAGTGCAGGAAACCTCGGTGGCAGACGATGCTTACAGTCCAAGTGGCAGACTGGTCTGTGACTCGAATCCTAGCACTGAGCTTTGACCGGCAAGACTGACGTCAGGCAGAGCCATAGTGGTGGGCGACACTATTGTCCGAGGTGTGGACAGGAGATTCTGTGACGTCAGGTGAGAGTCGAGGATGGTGTGTTCCCTCCCTGGTGCCAGGGTCCAAGATGTCTCAGACCAACTTCAGAACATCCTCGAGAGGGAAGAGGAGCAGTCGGAAGTAGTTGTGCATGCAGGCACAAATGACGTGGGTAAGAAGAGGAAGGAGGTTCTGCAACCTGAGTTTAGAGAATTAGGCAGGAGGCTGAAAAGCAGGGCTTCTCGGGTGGTTATCTCTGGGTTGCTTCCAGTACCTTGTGCTAGTGAGGGTAGGAACAGGGAGATAGGGGATCTGAATGTGTGGTTGAGGAGTTGGGGCAGCGGGCAGGGATTTCGATTTATAGATCACTGGAATCTCTTCCGGGGCTGGGTTGACCTGTACAAAAGGGACGGATTGCACCTTAATTAGAAGGGGGCTGACATTCTGGCAGGCAGGTTTGCTAGTGCTACACGGGTGGGTTTAAACTAAAAAGTGGGGAGGCGGAGTCAACAACGTGAGCGCGTATCCGTGCAGTTAACGGGAAAGAGAGTGTAGGGAAGGTCACATTTAAATTAACAGGGCAGAGGGATGGGACCCAATGCATGGAGACAGAGGGCCATAAGAGGAGGACAGAAGCAAAAGGTAGAAGGGAGATAAGGAAAACTAACCTGAAAGCTTTGTGCCTTAATGCGAGAAGCATTCGAAATAAGGTGGATGAATAAGGTGGATGAAATAAGGTGGATGCAGTTAGTAGTTAGGGGATATGAAATAGTTGGAATTACGGAGACATGGCTCCAGGGTGACCAAGGCTGGGAGCAAAACATGCAGGGATATTCGATATTCAGGAAGGGTAGACAGAAAGGAAGAGGAGGTGGGGTGGCATTGCAGGTCAAAGAGGAGATTAATCCAATAGCAGGGAGAGACATTAGTTTGGATGCTGTAGAATTGGTATGGGTAGAACTGTGAAGTAGCCAAGGGCAGAAAACACTTGTTGGAATTGCATACAGACCACCAAACAGCAGTGGAGAGGTTGGGGTAGCGACAAGCAAGAAATTAGGGATGCGTGTAGGAAAGGTACAGCAGTTATCATGGGTGACTTAAATCTACATATAGATTGGGCAAAACAAATTGGTGACAGTGCTGAGGAGAAAAGATTTCCTGGAATGTACAAGGGATGGGTTTTTAAACCAATATGTAGAGGAACCTACTAGAGGGCAGGTCATCCTAGACTGGGTATTGTGTAATGAGGAAGGATTAGTTAGCAATCTTGGGCAACAGTGACCAGAATATGGTGGAACTCTGCATTAGGATGGAGAGTGACACGGTTAATTCAGAGACTAGCGTCCTGAACTTGAATAAAAGAGACTTTGAAGGTATGAGACGGGAAGTGGCTAGGATTGACTGGCAAATTATACTTAAAGGGTTGACAGTGGAGATGCAATGGCAAAGATTTAAAGAGCACAGGGATGAACTCCAGAAATTGTTCATCCCTGTCTGGCGAAAAAATAAAACTGGGAAGGTGGCTCAACCGTGGCTGATGAGGGAAGTCAAGGATAGTGTTAAATCCAAGGAAGAGGCATATACATTGGCAACAAGAAGTGGCAAACCAGAAGACTAGGAGAAATCTAGAACTCAACAGAGGAGGACAAAGGGGTTAAACAATCCTCTGGAAATACTAGGGGACCGAGGATCTATTGGGAGGAAGGAACTCAAGGGAATCTACTTTAGTCGGAAAATGGTGTTAGATAAACTGTTGGGACTGAAAGCAGATAAATCCCCAGGGCCTGATGGTCTGCATCCCAGAATACTCAAGGAGGTGGCCCTAGAAATCGTGGATGCATTGGTGATCATTTTACAATGTTCTCTTGACTCTGGATCAGTTCCTGTGGGCTGAAGGGTAGCCAATGTAACTCTAATTATTAAGAAAGGAAGGAGAGAGAAAACAGGGAATTATAGACCAGTTTGCCTTACATCGGTAGTGGGGAAGATGCTGGAGTCAGTTATTAAAGATGTTATAGCAGCGCATTTGGAAAGCCGTGACGCGATCGGTCATAGTTAGCATGGATTTAAGAAGGGGATCTAATCTACTGGAATTTTTTGAGAATGTTACAAGTAGAATGGATAAGGGAAATCCAGTGGATGTGGTGTATCTGGACTTTCAAAAAGCCATTGACAAGGTCCCATACAAGAGATTAGTGTGCAAAATTAGAGCACATGGTATTAGGGGTAGGGTATTGACATGGATAGAGAACTGGTTGGCAGACATGAAGCAAAGAGTAGGAATTAATGCATCCTTTTCAGAATGGCAGGCAGTGACTAGTGGGATGCCGTAAGGCTCGGTGCTGGGACCCCAGTTGTTTACAATATATATTAACAATTTAGACGAGGGAATAGGTAGGTTGAGTGGGCAGAAGCATGGCAGATGCAGTATAATGTGGATAAATGTGAGGTTATCCACCATGATGGCAAGAACAGGAAGGCAGATTACCTGAATGGTGTCAGATTATGGGTGTGCTTGTGCATCTGTCACCGAAAGTAAGCATGCAGGTACAGCAGGCAGTGAAGAAAGCTTATGCATGTTGGCCTTCATTGCGAGAGGATTTGAGTTTAGGAGCAAGGAGGTCCTACTGCAATTGTACAGGGCCCAGGTGAGATCACACCTGGAGTATTGTGTGCAATTTTAGTCTGTTAATCTGAGGAAGGGCATTATTGCTATTAAGGGAGTTAATTCCCGGGATGGAGGGACTGACGTATGATGAAAGAATAGCTCAACTAGGCTTGTATTAGTGGGAATCTAGAAAGATGAGAGGGGATCTTATAGAAACATGTAAAATTCTTGGAGGATTGGACTAGGTAGATGCAGGAAAAATGTTCCTAATGTTGGGAGAGTTCAGAACCAGGGGTCACAGTTTAAGAATAAGGGGTAGGCCATTTAGGACTGAGATGAGGAAAAACTTTTTCACCCAGAGAGTTGTGAATCTGCGGAATTCTCTGCCACAGAAGGCATTGGAGGCCAATTCACTGGATGTTTTCAAGAGAGAGTAAGATTTAGCTCTTAGGGCTAACGGAATCAAGGGATATGGGGAAAAAGCCAGAACGGGGTACTGATTTTAGATGATCAGCCATGATCCTATTGAATGGCGGTGCTGGTTCGAAGGGCCGAATGGCCTACTCCCACACCTATTTTCTATGAATGTGTATTTTATGCTTTAACCAATAACAACAAGTGTGCTTTCTTAAATGTCTTATTTACCCATCCAGCTGACTCCAGGTCTTCATTTCTCAGTATCCTACCATTTATTGTCCTGTTCCTTGTCTTTTTTGCGACCCTTCTCCCTAAAAGCAATTCATTAGATGCCTTACTTTACACTTCCCTGGACTGAATTCCAGTTGTCACTTTTGTGTGCACATTACCACTCCATTGCTCTGGTCCTCCTATCAAGACACTGGCATCTGGAAACGTGTTATTCATGGCACCTATACAGGAACATATCGATCATTTAATGTGCCAAGCACCTTGTAAACTCTGCAGAGCTTCACTAGAGACAGCCTTCCAGTCACCATCATGCCTGTCATTCGTAACGCTTTGGTTACACCCATGAATTTGGAATCTGACACCAGTTCGTTTAGTTTAGTCTAGTTCAGTTTAATTTTGTTTAGTTTAGAGATACAGTGCGGACACATTCCCTTCAGCTCTCTGAGACCAGCGATACCCGCAGCCTAACACTACCCTACACACACAAGGGATAATTTACAATTACACCAAGCCATTTAACCTACAAACCTGTATATCTTTGGAGTGTGGGAGGAAACCGGATATCCCGGAGAAAACCCACGCAGGTCACGGGAAGAACATACAAAGTCCGTACAGAGAGCACCCGTAGTCAGGATTGAACCCAGGTCTCTGGTGCTGTAGGGTAGCAACTTTACCGCTGCGCTACATTGCTGCCCAATCCATCTTCCTTTGGATCCCAACAGATTTCAATGTTTGTGTGCAGGAATCATTAAACACTCACAGCCAGTGCAGAGATGCTATAGAATAAGCTAAATGGATATTAGGATGTATAGTTAGGATTATCCATAATAGAAGACCCTGATTAGGAAAACCTGGAAAATCCCAACCAGTTCTAGCTTACAATGTGGGATATGTTGGGTGACAGAAAGGCTTTGAATGACCTGTACATTAATCCCCCCCTTAGCTATTCTTAAATAACTAACTTTCTTCCCCCAGAGAATGGTACTAAAAATAATGAGGGGATTAAACTTCAAAACCTGTATAGATTATTTCAATTAGTCAAAGCAGGGAGACCAAGAGTACAAATCTAACAGAACTAACAAGATCTAGTACAGAAGCCAGGAGGCTTTTCAAACCCTTGGGGATCAATGATCTTTGGCATAAGCCGGTCGCCCATCCAGTGGCTACAGATTCATTGCAATCATTTAAAAGGAAATTGTAAGTTCCTGAAGGAAGCTGATATTTCTATGTGCAGAAGATAGATGGATTTTAGAGTGCTTTATCTCATGGTTGTTTCCTGGAGCTCATGTTTCATGAGCCGTGAATTTCCCAATTTATCTTTTTATCAGAATTGGCAAAGGTTGTTTTGACTTTTGTTTTCATTTCTCCCAAGCTCCTAAAATACACAAATATTTCCGTATTATATGCAAACTTGCAACTGTCATTGACTTGCATCAGTCACCTTGTTTCCTGCAGCCTGGTATTTGGGACAAGCTCATGTTTTTTAGGAACATGTCCTTTATTACCTTCTTCTATGAGAGTAGCAAGTTTGCACATTATACTAATATGTTTACGAAGGAACTGGAGATGCTGGAAAATCGAATGTAGACAAAAAAGCTGAAGCGCGTGAGGCAGCATCTATGGAGCGATGGAAATAGGCAATATTTTGGGTCAAAACCGAAGGGATTCGACCCGAAACGTTGCCTATTTCCTTTGCTCCATAGATGCTGCCTTACCCACTGAGTTTCTCCTGCATTTTTGTCTAATATGTTTGTTCTATTAGGATCTTAAATGGTCATGAAATGGCTGGCGAGTCAGATTAAAGAAAATCCCCAAGCTTTTTATGCATATTATAAAACAAGAGGGTAACCAAGGTGGAATTCGGTCTAGTTTTATTTGAGGGAAATATCAGTTATTAAGGAATATCATTCAGATAGCCTTTAAGCCATTTGAAATAAACTAGTGGGCATATAGTTCAAGGTGAGGAACAAATTCATTATAAATGTAAAAACAATTATAATGGTGCAAATGATGATGTAAAAAGTCTGACAGAAATGCATCAACACGGTACAAGATATGCAGAGAAGTAGAAGTACACTCCAAAATCTATTCAATCTATCCAAATTAATGTTATTAAGAGGCACTAATGTCTATGCTACTGCAATGTCAATTACACAGTACAGAAGTAAATGGTATGATTTGCATCACTAAAAATGTGTTTAATTTTTGCAGCCCAGTGAACATTGAATTTTCTCTCTCGTGCTCAGCAACATAGTCCTAATGTTGCTACATTCATCTTTCCTTAATCCACCCCAGGCAATACTAATTGGTATCTGCATATACAATACACACAGTAATGCTCCTTGCATTGAAATCTTACCTTCTGGAGTATCTCACTTCCGTGGCGGTTGTTCATATTGTGCTTGGCAACCTCCCTCTTGTATGTATACTCGTACACCTGGTCGGTAATGTTGAGTAGCAAAAAGCCGGGGCTACTAGTCATATCCTCACAATTATGCACAATACTGTTTTCAGGATCAGAAGGTGGAATGGTGTAGCGGAGGATCAGTCCCATAATCAGGCCTAAGCAGAACAAAAATACATTTGTTTTGCACATTTCTGCAATTTGACCTGTGAACTCTTTAGTTACCACTTAGAAATATGTACACACAACCTGCTAATCAGTACATTTGGGTTATAATTATCATAAGCAAGAATCACCAATCCTTTATTTTATGTACTTCATCAATAGGAACAAGGGTCCCAACCCAATATATCACCGATCCATGTTCTCCAGAGATGCTGCCTGAACCAATGTTACTCCAGAACCTATTTTTATTTCAATAGTCTTTTAGTTTGTTTATTGATTATCTTATGCCATTTATTCAGAAAGCTAACAAAGTAATAGTCTAACAGACTCATGACATTTCCAATTTCCCTCACAACACAGAGGAGGCCGTTTTAGCCCATTTGCCTACTCACAAAGCAATCCTATTCCCCAAACTCATTGCTTGCAAATTAACTAAACATATGTCACCATATGTGCTCCATAGATGCTGCCTCACCCGCTGAGTTTCTCCAGCATTTTTGTCTGAGCCTTTTGGCTCACCACAAGTTTGGTGAGCCAAGAGGCACAGGCTAGTTTGCTACTGTGCTAGTAATCTTTTTATTCATTCCGAGCACAAGACAGGGCTGGCACCAGAAGAAAATGGTGGAGATCTGGCGACCTGAACCGTCGCAGTTGGTCTAATGAACATCCTCCAGAGATGGGAAGGGAATTCCAGGATTTTGACCTTGTGATAATGAAGGAACACCAGTATATTTCAAAACATATTAGACAAACCTGCAGATGACAGCATATCCATATTAACTACTCTGCCAACAGGCTTATCAGCCTCATGATGCATAGAGCCAAGGAACCTTCACTACTGTAATCCAATTGTCGTTTTTAACTGAAATGTCTCAAACCCTTTGCAACTCTAATTCCATACTGTGAAATAAGTTTGAAATAAATCTCCTAACTTAAAGCATAGCATTATAATGAAAAATGGGATAAAAGAACAACAAATATTTTTGAATAGAACTTTAAACAGGGAATGCTTAGCCACAGTATTTTGTTTCATTCTTTACATTTGTAGGCTGGGATATGCTAAGCTGGAACAATGGAGACTGAAAATAGATTTAAATGAGATATGTAAAATTATGGGAGGTCCAGTTTGGTTTGAAAGATTGAGCCTCAGCAGTGAGGTCACTAACTAGAGGCAGAAAAAATAATATTAATGGATAGAGAATCAATTGGGAGTTCAATAGTTTTTGATTGTCATAGACTGGAACCTGAGCAATTAAATTCTCACTGGCTTCAGCTCTGCAGGCACATTTGCAACTTTGGGGTTTATTCGAATATTGGGAAAATTTAAAACAACTTATAGGCAGCCAAAAATATATATGTTTTTCAAATGTTTACTTAATTGCTTAGAATTCTAAGATAAAAACAGAAAATGCTGGAATTACTCAGTAGGTCACACGCCAACTGAAACAGAATCGACATTTCAGGTCAATAACCTTCCACCCAATTCAGAAAATCAAAATCAAACATGTCTTCAATTCTAGTTAAAGGTGAGGTGTGGAGAGAAGAAATATAATATCTATGACAGAGTGGAGACCAATATAAAGTGAATGTGATAAATGGTGTTAGTTTTGGCCAACATCAGACTCATCTGCCCACCCTTCCTTTAGAATTCTGTAGTTCTTGTTTTCTCCAGGACTGCCTAGTTCACTCTTCTATCTCCATCAATGCTCACCTCCCTTCTTATGGCACTTTCTCATGCAACTATCTGCAGGAAATATAATGCCCATTGTTTTACATTTTCCTTCCACACTGCCCAAAGACCTAAATACTACTTCCGCATGATCCACAGCTGTCCACTGGTATTTACGACACCAATTTACTACATTCAGTGCTCACAATGTGATTACTTCTACATTGAAGAAAGCAAATTGCAGATCAATGGACTGTTTTGCAGAACACCTCAGGTGTCTCAAAGATTCCAATTGCCTGTAAGTTAATTTCTTCATCCGAGTCATACTCTGAGTCTCTGCCTCTGGTGCCTTGTAAACCCAAGGAACAGGGTCTCATCTTCTGATTAAGTCCTCAGGCCCAAAGATCAAAGTAAAAAAATTCAGATAACCAGCCTTTCAGTTTTTGTCAGAACTGACCTCTTCTGATTAAAATAGTATTCAAACTGAATGATACTCCCCGACCTGATGAGCATTTTCTGCATTTACTTCTGATCTTTAGCATCTGCAGAATCTACATTTTCTAGCTTTATGGTTAGTAACCCATTCCAGTTGAAGGCTGCAATTGGAAATCCCAGTAAAAGGCACCAAGAATATTGACCAAGAAGTCACCAAGAATCCAAAAACAAATTAAACCTGGATTGAAAAAAAATATTGGTATAAGCAAGCAATTATGATTGCACTTTCTGAAACCTGGATAAGGAAGACTATTCTAGGTTAGTCAAAAGTGGGAAGAAGAGTAGGCGATTGACCACCTCAAGCCTCTCTATGATTCAACAGAATCATGGCTAATCTGATATTCCTCATGGCCACTTCCATGCCCTTTCCCTACAATCCTTGATTCTCCAATTGAAGATTGATAATACTCTTGACCATAGCTTCTCCACCATCAAATATGCACTTCATTAAATCCCTCATCCTCATTTTGGCAAATCAGACCACGTGATCTTCCCTCCTGTGTATAGAGAGTGACTGAAGAGCACAGCTCCAGTGGTGAGGTTTGCACAGAGCTGGTCAGTCAAAACAAAGGAACATTGTTGTAACTGCTTGGTGTCGATAGATTGAGTGATGTGCAAGGACTGCTACAAATTTGAATCACCGTATGTCATTGTCACTTGCGGGCAGAGCACCAAGACATATTCCTTTTATGTGAATACTTGCCAAATAAACTTATTCATTCATTCATTCATTCATTCATTCATTCATTCATTCATTCATATTCATTCATTCAAATATGTCACAGTTGTAACTGAGATAATCAGAAAATGTTTGGAGGAGTGTGGTCCCACCAAGACCATATGAGTGTTCCTCAACAGAAGCCTTGGATGAACCAGGAGGTCTGCATTGTACTGAGCATGAGATCTAGGGCATTCTGGTACACAGATTCATATAAGAAGTCCAGGTACAACCTTGAGAAGGTCATCAAGAAAGTGAAGAGACACATTTGGTCTAAAGTAGAGGATCAGATGGACTTTGGGCAGCTTTCAGATAACCCCTTGAGATGAACAGTCATCTCGTTTTCGAGGTGTTCCAACATAGCACATACAGCACAAGACATAACATACATAGAGGCTCTCATTGACCCACCTACCAACACACCAATCCCAAAACCCCTCCATCCCCACTTGTTATAGTTTATGACAATTGTAAATTGACTTTACATATCCAATAATAATAAGTTATGTGTTATAGCATAATGTTGATGCATAATACCATATACCACCTATCATACATCGTACGTTAGGTGGTACGTTGGACCCTCTCATTTTTGAGGGGGTCCAACATTATCACATGATATATTATTTCATAGTATTGTTACATAATACAATATGACCTTGTTACACTATGCAATACAATAATACATAAGTGTAATGGCAATGCATATACAATAGCTATGCCAAATGATCACACACAGAGCAAGCTATATAAAGGAGCTCGAAGACTCTAATACTAGAAACAGGTACATGGTTTTATAAGAAAGGGTAAAAGTGTATTTTTAAATAGACGAAATGAGCTAACAGTTCTTATGGTACTAGGCAGAGTGTTCCAGTCAGAAGGAGCTTTGAATTTAAATGCACGTCTCCCAATTTATTTGTTAGTTCTTGGAATGAAAAAGAAGAGTTGCTGAATATGTCTTAGTGAATATGAGGGTGTGTATGGTAATAGGTCTTGTTTTAAATAAGAAGGGTAATTGAAATGGATGCATTTAAAGATGAACTGGAACCAGTGGTAGCATCTTCGAGTGTGGGGGGATAACCAGTTTAGAGTTTCGTACATAGAACAGTGGTGAGTTAGATTTGGACACCTTAAAATAAATCTGCAGAGACTATTATAAACTACATTGAGGGGTTGAAGATGAGTATCAAATGTATTCTGATAGACAATATCAGCATAATCCAGTGTTGGTAATAGTAGTTGAGAGACAATTATTTTTCTCATCTGAAAGGTGAAACAATTTATATGGCGGTAAAGAATAGCTAGATTACAGCTAAGTTTTTTAGTAATCGTCTCACTATGCTGCGTAAATGAAAGCGTTGGGTCGAGCCAAACACCAAGATATTTGAAGTTCAATACTTGTTCTAATGGTGATCCTTCATTAAATGATATAGTCAGATCTACAGAATTACCAAGGCCTTGTCTGGTACCAAATAACATACTGCATGATTTATTTTTATTTAAAATTAGTTTGTTAAATAATAGCCATTTCTGAACAGAAATAAGATCTGATTGAAGGGATCTTTCAATTTCAGACTTGTTAGTACTAGATGTATATAGCACTGCATCATCAGCATATAGTTGTGTTTGACAGTCAGAACAAATATTAGGGAGGTTGTTTATGAAAATAGAGAAAAGGAGTGGTCCCAAAGACGAACCTTGCGGGACCCCCTTCTCAACAATTAAGGAATTGGATTGACTTCCATTAAAGGTAACACATTGGCGTCTGTTATGAAGGTATGAGTTAAACCACAGTAGATTGTTTTGAGAAAGACCAATTGAGTAAAGTTTATCAAGCAGTAGGTAGTGGTCAACAACATCAAAGGACTTGGTTAAATCAAGAAAGATGGCACCGGTGAGTTTACCATCCTCAGAAGCAGTGAACACATCGCTGGTGAGTTTTAACAGAGCTGTAGTTATGGAGTGATTAGGTCTGAACCCAGACTGGCATGGAGTAGAATGTTGAAAGTTGAGACATAATGTGATAGCTAGTTAAACACTAGTTTCTCGAGGATTTTAGCCACCGATTTGATAATTGAAATGGGGCGGTAATTGTTAATATCATGTGGGTCTCCTCCCTTATGCAGTGGAGTAACATTGGCACACTTCCATGCGGAAGGGAGGGTACAAGTTCAGAAGGACAAATTAAACAGGTCGCATAGTGGGGACATTAGAATATTAACTCCTAACTTAATGAATTTAGTCTCAATACCAGCTGGTCCAGATCCACAATCATCCTTTAATTCATTAATAGCATGTTGAGCGTCAACAGGTTTTATTTTTTGAAAAGAAAAAGAGCTCTACATGCAGAGGTAGCTGAAAAGTCACATATAATAGATGAGTCAAATACAGTAGAGCTACATACAGTGGAGAAGTGATGGTTGAAAGCATTGGATATAACAGCAGGGTCCTGAACGATGTCTTTGTTGACCCGAATCTGAGTGCTGATATTTTGATTTGATTTATTAAGAACATTATTTAGTCTTTTCCAGAACTTTTTTGGATTATGCATGTCTTCAGAAAGGTGTTTTATAAAATGACTTGATTTAGCATTACGTGTTCTTGTCGTACACTGATTACCTAAGGACCTATATTTTTCCCAATCAGCAGGGTCCTTTGTTTCCCTGAAAGTCTTCCAGACTTTATCCCGCTCATTAAAAAGGTTGATCAAATCAGCACTAATCTATGGTAAATGTTTTCCCTTGTTTATTTCTCTCCAGGGGGCATGCTTATCGATAACTCTTGTGACTTCAGTGTATAAATAGTTCCAGGCATCCTCACAGTTGGTATAAGTTGGTATAAGTTTAAACCTGTCCCAGTTTATTACAATCAGGTCATGCATATAATTATCATAATTAAATTTTCTACATAGTCTGACACGAATAAGTTTAGGAGGGAGATGGGAGGATTTAATCTTCCACACACAGAAAATAGCAGAATGATCGCTAAAGCAATCTGACAAAACACCAGATGTTAAAATTCCAATCTAGTAGTGATGTAGAATTGCCATGAACTCTGGTAGGTTCGTTGATGAACTGGGCCAGGTTTACACTTTTAAGGAAGTTTTTGTCGTTAGAAGAGGAGCGATCGAGCCAGTTTTTAATTTAAGTCACCAAGAAGCACTAATTCACATGGGTGTTCAATAGAGGTGAGAGTAGAAATTAGGGACTTTGTTGAGTCAGGATGAACAGGGGGAGATCATTAGATAAATAATTAGATGTTTATTCTCATGAAGTTTTAGCCTAATGAAAAGGCTTTCAAAGAGAGATGAGGTTACTTGAAGGATGGCAGATTCAGATATAAAGTGAGTTGACACATAACAAGCCACACCTCCAGCTCTCATATGCCTATCTGCTCTATATAATGCAAAATTATCGATATGAATATCATTGTCACAAATTTCACTATGTAACCATGTTTCTGAAAATGTTATTATGTCAGGTTTATTCTGTGCAATCCAAACTCTAATTAAATCAATCTTTGGAAGAAGACTCCTAATGTTCAAATGGATGATTTTTAGGCCTTTAGCTGTATCAATTATGGATCAATTGGGTGTAGATAATGTTGGGGGAGTGGGGCAGGGAAATAGCATGAGAAACGGGACAAGAGAGCCACATGCACAGATTGACACAAACACACACACATAGAAGACAGGACAGACAGAGCACACAAGATCTGGCTGTGTCATTGAGAGAGAGAGAGAGAGAGAGAGAGAAAGAAAAAAAAAGCAAGCATACACACCTCAGTCTGCATAGCTCATATTTATGCAAATAGATCAAAGTATGAAGTCCTGGACCATTTATGTTTAAATTAATTGGGCATTATGAAGCCCAAAATAGCAACAGATTATTGCATATGGTTAATAAAAAATAAATAAAAAGAGAAAAAATCTAGATTAAACTTCATGTGCCTTTAATTGTCAATTTATCAAATTTCAATATTCAAATAATTGGTAATTAATTAAAATCAATTGTTTATAGGGGCCAATCCTTTACCATTCAAACAACCTTTTACATTTCGTATAGAAAAGGAAAAAGAAAACTCAACTCTTAATGTTACGACATTTTACGTCAATTGCGACCCTTTTTACGGCAGATAGTAGTAAAGCAGGCATCATTTTATCAAAGTCATGTTGAATAAGAAAATTATAGAAAAAATACTAAAATTATAGAAAGAATACTAAATAGCTAAACACAGAGTTCATCGGCAGACAACATTATTGTGCTAACGCTATCACCAGCCACTGGCCACCAACATTAGGCTGTTATATCAGAGTCCATGGAGGAGTTCATGGAGGAGAGCTCACCAAAAAATGTCTCAACTTCATCAAGAGTGCGAAAAAACTGTGTCTTGCCAGCGTGGCCAACTCTCAGTGTGCAGGGAAAGATCAATGCATATTTGATGTCACGGTCGCGTAGCTTCTTCTTAGCCGCATCATACTCCCGGTGTCTCTTGACAAGCCCAGCGCTGAAGTCCGGGTAGATATGAATCCGAGCTCTGTTGTACTCAAGGGGCACATTTTTCTCCCGGGGGAGCTTCATTATCCTCAGCTTATCCTGGAAATAGTGGAACTTCACCAGGATCGGCCTCGGACCCTTGGCTCTGGAGTTATCCTTGCGACCGGTACGGTGACAGGGCTCAATCACAAGAGGAGTGGGGAAATTCGCTTCACCGAGGAGCTGCGGTATCAGACGGCCCATGAATCCGGTGATATCTTTGGACTCGACCCTCTCGGGGATACCGACGAAACGTAAGTTGGAACGTCTGCTTCTGTTCTGTAGTTTAGTTTAGAGATACAGAGCGGAAACAGGTCCTTCTAGTCCATGCCGACTAGCGATCCCCACACATTAACACTATCCTACACACACGAGGGACAATTTACACTTTAAACAAACCAATTAACCTACAAACTTGTACGTCTTTGGAGTGTGGGAGGAAACCGAAGATCTCGGAGAAAACCCACGCAGGTCACGGGGAGAAAGTACAATCTCCGTACGGACAGCTCCCATAGTCGGGATTGAACCCGGGTCTTTGACGCTCCAAGCACTGTAAGGCAGCAACTCTACTGCTGCGCCACCGTGATGCCTCTTACTTCCTCTAAACCAAGTAGTAACTCCAGTGACCGCAATGCATCCCACCCATATGAGCTCAATGCTTGCTTTGAAAGGGAAAACATTGACCTTTCTTGGGCCTCTTAGCCTCTGATGACACTGGAATCGCAGTCACCGAGGCCAATGTCAGAAGCTCCTTCACAAGGGTGAACCTTCGGAAATTATCCACCCAGATGGTGTACCTAATGGTGAACTAATGGAGACACAAGAGACTGTAGATGCTGGAATGGTGAGGAAAAGGCAAACTACTGAAGGAACTCAGAGCATCAGGCAGCATTGTGATAGGTAATGGCAGACAATGTTTCAGTCTGATGAAGGGTCCTGACCTGAAACATCATCTGTTTATTCCTCCAGCAGTTTGTTTCCGCTCAAGATGGAAAAAATGGGGCAGTTAAGATAAGAATAGAAGGCACAAATGCTGGAGTAACTCAGCGTGTCAGGCAGCATCTCTGGAGACCATGGATAGGCAAGGCTTCTGGTCAATATCTTTCCTTAGCCCCTTCTTGTTTGCTACATGATAAGATTTAGTTTTTTTGTCTACATTATGCATTGCTGATGTAGTTGTGTTGATTTTAATTTGGGCCAGGAGATATATTGACCTTTTGTTCATTAGTTTGCAAATACTATTTTTCTAGTGATGGGAATGAAATATAATTTTAATATAATATATAATTAATGGTATTATTCAATATTAACAGGATGAAAGAAGCATTTTCAACCATAAAGATTGATCAAAATCTTTGTTTAATTTCCTCTTCTCCAACTTCCTGAATGATGAGCCA